>CM046348.1:32794051-34013034 GCA_025403435.1 Artocarpus heterophyllus | reverse complement strand
AACCAATAAGAGAACCCAAAGCTAGTGCTCGTGATTTGTGAACAAAAGCTCTCAGGGAGTTTTCAGATGCTCACTAGAAGAGTATCACTCTTAATCTCTCAAATTGATCTGAGTAAATCATAGACTCACTCCCTTTATACCTATTGGTCCTGGGGTCAGTCCATATCAGATTAGGTCTCAAAAACTCGAAACAGAATCAAGTTCGGATCAATATCTGATAAGATCCCGTGAAAATGCGTAATCTTATCTCCGCTGATCGGCAGGCCGAACTATCGAGGCCGAACAGGCAGTTCGGCAGGCCGAACTCATCCGCAGGCCGAACTCCGAGAAAAAATCTCCGCGAATCTTTTATTTTCCACCCGAGATTCTAAAGGATAAAGTCTCAGTTTTGATTCAAATAACCCAATAGAGAAGTATCTGATCAAAACAAACTTTATCAAGATAATCTCTAAGAAAATAAATCAATTCACAATAATTCTACAAGTTTATCTTGTTCTAATTTCCAAAATTAAAACAACCGATAAACAGACAAGAATTATCTGATCGCATAATTCAACAAGTTTATCTTGAACTAATTTCTTACAAAATTAATTCAACCGATAAACAGACATGAATTATTTGATTCTTAAATTTTAAACCAATCTGATAAATCCGACATAAGTCACCAATTATTGGAAAAGCACGCCGTGTCGTTACAGGATTTTGTGAGCTAGCAAAGGGGACCAAAATGGACCTATAAAGTTCAAGCTCATGATAATTATGAAACCCAATATCCCAGATATACATTTCACAATTATCAACTCCAACGCTACTCCACTAAAAGCTTGGAGCTGCACTCTCGAACTTTATAGAATTACGAAGCTCGTGTAGCTAAGTCTCCATGACATATCATAGTGTATCGCATCCCCATATGATCATCCATAATCGGCTTAAGGACAAGTTCTGTCTTACCTTCCCGATTATTTTTATCTTACGTTCCATTGTCTCACCATTAGAAAACTTACCATCCAAAGATAGTATACCATTCGGTTACACCTATGTATCCAAATGGTTGAGCGCTCCAGTTTTCCAATTACAGGACAACGCATATAAGAGGATATCATTACTCCTAAAGAGGAGCTATGGATTCCATATCTATGAATAACAAGTCTACGCTATCAAGAGTCATGCCAACGTACCGGCATGCATACCACTATAGAGATGTGGGAGTCACCCATTGGTACATCAAAAGACACAAGTCGAGACAACGGGCCCACTATTCATCTCAGGATTAAGATACAATACAAATGACTGTCTAAAGTGAATCGATTTGCCAAGACAGAATTATTAATCCAAATCAATTCACTTTATGTCCCGATCCAACACATCGTCACCTATGACAACGTGCCAATGTTTCTATTCACGGAGTCCAACTCCGATGGCCAAGACAAACCATCTCCCAAAAGGGATATAGACAACATAACAATCTTTACATGAATAAAGCGCCCAACTTTATTCCCTCGATTGCGGATCATATGTTTTAGACCATCACCTTAAGAATCGTGTCTACCGCATAATCATCCCATCATATGCCCAATTCTTAAGGTTTAGACTGACAGTCTCAGACTACTGTTTGCTTATCATACATTCAACAAATATGAACGTAAAGAGGACTAAGATTGGTATATATAAATAAATTCTTTATTGATAAAAATGTCTCCAAAAACGTATTACATTTTTACTCCTTAGGCATACATGTCTAACAATCTCCCACTTGCACTAAGTGAGTAAATACACAAATTTCGCATCCCCATAGCTTCCACATGCCTCTCGAAGACTCTCCCAGTAAGTGTCTTCGTAAATGGATCAGCTAAATTGTCCTCTGACGCGATCTTGCACACCATGACATGCCCGCCCTCAACGAAGTCCTTTATCACATGATACTTCCGATCAATATGCTTACTCTTCTTGTGAAATCTTGGTTCCTTAGCATTAGCTACCGCCGCACTGTTATCACAGTACAGTGATACCGCTTTATCCATACCAGGAACTACCTCAAGATCCCCAAGGAACTTGCGGAGCCACACTGCTTCTTTCGAAGCATCACTAGCCGCCACATACTCGGCCTCCATCGTTGAATCCGAAGTGCAATCTTGCTTCGCACTTCTCCAACTGATGGCACCGCCACCCAGAGTAAACACAAACCCCGAAGTCGATTTCCTAGAATCCAGACAGGATTGAAAATCAAAGTCAGTGTATCCTAGAGGAGTTAAATTCTCACCCGAATACACAAGCATATACCCTCGAGTCCTTCTCAGGTACTTGAAAATATGCTTTACCGCAACCCAATGGTTCGGTCCTGGATCCGCCTGAAATCGACTTACAATCCCGACCGCATAGCTAATATCCGGTCGAGTGCAAAGCATGGCATACATGAGACTACCCACTGCCGAAGCATAAGGCACCTTCTTCATGTATTCTCTTTCTTCATAAGACTTTGGAGAGTCTTTCTTAGAAAGAGTAATTCCAGACCTAGATGGTTGCCCACCTTTCTTGGAATCCTGCATTGCAAACCTCCTGAGAATTTTATCTATGTAGCCGGCCTGTGACAAAGCTATCATTTTGTTCTTCCTATCCCGAAAGATCTGGATACCGAGAACAAAATTAGCCTCACCTAAGTCCTTCATGTCAAACTGCTTGGTCAACCATAATTTGACCGATGACAACGCCCCAACGTCATTGCCAATTAGCAGAATGTCATCTACATAGAGCAGTTAGAAAAACCACCTTCCCATCCTTTATGTGTCTTGTAAACACATGGTCATCCACATTTTGTGAGAATCCATAAGTCTTGATCACTGATCAAATCTTATGTTCCAAGAACGAGAAGCATGCTTAAGTCGATAATAGACTTTAGCAGCTTACAAACCTTACCCTCTTGACCGCGACCTTGGAACTTGTCTGGTGTTCCATATAAATGGACTCATCAAGATAGCCATTCAGGAAAAGCCGTCTTGACATCCATCTGCCAAATCTCATAATCAGAGCGGTAGCTATGGACAAGAGAATCCGGATGGACTTAAGCATGGCTACAGCCGAAAAGGTTTCCTCATAATCGATTCCTTCCTTTTACGTTATAACCCTTAGCTACCAGTCTAGCCTTAAAGGTTTTGACCTTTCCATCCACTCCTCTTTTCCTCTTGTTGATCCACTTAACCCTATGGGTTTTACCCCTTCGGAAGATCCATAAGCTCCCAGACCCGATTAGTCTCCATAGACTTCATTTCTGTGTTCATGGCCTCTGTCCAGAGTCTTGAATCAACATCCTCCATAGCTTCTACGTAAGTATAAGGATCCCTGTCATGTTCATTCGGTTAGCCAAAAGACCTCCCTATTGAACATATACCTCTCAGGTTGATGCCCGATCCTCCCACTACGCCGAAGCCCCTGAGGTTGTTGTTCAGGTTTGTTTGGTTTTTTCTACACCGATCGGAATGGTTTCATTCGGAACCTCTGGAGTAAACAGATCACCCCTTAACTCCTCAAGCACCACTTTTTTTCGAGGTTTTAAAGTCATTCATGTAACTCTCCTCGAGGAAAGTTGCATTAGTTGAAACCACGACTTTATTTTCCTTTGGGTTATAGAAATAACCCCTTTTAGTCCCTTTTGGACATTCTACAAACACGCAAACTTTCGAACATGCTTCCAACTTATTCGGATCCTTAAACAAGACATGAGCCAGACATCCCCATATGCGAATATGGTTAAGGATGTCTTCTGTCTTGTCCACAACTCATGAGGAGTTTTAAGAACCGATTTTGAAGGCACAATGTTTAAAAGATAACATGCAGTTTGTAGTGCATATCCCTAAAAGGATAAAGGTGATGATGAATAACTCATCATGGACCGAATCATGTCCAACAAAGTCTTATTTCTTCTCTTCGCTATGCCATTCTACTGCGGAGTGCCTGGTGCAGTCAAATGGGATAAAATCCCATTCTCTAACAAGTGTCCCAAGAACTCATCAGAAAGGTATTCCCCACCTCGATCAGATCGAAGTGCCTTTATGGGTCTACCCAATTGCTTTCCACTTCAGCCCGAAACTCCCTGAACTTATCATAAGTTTCGCTTTTGTGGTGCATCAGGTACACATACCCATATCTTGAGTAATCATCAATAAAAGTGACGAAGTACTCATACCCTCCTCGTGCCTGGATGTTCATCGGTCCGCAAACATCACTATGCACAAGTTCTAGAACCCCTTCGGCCCTATTGCCCTTAGACCCATATGGTCTTTTGGTCATTTTACCTCCAAACAAGATTCACACTAAGGTATAGATTCCACCTTTAAGTGACTTAAAGGTCCATCCCTTACCAACCTTTGAATCCTATTCAGGTTAATATGGCCAAGCCGTAAATGACAAAGATAAGTCTTATTAGAGTGAGAAGTTTTAAGTCTTTTTGAGTCATTATCATTTATCTCAGCATTAAGCAATAAGTCCATCTTAGGTTTGATAAAGTATAGATTATTTTGCATCCATCCAGAACAGATAAAAGATTTGTTTTTACGAATCACCACTTTTTCATTAAAAGATACCACGTAGGAGTCTTTAAATAAAGAAGATACAGAAATTAAATTCCTTTTAAATTTAGGAACATAAACCAATCTTGCAAAATTAAATTCCTATAATTATCAAAGTAAAGATGGACATCTCCCACTGCTTCCACTGAGACCAAGGATCCATCGCCCATCCGAAGCGTTAAGTCTTCACATAGTAGATTTCTCGTTTCTTTGAATCCCTATAGAGAAACACAAACATGATTAGTTGCACCAGAATCTATGACCTAGATGTCACTGGATTCCTCAACCAAACAAGTTTCTAAATATAGAAAATCACACCTACCTCCCTTTGAAAGGAAGTCCTTGCAATGCTTCTTTATATGCCCGACCTTACCACAGAAGAAGCACTTAAGCTTCTTTGTGTTCTTGTTCTTCTTCTTCTTGCTCTTGGTAGCAGCAGGAATAGAAGACTTCCTACTCTTGGCTCGTTGCTTCTTTCCATTCCCAGAGTTAGGATTGGAACCAGAAGCAGCTACCATATTGGCCACACCACCAGTAGGAGACTCCCTGATCAGTACTTTAAACTCCTATAACTGTTTCATCAGTTCTGTCAAGGTCATATCCCGTCTATTACTTAAGTTAAAAGTAGCTCTAAACGGAATAAATTCCTTAGACAGAGTCTCAAAGACCATAGTCATCTGAGTTTCAGCATCGATGTCAGCTCCATTGGTTTGAGCCTCAGTGAGGTAACCCATGACCAACATCATGTGCTCCTTTACAGATGTCCCCGGTCTCTGTCTACAGTTAAGAGTTTTCGAAGCGCCCCTTGCGCTTTGTTATGGCCTGGCCTCCAAACATATCCTCAAGATTATCCAACATCTGCTTCGCAGTCTCATAATCTTGATGTTGAGCCTGCAGCACGTTGTTCATGCTAGCCTTAACATAGCAGCGGGCCTGATCATTAGCATTTTTCTAGTGATCGTACGCTTGGAATTGCTCATTACTTGAGTCTCCCGTAGGCTCGGGAGGACAAGGAGTTGTCAGTACATATTTCAGTTTCTCAAAGGATAGGACGATGTCCAGGTTCCGTTTCCAA
This sequence comes from Artocarpus heterophyllus, assembly GCA_025403435.1. NCBI lineage: Eukaryota > Viridiplantae > Streptophyta > Magnoliopsida > Rosales > Moraceae > Artocarpus > Artocarpus heterophyllus. Next base: position 34,007,397 of record CM046348.1, on the reverse strand, counting down.
TCGTTATAGTTCTCACTGGTTAATTGGTTTTTGTCAAGTATCGATGATAAAGCGTTTTTTAGACATTTTCAATCTACAATAAAGAATCATATACCAAACATAAGCAAACGTATATAATAATTTAGTAAGATAACACAATCATGTAAAATCATACAAATGTGTTTATGTGTCAAATCCTTGAAAATATCACAACCTTACAGCGATAATTCCCAACTCATAATTTAACAAGCTCCTAGGGGAGTCATGCCAAATTCAATCAGGAACACAGATCCCCTCCTGATTAATATATGCCATCCAGGGCCCGTATGATCCAGCATATACTAATAATCGTTTCTTTGGCCACTAATTTCATTGACAGAGCTCCTAGGGGAGGTTAATAATAAAATTAACGTGAGTGTATAACTACGGTTTTAATATTTTATCCATGATTTATAATCACCACCTAGGGGTGTGCAACCATAAATCATACTAAAATACCTTATCCTTTTAGAGATCCAATCTGGTACATGATAGAAATCCCTTTCTAGGGGTTGGGACCACCATGTTCTTCCTATGGACCAACGATAGAGGCCTTAGGTCCTCTCTTCGAAAACCTTCTCCCACTCAATCTTTTGAAGTCAAGGTTTTATTTTAAAATTATGCATGAACAATTTTAATATGAGCGGCACTCCCTATCCAATATGACATGTTATCAAAATACATGGTAAATCATATTATAATGCAGACAAGCGAAGCAATCAAGCAAAGCTACAAGCAAAATAATAATAACCGTAATATTATGGTTCCACCCTAGAGAATAGAAAATAAGATTACAAGAGAATAATCGAGACATTTATCGATTCTTCATCCTTGAATCCTCAAGCGGTATCCTTCTTCATGTAATATCCATCTTCAAGTCTTCAATCCCGTATGAATCGAATACTTCATATTTTCGGTCATATCTAAATTTAATGTTTCTCAGAATCGTCCTAAAAATAAAATTAAAACTGCATCGAAAAAATTGCACCTTTTCTGGACACTTGGCAGCTCTCGGTCGGCAGGCCGATCTGGATGTTCGGCTTGCCGATCATGAAGGTTCGGCCTGCCGAACTAAAAGTTTGGCCTACCGGCAGAGCACCAAAATTTCTGCCCCTCTGTCGGCCTGCCGGACCACACGTCTGGCCTGAAGATCTGTGACCTTTGGCCTACCGAACTCTGAGGTCCGGCGTGCCAACTGAGTAGAAAACCCTCAATTCAGAAAATACAATTTTAATGCAATTCATCAATTTTATTTTCAACAATTCAAAACATAAAATTAGAGACTTAGGAAATACCTGGAGGCGCCATCATCAATCTTCTAGATCCGACTTCTCGATCCGTCTTCTCTGAATAATTATTTAATTACAAAATTCTTACAAATTAAAAATTAAATAACAATTCCTAGACGGAGATGATAGTCCGCCATCTAATTACATGAAAAACCTAGATACACATTCTAACCTCTAAGGAACCATAACCGGTATTAATTAATTAATAAATAATTAAACAATGATTTAATCAACCATAATTAATTAATAAACATTCACCACATAATCCATGACAACATATATATTATATAGAAACCTAGAGTGCCATCTCTCTATAAAATTCAATTCAAGCGTAGAGAGAGATTAAGATCACAAAATTTATGCATATAACATGATCACAAACTTCCACCTTTATGTAAACACCAAGGTTCTGATACCAATTGTTGGAAACAAAGTACGCAGCGGAATTTTAAAAAAAAATTTCATCAGAGTAATTTCTAAAACACAAGTTTGACATGTTATATGTATAAATTAGACAGATCTTACTAACCTCAGTGTGCCGAAGAACCTCCGCAACTTGTGTAGAGAAGTAACGTTCTAGAAGGGCCTCAACCAACTGGTCTTCTTTGCTATTCTCTATCCATAACCGAAGTGAGTGTGGGCTCACACGTACAGCTCTTCCACCGGTGACTCTCCTTCCAACCAATAGAGAGAACCCAAAGCTAATGCTCGTGATTTGTGAACAAAAGCTCTCAGGGAGTTTTCAGATGCTCACTAGAAGAGTATCACTCTTAATCTCTCAAATTGATCTGAGTAAATCATAAGACTCACCCCCTTTATATAGCTATTGGTCCTAGGGTTAGTCCACATCAGATTAGGTCTCAAAAACTCGAAACAGAATCAAGTTCGAATCAATATCTGATAAGATCCGCGTGAAAACGCGTAATCTTATCTCTGCTGATCGGCAGGCCGAACAGGCCAGTTCGGCAGGCCAAACTCCCGAGAAAAAATCTCCGCGAATCTTTTATTTTCCACTCGAGATTCTAAAGTATAAAGTCTCAGTTTTGATTCAAATAACTCGATAGAGAAGTTATCTGATCAAAACAAATTTTATCAAGATAATATCTAAGAAAATAAATCAATTCACAATAATGCTACGAAGTTTATCTTGTTCTAATTTGTCCAAAATTAAAACAACCGATAAATAGACAAGGATTATCTGATCGCAATAATTCAACAAGTTTATCTTGAACTAATTTCTTACAAAATTAATTCAACTGATAAACAGACATGAATTATTTGATTCTTACTAATTTTAAACCAATCTGATAAATCCGACATAAGTCACCAATTATTGAAAACGCACGCCATGTTGTTACAGGATTTTGTGAGCTAGCAAAGGGGACCAAAATGGACCTATAAAGTTCAAGCTCATGGTAATTATGAAACCCAATATCCTAGATATACATTTCACAATTATCATCTCCAACGCTACTCCACTAAAAGCTTAGAGTTGCACTCTCGAACTTTATAGAATTACGAAGCTCGTGTAGCTAAGTCTCCATGACATATCATAGTATATCGCATCCCCATATGATCATCTATAATAGGCTTAAGGACAAGTTCTGTCTTACCTTCCCGACTATTTTTATCTTATGTTCCATTGTCTCGCCATTAGAAAACTTAACATCCAAAGATAGTATACCATTCGGTTACACCTATGTATCCAAACGGTTGAGCACTCCAGTTTTCCAATCACAGGACAACGCATATAAGAGGATATCATGACTCTTAAAGAGGAGCTATGGATTCCATATCTATGAATAACAAGTCTATGCTATCAAGAGTCATGCCTCCAACGTACCGGCATGCATACCACTATAGAGATGTGGGAGTCACCCATTGGTACATCAAAAGACACAAGTCGAGACAACGGGCCCACTATTCATCTCAGGATTAAGATACAATACAAATGGTTGTCTAAAGTGAATCGATTTGCCAAGACAGAATTATTAATCCAAATCAATTCACTTTATGTCCCGATCCAACACATCGTCACCTATGACAACGTGTCAATGTTTCTATTCATGGAGTCCAACTCTGATGGTCAAGACAAACTATCTCCCAAAAGGGATATAGACAACATAACAATCTTCACATGAATAAAGTGCCCAACTTTATTCCCTCGATTGCGGATCATATGTTTTAGACCATCACCTTAAGAATCGTGTCTACCGCATAATCATCCCATCATATGCCCAATTCTTAAGGTTTAGACTGACAGTCTCAGACTACTGTTTGCTTATCATACATTTAACAAATATGAACGTAAAGAGGACAAGATTTGGTATATATAAAAGAATAAATTTTTTTTTGATAAAAATGTCTCCAAAAACGTATTACATTTTTACTCCTTAGGGCATACTTGTCTAACAGCCATGTCTAAGTCTATCCACATTCTCTTGTCTGTAACTATCGCTCTCAACTATGAGATTTGGCAAATGAATGTCAAGACAGCCCTTCTAAATGGCTATCTTGATGAGTTCATTTATATGGTGCAGCCAAACAGGTTCAAGGCTAAAGGTCAAGAGGATAAGGTTCCTAAGCTGTTAAAGTCAATTTATGGACTTAAGCAAGCTTCCCGTTCTTGGAATATAAGGTTTGATCAAGTGATCAAGACTTATGGGTTAGCACAAAATGTGGACAAACTATGTGTTTACAAACACATTAAGGATAGGAAGGTGGTTTTTCTACCGCTCTATGTAGATGACATTCTGCTATTGGTAATGCATTGGGGTGTTGTCATCGATCAAATTATGGTTGACCAAGTTTGACATGAAAGTCTTGGGTGAAGCTAATTATGTTCTTGTTATCCAAATCTTTCAGGATAGGAAAAATAGAATGATAGCTTTATACGAAGCAGGCTACATAGATAAAATTTTCAAAAGGTATGCAATGCAGGATTCTAAGAAAGATGGGCAACCATCTAAGTCTAGAATTATTCTTTCTAAGAAAGACTCACCAAAGTCTGATGAAAAAAGAAAATACATGAGGAAGGTCCCTTATGCTTCGGCAGTGGGTAATCTCATGTATGCCATGCTTTGCACACGACTGGATATTAGTTATGTGGTCACGACAGTGAGATGATTTCGGTCAAAGCCAGGACCGAGCCATTGGGTTACAGTCAAGCATATTTTTAAGTACCTGATAAGGACTCGAGGGTATATGCTTGTATATTCGGGTGGGATTTAACACCTTTAGGATATACTAACTCAAGAAATACCTGGGAGTATCATCATCAATCTTCTAGATCCGTCTTCTTCAAATAATTATTTAATTACAAAATTTTTATAAATTTAAAATAAATAATAATTCCTAGATGGAGATGATAGTCCGCCATCTAATTACATGAAAAACTTAGATACATATTCTAACCTCTAAGGAACCATAACCGGTATAAATTAATTAATTATTAAATAATTAAATAATGATTTAATCAACCACAATTAATTAATAAACATTCACCACATAATCCATGACAACATATATAATTTATAGAAACCTAGAGTGCCAACTCTCTATAAAATTCAATTCAAGCATAGGAGAGATTAAGATCACAAAATTTATGCATATAACATGATCACAAACTCGTAAATTTATGTAAAAACCATGGCTCTGATACCAATTGTTCAAAAAATAGTGTGCAGTGGAATTTTAAAATTTTTTTTCATCAGAGTAATTTCTAAAACACAAGTTTGACATGCTATATGCCTAAAATAACTAGATCTTACTAACCTTTGTATGCTGAAGAACCTCCGCAATTTGTGAAGAGAAATAACGTTCCAAAAGAGCCTCAACCAACTAGTCTTCTTTACTATTCTCTATCCACGACTGGAGTGAGTGTGGACTCACACATATAGCTCATCCACCGATGACTCTCCTTCCAACCAATCGAGAAAACCCAAAGCAAATGTTTGTGATTTGTGAACAAAAGCTCTCAGGGAGTTTTTCTGATTCTCACTTAGCAGATTATCACTCTTAATCTCTCTATTGATCTTAGTAACCTGTGAGAATCACTCCCTATTTATAGAGGTTGGTCCAAGAGTCAGTCCTCATCATATTAGGTCTTAAAATTCAGATCAGAATCAAATTCGGATCAATATCTATAAGATCAACGTGGAAACGTGTGATCTTATCCTTTGCTGATCGGCAGGCTGAACATGTCCATCGGCAGGCCAAACTGTAGAATAAAAATCTCGTGAATCTTTTATTTGTCACCCAAGATTCTATAGAATAAAGGCTTAGTTTTAATTCAAATAACCCAATAGAGAAGTTATCTGATCAAAACAACTTTATCTAGATAATCTCTAAGAAAATAAATCAATTCTCAATAATTCTACAAGTTTATCTTAATCTAATTTATCCAAAATTAAATCAACCGATAAACAAACAAGAACTATCTGATCCCAATAATTCAACAAGTTTATCTTGAATCAGTTTCATTACAAAATTAATCCAATAGATAAACAGACATGAATTATTTGATTCTTCCAAATTTTAACCAATCTGATAATTCCGACATAAGTCACCAATTATTAGAAAAGCATGTCGTGTCGTTACAGGATGCTGTGAGCTAGCAAATGGGACCAAATGGACCTATATAGTTCAAGCTTCCGATAATTATGAAACCCAATATCCCATATATACATTTCACAATTATCAACTCCAACGCTACTCCACTAAAAGCTTGGATTTGCACTCTCAAACTACATAGAATTATGAAGCCCGTATAGCAAAGCGTCCATGACATATCATAGTGTATTGTATCCCCATAAAATAATCCATAATCAGCTTAAGGACAAGTTCTATCTTACCTTCCTGATTATTTTTATCTTACGTTCCATTATCTCACCATCAGAAAACTTACCATCCAATGACAGTATACCATTCGGTTACACCTATGTATCCAAATGGTTGAGCGCTCCAGTTTTCTAATTACAGGATAACACATATAAGAGGATATCATTACTCCTAAAGAGAAGCTATGGATTTCATATCTATGAATAATAAGTCTACACCATCAAGAGTCATGCCTCCAACATACAGGCATGCATACCACTATTAAGATGTGGGTGTCACCCTTTGGTACATCAAAAGACACAAGTCAAGACAACAGGCCCACTATTCATCTCATGATTAAGATACAACATAAATGATTGTCTAAAGTGAATTGATTTGCCGAGACGGAATTATTAATCCAAATCAATTCACTTTATGTCTCGATCCAACATATCATCACTTATGACAACGTGCCAATGTTTCTATTCACGGAGTCCATCTCCGATGGTCAAGACAAACCATCTCTCAAAAGGGATATAGACAACATAAAAATCTTTGTATGAATAAAGCACCTAGCTTTATTCCCTCGATTACAGATTGTATGATTTAGACCATCACCTTAAGAATCGTGTCTTTCGCATAATCCGTCCATCATATGCCCAATTCTTAAGGTTAAGATCGATAGTCTCAGACTTTTGTTTGCTTAACATATATTCAAAAAATATGAACGTAAAGAGGACAAGATTTGGTATATAAATAATGAATAAGTTCTTTATTGATAAAAATGTCTCCAAAAACTTATTACATTTTTACTCCTTAGGGCATACATGTCTAACAAGGTCAACCCTGCCAAGGCCCGAGTAGTGGTGGACATACACTCCCCCCACACAGTCAAGAGAGTCTAGAAGCTCACTGAAATGGTCACTGCTTTGTCTAGATTTGTCTCTCGATCTACGGCCTTTTTTTTAGACACTCAAGGAGATGTTTGAGTGGAGCAAAGAGCGTGAGGAAGCATTCTAGAGTCTTAAAAGGTACCTCGCCACACCTATGCTCTTATCCAGACCTCTGCCAGGAGAGATACTTTACGTCTACTTAGTGGTATCCAAAAAGGCTGTTAGCTCTGTCATGGTTCAAGAAGAAGAAGGAATTCAAAAGCCAATTTACAACCCCAACAAAGTGTTCCAAAGTGCCGAAGAGAGGTATCACCATTAGAAAAGCTAGCCCTAGCCCTCATTACCTTTGCTCGGAAGCTCCGACTAGACTTCCAAGGGCACAACATCCAAATCCTGACCAAGTACCTCTTGCACCAGATCCTCCAAAATCCAAAAATTTTTGGTCGGATGGCAAGTCATTGGTTGAGCTCGGGGAATTTGAGATACAATTTCTACCCCAAATGGCAATTAAAGCACAAGTTCTAGTTGATTTTATAGTTGAATTCAGAGGCAATGACTAGGCCACATCATCTGTTAAAAAGGCACCGATGGAAGTATTTGATCCTGCCTGTAGCAGTGTAAGCAGACCTGAACCTAAGTGGAAATTATTCATCGACAAGTCCTCTAATATGAATGGGTCTGGTGCGAGACTCGTCCTTATTAGCCTAGACGGTCAAAAGACTAGCTACATGCTCTGATTAGATTTTAGGGCCTTCAACAATGAGGCTAAATACGAAAGGGCAATTGAGCCAAAAGGGTTTTAAAACTTCTATATGGTGATGTTTGTGGTCCCATGTACATTAAGGCATAAGGAGCGTACAAGTATTTTGTCACCTTTATTGATTCTTACTCGAAATATGAGTTTGTCTACCTAATGCATCATAAGAGCAAAACTTTTGACAAGTTCAGAGAGTTTCAAGCAAAAGGGGAGAAGCAATTAGGTAAACCCATAAAGGCACTTTGATTCAATCAAGGTAGAAAATGCCTCTCTAATGAGTTCTTGGGACATTTATCACAAAATTAGATTTTATCCTATTTGACTACGCTAGGTACTCAGCAGCAGAATAGCATAGCTGAGAGAAGGAATAGGACTTTGTTGGACATGGTTAGTTCCATGATGAATGATTCAATGTTACCTTTATTTTTTAGGGGAATATACACTACAAACTACATGTTATCTTTTGAACAATGTGCCTTCAAACCATATTCGCATATGGAGATGTCTTGTGCATGTCATGGACAAGGAAGCAAATAAGTTGGAAGCATGTTCAAAAGTGTGTAGTGTTTGTAGGATATCCAAAAGGGACTAAATATGGTTACTTTTATATCCCAAAAGAAAATAAAGTCATCGTTTTAGCGAATGCGACTTTCCTAGTCACATGAAGGACTTTAAGCCTCATAGTAGAGTGGTCCTCGAGGAGTTAGCATGTGATTTGATCACTCAAGGGATTCAAATTGAAGCCAAACCAATCAATATAGAAACAAAGACTGAAAAACCTAAGGAGCCTCTGCATAGTGGGAGGATTAGGCTCAACCCAAGAGATATATGTTTAATGATAAAGCTTACTTGGCTGAATCAGTTAAATATAATAGGGATCCTTACACTTACAAAGCGGCTGTGGAGGATGTTAATTCAAAACTCTGGATAGAAGCTATGAATATTGAGATGAAGTCTATGAAGACTAATTAGTCTAGGAGTTTGCGCACCTTCTCGAAGGGGTAAAACCTATAGGGTGTAAATGGGTCCATAAGAGAAAGAAATGAACAGATAAGAAAGTCAAAACTTATAAAGCTAGATTGGTAGCAAAGGGATACACGTAAAAGAAAGGAATCGATTACGAGGAAACCTTTTTGCTTGTAGCCATGCTTAAGTCCATTGGCATTCTCTTGTTCATTGTTGCCACTTTCAATTACGAGATTTGGCAAATAGATGTCAAGATGGCCTTTCTAAATGGCTATTTTAATGAGACCGTATATAGGGTATAGCTAAACGGGTTTAAAGTTAAGGGTCAAGAGAATAAGGTCTGTAAGCTGTTAAAGTCTATTTATCGACTTAAGCAAGCTTCTTGTTCTTGGAACATAATATTTGATCAAGTGATCAAGAATTATCCATTTGAACAAAATGTGGATGAACCATGTGTTTACAAACACATTAAAGATAGGAAGGTAGTTTTTCTACTGCTCTATATAGATGACATTCTGCTTGTTGGCAATGATGCTAGGGCATTGTCATCAGTCAAATTATGGTTGACTAAGTAGTTTGACATGAAGGAATTAAGCAAAGCTAATATGTTATTGATATCCAAATCTTTAAAGATAGGAAGAACAAAACAATAGTTTTATCCTAAGCTACCTACATAGATAAGATTCTCAAGAAGTATGGAATACAGAATCCTAAGAAAGGTGGGCAACTATCTAGGTCTGGAATTACTCTTTCTAAGAAAGACTCTCCAAAGTCTGGCGAAGAAAGTGCCTTATACCTCTGCAGTAGGTAGCCTCACGTATGCTATGCTTTACACACAATCGAACATATGTTATGCGGTCAGAATAGTGAGTCGATTTCAATCGAATCAAAGACCAAACCATTAGGTTGCGTCAAGCACATTTTTGTATACCTGAGAAAGACTAGAGGTTATATGCTAGTGTATTCTGGTGAGGATCTAACACCTCTTAGATACATTGATTTAGATTTTTAGTCCTGTTTGGATTCGAGAAGATCGACTTCAGGTTTTGTGTTTACTCTAGGAGGAGGCGCCATTGTTTAGAGAAGTATCAAGCAAGAGTTCACTTTGGATTCAAGGATGGAGGCAAAGTATGTGGCAGCTAGTGTAGCTTCAAAAGAAGTTATGTGGCTCTGCAAGTTCCTTAGAAATCTTGAGGTAGTCCTTGGTATAGATAAGCCAATATCACTGTGTTATGATAATACCACAACCATAGCTAATTTAAGGAACTAAGATTTCACAAGAAGAGTAAACATATACATCGGAACTATCATGTGATAAAGGACTTCATTGAGGCTGAGGACAATATAGCTTATTGGGGCTGTAGGGATGTGTAATGTATCACATTTACTCACTTAGGGCAAGTGGGAGATTGTTAGACTTGATACCCCAAGGATTAAATAATATAATAAGTTTTTGGAGACATTTAATCAATAAAGAGTCTATTATTTTCATATCAAATGTTATGCCCTTTATGTTCATTACTATTGAATATATGATAAGCAAATGAAAGTCTAAGACTGTCAATCTTAACCTTTAAGATCATGCATATAACGGATAGATTATGCGAAAGACATAAATCTTAAAGGTGATAGTCTAAATGATAAGGTCCGTTATCGAGAGAATAAAGTTGAGAACTTTATTCATGCTAAGATTGTTTCGTTGTCTACATCCTGTAAGACATGTATGCCCTAAGGAGTAAAAATGTAATATGTTTTTGGAGACATTTTTATCCATAAAAGAATTTATTTATTATTTATATACCAAATCTTGTCCTCTTTACATTCATATTTGTTGAATGTATGTTAAACAAACAATAGACTGAGATTGTCAGTCTAAACCTTTAAGAATTGGGCATATGATGGACAAATTATGCAGAAGATACGATTCTTAAAGTGACGGTCTAAAACATAAGATCCGCAATAGAGGGAATAAAGTCGGGTGCTTTATTCATGTAGAGATTGTTATGTTGTCTATATCCGTATCATGAGATAGTTTGTTTTGGCCATCGAAGGTGGACTCTGTGAATAGAAACATTGGCACATTGACATAGGTGATGATGTGTTGGATTGGGATATAAAGTGAATTGATTTGGATTAATAATTTTGTCTTGACAAATCGATTCACTTTAGACAATCATTTGTATTGTATCTTAATTTTGAGATGAATAATGGGACTGTTGTCTTGAATTGTGTCTTCTGATGTATGAAAGGGCGACACCCACAAATTAATAGTGGTATGCATGCTAGTAAGTTGAAGGCATGACTCTTGATAGCATAGACCTATTATTCATAGATATGGAATCCATAGTTCCACTTTAAGAGTAGTGATATCCTCTTATATGAGTTATCCTATAATTGGAAAACTAGAACACTTAACCATTTGGATACATAGGTGTAACCGAATGGTATACCGTCTTTGGATGGGAAGCTTTTCGTTGGCGAGATAATGGAATGTAAGTTAAAAATAATTGGGAAGGTGAGACAAAACTTGTCCTTAAGCCGATTATGGATAATCCTATGGGGATACGATAGACTATGATATGTCATAGAGACTTAGCTATACGGGTTTTGTAATGCTATATAGTTCGAGAGTGCAGTTCCAAGCTTTTAGTGGAGTAGCATTGGAGTTGATAATTATGAAATGTATATCTGGAATATTGGTTTCATAATTATAGGGAGCTTAAACTATGTAGGTCCATTTGGTTCCCTTTGATAGCTCACAAAATCCTGTAACGATACGACATAGTTTTTCAATAATTGGTGACTTATGTAAGATTTATCAGATTGGCTAAAATTCGAAAGGATCAAATAATTCATGTCTATTTATCAGTTAAATTAATTTTTTGACAAAATTGATCCAAGATAAAATTGTTGAATTATCGGGATCAAATAATTCATGTTTGTTTATTCGTTGGATTAACTTCGAATTAATTCAAGATAAACTTGTTGAATTATTAGGAATTCATTTATTTTCTTAGAGATTATCTAGACAAAGTTGTTTTAATTAGATAACTTCTCTATTGGATTATTTGAATTAAAACTGAGACTTTATCCTATAGAATTTCAGGTGGAAAATAAAAGATTCATTGAGATTTTTTGTTAGTAGTTCGACATACCGATCCTCAAGTTTGGCTTGAGTTCGGCATGCCAGTTAGATAAAGGGAGTTAATCACGCATTAAAAAGATCACGCGTTTTTACACGAATTTCATTGGATATTGATCCAAAGTTGATTCTGATTCAAAATTTGTGGCATTATCTATTAAAGACTAACTCCTGGACCCAATCTCTATATAAAGGGAGTTAATCTCATTATTATTTAGATCAATTGAGAGATTAAGAGTGATACTCAACTTGTAAGAATCTAAAAACTCCCTAAGGGCTCTTATTCCAAATCACAAACACTAGCTTTGGGTTCTCTCAATTGGTTGGAAAGAGAGTCACCTAGTGGAAGAGCTATACATGTGAGCCCACACTCACTCCGATTATGGATAGAGAATAGCAAAGAAGACTAGTTGGTTGAGCCTCATCTGAAATGTTACTTCTCTCACAGATTGTGGGAGTTCTTCGGCATTCAAAGGTTAGTAAGATCTGGTTAATTTATGCATATAGCATGTCAAACTTGTGTTTTGGAAAATACTTTGATATAAAAAATTTTAAAATTCTGTTGCGTACTATTTTTCCAACAATTGGTATCAAAGCCTATGGTTTTTATGTAAATTTTTGAGTTTGTGATCATGCTATATGTGTAAATTATGTGATCTTGATCTCTCCTTTGCTTGAATTTAGTTTTATAGAGAGTTGGCACTCTTCGGTTTCTATATATTTTACATGTTGCCATGGATTATATGGTGAATGTTTATTAATTAATTATGGTTGATTAAATTACTTATTTAATTATTTATTAATTAATTTATTTATATTGGTTATGGTTTCTTAGAGCTTAGAATGTGTATCTAGGTTTTTCATGTAATTAGATGGCAGACTATCATCTCCGTCTACGAATTATTATTCAATTTTAAATTAGTAAGAATTTTATAATTAAATAATCATTCAGAGAAGACGGATCTAGAAGATGGATGATGGCGCTCCCAAGTATTTCTTGAGTCTTTGATTTTATGTTTTTAAATTGTTGCAAATAAAATTAATAAATTGCATTAAAGACTATATTTTCTAAAAAGGGTGATCTTTGCTCGGTCGGCTTGCCGAACCCTCAAGTTCGGCTGAGTTCGATAGGTCGATGGTCGTAGATCGATAGGCCATATGTCAAGTTCGGTAGGCCATCAACGGGGTAGAAATTAGGTGGCTTTGGCGGCAGGCCAAACTTCTGGTTCGATAGGCTGATCTGTCATGACTGGCAGGCCGATCTAGGACCTAGATCGGCCTGCCAATAGAGAGCTAGAATTTTTTCCAGAAAATGTGCAGTTTTTGGTGCAGTTTTAATGTTATTTTTGGGACAATTCAAAGAAACATTAAATTTAGATATGACCAAAAATTTAAAGTATACGATTCATACGAGATTGAAGACTTATGGATAGGCATTGCATGAAGAGGAATACATCTTGGAGATTCAAGGATGAAGAATTGATAAAATGTTTTGATTATTCTCTTGTAATCTTTGTTTTCTATTCTCTAGGGTAGAACCATAATATTACAGTTATTTATTATTTTGCTTGAAGCTTTACTTGATTGCTTTGCTTGTCTACATAATAATATGATTTGCCATGTATATTGATAACATGCCATATAGAATAGGGAGTGCCACTCATTTAAAATTGTTCATGCATGTCTTTTTTAAAATAAAACCTTGATTTCAAAAGATTGAGAGGGAGAAGGTTTTCGAAGAGAGGACTTAAGGCCTCCATTGTTGGTCCATAGGAAGAACATGGAGTCTTGACCCCTAGGAAAGGATTTCTATCATGTACCAGTTTGGATCTCCGAAAAGATATGGTATTTTAGCATGATTTATGGCTGCACACACCTAGGTGGTGATTATAAATCATGGATAAAATATTGAAACAATGGTTATACACTCATGTTAATTCTATTATTAACCTCCCCTAGGAGCTCTGTTAATAAAATTAATGGCCAAAGAAATGAATATTAATATATGCTAGATCATACGGGTCCTGGATGGTATATATTAATTAGAAGGGGATGCATGTTCCTGATTGAATTTGGCATGACCCCCCTAGGAGCTTGTTGAATTCTGAGTTGGGAATTATCATTGTAAGGTTGTGATATTTTCAAGGTTTTGACACATAAACACATTTGTATGTTTTTACATGATTGTGTTATCTTCCTATATTATTATTATATGTTTCTTGACAAAAACCAATTAACCGGAGAGAATTATAATGATTGGAAACGAAACCTGGATATCATCCTCTCCTTTGAGAAACTAAAATTCGTCCTGACAACCTCTTGTCCTCCCGAGCCTATAGGAGACTCCACTAATGAGCAATTCCAAGTGTATGATTGCTGAAAAGATGCAAATGATTAGGCCCGCTGCTATGTTATGGCCAGCATGAATAATGTGCTGCAGGCTCAACATGAGGATTATGAGACTACTAAGTAGATCTTGGATAATCTAGAAGACATGTTTGGAGGCCAAGCCATAACAAAGTAGCAAGGGGTGCTTCGAAAACTTCTTAACTGTAAGCAAAGGCCAAGGACATCTATAAAGGAGCACATGATGTTGGTCATGGGTTACCTCGCTGAGGCACAAACCAATGGAGCCAACATGAATGCTGAAACTCAGATGACTATGCTCTTTGAGACTCTGTCAAAGGAATTTATTATGTTTAGAGCTACTTTTAATTTGAGCAATAGGCGGGATATGACCTTAACAGAACTAAAAAAACAGTTACAGGAGTTCAAACTGTTGATCAGGGAGTCTCCTATTGGTGGCGAGGCCAATTTAGTGGTTGCTTTTGGTTCCAATCCCAACTCTAGGAATGGAAAGAAACAACGGGCAAAGAATGGGAAGCCTTCTATTCCTACTAACACCAAGAGCAAGAAGAAGAAGAAGAAGAACCCGAAGAAGCTTAAGTGCTTCTTCTGTGGGAAGGTCCGGCAAATAAAGAAGCATTGCAAGGACTTCCTTTCCAAAGGAGGTACGTGTGATCTTTTTGTATTTAGAAACTTGTTTAGTTGAAGAATCCAATGACATTCAGGTCATAGATTCTGGTGCAACTAATCATGTTTGTGTTTCTCTACAAGGGTTCAAAGAAACGAGAAGTCTGCTTCATAAAGACTTCACGCTCCAGGATGGGCGACGAATCCTTGGTCTTAGTCTGAAGCAGTGGGAGACGTCCATCTTTAGTTTGATAATTATAGGAATTTAATTTTGTGAGATTGTTTTTATGTTCCAAAATTTAAAAGGAATTTAATTTCTGTAGCTTGTTTATTTAAAGAATCCTATTTGGTTTCTTTTAATAATAAAGTGGTGATTTGTAAAAACAAATCTTTTATCTGTTCTATATGGATACAAAATAATCTATATTTAATCAAACCTAAGATGGACTTATTGCTTAATACTGAGATAAATGATAATAACTCTAAAAGACTTAAAACTTCTCACTCTAATAAGACTTATCTTTGGCATTTGCGCCTTGGTCATATTAACTTGAATAGGATTCAAAGGTTGGTAAGGGATGGACCTTTAAGTCACTTAAAGGTGGAATCTATACCTCAATGTGAAACATGTTTGGAGGGTAAAATGACCAAAAGACCATTCGGGTCTAAGGGCAATAGGGCCGAAGGGGTTCTAGAACTTCTGCATAGTGACGTTTGTGGACCGATGAGCATCCGGGCACAAGAAGGGTATGAGTGCGTCACTTTTATTGATGATTACTCAAGATATGGGTATGTGTACCTAATGCACCACAAAAGCAAAACTTATGAGAAGTTCAGGGAGTTTCGAGCTTAAGTGGAAAAACAATTGGATAGACCCATATAGGCACTTCGATCCGATTGAGGTGGAGAATACCTTTCTGATGAGTTTTTAGGACATCTATTAGAGAATGGTATTTTATCCCATTTGACTGTTCCAGGCACTCCACAGCAAAATGGTATAGCGGAGAGAAGGAATAGGACTTTATTAAACATGGTAAGGTCCATAATGAGTTATTCATCATTGCCTTTATACTTTTGGGGATATGCACTACAAACTGCATGTTATCTTTTGAGCAATGTACCTTCAAAATTGTCCCTAAAACTCCTCACGAGGTGTGGATGGCCAGGAAGACATCTTTAAACCATATTCGCATATAGAGATGTCTGGCTCATGTCCTATTTAAGGATACGAATAAGTTGGAAGGATGTTTGAAAGTTTGCGTCTTTGTAAGATATCCAAAATGGACTAAAGGGGGTTATTTCTATAACCTAAAGGAAAATAAAGTCATGGTTTCAACTAATGCAACTTTCCTTGAGGAGAGTTACATGGATGACTTTAAACCTCGAAGCAAAGTGGTGCTGGAGGAGTTAAGGAGTGATCCAATCACTCCGGGGGTTTCGAATGAAACCGTTCCGATTAGTGTAGAAAAACCAAATGAACCTAAACAACAACCTAAGGGGCTTTGGCGTAGTAGGAGGATTGGGAGTCAACCCAAGAGGTATATGTTCAATGGGGAGGCCTTCTTGGTTGAACCAGATAAACATGACAAGGATCCTTATACTTAAGCAGAGGCTATAGAGGATATTGATTTAAAACTCTGGACAGAGGCCATGAATACAAAGATGAAGTCTATGGAGACTAATTAGGTCTGGCAGCTTGTGGATCTTCCTAAAGGGGTAAAACCCATGGGATGTAAGTGGATCTACAAGAGGAAATGAGGGGTGGATGGACAGGTCAAAACCTTTAAGGCTAGACTAGTAGCTAAGGGTTACACACAAGAGGAAGGAATCGATTATGAGGAAACCTTTTCGCCTATAGCCATGCTTAAATCCATCTAGATTCTGTTGTCCATAGCTGCCACTCTCGACTATGAGATTTGACAGATGGATGTCAAGACGGCTTTTCTAAATGGCTATCTTGATGAGTCCATTTATATGGAACAACCAAACAGGTTCAAGGTCAAGGGTCATGAGGGTAAAGTTTGTAAGCTGCTAAAGTCAATTTATAGACTTAAGCAGGCTTCCCGTTCTTGGAACACAAGATTTGATCAGGTGATCAAGACTTATGGGTTCTCACAAAATGTGGATGAGCCATGTGTTTATAAACACATTAAGGATGGGAAGGTGGTTTTTCTACTGCTCTATGTAGATGACATTTTGCTAATTGGCAATGACGTTGGGGCATTGTCATCAGTCAAATTATGGTTGACCAAGCAGTTTAACATGAAGGACTTAGGTGAGGCTAATTTTGTTCTCGGTACCCAGATCTTTCGAGATTGGAAGAACAAAATGATAGCTTTGTCACAAGCCAGCTACATAGATAAAATTCTCTGAAGGTTTGCAATGCAAGATTCTAAGAAAGGTGGGCAACCATCTAGGTCTGGATTTACTCTTTTTAAGAAAGACTCTCCAAAGTCTAAGGAAGAAAGAGAATACATGAAAAAGGTGCCTTATGCTTTGGTAGTGGGCAGTCTCATGTATGCCATGCTTTACACATGATCGGATATTTGTCATGCAGTCGGGATTGTAAGTCGATTTCAGGTGGATCTGGGACCGAACCACTGGGTTATGGTTAAGTATATTTTTAAGTACCTGAGTAGGACTCGAGGGTATATGCTTGTGTATTGGGGTGAGGGCTTGACTCCTGAAGGATATACTGACTTAGATTTTCAATGCTGTCTCGATTCTAAGAAATCGACTTAAGGTTTTGTGTTTACTCTGGGCGGCGATGCCATCAGTTCAAGAAGTATGAAGTAAGATTGCACTTTGGATTCAATGATGGAGGCTAAGTATGTGGTTGCTAGTGATGCTTCGAAAGAAGTAATGTGGCTCTACAAGTATCTTAGGGATCTTGAGGTAGTTCCTAGTATGGATAAGGTGGTATCACTATACTATGATAACAGTGCGGCGGTAGCTAATGGTAAGGAACAAATATTTCACAAGAAGAGTAAGCATATTGATCAGAAGTATCATGTGATAAAGGACTTCGTTGAGTGCAGGCATGTCACGATGTGCAAAATCACATCAGAGGACAATTTATCTGATCCATTTATGAAGACACTTACTAGGTGAGTCTTCAGAGGCATGAGGAAGCCATAGGGATGAGAGATTTATCATATTTACTCACTTAGTGTAAGTGGGAGATTGTTAGACATGCATACCCTAAAGAGTAAAAATGTAATATGTTTTTGGATACATTTTTATCAATAAAATAATTTATTTATTATTTATATACCAAATCTTGTCCTCTTTAAATTCATATTTGTTGAATGTATGTTAAGCAAACAACAGTCTGAGATTGTTGGCCTAAACCTTTAAGAATTGGACATATGATGGACAGATTATGCGGAAGACACGATTCTTAAAGTGACGGTCTAAAATATAAGATCCACAATCGAGGGAATAAAGTTGGGCACTTTATTCATGTAAAGATTGTTATATTGTCTATATCCCTATCAGGAGATGGTTTATCTTGGTCATCAGAGGTGGACTCTGTGAATAGAAACATTGGCACATTGGCATAGGTGACGATGTGTTGGATCATGATATAAAATGAATTGATTTGGATTAATAATTCTGTCTTGAAAAATTGATTCACTTTAGACGATAATTTCTATGGTATCCTAATCCTGAGATAAATAATGAGCTCGTTGTCTTAACTTGTGTCTTTTGATGTACCAAAGGGTGACACCCACAAATTAATAGTGGTACGCATGTCGATACATTGGAGGCATTACTCTTGATAGCGTAGACTTGTTATTCATAGATATAGAATCTATAGTTCCTCTTTAGGAGTAGTGGTATCCTCTTATATGTGTTATCCTGTAATTGAAAAACTGGAGCTCTCAACCATTTGGATGCATAGGTGTAACCAAATGGTATACCGTCTTTGGATGGTAAGTTTTTCGATGGTGAGATAATGGAACGTAACATAAAAATAATCAGGAAGGTAAGATAGAACTTGTCCTTAACCTGATTATGGATAATCCTATGGGGATACGATACACTATGATATGTCATGGAGACTTAGCTATACAGGCTTCGTAATTCTATATAGTTCGAGAGTGCAGCTCCAAGCTTTTAGTAGAGTAGCATTGGAGTTGATAATTATGAAATCTATATCTGGGATATTAAGTTTCATAATTATCAAGAGCTTAAACTATATAGGTCTATTTGGTCCCCTTTGTTAGCTCATAAAATCCTATAACAATACGGCGTGTTTTTTCTAATAATTGGTGACTTATGTCAGATTTATCATATTGGCTAAAATTCAAAAGGATCAAATAATTCATGTCTATTTATCGGTTGAATTAATTTTGTGACAAAATTGATTTAAGATAAACTTGTTGAATTATCAGGATCAGATAATTCATATCTGTTTATTGGTTGGATGAATTTCGAATTAATTCAAGATAATCTCGTTGAATTACCTAGAATTTATTTATTTTCCTAGAGATTATCTAGATAAAGTTGTTTTAATAAGATAACTTCTCTATTGGGTTATTTGAATTAAAACTGAGACTTTATCCTCTAGAATCTTGGGTGGAAAATAAAAGATTCGTTGAGATTTTTTATCGGCAGTTGAACATGTCGATCCTCAGGTTTGGCTTGCCGATGGGGCAAGTTCGGCATGCCGGTTAGACAGATCGGCATGCCGATCGCGTGTTAAAAAGATCACGCATTTTTACACGAATTTCATCGGATATTGATCCAAAGTTGATTCTGATTTGAAATTTGTGGCATTATCTGATAAAGACTGACTCCTGGACCCAACCTCTATATAAAGGGAGTGAATCTCATTATTATTTAGATCAATTGGGAGATTAAGAGTAATACTCAACTGGTGAGAATCTAGAAACTCCCTGAGGGCTCTTGTTCACAAATCACAAACACTAGCTTTGGGTTCTCTCAATTGGTTGGAAGGAGAGTCACCTAGTAGAAGAGCTGTACGTGGGAGCCCACACTCACTCCGATCATGGATAGAGAATAGCAAATAAGACCAGTTGGTTGAGGCTCTTCTAGAATGTTACTTCTCTTTATGGATTGCGAGAGTTCTTCAGCATTCAAAGGTTAGTAAGATCTGGTTAATTTATGCATATAGCATGTCAACATATGTTTTAAAAAATACTCTGATATAAAAAATTTTAAAATTCTACTTTGTACTGTTTTTCCAACACATCCCTAACGGGAGACAGCTTGTCTTGGTCATCAGAGTTAAACTCCACAAGTATAAATATTAGTATATTGTCATAGGTGAGGATATATTAGATAGAGACAAAAAGTTAAATTGATTTAATTAGTAATTCTAATTGTTTAAATAAATTCACTTTAGACTATCATATGTGTTATATGTTAATCCTAAAATGACTTAATGGGACAGTATTCTTAATTTATATCTTTCGATGTACCAAGGTGACATCTTGAATTAGATGATGGTATGAATGTAGGTGCTTGGAGACATGACTCTTGACTGATGTAGACCCGTTATTCACAAATACAGAATCCATACCTCTTATATAGAGTTAATGATATTCGCTTATAGGCATTATCCTGTAATTAAAAAACTGGAATGCTCAACCACCAAATGGTGTACTATTTACGGATAGTAAGCTTTCTAATATTGAGACCATAGAACATAAGATTAAAATAATCAAAAAGGTAAAATGAAATTTATCCTTAAGCTGATTATGAATGTCCTATAGGAATATTATACATTATGATATTTCATGGATGTTTAACCTATTGAAACTTCGTAATTTTATATAGTTCGAGAGTATAGCTTTAAGCTTTTAATGAAATAGCGTTAGAATTGATAATTATAAAATACATGTATCTAGAATATGTTTATTTTATAATTATAAGAGCTTGATGTATATATGTCTACTATGTCCCCTTTGCTAGCTCATAATAACTCCTATAATTATATGGCATGTTTTTCCTACATATTAGTGGTTTATATTAATTACTAGATCGGTTAAAATTCAATAGATTGGATTTAATAATTCATGTTTATTGGTTGAATTTGGTGAATTAATTCAAGATAGACATGTCGAATTATTTAGATAATATTTTATTTGATATGGGATTATCTGTATATGACTGTTTTAATCAAATAGCTCATCTATTGGGTTATTTGACTTAAAACTGAGGCTTTATCTAAAATTCTCATGTAAAATAAGATATCAAAGATTTCTAGATTATCGCTCGGTCAGCGAGCCAATGGCCGAGTTCGGTAGGCCAATGCTGCCAGTTTGAGAGGTTGATGCCACCAGTTTGGTAGGCTGGTACACAAGTTCGACATGTAAACCATGTTGTTTTTTATCAGAAGTTGTTCTAGACTCGAATTTTGAAGCCCTTATCAGATAAGGACTAACCCCCAATTCGACTACTATAGAAAGGAAAATATTTTTCATTGTTCTTTAGATGATTTGAGAAGTATAGAAAGAGTATTCTACTGAGAGAAACTCTGAAACTCCTAGAAGGCTTTTGTTCAACATCTGGAACTTTAGCTCTTGATCTTCTTAAGTGGTTGGAAGGAGAGGTCACGAGAGGAAAAACTATGCGATATGCAACTACCCACATTCTGATTGTGAAAAAAGAATAGCAACGAAGGACAACTTCCAAGAGGTTCTTCTCTAGTTGTAGTTTCTATAGTGTTCGGTCTACTGAAGAGATACATAAGATCTTTTATTAATTTATGTACTTAGCATGTCAAACTTATTATTTGGAAAAGACTTAGACTTAAAAATTTTAAAATTCTACTACTTTAATGTTTTCTGACAAGGTGGCCCAGACTGGGGGAACCACCACGAGAGTCTACTATTGTTTGCTCGGCCGCCTGAGCAAGTGGAACATCATCACGTTGGGGGTTGGTTGAGCTAGAACCCCCAAACCAGCAATCGCTTACAAAGTTGATCTTGCTCAACAAAAGATCTATTGTCGGATAGAATTGGCCTCCTTAACAAATCCTTTGGCAGATTGTTTTGATGACCTCGGTGCCCACGACCTTTTTGACCGTAAATGGCCCTACTCGAACCTCATCGGCATAGCCTGGTTGGTAAGATCCCTCTCACCTAGCTAGGATAGCAAGCTTTCACCAACATAAAACCACTCAAATTTCCACAGCTTATCCAATTCGGGGTTGCCAAGAATAAAGTCCTTAAAAAATCTAGTAAAATAATACCACCCAACTTACCATGGGAGTTTCTTCATCTTGAACATTTTCCTAAAAGCCTCCTATGGCATCTCAGCTATATGGCTATACATCTATAGAACATACATGCCGATGAACGAGTAGTAATAATTCAAATTCAACTACATGGGGCAAACATTTAAGTCGTGGAGGGCATAGTGCATGCATGGGTGCAATGAAAGGCAGAGTCCTGCTTGAAAAAACTCTACATAGAGTGTAAAGTACCCCTACAATGGTTTGACAAGGTAATCCCGGGCCCTAGGCAAAATCAGTTTTACATCGTCAGGAATCTAATCTGTTGACGAAGGGTGTCCAACCATGCCTATATCATGCCAATATGTACTCGATGACCGAAGTCTGGCTAGGCCGGCGTACTCCGTAAACCACTGCTCCTTGGACCCTAGTCTTCAAAGTCGTCATATTTGGCATTGTCATCTCCCTAGACTTATTGCCTCTCCACAACAACATCTTCCTCGATGCTAACTTCACCCACTACTAGGGCCTATTCGACTGCTTCCTAGCCAGAGGAGCAAGGCACACTCACAATAGCTGCTAAGCCAGCATGCTCTTGTTTAGTCACTCGAGACGTGCCCACGGTGGTGGCCTTGATGTAAGGGTCCACCCCCCTACACAATCGATCGAAAATGTTCCTTTAAGAAGATCCAGGAACTCTAGATCAAGGGCAATCCCTTACCCTAAGCTAAGGATCTAGGCCAACCAAGCCGCTTTTTCTTTCTCGATCACCCTCTCAGTACTTCCCCTGTCCTCGAAGCTTAATCGATCAAACTCGGTACTTTCATCTGACACAGAGATACTCGCTGAACGGTTCTAGGAATCACTCAGATCACTCATCTTATGTTTAGGGGATTACCTATTCAAGATTGACTAATCAGGTTTGAAGAATCTTTTGAAGTTCACAAGCTTTCTGCTCTACAACTAGAATGCAAAACTCAAAAATTTGTAAGCAATGTAAGCTAAATGGATGGAAGGCTTCCTTTATTTATAGCCAAAGGTCGGACACAAAAATTGAAAAGGCTCCATGACATGTGTCAGTCAAGTTTGACCAACCACCCTAAAGAATAACTCAAAACCCGAGGGCCTGAGGACAAGTATCCAATAACAATGTCAACCAACCAACCCCCTCGAGCAAAGTACAACACAACTGAGCCTGGATTAGGTGTACAGGAGGGCTACTATTGGGGGTATGCTTGGCACCATTTCCTAAAGATTTTAACCCAGCTGTCTGACCACCATGCTCAGATAGGTGTCATTTATAAAGCTTACACTACTCCTCGTTAATTGGCACTTCTTCTTGAGGTGATCCCTAGAGCCTACTTTGGACGCCAAGTAGGATATCGCCTCCTCGGGAAGAGCACGTGCTAGGGATAGACAAATACAACCTGAAACCAAGTAGCAACTCATCCCCAAGGCCAACAAATGGCCTAAATATAGCCTTTAGATGAAGTGTTCACCACTTTTTTGGGACTATGACACTTGTCATGTACCTCGTTACACCACTTGATAGGACACCCAGGTCACAAGTCAAACTTGCCTTACACCTAGTTCAAGTGGTGGCCTATAATAAAAAGCATTTACTCCACCTAAAAGGTACATGGCCTTTCTTTCACCTCACCCCACTCCCAATCTCAGCCGAAAAGGTACCTAACTTAAGCGTCAAAGAGCCCTTAACTAGCACCACACTAGTGTCCCCTTGACCTTTGAAGCGTACCCTCTTCTTGTTATAGGTACTCCGTCGGAAGCCAAGATGAGTAAGATAGGTAGCTCGACCACCTTATGCAGCTGCACTTAGAGTTGATCAATAACAGAGCATCAACATCAGGAATCCTATTTCAATGAGAGCACCAATCTTCTCAAGGTTTGCTTCTATATCCATTATAACAAATTCAAGATTATACAACTTTTATTTAACGACTGTTTTTCAAAAACCGTCGGAATAAGGAAAAAAAAACACGACAAGTTATGCCCGCGAAGACGAAAACCGTCGTGGTATTGGCAAGAGCTGCCACGATGGTTTTTAAAAAACTTTCATGTAAGATTAAACCTTTCACAATGATTTTTATAAAAACCATCGTGGAAGGTTTTAAAATCTTTAGAAAATTTAATCTTTCATGATAGTTTTTATAAAAACCATCGTGGAAGGTTTGCATGTTTGAAATTTTAAGTATCCTGCCTAATTTAACCTTGCACGACGGTTTTTATAAAAACCATCATGGAAGGTTCAGTATCTTTGAAGTTTTTAGTAGCCTGCCAAAATTTAATCTTTCACGAAGGTTAAATTTGGACAGGAAACTAAAAATTTCAAATATACAAACCTTCCACGACGGTTTTTATAAAAATGATCGTGAAAGGTTAAATTTGACGACATGTAAAAAATTTCAAACATGAGAACCTTCCACGACTGTTTTTGTAAAACCTGAAGTGAAAGGGCTTCCACGATGATTTTTACAAAAATCGTCGTTTAAACTGTCATGAAAGCCCTTTCACGATGGTTTTTTCAAAAACCATCATGGAAGCCTCGGGGCCTTTCATGATGGTTTTTACTAAACACCGTCGTGAAATGTTTCGTATGTTGAAAATTTTTAATATCTTGCCGAAATTTAATCCCACGCCAACGACATGGCCTTCCTTACTTATTTGAAATTTCTCTAACTCAAACCCACAAACTCTCAAACCCTTTTCTCTCTCTAACTCCTCCCCCCATAACCTAGCCACCAGCGGACCCAACCCTCACAACATTCCACCAACTTTGACATTCCTCTGTCACTTTCTCCACGACCCATCTAACAAACCCAACACCATTCACCACCGTTCATCCTCATCCCTTGACATTCTACCGACTCCACCATCGTTCAACTTGTTTTTTGCCGTTCCACCGACTCCATCGTTGTTGGTAAAGTTCAAACTATTACTTTTAGTTTTAGCGTTATTGTTAGTTCTAAACTTAGTATTATTTGGTTATTTTAGTGTTATTTAGCTTTAGTTTTAGTTTTAATATTAGTTATATTAATTTGTTATTTGCCATTTAGTATGTGTTACTTGTATTTGGTGTTTGAAAGAGCTTTGAACAACATTTAGTATTTTGGTGTGAGAATAGGTTACTTTTTATATGTTTGTGATGCCTAAGTATTATTGTGATACCCACCACATGTTTGATGAAAAGCTTCTATGACTATGTGTTTGTATTTGTGTTTGTGTTCTAGTTAATTTATTTTATTTTCATTATTTTTG
This sequence comes from Artocarpus heterophyllus, assembly GCA_025403435.1. Taxonomy (NCBI): domain Eukaryota; kingdom Viridiplantae; phylum Streptophyta; class Magnoliopsida; order Rosales; family Moraceae; genus Artocarpus; species Artocarpus heterophyllus. Next base: position 33,982,061 of record CM046348.1, on the reverse strand, counting down.
TTAATTATATTTATTTTTGTTTTTCTTTCTTTACCTTACACATGATAACATGCATGGACTTAGACACCAAAAATCCATCAACTGTTGTGCAAGCATGAAAAGAGTATATGACTTTACAATGTAAATATATAAATGACTTTGTAAAAATTTTATAGTTTAATATAATTATGTGATTATGAAATTAGGTCATTGTATTAATGGTGAAAACATAGGACCATTCATCCCGTAGGAAAGTAGAAATGCTAGTTATTCTTTTTTAGCTTCAGGCCAATTTTTCACGACGGTTTTTAGTAAAAACGATCGTGAAACAAGAGCCTTACACAACGATTTTCATAAAAACCGTTGTGTAAGGCATAGCTTATACGACGGTTTTCTTAAAAACTGTCGTGTAAGCATAGCATTTCATGATGGTTTTTAGTGAAAACCGTCGTGGTAGTCTCATCCTAAGATCCCATAACCCCACCAAAATAAGGAATCCATGATGATAAAAAACAGTCATAAAAATTCTCGTTGATACTATGACGGAAGATTATATGATGGTTTTTAAACCGTCATGAAAATATATCATGACGGTTTTAAACCGTCATGTAATCTACAATTTCGACTAGTGATCCTGTTGATTGACCATAAACTAAGAAACTTTCCTAAAGCTATGCTGAAGGTACAATTTTGAGGAGTGAGTTTCATGTTCTATTTTCTAAGAGTCTCAAATGCTTCTCAAAGGTTTGCAGTATGTCTATAAGCATTTTGACTTTTTACCAGCATATCATTTATATAAACTTCCATGTTTCTTACAATCTGGTTTTTAAACATCTTCTTTACTAGCCTCTGATATGTGGCTCCTGCATTCTTAAGACCAAAAGGCATCTTCATGTAACAATGCAAACCTCGGTTAGTAATGAATGTCGTGTGCTCCTCATCGAGGCCATGCATAGGGATTTCATTACATCAGAGTATGCAACCAAGCTCATCAGCTTATGGCCCATCGTCACATCTACTAACTGATTTATCCTCAATAGAAGAAAGCTATCTTTGGGGCATGCCTTATCCAGGTTCGTGAAGTCCACACATGTATTTCATTTGATATTTGGCTTTCTTACCAGGACCGAATTTGCTACCTAGGTCAGATAATGGGCTTTTTGATGGTTTTATTCTTGATTAACCTATCCACTTCCTCACGCAAGGCTTGATACCTTCATTTAGTGGCCTTCTTTTCTATCTTTTAGGTGGATATGCAAGGGTACCCTTCATATCATCATGTATCTAAGCAAAGACATCAAGATTTTCTTTTAGGAAGGTTATAAATCTACACGGTGTCTAACGCTGAGCTTGGTGCCTATCTTCAAAATTTTGCTCGGGTCATCATCATCCACTACAGCTTCCTCTAGGTCCTCCATTGCCTTTGTTGCAGTGATTTCATCATCCATTCAAGGATCCAAGTCTATCTCATTTGTTGAAGGTGCTTGGTCAACCATCATCATTCTATGCTCAAGGAACTCATAGTCTCGGATCGAATCTGAATACGCCATATGTGCCTCATACTAGTCATCCCTTATCTCTCCTACACCTTTCTAAGTTGGGAATTTTACCACTTGATGGTATATAGAGGAGATTGCCTTAAGGGCTTGCTAGGTCGGTCTACATATCATAGCATTATATTGGATCCCTTCCTTAACAACTATGAAATTCAACACTACGGTTGAAGTTTTTGGTCAGGTACCAATAATAACAGGAAGAGTGATCATACTTTTCAGAAAAACATCGTCTGTATTCACTATGAGTAGGGCGCCAACTGAGTCCTAGTGGTCTACATTTGGTCCAATGCGTTTGTGTAGAGAATGTCCACTAAGCTTCCATTGTCGATGAAGACCCTATAGACTTCATGATTGCCAATCATGGCTGACACTACCAGTGCATCATTATGAGGAAAATGAATGTCTCAGGCATCTTTCTCAAAGAAAGTAATTTCCATGATGGCTTTTTTTAGTATCTTAGATGGTCATTCATCTACCTTCATGTAATTATGGAAAGGTCTGCCTTTGGCCTCTCGAGCGTAATTTTTCTAAGAATGCCTTGAATTTCCATCGAAATATGCTGCTCCATGGATGGTGTGAATTACTCCTTCATGTGGTTGGTTGTTCCTTCCTTAGGGAGTTAAGTTGTTCTTGTCAACTCGTACATTCTCTAGTATACTTCTTCAGGTAGCCTCTCTTAATGAGGTCTTCATCTCATCCTTTAAGTCAATGCAATCCACAATGTTTTGGCCAACCTCTCCATAGAACTTATAGGGCTTATTCTACTTCCTTTTAACAGGGCCTTTTCTTATCGAAATTGGCCTTTTAAGTATATTATGATTTTGTACCTCGTTATAAATTTCATCAATATTTGTATGGAGCTTAGTATACATTTCATACCTCTGATAAGGGCACCTTTGTCTTTTATTTCCTTGATCCAGGGCTTGTGCTTGCTATGTTATAAGTAAAGATGGCAATAAGTCTGGCACATATACTAGTAGAGGAAAATTCTGATTATTATTTCCATTCTTTCGGTTCTTCCAAGTTCCACTATTTTTCACTCCATTCTGATTTTGTGCCTACTGTACGGGCTACTGACCTATTGGTACTCCTTATTATGGAGGGTAATGTGGAAGCTCTGTATCTGAAAAATAGTTGAGCTGCTTCCTCAACATTAATATACTTTTGAGCCTGTGATTAAAACTTAAGCCATGTCACTAGAGGTTTCTTATGCAAGGAAAGCTAAAAAGCTCCTTGTTGTAAACAGTTGAGGACTAATGTCAAGGTAGCATCTTCTGAGCAATTCTCTATCGAGAATATCTCTCTGGTGTAACGGTCAATAAAGGACTTTAAAGACTTGGTGGGCCCTTGTTTAACTACTTGAAGTCTTTCTTGAGACATTTGCTATAATCTTCTTCCCATGAATTAGGTAACGAAGGTCGTGTATCACTCTTGCCACCATGTGATTTTTGGGGCCTTAAGTTCCTAAACCACCGTCTTACTGGTCCACTAAGTGTTGCATCAACAACTCGATACTTTATTGCATCAGGAGCCCCATGTAGGCTCATGTAAGAATTAAAGAGCCAGGCATGATCATCGGACTCTCCCTTTCTGTCAAATAGGGGAATGTTTGGCAACTTAAGTTTGGGTGGCAATGGTTCAACCATCACCTTTTCGGTGAATGAGTGTCCTTCTGGGTTATCAAAATTAAGGGCTTGATAACCTTGCCTAACCTCCTACCTGTTAACTTTTTCCACAAGCCTAAGATGCTCTTAAAGAATTACCACTAACTTATCGGTATACTAACTTCCTCTTTGCCAAGCTTGGATCTAATTTATGAGGTTCTCCTGTCCTCAGCCTCTATTCCTATCATTATTCACTAAGCCCGAAGGCGCTCCCTACCTTGGTGCCAAAGGTGGTAACCGTTTGCGATTCTGGTTTTCTTGTGCGTCTGTACCTTCTCATGTCATACACCTTCTCTATGCCCTTCTCTGTGTGCTTCCTTATGATCCCAATGCCGGTGCCTGGTGTGATTACACATCATTAGAATCGCCAGTTCCTTCTTGCAGATTTGCTTCATCTCTTGGTGCCGATGGGGGAACATTATTATCGTCTATAGGCTGAGCAAGATTGTTCAAGATGGTTCTATCTCTAAAAGGATTGCATCAATTGCTTATAATTTTGTGCCAACGTCCCCAATTTGAGCATGTAGGGCCACATTCAGGTTAGGAGGTGCATCTTCGAGTGGGGGAATCTGATTTTGGTCGTTAGCTAGAGGAGGTGGCAGAGGTGGTTCTTGTCTTCTGTCTCAAGCAATGCCGTTGTTTCCGTCATTCTAAACACGATGATCATTTTGGTTTCGGTTATTGATTCAGTACGTGTTCTTGCCATTGAAACTACTAAAAGATTTCTTATGAAAAAAGGCTGGAAAATTCTTTAGGTCCTCCTTCTAGCGCCAATTGTTGACAAGCAAAACTCGTCTAACAAGTAATCTTTTAATTCCTTATCGTAATAATCACTCACGTGCAAACTAATTAAAGCAGTCAAGTAATAATAGCAAGAACACAAGAATTTAGAGCAGTTCACCTTAATTAAAAGGCTATGTCCACTATGAATTTTTTTCGGTGGTCAGGTTTCACTATGAAAAAATATGAGTACAGGGTTTATGCCAAAAATTGGACTTAGGTTGTTCTTTAGAACTAGCCTATATTTTGTTGGAAACAAAGTGCGTAGCAAAATTTTAAAAATTTTTCATCAGAGTAATTTCCAAAACACAAGTTTGACATGTTATATGTATAAATTAGACAGATCTTACTAACCTCTATGTGCCGAAGAACCTCCGTAACCTATGTAGAGAAGTAACGATCCAGAAGAGCCTCAACCAACTAGTCTTCTTTGCTATTCTCTATCCACAACCGGAGTGAGTGTGGGCTCACACGTACAGCTCTTCCACCGGTGACTCTCCTTCCAACCAATAGAGAGAACCCAAAGCTAGTGTTCGTGATTTGTGAACAAAAGCTCTCAGGGAGTTTTCAGATGCTCACTAGAAGAGTGTCACTCTTAATCTCTCAAATTGATCTAAGTAAATCATGAGACTCACTTCCTTTTTATAGCCCTTGGTCTTGGGGTCAGTCCTTATCAGATTAGGTCTCAAAAACTCAAAACAGAATCAAGTTCGGATCAATATCTGATAACATCCACGTGAAAATGCGTAATCTTATCTCCCGCTGATCGGCAGGCTAAACATTCTGATCGGTAGGCCGAACAGGCCAGTTTGATAGACCGACCACGTCATTCGGCAGGCCGAACTCCCGAGAAAAAATTTCTACGAATCTTTTATTTTCCACCCGAGATTCTAAAGGATAAAGTCTCAATTTTGATTCAAATAACCCAATAGAGAAGATATCTTATCAAAACAAACTTTATCAAGATAATCTCTAAGAAAATAAATCAATTCACAATAATTCTATAAGTTTATCTTGATCTAATTTATCCAAAATTAAATCAACTGATAAACAGACAAGAATTATCTAATCCCATAATTCAACAAGTTTATCTTAAATTAATTTTATTACAAAATTAATTCAACCGATAAACAGACATGAATTATTTGATTCTTACAAATTTTAAACCAATCTGATAAATCCGACATAAGTCACCAATTATTGGAAAAGCACGCCGTGTCGTTACAAGACTTTGTGAGCTAGCAAATGGGACCAAAATGGACCTATAAAGTTCAAGCTCATGATAATTATGAAACCCAATATCCCAGATATACATTTCACAATCATCAACTCCAACGCTACTCCACTAAAAGCTTGGAGCTGCACTCTCGAACTTTATAGAATTACGAAGCTCGCATAGCTAAGTCTCCATGACATATCATAGTGTATCGTATCCCCATATGATCATCCATAATATGCTTAAGGACAAGTTCTGTCTTACCTTCCTGATTATTTTTATCTTACGTTCCATTGTCTCACCATTAGAAAACTTACCATCCAAAGATAGTATACCATTCGGTTACACCTATATATCCAATTGGTTGAGCGCTCTAAATTTTCAATTACAGGACAACGCATATAAGAGGATATCATTACTCCTAAAGAGGAGCTATGGATTCCATATCTATGAATAACAAGTCTACGCTATCAAGAGTCATGCCTCCAACGTACCGGCATGCATACCACTATTGAGATGTGGGTGTCACCCTTTGGCACATTAAAAGACACAAGTCGAGACAACGGGCCCACTATTCATCTCAGGATTAAGATACAATACAAATGATTGTCTAAAGTGAATTGATTTGCCAAGACAAAATTATTCAATTCACTTTATGTCCCGATCCAACACATTGTCACCTATGACAACGTGCCAATGTTTCTATTCACGGAGTCCAACTCCGATGGTCAAGACAAACCATCTCCCATAAGGGATATAGACAACATAACAATCTTTACATGAATAAAGAGCCCAACTTTATTCCCTCGATTGCGGATCATATGTTTTAGACCATCACCTTAAGAATCGTGTCTTCCGTATAATCATCCCATCATATGCCTAATTCTTAAGGTTTAGATTGACAGTCTCAGACTACTGTTTGCTTATCATACATTCACCAAATATGAACGTAAAGAGGACAAGATTTGGTATATATAAATGAATAAATTCTTTATTGATAAAAATGTCTCCAAAAACATATTACATTTTTACTCCTTAGGGCATACATGTCTAACATATTTGTAATATATGGAGATGGTTGATGCATTACCCCTTAAGTCTAAATTAAACTCAAATACATGATAATCTCATATCCTATTGGTTAGACCTTATAGTATCTTAGATTCAATAAATCATGATCAGGTTGAGCGCTCATCGCCATCTTGGAGATCTTCTAATTTAAGTACGAATATAAATATACCTTTTTGCCCTTATTGGGTATTATCTAGAAAGAAGCTTCTAGAGCACACTGAGGCAATATGGACTGAGATCATTCTCGGGCCTTTCTAGGCCCAATACATGAATAGGCCTAATTCGGTGACCCGACAACAAGCATGAAGACAACCTCTAAGGTATGGTATGGAAAAATAACCTGCTTAAGGGGGAAAAAAACCATTATCTTCTTTGTATTTTTAATTCTACATATCAAGTTCTCAACTAACAAGCTTTCCTCTTCTTTTTCCTCTTCTTCTTCTACCCGAATAGGCCTAATTCTAACTCACGTGCTCAAAGATTACACTTGTAAGCTAGAGGAAGAAGACGACCGTGACAAAACTAAAGCCCTTTAGTATAAGTTCATAGCATTTGCCTCGATACTCATAGCGAATGCAATTGGCATTTGTCTTCCAACTAGTTGTAGGAGTTTCCCTTCACTAGGTTGGATCACCATGATATTGGCATCACACTCACGATGGACATCTTCGTGACGTTGTAATTCTAGAAGCCTCACTTTTGAGGCATGTTTCCGACACTGTCAAGGATGACAACAACAATAGCAAGCACTCCAACCACGCCCATGTCCACATGTATGCCACTCGTGGCCATTCTCATACCTCCATCCACAATGAGAACTCGGGCTCATCGAAGCTTCTTAAAATTATATTTTAGGTACAAATTATATTGTTGATTCGATGTAATTTCTCTTTGAGTTTTTTTGTTATTATTGTTGATAAAAGAAGAAAGGAAATGAATTATTTTCACTTGCTTTCTAATAGGTTTGCCCTTCTTCTTAGGCTTTTTTTTTTGGCACGTGTTGCAGCCTTTATTTATTTGTTTATTTTTTTGGGTTGAAAATGTGGGGTGAAAAAAGGTTTAAAGGGCAATTGTCTTTTTTTGTCTTTATCTACGCTTGTTTGGTTTTCACTCTATTACTTGCGTGCAAAGACAGAATTTTGATTTTTTACAATTTGGTAGGTTTTAGAGTTAGGTATTGTGGTACACTCTCCAACATTATAAGGACTTCTTTGGGTGCTTCTGCGAGAAAAGTTATAACATTATAGTATTTAATCGCTGCTGGCAGAAAAGTTGACAACGCGATAACTTTTCTTTTGTGCAAATCTCTTTGTGACAGGCTACAAAATTGAATGGACTTTTGATCGATTGAGAACTTTTTACTGGTATCTTTTTTGTGTCACTTCGAGGTTCTGGGGGTAACGAACTTAATTTTATAGATTTAAGAATAATCGTTAATTCAATCTTAAACTTTCAGATCGAGGAAATCTCAATTCGCGACCCGATCTAAAACATTCAAATTAGAAAAATCCAACCCAAAATCCCATTCAAAATCTTTGGATTAGATTCATAGATTCACAAATTAAACTATGATTTAAAAAAAATAAAAAACTCAAAATATTTTTTTGTTTGGGTAAAGAAGAACTTCATTAAAAAGACTAAAAGCTGCAACAGCAAACCAACAAAACAGCAGCAGCAATTACAAAAGGAAAAAAGGATTATGTTATGAGAGATTATTGGGTTGTGTCTTTTTTTTTTTTTTTTTTTTAACAATGGCTAGGCCTTTTTAACACAAGTTGTGTTACCATTAGAATTTTGCTCTCTAATGCTTAGAAAAACGAGAAAAACATTAAAAAAATTTAGAAAAAAGGAAAATTTTTATGTAAATATATATTATTAAAACTATAAAATATATAAATATATTTAAAAGTTTCCGATTGACTGATTGGACGGATTGACAATTCTTCAATCCACAATCCAATCTAAAACAAAAAAAAAAATTCTTAATCCAAAATCAATCCAAAAACTCTTCTTAATCAATCCAAAACCTCGGATCCGATTGGGTAGACTAAATCTCATAGATTCATAGATTTCATGTACACCTCTACCAACTTCAATTGGCTTTACTCTCTGAAGAGTGAGAGAACACAAAAGAAAATAAAGTCCATAAAATTTCTGAAAAAGAACGCCAGTTCGAACGAGTACTAAAGAAGATCACCAAATTTTCCTTTTATAAAGGGAAAAACGGTGCAAATTGCACTTAATGGCCGTAAAAAAAAAAAAAAAGTAAATAAGGCAAACCCGCCTAAGATTTAGCACTAGCTAGTTTTGAGATGATTTTTTAAGATTTTTTAATGTTAGGCAATTTTTTAAAATTGGTTTATTAATTTGCAATTGCTAATAAAAACGCATTATTAATGAAATTTTACCTCATACGTAACTAAATATTTTCAAGCCTTTTATATAGTTGACATAGAAATTAATTGAAATAAAATGCTAGGAAGCTATAATGGTATGTTTTGTAACGAATGAAAAACGGATGATGCCCAGGTGGGATTTTTTATTTTTTTTTAATAGTATGATACCCAAGTGGTTTGACCACGAAATTGGCGTGATCCAGCACCCGGCCGCTTCACGAGCTAATACGTATATTTCATGATGAATTATTTATTATACAATTCGGAGTTATTTTATTTTTATACCTGCTTTACGAGGTTATAAAAACTTTGTACCTTTTATTTTAGACTTTTTTATATTTTTATACCTTTAAATTTTAAATCTATGTATTTTTTTTTTATCTTTTTTTGGTCAACAATAGTTAAATTTTGACTACAAAAAAACCTAAACATTGTTAAAAAAATAAAAAATATATTAAAAATAAGAAAAAAAACTAAAATTTTCAAATTATAAAAGACATTTAAGTATTTTATACATTTAAAATCAAACTTTAACTTGAAAAAAAAGTTAAATTTGGCATAAATTTAAAATCTAAATATATAAAAGTGTTAAAATTTAAAATATCCTGCATGATTTTTTGATTTCTATATTTATTATAGGGTATAAAAATAAAAATAAACCTGCAATTTTTAGTACTATTTATTTCGCCCCACAATTAAGAACGGTTCTCAGACCAACAAAGCTCATCTTCTTCCTTCTTCTTCGTCTTTTTTATCCTCCCCATGTCAGTTCCGGCGTGCTAGCCAGAAGCCGAAGACCGCGACAAGACTGACGTCTTCAAGTACAGGCTCTTCGCAATCACCTCCATACTTGTTGCCGGTGCAATCGGCATCTGCCTTCCGATCCTCGGAAAGACAGTTCAGGCCTTAAGCACCGAGAGGAATGCCTTTTTCATAATAAAGGCCTTCGCCTCCGGTGCCATCCTCTCCAATAGGCTTCAAGAACCGTCACCGTGCCTCAGCGAGACGCTGTGGGAGTTCCCGTTCACCGGGTTTGTCAACTTTGATGTCTGCCATCATCACGCTCATGGTTCACGCTGCCGCCATGTAGTACTACCAGAATCACAGTTCAGCGGCAAGTCGTTGGCGCCAGCTAGCATCGGCGACTTGGAGAAGAACTACGAGCACTCTGACCAGGTCCATGCCCGTACGCACACTACTCATGGCCGCTCTCATGGCTCCGTCAGCAAATAAAAATTTCATGTCAGGTATAAATTATACTTTAGTTTTCGATATTAATTTCTATTGGATTTTTTTTTTTTTAATGAGAACAGAAAAAGAAATGAATTATTTTCCCTATTTTCTTTTTTAATAGGGTTTGCCCTTTGTATTTTATTTCCCCACAAAAGCTTAATTTTTGAGAGAATTTTTTTAGTGAGGATATTTTTGGCACATGTGTGGTGCAAGCCTTTATTTACGTGTATGATGTCTTGAATAACATCAATTCTTGGCTTTCACTTTTAAATAAAAGGGTTATATATATGTGAGAAAATTCATAATTTTGAGTTTTATAATTTGCCACGATACACGCCGTATTAGGAAATTCTTTGGGTGCCTCTGAGAGTCCCAAAACAATAGGGCATTTGGTAGCTGCTTTGCCCTTCCATCAATTTTTTGAGGGCATGGGACTTGGAGGCTCCATTGCTCAGGTAAGTTTCTCATCTATGATTTCTATTTCTTAATTTTTATTTTCTCAGTCTGTAACTTTGTTTCTTTTTTTTGATTATGTGATAATAATACTGCTATCCTTTTACTTTGACACACTTTAAATAAAACATATATATATATATATATGTGTGTGTGTATATTAGTTATGGTAATGTCACGCCCCGGAGTACGGGAGGTGACGTGGCGGAATATTTAGATTAATTAAAAGAGAATTTAATTAAAATTAAGTGTTTAAGAATCCAATTAAGTAAGAAATAAAGAGATTTTCCACCACATTTGATAAACGAATTTATAAATATTTAGCAAATAATAATAATTGAATAAAAACTGCGAATATGGGTTCCACAACCCACAACTTGTGCACACACATGGATCTGACAATATCATAAATATAATTACAGCCCAAGTACAAATATGGTTAAGTCTTACATGCCTTGATTAATAATACAGAATATAAATAAATTCTCCTATTGCTCCTGAGTTCGGTCCGAAGAATCTTCTCCAAACCTAAAGGGGAAACCACCTAGGGGAAATTTAAAACAGATAAAACGTGAGCGAAAGGCTCAGTAGGACTATGTTTTATAAAAATAGTTTAACGCAAAGGAACACAGCATTATTAGAAGTTATTCAAAGGAAACTTAAATAAATAAATAGATAAACAATTTGAGTAGAACCGTCCTGACACAGAACAGTCTACTCGTCAAATCAAAACACCAATTTACTTTTACCTAGGCAAACCATGAAATCACCACCGTAGTGGCCCAGCTGGGTTTCGAGACCTGCCCCCAAGGTCGATCGCTACACGACCCGATCTCTGATATGGCATCATGCCCATGTGTTTATTATCATTATCATTCAAAACCCAATTACCGAGTGTTGTCAATTACATTTATTATGAAATTCATTTCAGTTCACGGTATATTAAAATATAACCGATAAAACCATTTTCAAACAACCGTTGAAAACATTTTGGATAGAAATCCTTTTCAAAGCCAAATCATTTCAAAACCAGGCTACCAAAGAAATAGGATAGAAGTCCTACCTCAATACTCGTGCCGGTACCCCACACCGTAATCCCGGTCCGCTATACGTTAGCTCCACGGAACCACGAACGATCCTAGATACAAACTAAGTCGATCAATATCTAGTTCGAGACATTCTATGTTACTAAATCATTTCATGATGTCCTAGTGTGCCATTTGTACCTTTAAAATCATCCTATAAGGTTGGGATTTAAATCAGGGTTCAAAACAGTGAAAACGGGTAAAAATCACAAAAATTTTCCATGCCTCGGTCGGCCTGCCGGACGCCCTGCTTCGGCCTACCGAGCTGCACAGTTCGGCCTGCCGGAAACAAGGTTCGGCCTGCCGAACATTTCCCCAGATTCGGCCTGCCGGTCGGAAGAACACCGGCCTGCCGATCATCACTCCGGCCTGCCAAACATGAACTTCGGCCTGCCGAACTTGGAAAACCCAGAAATCCCAGCCACGGGTTTCTCGATCCCCAAAATCCAAATCTTGTTTCTAACCTGTTTTTCTCAAATCCCAGGCATGAAAAACAACTATAGTTGATAGAAAAACATTCTAGAACATGTTTGGAATCATTTAAACAACATTTAAACTCAAAATCCTCAAAAATCCAAAAATGAGAAAAAGAGGAGAAAAATGAAAAATCTTGAATCCAATCCGTTTTTCTTCAATCTAGGCTTAGATTCTAGTTGTTCTAAGCTCATTTAACACAAATCCATGGTTTTCTAAGCTAAAACAAACTTAGATTTCAAAAACACACAAAATTGAAAATTTTGTAAAAAGTTTAGAAATTTCGAATCTAACCTCGAATCGAAGCTTCAATCCGCGTTCTCGGTTGCCGAATCACGTCCCCGAGCTTCCTCCTTGCTATCCTGAAGCTTGGATTCGAAATGGAGTTTAAAATTTGAGAGAGAATTGAGAGAGAAAGAGAGCTGCGGAGAGAGAGAGAGAGGAGAGAGAGAATGTCACGGGAGAGTGAGGAGAGAGAGAGGAAGGAAGGAAATAAATAGAGAAAATCGGTGGGCGGTTTTACTGTGCGAAAACCATGTGCCGTCCACGGTTTTGCAAAATGGAGTATTTTTAACATTTTACAAATTGTTGTGTTTTAAAACTCAAAACATCATTTTAAAACAATAAGAAATCCTTCGAATTCATTAATTTAACAAAACAACCAAAAATTCAAAAAAATCCAACCAAATAGTCTAATAAATGTTAAAACTTTAACTATGGCACACTAATTCATCATTTATATTACACTTAACATTAAATAAATTTCGGGACGTTACAGCTCTCCACCCCTAAAAGAAATTTCGTCCTCGAAATTTACAACTCATCTCAAAAACAAAACAAATGCGGCTACAGCTCCTGCATACTCGACTCTAACTCCCAAGTGGCTTCATCAACCCCGTGATGCTGCCACACGACCTTTACCAACGGTATCTCACGACGACGCAAGCTAATCACTTTCCGGTCGATAATTTGAATTGGCATTTCTTCGTACGTCGTATCCTCCTGAACCTGCACATCGCGAAACGATACTATCTTATCCTGCCCAGGTGGACATTTCCTAAGCATCGACACATGAAACACATCGTGCACATGAGAAAGTTCGGGCGGAAGATCAAGCCGATAAGCGACCACACCAACACGCTGAGTGATCTCGAACGGCCCAATATACCTCGGCGCGAGTTTCCCACTCACTCCGAACCGCATAGTTCCCTTACGAGGTGACACCCTCAAGAGAACAAAATCTCCAACCGCAAATTCTAAAGGTCTACGTCTCCTATCCGCGTAGCTCTTCTGCCGACTCTGAGCTGCTCTCAACTGATCCCGAATCACCGCGACTTTCTCGTTGCTATCACGAATCTCATCTGGCCCAAGAATAATTCTATCTTCCGGCTCGGCCCAACACACAGGTGACCGACACGGTCGCCCATACAACGCCTCAAATGGTGCCATACCGATACTCGCCTGATAACTATTGTTGTACGCGAACTCCGCCAAATGCAAACATTGCTTCCAATTCCCGCCGAAGTCCAACGCACAAGCACGCAACATATCCTCGAGAACCTAAATAACCCGCTCAGACTGCCCATCAGTCTGAGGATGAAACGCCGTACTGAAGTTCAAATCCGTACCTAAAGCCTCCTGAAAACTCCTCCAGTACTTAGCATTAAACCTGGTGTCTCGATTAGAGGTGATGGATAAAGGAACTCCATGCAACCTCACAATGTTCTGCATATACAACTCCCCGAGAATCTTCCTAGAACACGTCGACTTAAACGGAATGAAATGCGCCGATTTCGTCAACCTGTCGACCACAACCCAAACTGCATCGTGCCGCTGCTCCGTCCTCGGCAAACCTGTGAGGAAATCCATCATCACATGCTCCCATTTCCACCCTGGAATAGGAAGCGGCTGAACCTGACCTGCAGGCTTCTGATGCTCAGCCTTCACCCGAAGACACGTCGAACACTTGGCCACGTACTCTCGAACATCTTTCTTCATGCCTCTCCACCAATAGTGCCTCTTCAAATCACGATACATCTTGGTGCTCCCCGGATGAATAGCGAACTGAGACCTATGAGCTTCGTCTAGAACGGCTTTCGTCACCTCGGTGATAACTGGAACTGCAAGACGCTCCCGGAAGTACAACGATCCATCTGCATGCACGCTCCATTCCTCGAACTGCTCCCCGTTCTGAATCCGCGACCAAATCCCCTGCAAATGTCGATCCTGCCACTGACCTTGCTTCACCATCCGAACAAGAGCTGGAGTCGCTTCCACATGATACAACAAAACTCGATCACCGTCTTCATGATACTGTAGCCGATACTCACTCACTGTCGCATCCCTGCTCTAGTCCTCAAAAATCAAACAAGCGAGAATCCCCGAAGACTTCCTGCTAAGCGCGTCCGCGACCACATTAGCTTTTCCAGGATGATACTGCAACGCGAAATAATAATCCTCCATGTACTCTACCCATCTGCGCTGCCTCAAGTTGAGATCCCTCTGAGTGAACAAATACCTCAAACTCTTGTGATCGGAGAAGACCTGAAACGATGCTCCATACAAGTAACATCTCCAAATCTTCAGCGCGTAGATCACTGCCGCAAGCTCTAAATCATGAGTAGGATAATTCCGCTCGTGAGGTCGCAGCTGTCTCGATCCGTACGCAACCACACGTCCATGCTGTATCAACACGCATCCAAGTCTGCGCCCTGAAGCATCAGCATAAACCTCATACGGCTCATCACTGCTAGGAATAATCAACACTGGAGCTGAAGTCAACCGGTTCTTCAATTCCTGAAAAGCAGACTCACAGTCTTCATCCCACTCAAACCTGACATTTTTCTTGATCAATCTCGTCAACGGAGCTGCAATCTTCGAAAAGTCCTTTACAAATTTCCTGTAATATCCAGCAAGACCTAAGAAGCTACGAATCTCCGCTACATTCCTTGGTTGTTCCCACTCCAATATAGCTTCAATCTTGGATGGATCCACTGAAATACCATGCTCCAAGATGACATGACCCAGAAACTTGACCTCGGTCAACCAAAACTCACACTTTTCCCTCTTAGCATACAACTGGTGCTCCCGCAAAGTCTGAAGCACGACCCGAAGATGCTGCTCATGCTCATCCCATGTCTTAGAATACACAAGAATATCATCGATGAACACGATCACAAACTGATCCAGATACGGCCTAAATATCCTGTTCATCAGATCCATAAAAGCTGCCGGAGCATTTGTCAACCCAAAAGACATAACTAGAAACTCGAAGTGCCCATACCGAGTCCTAAAAGCTGTCTTGGGAATATCTTCTTCCTTGATCCTGAGCTGATGATAACCTGAACGTAAATCAATCTTCGAGAAGTATCGCGAACCTCCCAACTGATCAAATAGCTCATCAATCCTAGGCAAAGGATACTTGTTCTTCACCGTAACACGATTCAGCTGTCGATAATCCACACATAACCTGAGAGTCCCATCGTGCTTCTTAGCGAACAAAACTGGTGCTCCCCATGGAGATGTGCTATTCCGAATATACCCTTTATCAGCAAGCTCCTGAAGTTGCTTCCTCAATTCCTTCATTTCTGCCGGCGCCATCCGATAAGGTGCCATAGAAATCGGTGATGTCCCTGGAAACAACTCGATACCAAACTCAATCTCCCGATGCGGTGGTAACCCTGATAACTCGTCGGGAAAAACATCCACGTACTCATCAACCACCGGAATCGCTACACTACTACTCGAAACATAGGGCTCGCAATCCAGGTTGGCAAGAAAAGCACAACAACCTAGATTCCTTCGCCCTCCTAGACACGACTTTATAAGGCGCTCACTCATTAGCCAATCACCAGCACCCTGGTAAGTGATTACCGTCCCCCAATCAGACACTAGGGTCACTTTTCTAAGTTGGCAGTCCACAACTGCACTATACCTGGACAACCAGTCCATCCCTAAGATCACATCATAGGAGCTCGTGGGGAGTACAATCAAATCACTTTTCAAAATCTCATCCCCAATCTTTATTTTACAAGATTTACACATACAATTTACACACACCCGCCCCAAGGGAGAAGTTATGACTAGGGGTTCATTAAACTCTTCTACTTCTAATCCCAAGGCATGTACAAAAGAACTCGAAATGAGAGAATCAGAGGCACCGGTATCAAATAAAACGCGAGCTAAGGATCTGGAAACCAAAATCATACCATCGACAACCGCGTTACCAGTCTGAGAATCTGACCCTCCAGATGCCATTGCATGAACCTGCATTGGCGCTTTCCCTTTTCCTCTACCAACATTACTGGGTCCTAGATTACTCGGCCGATACTGCTGAGATGGAGTTGACTGCACACTACCTGTACTCGGCGCTCTATACTGAGGAACACTGCGCTAAAAATACTGCGGCTGCTGCCCCCGTGCCGGATATGAGAATTGCTGAGGAGAAAACTGCGGATACTGCAACTGCGGGTACTGCGGAGGCGGAGGTAGGGTCTGAGGCTGAGGCTGAGATGAACGACTGGCATCCTCCCCGGTCTGAGATCCAAGACGAGCACTCCTAATCGGGCAATTCCTCTTGATGTGTCCGGGCTGCTGACAGAAATGACAATGGAAGCTGTAGGGATTGCTGCGCCCGCTGCCAGACGAACTGCTACTACCACTGGTCGCACCGCCTTGCTTGCCTTTCCCCGGAGCTGGACGACTACTAATGCTCTTCCTGCCACTCCTCTGCGGTCCTCCTGAAGCCTTGGCTCGGTCCTCACAATACTGCACGTAATCATTCTCCACGGAGATCGTCGATGACACAAGCTCTCCGAAACTCCTAAGCCGTAGAGCAACCAACTACTGCCGAATAGGAGCCTTGAGTCCCTCCTGAAACTTGATGCATTTCTCACGCTCCGATGCCACAGCTGATGGAGCAAACCTAGCCAACTCGTTAAATCTTGCCTCATACTCCCGAACTGAAAGATCACCCTGCTGCAATCTATAAAACTCAGCTGCCTTCTGGTCTCTATATCCCTGCGGAAAATACCGATCATAGAACAGCTCCTCGAACTTGTTCCAACCAATATCGCCACCGCGCTCCAGACGCTTAGTTTGTTTCCACCAGGTGTTGGCGCCACCCTCGAGCTTATACGCCGCGAATTCCACACGATACTCCTCAGGCACACCAAGGGTATCAAGATGCTTCAAGATCGAATCCAACCAATACTCTGCTAACTGCGGATCCCCATTGCCATCAAAAGTTGAAATAGACGCCGGCCGGAATTCCTTAAAGAAAGCATGCCGACTACCAACACTGGAGTCTTCCGGTCTAGTCCTGGCTGCCATCTGCCGAAAAGCCGCAAACATAGACCTCATCATGCTCTCATCATTTCCAAACTCGGCATCAGCAATCGAACGACGTCTAGGTGCCATTCTCTCACTTCTGAAACAAAATTTGGACTGTCAGAGGTATTTCATTGTCAAACCTATGTGTGCACAATTCCCAAGGTTCATAACCTTGAGCTCTGATACCATTCTGTCACGCCCCGGCGTACGGGAGGTGACGTGGCGGAATATTTAGATTAATTAAAAGAGAATTTAATTAAAATTAAGTGTTTAAGAATCCAATTAAGTAAGAAATGAAGAGATTTTCCACCACATTTGATAAACGAATTTATAAATATTAAGTAGGTAATAAAAATTAAATAAAAACCGCGAATATGGGTTCCACAACCCACAACTTGTGCACACACATGGATCTGACAATATCATAAATACAATTACAGCCCAAGTACAAATATGGTTAAGTCTTACATGCCTTGATTAATAATACAGAATATAAATAAATTCTCCTATTGCTCCTGAGTTCGGTCCGAAGAATCTTTTCCAAACCTAAAGGGGAAACCACCTAGGGCAAATTTAAAACAGATAAAACGTGAGCGAAAGGCTCAGTAGGACTATGTTTTATAAAAATAGTTTAACGCAAAGGAACACAGCATTATTAGAAGTTATTCAAAGGAAACTTAAATAAATAAATAGATAAACAATTTGAGTAGAACCGTCCTGACACAGAACAGTCTACTCGTCAAATCAAAACACCAATTTACTTTTACCTAGGCAAACCATGAAATCACCACCGTAGTGGCCCAACTGGGTTTCGGGACCTGCCCCCAAGGTCGATCGCTACACGACCCGATCTCTGATATGGCATCATGCCCATGTGTTTATTATCATTATCATTCAAAACCCAATTACCGAGTGTTGTCAATTACATTTATTATGAAATTCATTTCAGTTAACGGTATATTAAAATATAACCGATAAAACCATTTTCAAACAACCGTTGAAAACATTTTGGATAGAAATCCTTTTCAAAGCCAAATCATTTCAAAACCAGGCTATCAAAGAAATAGGATAGAAGTCCTACCTCAATACTCGTGCCGGTATCCCACACCGTAATCCCGGTCCGCTATACGTTAGCTCCACGGAACCACGAACGATCCTAGATACAAACTAAGTCGATCAATATCTAGTTCGAGACATTCTATGTTACTAAATCATTTCATGATGTCCTAGTGTGCCATTTGTACCTTTAAAATCATCCTATAAGGTTGGGATTTAAATCAGGGTTCAAAACAGTGAAAACGGGTAAAAATCACAAAAATTTTCCATGCCTCGGTCGGCCTGCCGGACGCTCTACTTCGGCCTGCCGAGCTGCACAGTTCGGCCTGCCGGAAACAAGGTTCGGCCTGCCGAACATTTCCCCAGATTCGGCCTGCCGGTCGGAAGAACACCGGCCTGCCGATCATCACTCCGGCCTGCCGAACATGAACTTCGGCCTGCCAAACTGGGAAAACCCAGAAATCCCAGCCACGGGTTTCTCGATCCCCAAAATCCAAATCTTGTTTCTAACCTGTTTTTCTCAAATCCCAGGCATGAAAAACAACTATAGTTGATAGAAAAACATTCTAGAACATGTTTGGAATCATTTAAACAACATTTAAACTCAAAATCCTCAAAAATCTGAAAATGAGAAAAAGAGGAGAAAAATGAAAAATCTTGAATCCAATCCGTTTTTCTTCAATCTAGGCTTAGATTCTATTTGTTCTAAGCTCATTTAACACAAATCCACGGTTTTCTAAGCTAAAACAAACTTAGATTTCAAAAACACACAAAATTGAAAATTTTGTAAAAAGTTTAGAAATTTTGAATTTAACCTCGAATCGAAGCTTCAATCCGCGTTCTCGGTTGCCGAATCACGTCCCCGAGCTTCCTCCTTGCTATCCCGAAGCTTGGATTCGAAATGGAGTTCAAAATTTGAGAGAGAATTGAGAGAGAAAGAGAGCTGTCGAGAGAGAGAGAGAGGAGAGAGAGAATGTCACGGGAGAGTGAGGAGAGAGAGAGGAAGGAAGGAAATAAATAGAGAAAATCGGTGGGCGGTTTTACTGTGCGAAAACCATGTGCCGTCTACGGTTTTGCAAAATGGAGTATTTTTAACATTTTACAAATTGTTGTGTTTTAAAACTCAAAACATCATTTTAAAACAATAAGAAATCCTTCGAATTCATTAATTTAACAAAACAACCAAAAATTCAAAAAAATCCAACCAAATAGTCTAATAAATGTTAAAACTTTAATTATGGTACACTAATTCATCATTTATATTACACTTAACATTAAATAAATTTCAGGACGTTACAGGTAACGACGTTTTTCAATTGTCTATGCTAAAAAAGTTGGTATGCTAAAACTTATTCTGAATTATTAAAGCCAGCCAATTTGCATTTATATTGAGAAACATTGACGGCAAGTTTTTTTTTTCTTTTTATTTTAAATGTTGGGATTATTAACCTTTCTCTTCATTTTTGCATGTTTGTGATAATAACACTAAATGTTTTACGCAATAGAGGAATTATTGCCTTCCACATTATTGTGCTAATGTTAGAGACCCAAAAATAACGTGTTGAGATTGGGTACAGGTCTACCATGTTAATTATGGATATATGACAATTGAAAATAGATATCTCTAAATAACAAATGAATGCAATAATAATGGAGGGAAAAACAAAAAGTTGTCCAAAAACAAACAAACAAACAATGTCAAATATGAATGATCAGAACATTTGATTTATGGCTAACAAACACTTCTTGCTGTATATAGGCAAAGTTCAAGGCCCAAGTGTTACAATAATGGCGCTTTTCTTCTCCCTCACCACCCCAGTTGGGAAGGCAATTGAAATCAGGATATCAAACATACATAATATCACGCCCCGGAGTATGGGAGGTGATGTGGTGGATCATTTAAATTAATCAAATGAGAGTTTAATTAAAAATCAAGAGTTTAGGGGTTGAATTAAATATAAAATGTGAAAGTTTCAAGAAAACCATTGCATGAAAATAAATAATAAATAATAAACATAGCGAGTATGGATCCCACAGACCCACAACTTGTGCACACACATTGTACTGACAATATAATAATACAACCACAGTCCCAGCACAAAGAAAGTTGAAAACATTACATGCCTTGATTAAATAATACAAATAAATCTACTAATCCTTCTATTGCTCCTGAGTTCGGTCCGTTGAATCCTCTCCGAACCTAAATGGGAAACCACCTAGAAGGGAAAGTTTAAAACAAATAAAACGTGAGCGAAAGGCTCAGTAGGACTATGTTTTAATAAATTATTTAATTTAAAGGAAAATCTCATTATTCAAGAAATTACTTAAAAGAAACATTGAATAAATAAATAAATTTTAAATAAAATCGTTCTTACCTAAAACAGTTTATTAGGTCGACCAGAAACATCATTTTATTTTCCTAGGCAAACCATAAGGATATCACCACCGTAGTGGCCCAGCTGGGTTTCGGGACCTGCCCCTAAGGTCGATCGTTGCACGACCCGATCTTTGATATGGCATCATGCCTATGTGTTTATTTTCATCATCATTCAAAACCCGTTTACCTAGTATTGTCATTTACATTCATTATGAAGTTCATTTCAGTTCACGGTATATTAAAATATAACCGATAAATTCATTTTCAAACAACCATTGAAAACATTTTAATAGAAATCCTTTTCAAAGCCAACTCATTTTGAAACTAGGTTACCAAGGAATGTGGTAGAAGTCCTACCTCGATACTCGTGCCGGTGCCCACACCGTAATCCCGGTCTGCTATACGTTAGCTCCGCGAAACCACGAACGATCCTAGATACACACTAAGTCGATCAATATCTAGTTTGAGACATTCTATGTTACTAAACCATTTCATGATGTCCTAGTGTGCCATTTGTATCTATAAAATCATTCTACAACATTGGAATTTAAATCGGGGTTCAAAACAATGAAAACGGGTGAAAAATCACAAAATTTTTCCTAGGCTCTACCGGCCTGCCGGACTCCTTGCTTCGGCCAGCCGAACTGTACGGTTCGGCCTGCCAAAAACCAAGTCTGATCGGCCAGACATTTCCTAGGTTCAGCCTGCCGGACAGATGAACTCCAGCCTGCCGATCCTTTGAATCCGGCCTGCCAAACACGTAGTTCGGCCTGTCGAACTGGGAAAACCTAGAAATTCCAACCACGGGTTTTCAATCTCCCAAAATCCAAATCTTGATTTTAACTTGTTTTTCTCAAATCTCAGGCATGGAAAACAATCATAGATTATAGAAAAACACGTTAGAACACTTTTGAACTCATTTAAACAAGATTCAAACACAAAAATCTCAAAAATCCAAAAATGGAAAAATGAGAAAAATGAAAAATCTTGAATCTAATCTGTTTTTCTTCAATCTAAGCTTAGATTCTAGTTGGTCTAAGTTCATTTAACTCAAATCAAAGGTTTTCTAAGCTCAAACGAACTTAAATTTCAAAAATGCACAAAATTGAAAATTTTGGAAAAAGTTTAGAAATTTCAAAACTAACCTCGAATCGAAGCTTCAATCCGCATTTTCGGTTGCCAAATCACATTCCCGAGCTTCCTCCTTGCAAATCCGAAGCTTGGATTCGACTTTTGATTCAAAAATTTGAGAGAGAAAATGAGGGAGAGAGGAGAAACCAAGAGAGTGAGTGAGAGAGGATCTCACTGCGGGTGAGGAAGAGAAGGAGAGAGAAGAGAGAATGAGAGGAGAGAGAATAAATAGAGAGAAACAGTGGACGATTTTACTGTGCGAAAACCAAATGCCACCCACAGTTTTGTAAAACAGAATATTTTTAACATTTTACAAATTGTTGTGCTTTAAAACTCAAAACATCATTTTAAAACAATAAGAAATCATTTGAATTCATCAAATTAACAAAATAACCAAAAATTTAAAATTCAACCAAATAATCAAATTAATGTTGAAACATTAATTATGGCACACTAATTCATCATTTTAAATTCCGGGGCGTTACAACTCTCCACCCCTAAAAAAAATTTCGCCCTCAAAATTTACGACTCATTTCAGAAACAAAACAAATGCGGATATAATTCCCGCATACTCGACTCTAGTTCCCAGGTGGCTTCATCAACCCCGTGATGCTGCCACACGACCCTTACCAACGGTATCTCACGACGACGCAAATTAATTACTTTTCGGTCGATGATCTGAATCGGCACTTCTTTGCACGTCGTATCTTCCTGAACCTGCACATCGTGAAATGAAACTTTCTTACCCTGCTCAGGCGAACACTTCCTAAGCATCGACACATGAAACACATCGTGAACATGAGAAAGTTCGGGTGGAAGATCAAGCTGATAAGCAACCATACCAACACGCTGAGTGATGTTGAACAGCCCAATATACCTCGGCGTGAGCTTCCCACTCACTCCGAACCTCATAGTTCCCTTACGAGGCGATACCTTCAAGAGAATGAAATCTCCAACCGCGAACTCTAAGGGTCTACGTCTCCTATCCGCGTAACTCTTCTGTCGACTCTGAGCTGCCCTCAATCGATCTCGAATCACAACGACTCTCTCGTTGCTATCACGGATCTCATCCGGCCCAAGAATAACCCTGTCTTCCGACTCAGCCCAACACACTGGTGACCGACACGGTAGCCCATACAATGCCTCAAACGGTGCCATACTAATACTTGCCTGATAACTGTTGTTATATGTGAACTCCGCCAGATGCAAATATTGCTTCCAATTCCAGCCGAAGTCTAACGCACAGGCACGCAACATATCCTTGAGAATCTGAATAACCTGCTCAGACTGCCCATCAGTCTGAGGATGAAACGCCGTACTGAAGTTCAAATTCGTACCTAAAGCCTCCTGAAAACTCCTCCAGTACTTAGCATTAAACCTGGTGTCTCGATCAGAAGTGATGGACAAGGGAACTCCATGCAATCTCACAATGTTCTGCAGATACAAATCCCCAAGAATCTTCCTCGAACATGTCGACCTAAACAGAATGAAATGGGCCAATTTCGTCAACCTATCGACCACGACCCAAACTTCATCATGCCGTTGCTCCGTCCTTGGTAAACCTGTGAGAAATTCCATCGTCACATGCTCCCATTTCCACCCTGGAATAGGAAGCGGCTGAAGTTGATCTGTAGGCTTTTGATGCTCGGCTTTCACCTGAAGACACGTCGTACACTTGGCCACGTACTCTCGAACATCTTTCTTCATGCCTCTCCACCAATATTGCCTCTTCAAATTGCGATACATGTTTGTGCTCCCTGGATGAATAGCGAACTGAGACCTATGAGCTTCGTCCAAAATGGCTTTCATCACCTCGGCAATAGCTGGAACTGCAAGACGCTCCCGAAAATATAACGATCCATCTACATGCACGCTCCATTCTTCAAACTACTCTCCATTCTGAATTCGCAACCAAATCCCCTGCAAATGCTGATCCTACCACTGACTTTGCTTCACCATCTGAACAAGAGCTGGAGTCTCCTCCACATGATATACCAAAACTCGATCATAGTCTTCATGACACCGTAGCCCATACTCGCTCACTGTCGCATCCCTACTCCAGTCCTCAAAAGCCAAACAAGCGAGAATTCCTGAAGACTTCTTGCTAAGCGCATCCGCGACCACATTAGCTTTCCCAGGATGATACTGCAACGCAAAATCATAGTCCTCCATATACTCTATCCATCTATGCTGCCTCAAATTAAGATCCCTCTGAGTGAACAGATACCTCAAACTCTTATGATCGGAGAAGACCTAAAACGACGCTCTATACAAATAACACCTCCAAATCTTCAGCGTGTGAATCACCGCCGCGAGCTCCAAGTCATGAGTAGGATAATTCTGCTCGTGAGGTCGTAGCTGTCTTGATCCGTACGTAACCACGCATCCATGCTGCATCAACACGTATCCAAGTCCACGCCCTGAAGCATCTGCGTAAACCTCATACGGCTCGTCACTGCTAGGAATAACCAACACTGGAGCTGAAGTCAACCGATTCTTCAATTTCAGAAAAGCAAGCTCACATTCTTCATCCCACTCAAACCTGACATTTTTCTTGATCAATCTCGTCAATGGAGCTGCAATCTTCGAAAAATCCTTTACAAATTTCCTGTAATAACCAACAAGACCTAAGAAGCTACGAATCTCTGCCACATTCCTTGGTTGTTCCCATTCCACTATGGCTTCAATCTTGGACGGATCCACAGAAATACCATACTCCGAGATGACATGACCCAGAAACTTGACCTCAGTCAACCAAAACTCGCACTTTTCCCATTTAGCATACAACTGGTGCTCCTGCAGAGTCTGAAGCATGACACGGAGATGCTGCTCATGCTCCTCCCAAGTCTTAGAATACACTAGAATGTCATCGATGAACACGATCATGAATTGATTCAGATACGGCCTAAATATCCTGTTCATCAAATCCATGAAAGCTACCAGAGCATTCGTCAACCCAAACGACATAACCAGAAACTCAAAGTGTCCATACCGAGTCCTAAAAGCTGTCTTGGGAATATCCTCTTCCTTAATCCTGAGCTGATGGTACCCTGAACGCAAATCAATCTTTGAGAAGTACCGCGAACCTCCCAACTGATCAAACAACTCGTTGATCCTAGGCAAGGGATACTTATTTTTCATTGTAACATGATTCAGCTGTCGATAATCTACACACAACCTGAGAGTCCCATCATGTTTCTTAGCAAACAAAACCGGTGCTCCCTACGGAGATGTGCTATTTCGAATATACCCTTTATCAGCAAGCTCCTGAAGTTGCTTCCTTAATTCTTTCATTTCTGTCGACGCCATCTGATAAGGTGCTATAGAAATCGGTGCTGTCCTCGGAAACAATTCAATACCAAACTCGATTTCCCGATGCGGTGGTAATCTTGGCAACTCGTCGGGGAAGACATCCTCGAACTCATCAACCATCAGAATCGTTACACTTCCACTCAAAGCATAGGGCTTGCACTCTAGGTTCACAAGAAAAGCACAACAACCTAGATTCCTTCGCCCTCCTAGACACGACTTCATGAGACGCTCACTCATTAACCAATCACCACCACCCTGGTAAGTGATCATCGTCCCCTTATTAGACACTAGGGTTACCTTTCTAAGTTGGCAGTCCACAACTGCATTATATCTAGACAACCAGTCCATTCCTAGAATTACATCATATGAGCTCATGGGGAGTATAAACAAATCACTTTTCAAAATCTCATCCCCAATCTTTATTTTACAAGATTTACATACACAATTCATACACACCCGCCCCAAGGGAGAAGTTATGACTAGGGGTTCATTAAACTCTTCCATCTCTAATCCCAAGGCATGTATAAAAGAACTCAAAATGAGAGAATGAGAGGCACCTGTATCAAATAAAACGTGAGCTAAGGATCGAGAAACTAAGATCGTACCATCGACAACCGCGTTACCAACATGAGAATCTGAACCTCCAGATGCCATTGCATGAACCTGCACTGGTGCCTTTCCTTTTCCTCTACCAACATTGCTGGGTCCGAGATTATTCTGCCGATGCTGCTTGGATGGAAACGACTGCACACTAGTTGTACTCGGCGCTCGATACTGAGGGATGCTACGTTGGAAATGCTGCGGCTGCTGCCCTTGTACCGGATATGAAAACTACTGAGGAGAGAACTGGGGATACTGCAACTGTGGATACTGTTGAGGCGGAGGTAGGGTCTGAGGTGGAGACTGACAACTGGCATCCTCTTTGGTCTGAGATCCAAGACGGGCACTCCTAATTGGGCAATTCATCTTGATGTGTCCGGGCTGCTGACAGAAATGACAATGGAAGCTGTAGGGATTGTTGCGCCCGCTACCAGATGAACTGCTGCTACCACTGTTCGCGCCACCCTGCTTGCTCTTCCTCGGAGTTGAACGGCTACTGGTGCTCTTCCTATCGCTCCTCTACAATCCTCCTGAAGCTTTTGTTTGATCCTCACAATACTACGCATAGTCATTTTCCATTGATATTGCTGATGACACAAGCTCTCCAAAACTCCTAAGTCGCAAAGCAACCAACTGTCGCCAAATAGGAGCCTTGAGTCCTTCCTGAAACTTAATGCACTTCTCACGCTCCGATGCCACAGCTGATGGAGCAAACCTGGCCAACTCATTAAATCTTGCCTCATATTCCCGAACTGACAAATCACCTTGCTGCGACCTGTAGAACTCAGCTGCCTTCTGATCTCTATACCCCTGCAGAAAATATCGATCATAAAACAGCTCCTCAAATCTGTCCCAACTGATATCACCACCGCGTTCCAAACGCTTAGCTTGTTTCCACCAAGTGTTAGCACCACCCTCGAGCTTATATGCAGTAAACTCCACACGATACTCATCAGGCATACCAATGGTATCCAAATGCTTCATGATCGAATCTAGCCAATATTCTGTCAACTATGGATCCCCATTACCATCAAAAGTCAGAATAGACGCATGCCAAAATTCCTTAAAGTACTTATGCCGACGACCAACATCAAAATCGTCCGGTCTAGCCCTGGCTGCCATCTGCCGGAAAGCCGCAAACATAGACCTCATCATGCCCTCATCATTTTTGAACTCGGCGTCAGCTATTGAACGACTTCTAGGTGCCATTCTCTCACTTCTGAAAACAAAATTTGGACTGTCAGAGGTATTTTATTGTCATACCTATGTGTGGACAATTCCCAAGGTTCATAACCTTGAGCTCTGATTGTTGGAAACAAAGTGCGCAGCGGAATTTTTTAAAATTTTTTTAATCAGAGTATTTTCCAAAACACAAGTTTGACATGTTATATGTATAAATTAAATAGATCTTACTAACCTCAGTGTGCCGAAGAATCTTCGTAATCCATGTAGAGAAGTAACGTTCCAGAAGACCCTCAACCAACTGGTCTTCTTTACTATTCTCTATCCACAATCGGAGTGAGTGTGGGCTCACACGAACAGCTCTTCCACCGGTGACTCTCCTTCCAACCAACAGAGAGAACCCAAAGCTAGTACTCATGATTTGTGAACAAAAGCTCTCAGGGAGTTTTCAGATGCTCACTAGAAGAGTATCACTCTTAATCTCTCAAATTGATCTGAGTAAATCATGAGACTCACTCCCTTTTTATACCTATTGGTCCTGGGGTCAGTCCATATCAGATTAGGTCTCAAAAACTCGAAATAGAATCAAGTTCGGATCAATATCTGATAAGATCCACGTGAAAATGAGTAATCTTATCTACCGCTGATCGGCAGGCCGAACATTCAGTTCGACAGGACAAACTCCCGAGAAAAAATCTCCTCGAATCTTTTATTTTCCACCCGAGATTCTAAAGGATAAAGTCTCAGTTTTTATTCAAATAACCCAATAGAGAAGTTATCTGATCAAAACAAACTTTATCAAGATAATCTCTAAGAAAATAAATCAATTCACAATAATTCTACAAGTTTATCTTGTTCTAATTTTGTCCAAAATTAAAACAACCGATAAACAGACAAGAATTATCTTATCGCAATAATTCAACAAGTTTATCTTGAACTAATTTCTTTACAAAATGAATTCAACCGACAAACAGACATGAATTATTTGATTCTTACAAATTTTAAACCAATCTGATAAATCCGACATAAGTCACTAATTATTGGAAAAACACGCCGTGTCGTTACAGGAATTTGTGAGCTAGCAAAGGGGACCAAAATGGACCTATAAAGTTCAAGCTCATGATAATTATGAAACCCAATATCCTAGATATACATTTCACAATTATCAACTCCAACGCTACTCCACTAAAAGCTTGGAGCTGCACTCTCAAACTTTATAGAATTACGAAGCTCGTGTAGCTAAGTCTCTATGACATATCATAGTGCATCGTATCCCCATATGATAATCCATAATCAGCTTAAGGACAAGTTCTGTCTTACCTTCCCGATTATTTTTATCTTACGTTCCATTGTCTCACCATTAGAAAACTTACCATCCAAAGATAGTATACCATTCAGTTACACCTATGTATTCAAATGGTTGAGCGCTCCAGTTTTCCAATTACATGACAACTCATATAGGAGGATATCATTACTCCTAAAGAGGAGCTATGAATTCCATATCTATGAATAACAAGTCTACGCTATCAAGAGTCATGCCTCCAATGTACCGACATGCATACCACTATAGAGATGTAGGAGTCACCCATTGGTACATCAAAAGACACAAGTCGAGATAACGAGCCTACTATTCATCTCAAGATTAAGATACAATACAAATGACTGTCTAAAGTGAATCGATTTGCCAAGACAGAATTATTAATCCAAACCAATTCACTTTATGTCCCGATCTAACACGTCGTCACTTATGACAACACGCCAATGTTTCTATTCACGGAGTCCAACTCCAATGGTCAAGACAAACCATCTCCCAAAAGGGATATAGACAACATAACAATCTTTACATGAATAAAGTGCCAAACTTTATTCCCTCGATTACGGATCATATGTTTTAGACCATCACCGTAAGAATCGTGTCTACCGCATAATCATCCCATCATATGCCCAATTCTTAAGGTTTAGACTGACAGTCTCAGACTACTGTTTGCTTATCATACATTCAACAACTATGAACGTAAAGAGGACAAGATTTGGTATATATAAATGAATAATTTCTTTATTGATAAAAACGTCTCCAAAAACGTATTATATTTTTACTTCTCCAACTGATGGCACCGCCACCCAGAGTATTATATTTTACGTCTCCAAAGTGCAATCTTGTTTCGTACTTCTCCAACTGATGGCACCGCCACCCAGAGTAAACACAAACCTAGAAGTCGATTTCCTGGAATCTAGACAGGATTGAAAATCTGAATTAGTGTATCCTAGAGTAGTCAAGTCCTCACCCGAATACACAAGCATATACCCTCGAGTCCTTCTCAGGTACTTGAAAATATGCTTTACCGTAACCCAATGGTTCGATCCTAGATCCGCCTGAAATCGACTTACAATCCCGACCGCATAGCTAATATCCGGTCGAGTGCAAAGCATGGCATACATGAGACTACCCACTACCGAAGCATAAGGCACCTTCTTCATGTATTCACTTTCTTCATAAGACTTTGGAGAGTCTTTCTTAGAAAGAGTAATTCCAGACCTAGATGGTTGCCCACCTTTCTTGGAATCCTGCATTGCAAACCTCCTGAGAATTTTATCTATGTAGCCGGCCTGTGACAAAGTTATCATTTTGTTCTTCCTATCCCGAATGATCTAGATACCGAGAACAAAATTAGCCTCACCTAAGTCCTTCATGTCAAACTGCTTGGTCAACCATAATTTGACCGATGACAACGCCCCAACATCATTGCCAATTAGCAGAATGTCATCTACATAGAGCAGTAGAAAAACCACCTTCCCATCCTTAATGTGTTTGTAAACACATGGTTCATCCACGTTTTGTGAGAACCCATAAGTCTTGATCACTTGATCAAATCTTATGTTCCAAGAACGAGAAGCCTGCTTAAGTCCATAAATTGACTTTAGCAGCTTACAAACCTTACCCTCTTGACCCGCGACCTTGAACCCGTCTGGTTGTTCCATATAAATGGACTCATCAACATAGCCATTCAGAAAAGCCGTCTTGACATCCATCTGCCAAATCTCATAATCAAGAGCAGCAGCTATGGACAAGAGAATCCGGATTGACTTAAGCATGGCTACAAGCAAAAAGGTTTCCTCATAATCGATTCCTTCCTTTTGCGTATAACCCTTAGCTACCAGTCTAGCCTTAAAGGTTTCGACCTTTCCATCCACTCCTCTTTTCCTCATGTAGATCCACTTACACCCTATGGGTTTTACCCCTTTGGGAAGATCCACAAGCTCCTAGACCCGATTAGTCTCCATAGACTTCATCTCTATGTTCATGGCCTCTGTCCAGAGTCTTGAATCAACATCCTCCATAGCTTCTATGTAAGTATAAGGATCCCTGTCATGTTCATCCGGTTCAGCCAAAAAGACCTCCCCATTGAACATATACCTTTCAGGTTGACGCCCGATCCTCCCACTACACCGAAGGCCCTAAGGTTGTTGTTCAAGTTCGTTTGGTTTTTCCACACCGATCGGAATGGTTTCGTTCAGAACCTCCAGAGTGAACGAATCACCCCTTAACTCCTCAAGCACCACTTTGCTTCAAGGTTTAAAGTCATCCATGTAACTCTCCTCAAGGAAAGTTGCATTAGTTGAAACCACGACTTTATTTTCTTTAGGGTTATAAAAATAACCCCCTTTAGTCCCTTTTGGATATCCTATAAACACGCAAACTTTCAAACGTGCTTCCAACTTATTCGGATCCTTAAACAGGACATGAGCTGGACATGCCCATATGCGAATATGGTTTAAGGATGTCTTCCGTCTTGTCCACAACTCGTGAGGAGTTTTAGGGACCGATTTTGAAGGCACATTGTTCAAAAGATAACATGCGGTTTGTAGTGCATATCCCCAAAAGGATAAAGGCAATGATGAATAACTCATCATGGACCAAATCATGTCCAACAAAGTCCTATTCCTTCTCTCTGCTACGCCATTCTGCTGCAGAGTGCCCGGCGTAGTCAAATGGGATAAAATCCCATTCTCTAACAAGTGTCCCAAGAACTCATTACAAAGGTATTCCCCACCTCGATCAGATTGAAGTGCCTTTATGGGTTTACCCAATTGCTTTTCCACTTCAGCCCGAAACTCCCTGAACTTATCATAAGTTTCGCTTTTGTGGTGCATTAGGTACACATACCCATATCTTGAGTAATCGTCAATAAAAGTGACAAAGTACTCATACCCTCCTCGTGCCCGGATGTTCATCGGTCCGCAAACATCACTATGCACAAGTTCTAGAACCCCTTCGGCCCTATTGCCCTTAGACCCGTATGGTCTTTTGGCCATTTTACCCTCCAAACAAGATTCACATTGAGGTATAGATTCCACCTCTAAGTGACTTAAAGGTCCATCCCTTACCAATCTTTGAATCCTATTCAGGTCAACATGGCCAAGGCGCAAATGCCAAAGATAAGTCTTATTAGAGTGAGAAGTTTTAGGTCTTTTTGAGTTATTATCATTTATCTCAGCATTAAGCAATAAGTCCATCTTAGGTTTGATAAAATATAGATTATTTTGCATCCATCTAGAATAGATAAAAGATTTGTTTTTACAAATCACCACTTTTTCATTAAAAGATACCACATAGGAGTCTTTAAATAAAGAAGATACAGAAATTAAATTCTTTTTAAATTTAGGAACATAAAAATAGTCTCGCAAAATTAAACTCCTATAATTATCAAAATAAAGATGGACATCTCCCACTGCTTCCGCCGAGACTAAGGATCCATCGCCCATCCGAAGCGTTAAGTCTTCACGAAGTAGACTTCTTGTTTCTTTGAATCCCTGCAGAGAAACACAAACATGATTACTTGCACCGGAATCTATGACCCAGATGTGATTGGATTCCTCAACCAAACAAGTTTCTAAATATAGAAGATCACACCTACCTCCCTTGGAAAGGAAGTCCTTGTAATGCTTCTTTATATGCCTGACCTTACCACAGAAGAAGCACTTAAGCTTCTTTGGGTTCTTCTTCTTCTTCTTACTCTTGGTAGCAGCAGGAATAGAAGACTTCCCACTCTTGGCCCGTTGCTTCTTTCCATTCCCAAAGTTAGGATTGGAACCAGAAACAGCTACCATATTGGCCTCACCACCAGCAGGAGACTCCCTAATCAACAGTTCAAACTCTTGTAACTGTTTCATCAGTTCTGTCAAGGTCATATCCCGTCTATTGCTTAAATTAAAAGTAGCTCTAAACAGAATAAATTCCTCAGACAGAGTCTCAAAGACCATAGTCATCTGAGTTTCAGCATCGATGTCGGCTCCATTGGTTTGAGCCTCAGCGAGGTAACCCATGACCAACATCATATGCTCCTTTACAGATGTCCCCGGTCTCTATCTACAGTTTAAGAGTTTCCGAAGTGCCCCTTGCCGCTTCGTTATAGCCTGGCCTCCGAACATATCCTCAAGATTATCCAAGATCTGCTTCGCAGTCTCATAATCCTGATGTTGAGCCTGTAGCACGTTGTTCATGCTAGCCATAACATAGCAACGGGCCTGATCATTAGCATCTTTCCAGCGGTCGTACGCTTGAAATTGCTCATTACTTGAGTCTCCCGTAGGCTCGGGAGGACAAGGAGTTGTCAGTTCATATTTCAGTTTCTCAAAGGAAAGGACGATGTCCAGGTTCCGTTTCCAATCGTTATAATTCTCACCGGTTAATTGGTTTTTGTCAAGTATCGATGATAAAGCATTTTTAGACATTTTCAATCTACAATAAAGAATCATATACCAAACATAAGCAAACATATATAATAATTTAGTAAGATAACACAATCATGTAAAATCATAAAAATGTGTTTATGTGTCAAAACCTTGAAAATATCACAACCTTACAACGATAATTCCCAACTCAGAATTCAACAAGCTCCTAGGGGAGTCATGCCAAATTCAATTAGGAACACGGATCCCTTCCTGATTAATATATGCCATCCAGGACCCGTATGATCCAGCATATACTAATAATCGTTTCTTTGGCCATTAATTTTATTAACAGAGCTCCTAGGGGAGGTTAATAATAAAATTAACGTGAGTGTATAACCACCGTTTCAATATTTTATCCATGATTTATAATCACCACCTAGGGGTGTGCAACCATAAGTCATACTAAAATACCTTATCCTTTCAGAGATCCAATATGGTACATGATAGAAATCCCTTCCTAGGGGTCGGGACCACCATGTTCTTCCTATGGACCAACGATGGAGGCCATATGTCCTCTCTTCAAAAACCTTCTCCCACTCAATCTTTTGAAGTCAAGGTTTTATTTTAAAATCATGCATGAACAATTTCAATATGAGCGGCACCCCCTATTCTATATGACATGTTATCAATATACATGGTAAATTATATTATAATGCAGACAAGCAAAGCAATCAAGCAAAGCTACAAGCAAAATAATAATAACCGTAATATTATGGTTCCACCCTAGAGAATAGAAAAACTAAGATTACAAGAGAGTAATCGAGACATTTATTGATTCTTCATCCTGGAATCCTCAAGCTGTATCATTCTTCATGTAATATCCATCTTCAAGTCTTCAATCCCGTATGAATCGAATACTTCATATTTCCGGTCATATCCAAATTTAATGTTTCTCAGAATCGTCTCAAAAATAAAATTAAAACTGCACTGGAAAAATTGCACCTTTTCTGGACACTCGGCAGCTCTCAGTCGGTAGGCCGATCTGGGTGACCGGCCTGTCGGTCTTGCTCTATGGGCCTGCCGATCTGAAACATCAGCCTGCCGATCTATGCAGGTTCGGCCTGTCGAACTAAAACTTCGGCCTGCCGACAGAGCACCAAATTTTCTGCCCCACTATCGGCCTGCCGGACCATACGTCCGGTCTGTCGATCCGTGATCTTTGGCCTGCCAAACTGTGACGTCCGGCATGCCGACCGAGCAGAAAACCCTTAATCCAGAAAATACAATTTTAAGCAATTCATCAATTTTATTTTCAACAATTCAAAAACATAAAATTAGAGACTCAGGAAATACTTGGAGGCGCCATCATCAATCTTCTAGATTCGACTTCTCGATCCGTCTCTCCGGATAATTATTTAATTACAAAATTCTTACAAATTAAAAATTAAATAACAATTCCTAGACGGAGATGATAGTCCACCATCTAATTACATGATAAACCTAGATACACATTCTAACCTCTAAGGAACCATAACCGGTATTAATTAATTAATAAATAATTAAATAATGATTTAATCAACCATAATTAATTAATAAACATTCACCACATAATCCATGACAACATATATATTATATAGAAACCTAGAGTGCCATCTCTCTATAAAATTCAATTCAAGCATAGGAGAGATTAAGATCACAAAATTTATGCATATAACATGATCACAAACTTGCAAATTTATGTAAAAACCTCGGCTCTGATACCAATTATTGGAAACAAAGTGCGCAGCGGAATTTTTTAAAATTTTTTTAATCAGAGTATTTTCCAAAACACAAGTTTGACATGTTATATGTATAAATTAAACAGATCTTACTAACCTCAGTGTGCCGAAGAACCTCTGCAATCCGTATAGAGAAGTAACGTTCCAAAAGAGCCTCAACCAACTGGTCTTCTTTGCTATTCTCTATCCACAACCGGAGTGAGTGTGGGCTCACACGTACAGCTCTTCCACCGGTGCCTCTCCCTCCAACCAACAGAGAGAACGCAAAGCTAGTGCTCGTGATTTGTGAACAGAAGCTCTCAGGGAGTTTTCAGATGCTCACTAGAAGAGTATCACTCTTAATCTCTCAAATTGATCTGAGTAAATCATGAGACTCACTCCCTTTTTATACCTATTGGTCCTGGGGTCAGTCCATATCAGATTAGGTCTCAAAAACTCGAAACAGAATCAAGTTCGGATCAATATCTGATAAGATCCGCGTGAAAACGCGTAATCTTATCTACCGCTGATCGGCAGGCCGAACACGTCATCCGGCAGGCCGAACTCCCGAGAAAAAATATCCGCGAATCTTTTATTTTCCACCCGAGATTCTAAAGGATAAAGTCTCAGTTTTGATTCAAATACCCCAATAGAGAAGTTATCTGATCAAAACAAACTTTATCAAGATAATCTCTAAGACAATAAATCAATTCACAATAATTCTACAAGTTTATCTTGTTCTAAGTTTGTCCAAAATTAAAACAACCGATAAACAGACAAGAATTATCTGATCACAATAATTCAACAAGTTTATCTTGAACTAATTTCTTTACAAAATTAATTCAACCGACAAACAGACACGAATTATTTGATTCTTATAAATTTTAAACCAATCTGATAAATCCGACATAAGTCACCAATTATTGAAAAAACACGCCGTGTTGTTACAGGATTTTGTGAGCTAGCAAAGGGGACCAAAATGGACCTATAAAGTTCAAGCTTATGATAATTATGAAACCCAATATCCCAGATATACATTTCACAATTATCAACTCCAACGCTACTTGTCACGCCCCGGAGTACGGGAGGTGACGTGGCGGAATATTTAGATTAATTAAAAGAGAATTTAATTGAAATTAAGGGTTTAAAAATCCAATTAAGTAAGAAATAAAGAGATTTTCCACCATATTTGATAAACGAATTTACAAATATTTAGCAAATAATAATAATTGAATAAAAACCGCGAATATGGGTTCCACAACCCACAACTTGTGCACACACATGGTTCTGACAATATCATAAATACAATTACAGTCCAAGTACAAATAAAGTTAAGTCTTACATGCCTTGATTAATAAATACAGAATGTAAATAAATTCTCCTATTGCTCCTGAGTTCGGTCCGAAGAATCTTCTCCAAACCTAAGTGGGAAACCACCTAGAAGGGGGGAAATTTAAAACAGTAAAACGTGAGCGAAAGGCTCAGTAGGACTAAGTTTTACAAAATAATTTAATGCAAAGAAACATAACATTATCAGGAGTTATACAAAAAGGGAACTTGAATAAATAAATAAATAAATTGAGTAGAACCGTTCTGACACAGAACAGTCTACTCGTCAAATCAAAACGCCAGTTTACTTTTACCTAGGCAAACCATGAAATCACCACCGTAGTGGCCCAGCTGGGTTTCGGGACCTGCCCCCAAGGTCGATCACGACCCGATCTCTGATATGTCATCATGCCCATGTGTTTATTATCATTATCATTCAAAACCCAATTACCGAGTGTTGTCAATTACATTCATTATGAAATTCATTTCATGTCACGGTATATAAAAATATAACCGATAAAACCATTTTCAAACAACCGTTGAAAACATTTTGATAGAAATCCTTTTCAAAGCCAAATCATTTCAAAACCAGGCTACCAAAGAAATAGGATAGAAGTCCTACCTCAGTACTCGTGCCGGTACCCCACACCGTAATCTCGATCCGCTATACGTTAGCTCCACGGAACCACGAACAATCCTAGATACAAACTAAGTCGATCAATATCTAGTTAGAAACATTCTATGTTACTAAATCATTTCATGATGTCCTAGTGTGCCATTTGTATCATTAAAATCATCCTATAAGGTTGGGATTTAAATTAGGGTTCAAAACAGTGAAATCGGGTAAAAATCACAAAATTTTCAATGCCTCGGTCGGCCTGCCGGACGCCCTGCTTCGGCCTGCCGAACTGCAAAGTTCGGCCTGCCGGAAGCAAAGTTTGGCCTGCCGAACATTTCCCCAGATTCGGCCTGCCGGTCGGAAGAACACCGGCCTACCGATCATCACTCCGGCCTGCCGAACATGAACTTCGGCCTGCCGAACTGGGAAGATCTAGAAATCCCAGCCACGGGTTTCTCGATCCCAAAATCCAAATCTTGTTTCTAACCTGTTTTTCTCAAATCCCAGGCATGAAAAACAACTATAATTGATAGAAAAACATTCTAGAACATGTTTGGAATCATTTAAACAACATTTAAACTCAAAATCCTCAAAAATCTGAAAATGAGAAAAAGAGGAGAAAAATGAAAATCTTGAATCCAATCCGTTTTTCTTCAATCTAGGCTTAGATTCTAGTTGTTCTAAGCTCATTTAACACAAATCCACGGTTTTCTAAGCTAAAACAAACTTAGATTTCAAAAACACACAAAATCGAAAATTTTGTAAAAAGTTTAGAAATTTCAAATCTAACCTCGAATCGAAGCTTCAATCCGCGTTCTCGGTCGTCGAATCACGTCCCCGAGCTTCCTCCTTGCTGTTCCGAAGCTTGGATTCGAATGGAAATCAAAATTTTTGAAAGAGATTGAGAGAGAGAGGGAGCTGCCGAGAGAGAGAGAGAAGAGAGAGAGAGTTGAACGTGAGAGTGAGGAGAGAGAGAGAGAAGAGAGAAATAAATAGAGAAAATCGGTGGGCGGTTTTACTGTGCGAAAACCATGTGCCGCCCACGGTTTTGTAAAACGGAGTATTTTTAACATGTTACAAATTGTTGTGTTTTAAAACTCAAAACATCATTTTAAATCAACAAGAAATCTTTTGAACACATCAATTTAACAAAACAACCAAAAACTAAAAATCCAACCAAATAATCTAATTAAAGTTAAAACTTTAATTATGGCACACTAATTCATCATTTACATTACATTAATGTTAAATAAATTTCGGGACGTTACAACTCTCCACCCCTAAAAGAAATTTCGTCCTCGAAATTTACAACTCATCTCAAAAACAAAACAAATGCGGATATAACTCCCGCATACTCGACTCTAGTTCCCAAGTGGCTTCATCAACCCCGTGATGCTGCCACACGACCTTTACCAACGGTATCTCACGACGACGCAAGCTAATCACTTTCCGGTCGATAATCTGAATCGGCACTTCTTCATACGTCGTATCCTCCTGAACCTGCACATCGCGAAACGATACTACCTTATCCTGCCCAGGTGGACATTTCCTAAGCATCGACACATGAAACACATCGTGCACATGAGAAAGTTCGGGCGGAAGATCAAGCCGATAAGCAACCACACCAACACGCTGAGTGATCCCGAACGGCCCAATATACCTCGGCGCGAGTTTCCCACTCACTCCGAACCGCATAGTTCCCTTACGAGGTGACACCCTCAAGAGAACAAAGTCTCCAACCGTGAACTCTAAGGGTCTACGTCTCCTATCTGCGTAGCTCTTCTGCCGACTCTGAGCTGCTCTCAACCGATCCCGGATCACCGCGACTTTCTCGTTGCTGACACGAATAAATCTGGCCCAAGAATAACTCTATCCTCCGGCTCGGCCCAACACACAGGTGACCGACACGGTCGCCCATACAACGCCTCAAATGGTGCCATAACGATACTCGCCTGATAACTGTTGTTGTACGCGAACTCCGCCAAATGCAAATATTGCTTCCAATTCCCGCCGAAGTCCAACGCACAAGCACGCAACATATCCTCGAGAACCTGAATGACCCGCTCAGACTGCCCATCAGTCTGAGGATGAAACGCCGTACTGAAGTTCAAATCCGTACCCAAAGCCTCCTGAAAACTCCTCCAGTACTTAGCATTAAACCTTGTGTCTCGATCAGAGGTGATGGACAAAGGAACTCCATGCAACCTCACAATGTTCTGCATATACAGCTCCCCGAGAATCTTCCTGGAACACGTCGACCTAAACGAAATGAAATGCGCTGATTTTGTCAACCTGTCGACCACAACCCAAACTGCATCATGCCGCTGCTCCGTCCTCGGCAAACCTGTGAGGAAATCCATCGTCACATGCTCCCATTTCCACCCTGGAATAGGAAGCGGCTGAAGCTGACCTGCAGGCTTCTGGTGCTCAGCTTTCACCTGAAGACACGTCGAACACTTGGCCACGTACTCGCGAACATCTTTCTTCATGCCTCTCCACCAATAGTGCCTCTTCAAATCACGATACATCTTGGTGCTTCCCGGATGAATAGCGAACTGAGACCTATGAGCTTCGTCTAGAACAAATTTCGTCACCTCGGCGATAACTGGAACTGCAAGACGCTCCCGGAAGTACAACGATCCATCTGCATGTACGCTCCATTCCTCGAACTGCTCCCCGTTCTGAATCCGTGACCAAATCCCCTGCAAATGTCGATCCTGCCACTGACCTTGCTTCACCATCCGAACAAGAGCTGGAGTCGCTTCCACATGATACAACAAAACTCGATCACCGTCTTCATGATACTGTAGCCGATACTCACTCACTGTCGCATCCCTGCTCTAGTCCTCAAAAATCAAACAAGCGAGAATCCCCGAAGACTTCCTGCTAAGCGCGTCCGCTACCACATTAGCTTTTCCGGGATGATACTGCAACGCGAAATCATAATCCTCCATGTACTCTACGCATCTGCGCTGCCTCAAGTTGAGATCCCTCTGAGTGAACAAATGCCTCAAACTCTTGTGATCGGAGAAGACCTGAAACGATGCTCCATACAAGTAACATCTCCAAATCTTCAGCGCGTAGATCACCGCTGCAAGCTCTAAATCGTGAGTAGGATAATTCCGCTCGTGAGGTCGTAGCTGTCTCGATCCGTACGCAACCACACGTCCATGCTGCATCAACACGCATCCAAGTCCACGCCCTGAAGCATCAGCATAAACCTCATACGGCTCATCACTGCTAGGAATAACTAATACTGGAGCTGAAGTCAACCGGTTCTTCAATTCCTGAAAAGCAGACTCACAGTCTTCATCCCACTCAAACCTGACGTTTTTCCTGATCAACCTCGTCAACGGAGCTGCAATATTTGAAAAGTCCTTTACAAATTTCCGGTAATATCCAGCAAGACCTAAGAAGCTGCGAATCTCCGCTACATTCCTTGGTCGTTCCCACTCCAATATAGCTTCAATCTTGGACGGATCCACTGAAATACCATGCTCTGAGATGACATGACCCAGAAAGTTGACCTCAGTCAACCAGAACTCACATTTTTCCCTCTTAGCATACAACTGGTGCTCCCGCAGAGTCTGAAGCACGATCCGAAGATGCTGCTCATGCTCCTCCCAAGTCTTAGAATACACAAGAATATCATCGATGAACACGATCACAAACTGATCCAGATACGGACTAAATATCCTGTTCATCAAATCCATAAAAGCTGCTGGAGCATTCGTCAACCCGAAAGACATAACCAGAAACTCAAAGTGCCCATACCGAGTCCTAAAAGCTGTCTTGGGAATGTCCTCTTCTTTGATTCTGAGCTGATGATAACCTGACCGCAAATCAATCTTCGAGAAGTATCGCGAACCTCCCAACTGATCAAATAGCTCATCAATCCTAGGCAAAGGATACTTGTTCTTCACCGTAACACGATTCAGCTGCCGATAATCCACACATAAACTGAGAGTCCCATCGTGCTTCTTAGCAAACAAAACAGGTGCTCCCCACGGAGATGTGCTATTTCGAATATATCCTTTATCAGCAAGCTCCTGAAGTTGCTTCCTCAATTCCTTCATTTCTGCTGGCGCCATCCGATAAGGTGCCATAGAAATCGGTGATGTCCCTGGAAACAACTCGATACCAAACTCAATCTCCCGATGCGGTGGTAACCCTGATAACTCGTCGGGGAAGACATCCTCGAACTCATCAACCACCGAAATCGCTACACCACTACTCGAAACATAGGGCTCGCAATCTAGATTGGCAAGAAAAGCAAAACAATCTAGATTCCTTCGCCCTTCTAGACATGACTTCATGAGACGCTCACTTATTAGCCAATCACCACCACCCTGGTAAGTGATTACCGTCCCCCTATCAGACACTAGGGTCACTTTTCTAAGTTGGCAGTCCACAACTGCACTATACCTGGACAACCAGTCCATCCCTAAAATCACATCAGAAGAACTCATGGGGAGTATAATCAAATCACTTTTCAAAATCTCATCCCCAATCTTTATTTTACAAGATTTACACATACAATTCACACACACCCGCCCCAAAGGAGAAGTTATAACTAGGGGTTCATTAAACTCTTCTATCTCTAATCTCAAGGCATGTACAAAGGAACTCGAAATGAGAGAATGAGATGCACCGGTATCAAATAAAACGCGAGCTTGAGATCTAGAAACCAAAACCATACCATCGACAACCGCGTTACCAATCTGAGAATCTGACCCTCCAGATGCCATTGCATGAACCTGCACTGGCGCCTTCCCTTTTCCTCTACCAACATTACTGGGTCCTGGATTACTCGGCTGATACTGCTGAGATGGAGATGACTGCACACTACCTGTACTCGGAGCTCTATACTGAGGAACACTGCGCTGAAAATACTGCGGCTGCTGCCCCCGTGCCGGATATGAGAATTGCTGAGGAGAAAACTGTGGATACTGCAACTGCGGGTACTACGGAGGCGGAGGTAGGGTCTGAGGCTGAGGCTGAGACTGACGACTTGCATCCTCCCCGGTCTACGATCCAAGACGAGCACTCCTGATCGGGCAATTCCTCTTGATGTGTCCGGGCTGCTGACAGAAATGACAATGAAAGCTGTAGGGGTTGCTACGCCCGCTGCCAGACGAACTGCTGCTGCCACTGGTCGCACCGCCTTGCTTGCCTTTCCCCGGAGCTGGACGACTACTGGTGCTCTTCCTGCCACTCCTCTGCGGTCCTCCTGAAGCCTTGGCTCGGTCCTCACAATACTGCACGTAATCATTCTCCACGGAGATCACCGACGACACAAGCTCTCCGAAACCCCTAAGCCGTAGAGCAACCAACTGCCGTCGAATAGGAGCCTTGAGTCCTTCCTGGAACTTGATGCATTTCTCACGCTCCGATGCCACAGCTGATGGAGTAAACCTAGCCAACTCGTTAAACTTTGCCTCATACTCCCGAACTGACATATCACCCTGCTGCAATCTATAAAACTCAGCTGCCTTCTGATCTCGATATCCCTGCGGAAAATACCGATCATAGAACAGATCCTCGAACTTGTCCCAACCAATATCGCCACCGCGCTCCAGACGCTTAGTTTGTTTCCACCAGGTGTTAGCGCCACCCTCGAGCTTATATGCCGCAAACTCCACACGATACTCCTCAGGCACACCAAGAGTATTAAGATGCTTCAAGATCGAATCCAACCAATACTCTGCTAACTGCGGATCCCCATTGCCATCAAAAGTCAGAATAGACGCCCGCCGAAATTCCTTAAAGAAAGCATGCCGACTACCAACACTGGAGTCTTCCGGTCTAGTCCTGGCTGCCATCTGCCGGAAAGCCGCAATCATAGACCTCATCAGGCCCTCATCATTTCCGAACTCGGCGTCAGCTGTCGAACGACGTCTAGGTGCCATTCTCTCACTTCTGAAAACAAAATTTGGACTGTCAGAGGTATTTCATTGTCAAACCTATGTGTGCACAATTCCCAAGGTTCATAACCTTGAGCTCTGATACCATTCTGTCACGCCCCGGAGTACGGGAGGTGACGTGGCAGAATATTTAGATTAATTAAAAGAGAATTTAATTGAAATTAAGGGTTTAAAAATCCAATTAAGTAAGAAATAAAGAGATTTTCCACCACATTTGATAAACGAATTTACAAATATTTAGCAAATAATAATAATTGAATAAAAACCGCGAATATGGGTTCCACAACCCACAACTTGTGCACACACATGGTTCTGACAATATCATAAATACAATTACAGTCCAAGTACAAATAAAGTTAAGTCTTACATGCCTTGATTAATAAATACAGAATGTAAATAAATTCTCCTATTGCTCCTGAGTTCGGTCCGAAGAATCTTCTCCAAACCTAAATGGGAAACCACCTAGAAGGGGGGAAATTTAAAACAGTAAAACGTGAGCGAAAGGCTCAGTAGGACTAAGTTTTATAAAATAATTTAATGCAAAGAAACATAACATTATCAGGAGTTATACAAAAAGGGAACTTGAATAAATAAATTGAGTAGAACCGTTCTGACACAGAACAGTCTACTCGTCAAATCAAAACGCCAGTTTACTTTTACCTAGGCAAAACATGAAATCACCACCGTAGTGGCCCAGCTGGGTTTCGGGACCTGCCCCCAAGGTCGATCACGACCCGATCTCTGATATGGAATCATGCCCATGTGTTTATTATCATTATCATTCAAAACCCAATTACCGAGTGTTGTCAATTACATTCATTATGAAATTCATTTCATGTCACGGTATATAAAAATATAACCGATAAAACCATTTTCAAACAACCGTTGAAAACATTTTGATAGAAATCCTTTTCAAAGCCAAATCATTTCAAAACCAGGCTACCAAAGAAATAGGATAGAAGTCCTACCTCAGTACTCGTGCCGGTACCCCACACCGTAATCCCGATCCGCTATACGTTAGCTCCACGGAACCACGAACAATCCTAGATACAAACTAAGTTGATCAATATCTAGTTCGAAACATTCTATGTTACTAAATCATTTCATGATGTCCTAGTGTGCCATTTGTATCATTAAAATCATCCTATAAGGTTGGGATTTAAATTAGGGTTCAAAACAGTGAAATCGGGTAAAAATCACAAAATTTTCCATGCCTCGGTCGGCCTGCCGGACGCCCTGCTTCGGCCTGCCGAACTGCACAGTTCGGCCTACCGGAAGCAAAGTTCGGCCTGCCGAACATTTCCCCAGATTCGGCCTGCTGGTCGGAAGAACACCGGCCTGCCGAACATGAACTTCGGCCTGCCGAACTGGGAAGATCCAGAAATCCCAGCCACGGGTTTCTCGATCCCCAAAATCCAAATCTTGTTTCTAACCTGTTTTTCTCAAATCCCAGGCATGAAAAACAACTATAATTGATAGAAAAACATTCTAGAACATGTTTGGAATCATTTAAACAACATTTAAACTCAAAATCCTCAAAAATCTGAAAATGAGAAAAAGAGGAGAAAAATGAAAATCTTGAATCCAATCCGTTTTTCTTCAATCTAGGCTTAGATTCTAGTTGTTCTAAGCTCATTTAACACAAATCCACGGTTTTCTAAGCTAAAACAAACTTAGATTTCAAAAACACACAAAATCGAAAATTTTGTAAAAAGTTTAGAAATTTCGAATCTAACCTCGAATCGAAGCTTCAATCCGCGTTCTCGGTCGCCGAATCACGTCCCCGAGCTTCCTCCTTGCTGTTCCGAAGCTTGGATTCGAATGGAAATCAAAATTTTTGAAAGAGATTGAGAGAGAGAGGGAGCTGCCGAGAGAGAGAGAGAAGAGAGAGAGAGTTGAACGTGAGAGTGAGGAGAGAGAGAGAGAAAAGAGAAATAAATAGAGAAAATCGG
The DNA here is from genome assembly GCA_025403435.1 of Artocarpus heterophyllus. Taxonomy (NCBI): domain Eukaryota; kingdom Viridiplantae; phylum Streptophyta; class Magnoliopsida; order Rosales; family Moraceae; genus Artocarpus; species Artocarpus heterophyllus. The sequence goes on along the minus strand of CM046348.1, from coordinate 33,937,911 downwards.
TAGGCGGTTTTACTGTGCGAAAATCATGTGCCGCCCACGGTTTTGTAAAACGGAGTATTTTTAACATTTTACAAATTGTTGTGTTTTAAAACTCAAAACATCATTTTAAATCAACAAGAAATCTTTTGAACACACCAATTTAACAAAACAACCAAAAACTAAAAATCCAACCAAATAATCTAATTAAAGTTAAAACTTTAATTATGGCACACTAATTCATCATTTACATTACATTAATGTTAAATAAATTTCGGGACGTTACACTACTCCACTAAAAGCTTGGAGCTGCACTCTCGAACTTTATAGAATTACGAAGCTTGTGTAGCTAAGTCTCCATGACATATCATAATGCATCGTATCCCCATATGATAATCCATAATCGGCTTAAGGACAAGTTCTGTCTTACCTTCCCGATTATTTTTATCTTACGTTCCATTGTCTCACCATTAGAAAACTTACCATCTAAAGATAGTATACCATTCGTTACACCTATGTATCCAAATGGTTGAGTGCTCCAATTTTCCAATTATAGGACAACGCATATAAGAGGATATCATTACTCCTAAAGAGGAGCTATGGATTCCATATCTATGAATAAAAAGTCTACGCTATCAAGAGTCATGCCTCCAACGTACCGGCATGCATACCACTATAGAGATGTGGGAGTCACCCATTGGTACATCAAAAGACACAAGTCGAGATAACGGGCCCACTATTCATCTCAGGATTAAGATACAATACAAATGACTGTCTAAAGTGAATCGATTTGCCAAGATAGAATTATTAATCCAAACCAATTCACTTTATGTCCCGATCCAACACGTCGTCACTTATGACAACGCGTCAATGTTTCTATTCACAGAGTCCAACTCCAATGGTCAAGACAAACCATCTCCTAAAAAGGATATAGACAACATAACAATCTTTACATGAATAAAGCACCAAACTTTATTCCCTCGATTGCAGATCATATGTTTTAGACCATCATCTTAAGAATCATGTCTACCGCATAATCATCCCATCATATGCCCAATTCTTAAGGTTTAGACTGACAGTCTCAGACTACTGTTTGCTTATCATAAATTCAACAACTATGAACGTAAAGAGGACAAGATTTGGTATATATAAATGAATAAATTCTTTATTGATAAAAATGTCTCCAAAAACGTATTACATTTTTACTCCTTAGGGCATACATGTCTAACACTGATACCATTCTGTCATGCCCCGGAGTACGGGAGGTGACATGGGGGATCATTTAAATTAATTAAAGGAGTGTTTAATTAAAAATTATGAGTTTAGGGTTTGAATTAAATATAAAATGTGAAAGTTTCAAGAAAACCATTGCATGAAAATAAATAATAAATAATAAACATAGCGAGTATGGGTCCCACAGACCCACAACTTGTGCACACACATGGTACTGATAATATAATAATACAACCACAGTCCCAGCACAAAGAAAGTTGAAAACATTACATGCTTTGATTAAATAATACGAATAAATCTACTAATCCTTCTACTGCTCCTGAGCTCGGTCCGTTGAATCTTCTCCAACCATAAATGGGAAACCACCTAGAAGGGAAAGTTCAAAACAAATAAAACGTGAGCGAAAGGCTCAGTAGGACTATGTTTTAATAAATTATTTAATTTGAAGAAAAATCTCATTATTCAAGAAATTACTTAAAAGAAACATTGAATAAATAAATAAATTTTAAATAAAACCGTTCTTACCCAAAATAGTTTATTAGGTCGACCAGAAACATCATTTTATTTTCCTAGGCAAACCATAAGGATATCACCACCGTAGTGGCCTAGCTGGGTTTCGGGAACTGCCCCCAAGGTCGATCACTACACGACCCGATCTCTGATATGGCATCATGCCTATGTGTTTATTTTCATCATCATTCAAAACCCATTTACCTAGTATTGTCATTTACATTCATTATGAAGTTCATTTCAGTTCACGGTATATTAAAATATAACCGATAAATTCATTTTCAAACAACCGTTGAAAACATTTTAATAGAAATCCTTTTCACAGCCAACTCATTTTGAAACTAGGTTACCAAGGAATGGGATAGAAGTCCTACCTCGATACTCGTGTCGGTGGCCACACCGTAATCTCAGTCCGCTATACGTTAGTTCCACGGAACCACGAACGATCCTAGATACACACTAAGTTGATCAATATCTAGTTCGAGACATTCTATGTTACTAAACCATTTCATGATGTCCTAGTGTGCCATTTGTATCTATAAAATCATTCTACAAGGTTGAAATTTAAATCGGGGTTCAAAATAGTAAAAACGGGTGAAAAATCACAAAATTTTCCCTAGGCTCTGCCGGCCTGTCGGACTCCCTGCTTCAACTGGCCGAACTGTATGGTTCGGCCTGCCGAAAACCAAGTCTTGTCAGTCGGACATTTCCCAGGTTCGGCCTGCCGGACAGATGAACTCCAGCCTGCCGATCCTTTGAATCCAGCCTGCCGAACATGTAGTTCGGCCTGCCGAAATGGGAAAACCTAAAAATTCTAGCCACGGGTTTTCAATCTCCTAAAATCCAAATCTTGATTTTAACCTGTTTTTCTCAAATTTCAGGCATGGAAAACAATCATAGATGATAAAAAAAACATGCTAGAACACTTTTGAACTCATTTAAACAAGATTCAAACACAAAAATCTCAAAAATCTGAAAATAGAAAAATGAGGGGAAAAATGAAAAATCTTGAATTTAATTCATTTTTCTTCAATCTAAGCTTAGATTCTAGTTGTTCCAAGTTCATTTAACTCAAATCAAAGGTTTTCTAAGCTCAGACGAACTTAAATTTCAAAAATGCACAAAATTGAAAATTTTGGAAAAAGTTTAGAAATTTCAAAACTAACCTCGAATCGAAGCTTCAATCCACGTTTTCGGTTGCCAAATCACGTTCCCGAGCTCCCTCCTTGCTAACCCGAAGCTTGGATTTGACTTTTGATTCAAAAATTTGAGAGAGAAATTGAGGGAGAGAGGAGAAACCGAGAGAGAGAGTGAGAGAGGATCTCACCACGGGTGAGGAAGAGAGAGAGAGAGAGAGATCAGGGAGAGTGAAGAGAGAAGGAGAGGAGAGAGAATAAATAGAGAGAAACAGTGGGCGGTTTTACTGTGCGAAAACCAAATGCCACCCACGGTTTTGTAAAACGGAATATTTTTAACATTTTACAAATTGTTGTGCTTTAAAACTCAAAACATCATTTTAAAACAATAAGAAATCATTTGAATTCATCAAATTAACAAAACAACCAAAAATTCAAAATTCAACCAAATAATCAAATTAATGTTGAAACATTAATTATGGCACACTAATTCATCATTTTACATTACAATAACATTAAATAAATTCCGGGGTGGTACACATAATGAAAACGCCCCCAACAGCTCTTATTATAGCAGGTATTTTTCAATGCAACAACAGTTGGGATTCTCATTTACATGTCTCTTGTTGATATGCTTGCAGTAGGTTTCATGAACCCAAAGTTGCAAAACAATGGAAGGCTCCAAACAGTGGCAAATACTTCTATCTCTTTTGCTTATTGGCCGGTTTTATTTCTCTTTAGCCTTAATTTACCTAGAAACTTGGGGTGTTTATTATTTGATTTTGTGATAATTGTCTTTCTTTCTATATTATCTACATATTTTGATTATGTCACAAATTGTCCCTTATAGAGTTATGTGGCATTCAAATAATAAATATATATTTGAATATACAGTAATAAGCAAACATGAATAATTTATTTAGTAACAAAAACATATACATAATGGCGGAGTTAGGATTTCTTTTAGAGGTCGAGTGTCATATACTTTCAGCTTAGGGTTCCTAAAGTTGTGTATTTTGTATAATTTGTGGTTGATTTTTCGTTTATTTGGTATTTTAAGTTTAAAATAGACGTACATTAAAAGTGCAAAATATTTTGTTTGGGAAACTAAATTGTAAGGGACTCACTTGGGCCAGAGGGAGCTAGGGCCCAAGGTGGCTACATGTGCATGAGAACAGAATGTCTCTTATCTGAAAAGACACATAATTTACATTTTACACAAAATAATAAAATAAATAAAAAACTAGCCTTTTTGTGGAATCCCATGACATTATTTTCTCTTTTTTCTTTTTGGCCATTTTCCGCCACTTAAAACTTGGATCTAGTTTTTGTGGAGGTAACGCAATCCCATTACGCATCACCAATACAAATTACAAACCAAAAACAAAAAAAAAAAAAAGGTGGAGGATGGAAGAAGGGGCAACTTTATCACTGAATCAAATAATATACACATAAACTGTATTATTTAATTAAGCCCATTTAGCCAAAAGAGACATACAACCAGCCCCAACTAAAAGAGATAAATTTGCTCCAATTTGTAGTCTTCCATTGTTTTGCAACTTTGGGCTCATGAAATCTGCCGCAAGTAGATCAACGAGGGACATGTAAATTAGGATCCCAGCTGATGCTGCATTGAAAATCCCTTCTACAATAAGGGCTGTTGGACTGTCTTCGTCATATTTGTTTGATATCCAGATTCCCATTGCAATCCCAACTGGGGTTGTGAGGGAGAAGAAAAGCGCCATTACTGTAACGGCTCGGACCTTGAACTTCGCCTAAAAAACAAAAAATATATGTAAGCTAAAAACCAAATGAAGTTTCCATCATTCTATTCACATTATTTGTTTGGTTTTGGACTAGTTTTTTTTTTTTTTTTTCCTTCGTGATTATTGCAATTATTTGTAATTTAGAAGTACCCTTTTTCAATTGTCATATATGTATAATTAAAATGGTAGACCCCTATCAAATGTCAACTCGTTATTTGTGGGTCTATAATGTTAGCAAAATAATGCCAAGGGCAATATTTTCTCCATCACATAAAATATTTAAATTAAAAGGAATAAATAATTCATAAAGGCCGTCATCATATAGATTCTTTTTGCCTTTTAATGTAAAACTATCCAGCATAACACCCATTTTTTTATCCTTAAGCATAAAAAGATCTCGAAGTCTAGTATTTAATAAGCTCTCCTGACAGAATTAAACAATTCAACAACACTATACTTATATTAGTATAGAATATGTTTTTGATATGGTACCAAACTATGGTCAACAAGTAAAGGGTAATAATACCAATATGAAGTACCATATCAAACGAACCATAATTGTTTTCTCAATTTAGATGCAAATTGACCTAATAATTCAAAATAAGTTGAAGCATATGATCTTTTTCCTCAATATCCATATGAATTTTTTAAGGTATATGGCAGTATATTGTTTCCACTTTAAACTATTGGTTCAAGTTGAACTTTTAAACACCCCCAATAATTATCTTATAAAATGGGGTCAAACTAATAAAGAATACAACTTCGTCTACTTTAAAAGCATTAGATTCAAACACAAATTGTTGACAAGCAAAAACTAATTACAACAAATATTGTCGCATAAGAAAAATTAGGATAAAGAAATCAAAGATTAAAAAAATAATAGTAGTAATACCTGAGCTATGCAACCTCCAAGTCCCATGCCCTCAAAAAATTGATGGAAAGTCAGAGCAGCAACTAAAGGCCTTATAGTTTTGGGACTCTCAGAAGCACCCAAAGAAATTCCTATGATGATGGAGTGTACCACAATACCCAGCTCCAAAACCTGCCAGATGATAAAAATCAAAACCCTTCTTTTCCACATACATCTATCTTCCTCATTTTTTTTTTTTTTTTTTTTTTTTTGTAAAAATGAAACAAAATATAATCGATATTAGTCGAGACATAAATTCATTAAAAAAAAAGGACATAAAGGCTGCAACACACATATGTCAAGAATATCCTTCTCTTAGAAAATCTTCCTGTAAATTAAGCTTGAGCCCAAAAAAAAAAAAAAAAAAAAAAAAAAAACAACAACAACAACAAAGCAACAGCAAAGCCTATGACTCTGCGCAAAAAAAAAAAAAAAAAAAAAAAAAAAAAAAGGCCAAAGCGTTTAGAGAGTTCTTTTTCTTTTATCATTAAAAAAATAAATTAAAATCGAAAACAAGAAAAAAAAATTATTTATCATAAAAAGATTTTTACTTTTTTATAATATACCTGAGATATAACTCTATGTCTAAGCAGCACCGACAAGCCCAGATTCTCGTTGCTGATGGAGCCATGAGAGTGGCCATGAGTGGCGTGCGTGTGGACATGGACGTGGTCGGAATGTTCGCCGTCCTTCTCGTCATCACCGACGCTTGCCGCCGCCAGTGACTTGCTGCCGAAGTCGCCGTCCTTCTCCTCGTCGCCGACGCTCGCCGCCGCTGGAGACTTGCTGCCAAAGTGTGACTTCCGGTAGTACGACGTCGCGAAGGCGTCGATCATGAGCGTGACGATGGCCGACATCATGGCGACAAATCCAGTGAACGGGAACTCCCACGGCGTCTCACTGAGGCGCGGCGATGTCAGCTTCTCAAAGGCATCGGGCAGGACGTGGATGAAGCCGGTGGAAAGGATAACGCCGGCGGCGAAGGCCTTTATCAAGAAGAAGACATTCCTCTCGGGGCTTAAGGCTTGAATTCTCTTGCCGAGGATCGGAAGGCAGACGCCTATTGCACCGGCCACGAGTATCGAGGCAATCGCCGCGAGCTTGTACTTGAGGGCTTCAGTCTTGTCGTGGTCATCTTCTTCCTCCGGCTCGCAAGTGCACTCTCCGAGCACGTGAGCCGGGACTGATATGAGGAGGTAAAAGAAGAAGAATAAAAGCTTTTTAGTTTGAGAACTTATCTTCATTGTTGTTACTGAGAAAAGAGAGCGGTTTTTTTTTTTTTTTTTCTCCTTCTTATTATGAGAACAATGTGAAGGGAAGAAAAAAGGGTGATGGCGTTTTTATAGGAGGAATTAAGTATTGACTCATTAACTTGGGTGGTTGTGCTGAACTGAATTCTATTTTTTTAATTTCTTGTGGATTTTTCTTTTTGGATATTTTCGGTAATTCCTTTTTTAGGGGAATATTTTTCATAATTCAAATGGGAAAAGAAAACAAAGATATATAAATAATGATCCTAAAAAAAAAAAAAGAAGAAGAAAGAGAGAGAGAAATGTGTTTTCCTTCCGGGAAGAAAGAAAAATTAATTAATTTTATTCCTCTTCCGAATGGAATTGTTTCGCTTTTTAATTGATTAATTATTGAATTAGTTACTTTTATTCTTCTTTGAAAGTAAATTGTTTGAATATTTTCAGTTAAATTATTTCAGAGATTTTTTTTAGTTAATTGGTTGATGGCTTGATGCTAAATAGAGCAAACGAGTCCATGGCTTATGATTAAGACATTACGAGGACATCCAAAAAAAATTAATTAATATTCGAAAAAAATTAACTTTATATTACTTTGTATACTTCAAGGTATATTTGAATTATAAACGTGGATTTCATAAGACAGTTGCCGCGATTTCCAAGGGCTGTAACAAACTCAGCTAAAGTGTCGAATAATGTCGACATGAAAAGCTTTAAATACTTTTAAATCTTTAATTTCAAGCCTTTCCCATTCATGTCAATCTCCAAATGGGATAAAATTTACCCAAGAATGACGATATTGTGTCTTACATATTATTCTTTTAAGTTTGAGTTCCCATGTTATTTAATTGTGATTATCTTATTAGTATTTTTTTTTTTTTTTGCTTTTTAGAGATAACTATACATAAAATCTTTTCTCTATTTAATTTTTATTTAATCGTTTGGGTGTGCTTCATGGGTCTCACGGTTTTTTAGAAAGGATGTAAGTTGGGGAACTTCCAAAGAGTAGAAAAATAAAGGCAACGGCCATAGAACTTTTATCCGCAGAAATTGCTTGATCCATGGTTCTACGGTTTGCCTACATAACTATAAAATATATTACGAGATAATATGTTACGTATACTCAAATTGTCAGATTATTCATGTGTTTTTTTGCTTTAATTTTGTAGTCCACATCTTTCTGTGTGTAGCTTTTTTTAGAGGTTTATGTAATGTCAAATTATATATATTTATATATGATTTTTTTTTTAATCTTAAAGGCTATGATCTCTGCAACCCTTCTTCATTCATTTTAAATCTTAAAGGCCAGCTTTTATGTTGCTTTAATTATCGTGGCTTTTTTTTCCTTCATTTATCAACTAATGTGGCATAATCAGATAAAGACAATAATTAAGGCATGATTTTTTCCAATTTGTTAAGAGCTAACTTCGAGGGAAAAAAATTTGAAGACTATATACGTCTAGCAGAGAAATGACGTGTTAACATTTTTTGCAAATAAAATTTGAATATCAAGTACTTACATCGTTTAAATTTATTTACTTTTTATTGAAAGAATTTAATTTACTTTACATATTTGTTCCTCTATTTTTAAAAACTATAAAGTTATCCTTTGAAATTGAAAAGTTTGTTTCAAAACTTATGCCGCATAGGAAAAAACAATAGGAAAAGACAAAGATACCCTTAACGAAACAAAATTGCTTTTTTAAATATCTTTTTCCTTTGAGTAAATTTAAAATATATATATTTTAACATTTTAAAGAAACATAAAATTTAACATATTTTCCCTCAAAAAAATTCAACATATTTTCTGAAATTTGATGTTTTGTTTAAGTTATTTTATGTTTTTAAATCTATAAAATATTTTTTATAAATTGTTTAAGGGTAGTCATGTTGTTTCATCTAATTTTTTTCTATTCATATGGATGAAATTGAAATAAGTTTTTTAAATTTAATGAATTCCTTTGTAGTTTCTTAAATCATAATGATCAATTGAGGAATATATAGTTAAAACTGGTATTATTATATAATTAACCACCCCATGTTTGTTTGTCTCTCTATAAATATATAGATATGAGTAGGGGTCACAATTCGTGTTCGTGTTGGCATATTTATAACACAACACGTTTAGGCTGAACACGAATATGACACGATTAATAAACATGCTAGAAATGTATATACGAACACTACCCGCCTATGGCACGTGTAACACAGCACGACACGATTAACACAATTACTAAGCGAGCCGTGACAGGTTGACACGATAACAACATGCATATGTCACTTTTATGACCCAGTTAACTAAAAATTAAAAAAATAAAAAACTAAAAAAAAAGCTAATAAAGAAAATTAACAAAAAACATAATATCTAATTAATACTATCCTACTACAAATATTTCAAATATTTTTATTTTTAAGTTTAAATGTATTATAAACGGGCGGGTCATATCGTACCATGTCAACACGTTTACGGCCTGTTTAATTAAACGTGTTAAGGCGTGTTAGACGTATTAGCATGAATCCAAGCCGTTTATTTTCATGTTATTCGTTCCAATCCATTTATAACCCAATTAATAAACATGCAGTCCAAACCTGTTTATCATGTGTCGTTTTTGTATCGTGTTATCATACCATCTCTAAAATTGCCGGCCCTAAATATAAGCATTTAAATATCATTTGGGTGTGTTACTTGTTTGTGACTTGTTAACATGGATTTTTATTTTTTAAAAAAATTAATAAAATATAAATTAAAGATTCATTGTATGATTCTTTATAATTTGGTAAAATTTATGCGATAATTTGATGGTTACCCGATATACGAAAGGAAAGATTTTGACATCTAATTAAACTTAATATGGGATCAAAGAAGACCTTGACTTACTATTTTTCACTACACTAACTAGTAACTACACTCGTAAGTAACAAACAAATTAAAGAAATAGTAGTCAATGGGCCAACTTAGCAAACGTTTGAATCTTCATATCCCAAATATACGATGAATAGATTCTACGTCAATATCTCAAGGAGCATTTGAGTAGGAAGTGAAAACAAGAGAAGAAAAACAAATCCAAAAAAAGAGTTGGGAAAAGCAAGAATGGTTGGCATATTAATTTAGTTCTTTTTTTTTTAATAACTTTTGCTTTCAATAGAAGGTTGAGAAGGAATCTAAAATGGAAGGAAGGATATTCATAGAACAAGGATTGAGAATATTAAGAAGGAACTAATATAACGTTTGGTTTGATGAAATAGAAAGAGAATAAGAATAGGAATAAAAATATAATGGAATGATCGAATAGGAATGGGTTGAATGGCAATGGTATATTCACGTTTTTTCTTTTTTTGTTAGATATTGGAATCAATATTGGAATTACAATTATTATGTCTACTTAGTCATTGGAATAGAATGAAATAATAATTGTTTCAACATAAATATCTCTTTCATTTAATCATCACTAGAGTAGTATTTAAAGTAATTTTAGAATATTAGGAGGGATTATTGAGGATAGAGAAATTTAATTAATATCAGTTGTGTAATGGAATGACTATTCAATTGGTTCACTTTTGGAATTGTCATTCAACCATTTTAGTGGAATAGCAATTCCATCGAAATTTCTATTCCTATGCTATTTGTCTAACCATATGACTATTTGTCTAACCAAAACGTAGGAATAACTAGATTTTAAGAATTATCATTTATTCCATCAAATCAAACACACCCTAGGCTTAATGCAAAATTTGAAAAATATGATGTTGCCGGAGAATAAAAATATATTTTTTACTTGAAAAGATTACTACAGCTAGGAAGTCAGAACTTTGGTGAAAAGATGAAGCCAGAGTAATGCGTAAGCAATCATTAGATTTGCGATGAATGAAGAGCAAGCCAAGATAAGAAAAAACTACCCCCAAATGAAAGATGAAATCAATTCAATTAATGATTAACAATTTAAAGGAGCAAAACCCCATAATTAAAAGGCTATCCCTCATATGCCAATGATGCCAAGGATATATAATTGTGTGAGAGTTTGTTCCATTCCTATATTAGATGTTAAAATATTTGTTTCTAAAAACTTTAAACCATGAAGATTACCAGAATGGTTGTTAGTAATGTCAATCGTTGATATTCCTATACTAGTTAATAAAAAATGAAAAGAGTAAAAAAAAAATAATTAAGGTTTAAGGTTAAGAGCTCACTTAACCTCCTCTAGCTGGTCATAAAACACCACGTCATCAAATAATGTAAATTATTGTTGTAATTGGATCGATAACCACCAGTGACGATATAACCATTGAAGGCTCATCCATGTATATGTATATATAGATTAAAGGGGGATATTTTCATGTCCCCATCTTCGTCTCTTGGACATTTTGAGTCTCTCGAGTTTTTTTTTTTTGGCCTAATATTACTTCCACTGCTTTTTTTTAATACAAACATTATTTTCAAAAACATCAGTTCAATTAGTAATTAGACCTTCTCCTAATTCACAAAGGCAAACGTCTAGACCGAGCCTCTAACTCCATTTTTTTTTTGGCTAACTCCATTTTTTTTTTTTTGGGCTTTTGTTCATGATTTGGGGTAGTAGTACTTTAACGCGTTATCATGTTCAAGGAAATATGAAATCGATTGCTATGGCACACGTCTAAGACTATTGGAGCTTTTCTTGGTCATGCGAGAAATTTCTTTCCATGTGGGGCTTCTTCGTCACATCTTGTTCCCGTCTTTTGTTTCATTCGCTTGTGGTAGGACTTGGGGCGACTTTAGATAGAGGTGGAAAAAGATGATTCCTCCGTTACATTTACGTCAAATAAAAGACTTGAAGAATTAATTATAAAATTGACATGAAAGTGAATTCTAATGAGAATTTAATACCATGCAATGTCCTTCTATTAACTAGAGGACGCTGTGTGTTCTCCAAATCCGAGTCCACGAAATTGGCTCCATCTAGTTGCCTAGCGAAAAAGCAAAACCACTAAAAATAAGGAACATTAATGCAAGCGACATAGAGGAAAACGTTTGAGAAGAAACGTACTTTGGAATCGTAATTTTTGCTATTTTGTAACTTTTAATAAAAGGATGAAATTGAAAAGATACTTCGGTTTTGGGAGTGAATTAAAACTAATTTGCTTTTAAAGAGTTGTTATATAAATATACATGTTAAACTTGACACTAGGGGTGAACAACGGGAGGTTTGATGGTTTTTGGGCGGGTGCAGGTTGATTTTTTTAAATGACGGATTCGCGATTAACCAACCCACAGACCGCCCATGGAATGGCAGGCGGTTTCGGTTTGAGTGCGGGCAGGTGCGTCGATTTAGGTCTATACTAATGCACAATGTAATTTTTTTACCTTTTTTTAATATAAGATGATAATGTATAAAGCATTCCCAACAACAACCAAGTTTGATGCCTAAAGACAATGACCATATTCACAACAAATTAAGAAACATAATCATTCATTACAACAAGAAACATCAACTATAGATGAAGTGATGAACAAAGTCAAAAGTTCTTATTCTTCCATAAAACCTATTCATTGGGTTCGAAAATAACAGGATACTACAAATGAAATGATGAACAAAGTCAAGTGTTCTTTTTCTTTTTAGGGCATTTTTTTACTAACTGACTTGATTTGAATTTTGATCTGTCACGCCCCGGAGTACGGGAGATGACGTGGCGGAATATTTAGATTAATTAAAAGAGAATTTAATTAAAAATCGAGAGTTTGAGAATCAAATTAAATAAAAATTAAGAAGATTTTCCACCACATTTTATAAAAGAATTTATAAATATTAAGCAAATAATAATAATTAAATAAAAACTGCGAATATGGGTTCCACAACCCACAACTTGTGCACACACATGGTTCTGACAATATCATAAATACAATTACAGTCCAAGTACAAATAAAGTTAAGTCTTACATGCCTTGATTAAATAAATACAGAATATAAATAAATTCTCCTATTGCTCCTGAGTTCGGTCCGAAGAATCTTCTCCAAACCTAAATGGGAAACCACCTAGAGGGGGGGAAATTTAAAACAATAAAATATGAGCGAAAGGCTCAATAGGACTATGTTTTATAAAAATAGTTTAACGCAAAGGAACACAGCATTACTAGAAGTTATTCAAAGGAAACTTAAATAAATAAATAAATAAACAATTTGAGTAGAACCGTCCTGACACAGAACAGTCTACTCGTCAAATCAAAACACCAATTTACTTTTACCTAGGCAAACCATGAAATCACCACCGTAGTGGCCCAGTTGGGTTTCGGGACCTGCCCCCAAGGTCGATCGCTACACGACCCGATCTCTGATATGGCATCATGCCCATGTGTTTATTATCATTATCATTCAAAACCCAATTACCGAGTGTTGTCAATTATTTTTATTATGAAATTCATTTCAGATCACGGTATATTAAGATATAACCGATAAAACCATTTTCAAACAACCGTCGAAAACATTTTGATAGAAATCCCTTTTAAAGCCAATCCATTTCAAAACCAGGCTACCAAAGGAATAGGATAAAAGTCCTACCTCAATACTCGTGCCGGTACCCCACACCGTAATCCTGGTCCGCTATACGTTAGCTCCACGGAACCACGAACAATCCTAGATACCAACTAAGTCAATCAATATCTAGTTTGAGACATTCTATGTTACTAAATCATTTCATGATGTCCTAGTGTGCCATTTGTACCTTTAAAATCATCCTATAAGGTTGGGATTTAAATCAGGGTTCAAAACAGTGAAAACGGGTAAAAATCACAAAATTTTCCATGCCTCGGTCGGCCTGCCGGCCGCCCTGCTTCGGCCTGCCGAACTGCACAGTTCGGCCTGCCGGAAACAAGGTTCGGCCTGCCGAACATTTCCCCAGATTCGGCCTGCCGGTCGAAAGAACACCGGCCTGCCGATCATCACTCCGGCCTGCCGAACATGAACTTCGCCCTGCCGAACTGGGAAAACCCAGAAATCCCAGCCACGGGTTTCTCGATCCCCAAAATCCAAATCTTGTTTCTAACCTATTTTTCTCAAATCCTTTAAAGAGGAGAAAAATGAAAAATCTTGAATCCAATCCGTTTTTCTTCAATCTAAGCTTAGATTCTAGTTGTTCTAAGTTCATTTAACACAAATCCACGGTTTTCTAAGCTTAAACAAACTTAGATTTCAAAAACACACAAAATTGAAAATTTTGTAAAAAGTTTAGAAATTTTGAATCTAACCTCGAATCGAAGCTTCAATCCGCGTTCTCGGTTGCCGAATCACGTCCCCGAGCTTCCTCCTTGCTATCCCGAAGCTTGGATTCGAATTTGTTTTCAAAAATTTTGAGAGAGAATTTGAGAGAGAGAGGGAGACTCACGGTGAAGGAGAGAAGAGAGAGAGAGAACCGAAGAGTGAGGAGAGAGAGAGGAAGGAAGGAAATAAATAGAGAAAATCGATGGCCGATTTTACTGTGCGAAAACCATGTGCCGCCCACGGTTTTGCAAAACGGAGTATTTTTTTAACATTTTACAAATTGTGGTGTTTTAAAACTCAAAACATCATTTTAAAACAATAAGAAATCCTTCGAATTCATTAATTTAACAAAACAACCAAAAATTCAAAAATCCAACCAAATAGTCTAATAAATGTTAAAACGTTAATTATGGCACACTAATTCATCATTTACATTACATTAATCATTAAATAAATTTTGAGACGTTACAACTCTCCACCCCTAAAAGAAATTTCGTCCTCGAAATTTACAACTCATCTCAAAAACAAAACAAATGCGGATACAGCTCCCGCATACTCGACTCTAATTCCCAAGTGGCTTCATCAACCCCGTGATGCTGCCACACGACCTTTACCAACGGTATCTCACGACGACGCAAGCTAATCACTTTCCGGTCGATAATCTGAATCGGCACTTCTTCGTACGTCGTATCCTCCTGAACCTGTACATCGCGAAACGAAACTATCTTATCCTGCCCAGGTGGACATTTCCTAAGCATCGACACATGAAACACATCGTGCACATGAGAAAGTCCGGGCGGAAGATTAAGCCAATAAGCGACCACACCAACACGCTGAGTGATCTCGAACGACCCAATATACCTCGGCACGAGCTTCCCACTCACTCCGAACCGCATAGTTCCCTTACGAGGTGACACCCTCAAGAGAACAAAATCTCCAACCGCGAACTCTAAGGGTCTACGTCTCCTATCTGTGTAGCTCTTCTGCCGACTCTGAGCTGCTCTCAACCGATCCCGAATCACCGCGACTTTCTCGTTGCTGTCACGAATCTCTTCCGGCCCAAGAATAACTCTATCTTCCGGCTCGGCCCAACACACAGGTGACCGACACGGTCGCCCATACAACGCCTCAAATGGTGCCATACCGATACTCGCCTGATAACTGTTGTTGTACGCGAACTCCGCCAAATGCAAACATTGCTTCCAATTCCCGCCGAAGTCCAACGCACAAGCACGCAACATATCCTCGAGAACCTGAATAACCCGCTCAGACTGCCCATCAGTCTGAGGATGAAACGCCGTACTGAAGTTCAAATCCGTACCCAAAGCCTCCTGAAAACTCCTCCAGTACTTAGCATTAAACCTGGTGTCTCGATCAGAGGTGATGGACAAAGGAACTCCATGCAACCTCACAATAGTCTGCATATACAACTCCCCGAGAATCTTCCTCGAACACGTCGACCTAAACAGAATGAAATGCGCCGATTTCGTCAACCTGTCGACTACAACCCAAACTGCATCATGCCGTTGCTCCGTCCTCGGCAAACCTGTGAGAAAATCCATCGTCACATGCTCCCATTTCCACCCTGGAATAGGAAGCGGCTGAAGCTGACCTGCAGGCTTCTGATGCTCAGCTTTCACCTGAAGACACGTCAAACACTTGGCCACGTACTCGCAAACATCTTTCTTCATGCCTCTCCACCAATATTGCCTCTTCAAATCACGATACATCTTGGTGCTCCCCGGATGAATAGCAAACTGAGACCTATGAGCTTCGTCTAGAACGGCTTTCGTCACCTCGGCGATAACTGGAACTGCAAGACGCTCCTGGAAGTACAACGATCCATCAGCATGCACGCTCCATTCTTCAAACTGCTCCCCGTTCTGAATCCACGACCAAATCCCCTGCAAATGTCGATCCTGCCACTGACTTTGCTTCACCATCCGAACAAGAGCTAGAGTCGCTTCCACATGATATAACAAAACTCGATCACCATCTTCATGATACAGTAGCCGATACTCACTCACTGTCGCATCCCTGCTCCAGTCCTCAAAAATCAAACAAGCGAGAATCCCTGAAGACTTCCTGCTAAGCGCATCCGCGACTACATTAGCCTTCCCGGGATGATACTGCAACGCGAAATCATAATCCTCCATGTACTCCACCCATCTGCGCTGCCTCAGATTGAGATCCCTCTGAGTGAACAAATATCTCAAACTCTTGTGATCGGAGAAGACCTGAAACGATGCTCCATACAAGTAACATCTCCAAGTCTTCAGCGCGTAGATCACCGCTGCAAGCTCTAAATCGTGAGTAGGATATTTCGCTCGTGAGGTCGTAGCTGTCTCGATCCGTACGCAACTACACGACCATGCTGCATCAACACGCTTCCAAGTCCACGCCCTGAAGCATCAGCATAAACCTCATACGGCTCGTCACTACTAGGAATAATCAACACTGGAGCTGAAGTCAACCGGTTCTTCAATTCCTGAAAAGCAAGCTCACAATCTTCCTTCCACTCAAACCTGACATTTTTCTTGATCAATCTCGTCAACGGAGCTACAATCTTCAAAAAGTCCTTTACAAATTTCCTGTAATATCCAGCAAGACCTAAGAAGCTGCGAATCTCCGCTACATTCCTTGGTCGTTCCCACTCCAATATAGCTTCAATCTTGGACGGATCCACTGAAATACCATGCTCCGAGATGACATGACCCAGAAATTTGACCTCAGTCAACCAGAACTCACATTTTTCCCTCTTAGCATACAACTGGTGCTCCCGCAAAGTCTGAAGCACGATCCGAAGATGCTGCTCATGCTCCTCCCAAGTCTTAGAATACACAAGAATATCATCGATGGACACGATCACAAACTGATCCAGATACGGCCTAAATACCCTGTTCATCAGATCCATAAAAGCTGCCGGAGCATTCGTCAACCCAAACGACATAACCAGAAACTCGAAGTGCCCATACCGAGTCCTAAAAGCTGTCTTGGGAATATCCTCTTCCTTGATCCTGAGCTGATGATAACCCGAACGCAAATCAATCTTCGAGAAGTATCGCGAACCTTCCAACTGATCAAACAACTCATCAATCCTAGGCAAGGGATACTTGTTCTTCACCGTAACACGATTTAGCTGCCGATAATCCACACATAACCTGAGAGTCCCATCGTGCTTCTTAGCAAACAAAACAGGTGCTCCCCACGGAGATGTGCTATTTCGAATATATCCTTTATCAGCAAGCTCCTGAAGTTGCTTCCTCAATTCCTTCATTTCTGCCGGCGCCATCCGATAAGGTGCCATAGAAATCGGTGATGTCCCTGGAAACAACTCGATACCAAACTCAATCTCCCGATACGGTGGTAACCCTGATAACTCGTTGGGGAAAACATCCTCGAACTCATCAACCACCGGAATCGCTACACTACTACTCGAAACATAGGGCTCGTAATCTAGATTGGCAAGAAAAGCAAAACAATCTAGATTCCTTCGCCCTCCTAGACATGACTTTATAAGGCGCTCACTCATTGACCAATCACCACCACCCTGGTAAGTGATCACCGTCCCCCTATCAGACACTAGGGTTACTTTTCTAAGTTGGCAGTCCACAACTGCACTACACTTGGACAACCAGTCCATCCCTAAGATCACATCATAGGAGCTCATGGGGAGTACAATCAAATCACTTTTCAAAATCTCATCCCCAATCTTTATTTTACAAGATTTACACATACAATTCACACACACCCGCCCCAAGGGAGAAGTTATAACTAGGGGTTCCTTAAACTCTTCTACTTCTAATCCCAAGGCATGTACAAAAGAACTCGAAATGAGAGAACGGGAGGCACCGGTATCAAATAAAACGCGAGCTAAAGATCCAAAATCCAAGATCATACCATCGACAACTGCGTTACCAGTCTGAGAATCTGACCCTCCAGATGCCATTGCATGAACCTGCACTAGCGCTTTTCCCTTTCCTCTACCGACATTGCTGGGTCCTGGATTACTCGGCCGATGCTGCTGAGATGGAGACGACTGCACACTACCTGTACTCGGCGCTCTATACTGAGGAACACTGCGCTGAAAATACTGCGGCTGCTGCCCCCGTGCCGGATGTGAGAATTACTGAGGAGAAAACTACGGATACTGCAACTGCGGGTACTGCGGAGGCGGAGGTAGTGTCTGAGGCTGAGGCTGAGATGAACGACTGGCATCCTCCCCGGTCTGAGATCCAAGACGAGCACTCCTGATCGGGCAATTCCTCTTGATGTGTCCGGGCTGCTGACAAAAATGACAATGAAAGCTGTAGGGGTTGCTACGCCCGCTGCCAGACGAACTGCTACTGCCACTGGTCGCACCGCCTTGCTTGCCTTTCCCCGGAGCTGGACGACTACTGGTGCTCTTCCTGCCACTTCTCTGCGGTCCTCCTGAAGCCTTGGCTCGGTCCTCACAATACTACACGTAATCATTCTCCACGGAGATCGCCGACGACACAAGCTCTCCGAAACTCCTAAGTCGTAGAGCAACCAACTGCCGCCGAATAGGAGCCTTGAGCCCTTCCTGGAACTTGATGCATTTCTCACGCTCCGATGCCACAGCTGATGGAGCAAACCTAGCCAACTCATTAAACTTTGCCTCATACTCCCGAACTGATAGATCACCCTGCTGCAATCTATAAAACTCAGCTGCTTTCTGGTCTCTATATCCCTGCGAAAAATACCGATCATAGAACAGATCCTCGAACTTGTCCCAACCAATATCGCCACCGCGCTCCAGACGCTTAGTTTGTTTCCACCAGGTGTTGGCGCCACCCTCGAGCTTATACGTCGCGAATTCCACTCGATACTCCTCAGGCACACCAAGGGTATCAAGATGCTTCAAGATCGAATCCAACCAATATTCAGCTAACTGTGGATTCCCATTGCCATCAAAAGTCGGAATAGACGCCCGCCGAAATTCCTTAAAGAAAGCATGCCGACTACCAACACTGGAGTCTTTCGGTCTAGCCCTGGCTGCCATCTGTCGAAAAGCCGCAAACATAGACCTCATCATGCTCTCATCATTTCCAAACTCGGCGTCAGCGGTCGAACGACGTCTAGGTGCCATTCTCTCACTTTTGAAAACAAAATTTGGACTGTCAGAGGTATTTCATTGTCAAACCTATGTGTGCACAATTCCCAAGGTTCATAACCTTGAGCTCTGATACCATTCTGTCACGCCCCGGAGTACGGGAGATGACATGGCAGAATATTTAGATTAATTAAAAGAGAATTTAATTAAAAATCGAGAGTTTGAGAATCAAATTAAATAAAAATTAAGAAGATTTTCCACCACATTTTATAAAAGAATTTATAAATATTAAGCAAATAATAATAATTAAATAAAAACTGCGAATATGGGTTCCACAACCCACAACTTGTGCACACACATGGTTCTGACAATATCATAAATACAATTACAGTCCAAGTACAAATAAAGTTAAGTCTTACATGCCTTGATTAAATAAATACAGAATATAAATAAATTCTCCTATTGCTCCTGAGTTCGGTCCGAAGAATCTTCTCCAAACCTAAATGGGAAACCACCTAGAGGGGGGGAAATTTAAAACAATAAAACATGAGCGAAAGGCTCAATAGGACTATGTTTTATAAAAATAGTTTAACGCAAAGGAACACAGCATTACTAGAAGTTATTCAAAGGAAACTTAAATAAATAAATAAATAAACAATTTGAGTAGAACCGTCCTGACACAGAACAGTCTACTCGTCAAATCAAAACACCAATTTACTTTTACCTAGGCAAACCATGAAATCACCACCGTAGTGGCCCTAGTTGGGTTTCGGGACCTGCCCCTAAGGTCGATCGCTACACGACCCGATCTCTGATATGGCATCATGCCCATGTGTTTATTATCATTATCATTCAAAACCCAATTACCGAGTGTTGTCAATTACATTTTATTATGAAATTCATTTCAGATCACGGTAATATTAAGATATAACCGATAAAACCATTTTCAAACAACCGTCGAAAACATTTTGATAGAAATCCCTTTTAAAGCCAATCCATTTCAAAACCAGGCTACCAAAGGAATAGGATAAAAGTCCTACCTCAATACTCGTGCCGGTACCCCACACCGTAATCCTGGTCCGCTATACGTTAGCTCCACGGAACCACGAACAATCCTAGATACCAACTAAGTCAATCAATATCTAGTTTGAGACATTCTATGTTACTAAATCATTTCATGATGTCCTAGTGTGCCATTTGTACCTTTAAAATCATCCTATAAGGTTGGGATTTAAATCAGGGTTCAAAACAGTGAAAACGGGTAAAAATCACAAAATTTTCCATGCCTCGGTCGGCCTGCCGGCCGCCCTGCTTCGGCCTGCCGAACTGCACAGTTCGGCCTGCCGGAAACAAGGTTCGGCCTGCCGAACATTTCCCCAGATTCGGCCTGCCGGTCGAAAGAACACCGGCCTGCCGATCATCACTCCGGCCTGCCGAACATGAACTTCGCCCTGCCGAACTGGGAAAACCCAGAAATCCCAGCCACGGGTTTCTCGATCCCCAAAATCCAAATCTTGTTTCTAACCTGTTTTTCTCAAATCCCAGGCATGAAAAACAACTATAGTTGATAGAAAAACATTCTAGAACATGTTTGGAATCATTTAAACAACATTTAAACTCAAAATCCTCAAAAATCTAAAAATGAGAAAAAGAGGAGAAAAATGAAAAATCTTGAATCCAATCCGTTTTTCTTCAATCTAAGCTTAGATTCTAGTTGTTCTAAGTTCATTTAACACAAATCCACAGTTTTCTAAGCTTAAACAAACTTAGATTTCAAAAACACACAAAATTGAAAATTTTGTAAAAAGTTTAGAAATTTCGAATCTAACCTCGAATCGAAGCTTCAATCCACGTTCTCGGTTGCCGAACCACGTCCCTGAGCTTCCTCCTTGCTATCCCGAAGCTTGGATTCAAATTTGTTTTCAAAAATTTTGAGAGAGAATTTGAGAGAGAGAGGGAGACTCACGGTGAAGGAGAGAAGAGAGAGAGAGAACCGAAGAGTGAGGAGAGAGAGAGGAAGGAAGGAAATAAATAGAGAAAATTGATGGGCGGTTTTACTGTGCGAAAATCATGTGCCGCCCACGGTTTTGCAAAACGGAGTATTTTTTTAACATTTTACAAATTGTGGTGTTTTAAAACTCAAAACATCATTTTAAAACAATAAGAAATCCTTCGAATTCATTAATTTAACAAAACAACCAAAAATTCAAAAATCCAACCAAATAGTCTAATAAATGTTAAAACGTTAATTATGGCACACTTATTCATCATTTACATTACATTAATCATTAAATAAATTTCGGGACGTTACATGATCACTTCACGAAATAATAGGAGACTTTCTAGTTTCCAGTATGTCAAGAGGCAACCGTGTCTGTGCTTAAAGTGTTGGATTGTTCAATCATCTCTAAAATAAGAAGAAAATCAAATAAGTGATAAATTTTAAAGAATAAGCAGAATTGTAACAAACTTAAAAATTATGCAATTACCTATCTCAAGATTCTCAGAAGTCTCAAGAACCTCCTGCTCATCCATATAGTCCATCACAATGATTGGTTGATAAGACTCGCTCAACCTATTCTTCAAGCAAATCAATGCCTTTACTGTCTTAGGACTTAGCGAGCTCCTAAAAGAATCAAGTATGCAGCCTCCCATAGAAAATTTAGTCTCAGATGCAACAGTTGTCACCAAAACAGCAAGTACATCACGGACAATATGAGACAAAACTTTGTATTTTACAAAATTCACCATCCACCACTTCAAAATGTCAAAATCATCAATATTAGTTGTGTCTATATCTTCAGGAGGCTCGTTCAAGTACCTGTCCACCTCATTCTTTATTTTACCACTATCTTGATTAAGCCGTTGTTGCATGAAACTATTATGCCTACTAAATTTAGTAGCTTTAGTAAGCATAAAAGATGATGACAATGAAGTTAGCTTGACAATTTCTACTTGACTTGCAGCTTGAGCTTGAGGTTCTATTGGCTGTGGCAATACACTTAACTCTTTCTCGTTATAATAATCAAACATCTTCCTCAAATCATCTTCAACATTGTTTATTATAGACTTACATGTCCTTGAGTCATGAAAAGCGCTCAAGCAATGATGTAAATACTCAAGCTTGTATCGAGGATCAAGGATGGTGGCAAGCAACAAACATCCATTGCTCTCCTCCATTTTTCCCCAATATTTTTCATATTTGAGGCTCATGTTAGAAGCCATTGATGCCAACAAAGAATTCTCAAGAGCCTCATCACTCAAATCATACAAATGCTCTTGAATTTGACAAATATCCCAAAAATATTTATTAGAAGTGACATAAGTGGAACTACTAAACCTCAAAGTGATCTCATAAAAAATAGCTAAATATTGCTCAAAGATTTTTGCATTTTCCCAATCAAGTTCATCTGGTGGCCCATCCCTATTTTTGCCATCCTTCTTAACCTCCTCAAAATATTTGAAATAATCTTGATCGCCATCCAACCTTTCAAATGCCTTTTGAAACTTCAATGCTTGGTTTAACATCAAATATGTAGAGTTCCATCTAGTAGTAACATCTAAGCATAAAAGTCCTTTACAAGGAATTCCATCCATTCTCACACACTCCTTAAACGTCAATAGTCTTGCCGTCGATGACCGCACATATCTTACAGCATTTCAAATACTGTTTATCGATGCTTGTTTTTCTTTTAAACCATCCTTGATAATCAAATTGATAATGTGAGCACAACACCTCATGTGCAAGAACTTACCATCAAGTACTAGCCCCTCCTTTTTCTCTTCAAATTTCTTCTTCAAGTATTTAATGACCTTGTCATTGCTAGAAGCATTGTCAACTATCACTGAGAAAATTTTATGGATACCCCACTCAATTAAACAAGCTTCGATTGCCTTAGTGATGGTGTCTCCATGATAATCTGTAAATTAAGAGAAATTAATAATTCTTTTTTGCAGATTAAAATGACTATCCACCCAATGAGCTGTGATTACTATGTACCCAATCTTTTAAATTGATGTCCAATAATTTGTAGTAATAGAAACCCCTTCCCTTTTCAAAATGTCTTTCAATTTCTTCTTCTCATCTAAATACATCTTGTAAATGTCTCTAGCAAGTCTCATCCTTGATGGGGGATCAAAGCTAGGTTAAAGCTTTAGACAAAAACGCTTAAACCCCTCACTTTCGACATGCTTGAATGGTAATTCAGCCAACACAATGTACTCAGCAACAACTTCCCTACAAGCCTCTTTGTTGTAATGCTTTGCCTCTAATTGTCCTTCATTTACTGCATTGCCTCCTTTCTTTGGTTCAAATACTAAGACCTTTTGTTTCTTATCAACAGGTTTATTGGCATCCTCCAGAGAAGAATCAATGGAGGATGAGAACGGAGGATGCCAGCCGCCAACGGACGGAAGAGGAAGATAGCCACCGGAGGGGAAGACTGTCACTGAAGTCAAATAACAACCAAGTGCCACCGGAAGGGAAGATAGCCACCAAGTGCCACTGCCATCTGCCACAAAAGTCGAATTCTCAAAAGACTTAAAACTCGAAATGGGAGGAAGAGAAGAAAGGGGGGAAATTTGAGGGTGAAAACCATGAAATCAATTGTTTTGTTTAGGGTAAAATAAAAGGGCCTGGGTAGGGGTTTAGATTAGGATTTTTTTTTTAAAGAATTAGGCGGGCGGGTTTGGTTTGAACCCGCCCTTTAAACTTTTAAATTGTACCCGTCTCCCAACATATGTAGGCGGGCAAGTTGCTGACATAGACCCATTTTTTTCGGGTGGGCCAAGCGAGGGTGCTGGCGGCCGGCGATTGCAGGGCGATTTTTGTGTAGCCCTACTTGACACATAGAATATACAGTGTTTTGTACACACAGAACATGTTAATTGCACCCTGTGGAAACAATAACTAAATTCAAAACTGTGTAAACAGAAATTACAGAAATAAAATTGTGCACATAACAATATTGGTTGTTTAGCATGGCGACAAACCTTTGCGGAAAAAACCATGGGTGCTACTTCATGCTAGGGATAGAGGGATCTACTATACCAAATTATGATTACAAGATATAGAATTACAAGAAAGCCTAGAATCTACACTAGCTTGAAATCCATAGTCGCACTCCTTCAGACTCTTCGTCCTACTCCAAGCTGTCTTTCCTCATCTTTGGTCCAACTGACATACTTTGAGCATTCAATCCACTAACACCTCCTCTTCAGATCTTCTAAATTATAATGAATGCACTAAGACAACATAGGGATGTGAGCAATCTAATAAAGTCTCAACACACTTAGTTTTTCATTTCAAGTTTTTTTCTCACATTGAAGCTTTGCCTCGAAAGTCACGAATCGACTTTCTTAAATAAGCAAAGCCTAGGTGTGAGAAGTGTTTAGGTACATCCTTTAAACTCTAGGGTCGGATCCTAATTAATCCAACAAATGATAGAATTTAGTTGCTGAAGATAAGCTTGATTCTTTCTAATATGAAATTCTGAAAAATGGTTGTTCTAATGGTTTGCGATCTTCGCGGGTGCAATCACCTCAGAGATCTTTGTAGGTGTCGCCACATTGGTGATCTTTGTGGGTTATTTACATGCAATGCTAATTTGAAATAGCATACAAAAATCTATTAGCTCTGAAACTTAAAACTCAAATGAATTTTGAGTTTTTGATAAAATCCTGTAGAACTTTTAGATACTATTAAGTTAATTTCTCAAATTAATCTAGACATAATTAAGTCCAAATTAACTTTACTTTACTTAGAATAAGGATGAGAAAATATTGCACAATTTCGAATTCAAATGCACAAAAAATTTCAACGAACACGTCTGGATTATTCAAAGAATACTCCTTTTTCAAATGCACTACATAATCTGAATTTACTTTAAACTTCCAAAAGACTTGCCACACAAGCAAAGAACCAAACCTAATATATTTGATTCGAAATCAAATCTCCTAACTTTTGCATAACCCACATTATCAGGACATTATGACGACATATGGTGAACAAAATGAGCATAAAAAGTAGACACTTTTGATCCCATGAAGGCAACCAAAAAATCACATGTAAAGTTATACACATATAGGGTTCCAAAAACCCTAACAATATGATTTTTTGAAAAATTTAAATATAATTTAAATTTAAGAATATCACGTGAAAACACGATAAATTATTCAATAGATTGGGTGCAATTTATTTTGCATTATTTTGTATCATTTTGCTTATGTGATATACCCATCTGTTGATAATTTAACATTTTAACATATTGTCATTCTTTTTATAATTATGTTTCTCTCTCCTATTGTGTATATATTGAATAATGAGTCAAAATCTACATAATCGCTCTACCTAAATACATTGTATTAGTTAATTTTTTAAAAAAATATTTTATATCTTTTAATTTAGTCCTTTTTTTTTTTTTGGCTCAGGACATTTTAAGGTAGTTCGTCATGTTGAACGATGCTTGCCGTCCTTCTCTGTGAACTCATAGTTGAACAGAGCTCGTCGTAGACAGTGTTATTGCAGGCCACAGCAAGGCAGGCTTTTAATAGCGGGAGAAGGGTGTTTTTTTTTCCCCGTAGAAACAGTGGGGGAAATTGATCAACAAGCATCGATTCACCTTTATACATGAAAAAAAAAATTCTATTTGCAAATTAAAGAAAGAAATCATATCTATTTTAATTTCTATCTCCAAACAATTTCTATTGGAGCCCTATACGACAAAAAGATCATATCTCAACGCCTATCGACGAAAATTGAAGAATGTCTTCGAAGCTAATAATTTCCATTTAAGGTTTTTTTTTTTTAAATTAACCAATTAATATAAAGAATTTAAGTAGAGACTATTAGGATGGTTTGACTCAATAAATAATGGATGATTCATTAGAAAAGAGAATCATAGCTACTAAAGCTGATGTTGTAATCTTTCCAAATGTTAAGTTTTAAATGGAGTTGTGTACCACGTAAACCAAATGACATGATACTCGTAACTTACTAAATAACTATTTCAAAAATACATTGAGACCTAATTTACACCGATTATGAGGTTGGTTATACAAATGTTATCGTTGGGTCTTCCCATCATCATAACTAATGCGGGTTGGAGCCCTAGGATTAAATTTAAAGGAATATAGTTTCTAGATAGTTGGATTTTAAACATGTTATTTTTATGAAAAATTTAAGCCTAATTTTCATGTCAAAATGATATACATAAAGAACTAGATTTTAAAATGGTGTAGAGCCTCAGTTGATGATTAATATTTTTTCCTTGGAGCAACCATTTTTTTTTAAAAAAAAAAATTGTTAGTAGAAATATTAATTGATAAGTTGTCTGTTACAACTCATTTCAACCATATATCGTGTATGTGTATTAATTTACACTTCTTAATTTGCACGTATCGTGCCAACGATAATATACGTATCGTAACTCTTGTTCATGCTCACCACGGTTGAAAAAGAACGAAGCTTAAGATATTGTTTTATATTACTACATAAGTTCAAGATATACTTGCGAACTAATTAATTAATCCCATTCGATTTTGGCCAGGCCCACCCCAATTATGCTAATTATCTCATTTTTAATTGGCACCAATTTTGCATCAAAAAGTTAGCACTAAATCATGAAAACAATTAACATGCACAACTTAATTAATTATAAGAGCAGAATCCTTCTGAGATATCAAACTTTGAAGCTTAGCAACATGTGACAAGAGGATCTCTAAAGTGAGAACTTTATTGAAGAAGAATATGTAAATTAATTAAGAGATCGAAAAGTGTGTAACCGAGTACAAAACGATGAATCAGAAACGGAATTTATCACATAGCATCGCATTGTTGAATTCAAAGGCTTTTTTTTTTTTTTTTTCTTTTTTCAATTTTAAGGACTAAAATGTTGAATTCAAAGGTTGTAAGTTTTACAATGTCCCCGTTCTATCGCATCTTTTTTGGTCCCGCCTTCTATTTGGATCGTAAATTGTTTGACTCTTTCCTTTAGTTGACCCAGAAACAATATACGCCACTACATTACACTGATTCCCCTGCTGTTCACTGTAGTCTGAGGTACTCTGCACAAGCAGACTTTCATTTACAATAGAAACAAGAGATATGACGATATATATATATATATGCAAAGTCTTCATTTGTGTGGCGGCAAAATACAATACTTGTAACTTTTTGTACAACATGGTTACAGTGAGCAAGTTGAGTACAACATATCGGTATACTATGCTTTATGAGTATTATAAAATCGTACAAATGATATTACAATAGCAAACATAAAATGTTGCAAAAATAGGACAGATCCAGCCGCCGGACTAGAGACATTTCTTATATACATGTATGTGTGTATATACAAGTATGTATCTATGTATAATTAGTAAAATGCTATGTAACACTATTCCCATTCAAAATCTACTTTTTTTAAGTTGACATTGGTTTCAAAATCTACACTTTTTTAAGTTAATCAAAATCTACTCTTTTTATGTTAAAAAAAACGAAAGCCTATAAAAAGTTGGCACACATCATAGTGTAGGTGCTTTCATTCGAGACTCCGAAGGATTTGTTGTGACTGCATTAGCTAGAAACATAGTTGGAGCTTTTTCTGTCAAAGAGGCTGAAGCAATTGCATTATTTCAAAGCTTAGTATGGGCTAAAGACGTTGGTTTGGAACCTCATTATGTAGAGTCAGATGCACTAACAATTATTCCAACTCTTACTTCTAATGATTTTGGTTAACAAGCTTGGGGTTCTGTTGACTGATGTGTCTAGTTTGTTATTTTTTTTCAAGAGTAAGCTTAATCATGTTTATAGAGAAGCTAAAAAAGTTGCTAATAAATTGGCTATTTATGCTTTTAATGTAGACAGTGAACTTCTTTAGTTGGAGGAACAACCTCCTCTTATTTTGTCTGTTATAGTAATTGATGCAATGAATATAATATAAACAGACACTCTCCTCTCAAAAAAAAGAAAAAAAGAAGTACTCATTGTTTTTTTTTTTTTTAAAAAAAGTGATGTACGTTTGATATGATCTTAGAGTTTAGAGCTGTTTATTCACGGCAGCGTTAATTTCAAATAAAAACAAACAAGTTTTCATGTACCTGTCGATTTTATCCTCTTAGAACGACAAATACCACGTGCTAGATTGTTGTCCTCATTGTAGATGATAAAACAAGCAAACACATGGACCAGTCTACCGCTGCAAGTTGTAAGTTCTAACCATGGTTGCGACTTCTATAGTGCTTTTTGACTTTGATGAATTTATCATTATAATTTTTTATGGGAATTTAACATTTTAGTTCTTGTGTCGCTGATGACTTGTACATTTTAAAAAACCCAATATTGTGGTATCAAGTTTCCACACCCCCATAATATTAGTTTAATAAGATTTTAAAGCCCAAGATTATGGAATTTCCTCTTTAATCCCTTTTTTTGGTTGTGTGATAGTGGATGGAAATCATGGGACTAGCAAAATTTCTTTAGTTTCATTATCCTGGAGAAACTTAAATAATTTATTAACAAACCAAACCTTTCTAAAAAATATGCTTAGTAGTAGTGTTATATCAGATCTTATTATTTGTTCCGAGAAAAAGCGCGCTGCCCAGCGCACTCGTTATGGTGTTACTGGCAAGTGTTAAATGTATTTATAGATCACCCAAAAAAAAAAAAAAAAGAACTGTAGTTCAGGTGAATTAAAATATCTTGATAAAAAGAGTATATAATATGCTACTAAACGATTGATCGCCCTTTTTTTTCTTTATGAGTAGGGACTATAATAATTAGAACTTTTCACCTTTAAAGTCACTAAGTCCCTAGTTGACAAATCGAACACTAAAAAAAACCTAGTTTGGGGGCAAGAATAATGATTTATAATTAGAAATGAGGAGAGTGAGTAGCGCCAATTGAAGTGTGAACTTTTTTAAGGATAAGCTTGAAAAAGAGATAGGTCTCTTTTTTTTTTATACCAAAATGCACCAAAGACCAACACCTATGTAAATGGATTTCTATACTAGCAAATCCAATATGACATGTATTAGAAGGAAAAGATGCAGGGCTTGACCCCTGGGAAAGAACTCCAAGGGACCCCTCCTCCTAGGGTGCCTAGATAGTGAAAGGTTATCCCTTTGCAACAATGAAAGCTAAGCAAAGTAACAAAGCTGGTTAACTATGCTCAAGCAGAGCTCAGGCTCAGAGGTGGTGCCCGAACTTGCTACAGAGTAGGAGTGGGTCAACGAGAGAAGTGCTCCGATAGAAATCGATTTTAGATTGAGCCCATAGTCTACATAGATAGGTATGATTACAAAAGTATTAATGATTATAAGCAAACTTTTTCCTAACCCAATTCTCGTCACTTGAGACTTGATCTAATGGGACACATTTCTATTACTTGCTGCGAATTAACGCCATATGAAGCATTTCAATATGAGTATTTGATCCATTTGTTTCAAATGGTAGAATAGAAGGTTTCAATAAAAATTTAAAATTTCAAGAAAAAACAATATAGCAAAATAGTTAATAGTTTGAAATGTAGTTTAAAGCAATGAATCAAAATCCATTTTGTTATTCTGCATCATTGATTACGGCACCATAAGACACAAAAGGCATGGTGAATGTTCATTAATTAATTATGGCTGATTAAATGGTTATTTAATTATTTATTAATTAATTAATTTATACCGGTTATAGTTCCTTAGAGGTTAGAATTTGTATCTAGGTTTTTCATGTAATTAGATGGAGGGCTATCATCTCCATCTAGGAATTAGTAATTAAATAATCATTTGGAGTAGATGGATCTAGAAGGCAGATTTAGAAGAATGATGAAGGCGCTCTCAGGTATTTCTTGAGTCTCTAATTTTATGTTTTTGAATTTTTGAAAATAAAATTGATGAATTGCATTAAAAATTGTATTTTCTAGAATGGAAGATTTCTGCTCGGTCGGCATGCCAAACCCCACAATTCGGCAGGCCGTTGGTTGTAGATCAGCAAGCCAGACGTGAGGTTCGGTAGGCCGACAGCGGAGCAGAAATCAAAAGGCTCTGGTGGCAGGCTGAACCTTTAGTTCGACAGGTCGATCTTTCATGAGTCGGCAAGCCGATCTTCCTGATCGGTAGGCCAACAGGTCGTGACCGGCAGGCCAATCACCCACGTCGGCTTGCCAACCGGGAGCTAAAAAATTTTCAGAAAAGGTGCAATTTTTCCAGTGCAATTTTAATTTTATTTTTGGGACGATTCTGAGAAACATTAAATTTGGATATGACTGAAAATATGAAATATTCGATTCATACAGGATTGAAGACTTGAAGATGGGCATTATATAAAGAAGGATACAACTTGAGGATTCAAGGATGAAGAATCAATAATTTGTTTCAATTATTCTCTTGTAATTTTTTATTTCTATTCTCTAGGGTGGAACCATAATATTACAGTTATTTATTATTTTGCTTGTAGCTTTGCTTGATTGCTTTGCTTGTCTGCATTATAATATGATTTGCCATGTATATTGATAGCATGTCATATAGAATAGGGAGTGCCACTCATATTAAAATTGTTCATGCATATTCTTAAAATAAAACCTTGATTTCAAAAGATTGAGTGAGAGAAGGTTTTCAAAGAGAGGACCTAAGGCCTCCATCGTTGGTCCATAGGCAGAACATGATTGTCCTAACCCCTAGAAGGGGATTTCTATCATGTACTAGATTGGATCTCTGAGAGGATAAGGTATTTTAGCATGATTTATGGTTGCACACCCCTAGGTGGTGATTATAAATCATGGATAAAATATTGAAACGATGGTTATACACTCACCTTAATTTTATTATTAACCTCCCCTAGGAGCTCTATTAATAAAATTAATGGCCAAAGAAACAATTATTAATATATGCTGGATCATACGGGTCCTAGATGGCATATATTAATCAGGAAGGGATCCGTGTTCCTGATTGAATTTGGCATGACTCCCCTAGGAGCTTGTTGAATTATGAGTTGGGAGTTATCATTGTATGGTTGTGATATTTTCAAAGTTTTAACACATAAACACATTTGTATGTTTTTACATGATTTTGTTATCTTACTAAATTATTATGATATGTTTGCTTGTGTTTGGTATATGATTCTTTATTGTAGATTAAAAATGTCTAAAAATGTTTTATCTTCGATACTTGACAAAAACGTATTAACTAGAGATAATTATAATGATTGGAAGTGGAACCTGGATATCATCCTCTTCTTTGAGAAACTAAAATTTGTGCTGACAACCCCTTGTCCTCTCAAGCGTACGGGAGACTGAACTAACAAGCAATTCCAAGCGTATGATCGCTGGAAAGATACTAATGATCAGGCCCGCTGTTATATTATGGCAAGCATGAATAACGTGCTGCAGACTCAACATCAAGATTATGAGACTGCGAAGCAGATCTTGGATAATCATGAAGACATGTTTGGAGGCCAAGCCATAACAAATCGGCAAGGGGCGCTTCAAAAACTTCTAAAATGTAAGCAAAGACTGGGGACATCTGTAAAGGAGCACATGATGTTGGTCATGGGTTACCTCGCTGAGGCTCAAACCAATGGAACCGACATCGATGCTGAAACTCAGATGACTATAGTCTTTGAGACTTTGTCAAAAGAATTTATTCCGTTTAGAGCCACTTTTAATTTAAGCAATAGACGAGATATGACCTTAACAGAATTAATGAAACAGTTACAGGAGTTTGAATTGTTGATGAGGGAGTCTCCTACGGGTGGAGAGGCCAATATGGTAGTTGCTTCTGGTTCCAATCACAACTCTGGGAATGGAAAGAAGCAACAGGCCAAGAATGGGAAGTCTTCTATTCCTGCTAGCACCAAGAGCAAGAAGAAGAAGAAGAAGAAAAACCCGAAGAAGCTTAAGTGCTTCTTCTGTGGGAAGGTTAGGCACATCAAGAAGCATTGCAAGGACTTCCTTTCCATAGGAGGTAGGTGTGATCTTCTGTATTTAGAAACTTGTTTGGCTGAGGAATCAAGTGACATTTGGGTCATAGATTCCGAAGCAACTAATCATGTTTGTGTTTCTCTGTAGGGGTTAAGAAAAATGAGAAGTCTGCTACATGAAGACTTCACGCTTCAAATGGACGATGGATCCTTAGTCTCAGCAGAAGCAGTGGGAGACGTCCTCTTTATTTTGATAATTGTAGGAATTTATTTTTGCAAGATTGTTTTTATGTTCCTAAATTTAAAAGGAATTTAATTTTTGTAGCTTGTTTATTTAAAGACTCCTATTTGGTTTCTTTTAATGATAAAGTGGTGATTCGTAAAAATAAATCTTTTATCTGTTCTAGATGGATGTAAAATAACCTATATTTTATCAAACCTCAGATGGACTTACTGATTAATACTGAGATGAATGATAATAACTCTAAAAGGCTTAAAACTTCTCACTCTAATAAGACTTATCTTTAGCATTTGCGCCTTGGTCATATTAACATGAATAGGATTCAAAGGCTGGTAAGGGATGGACCTTTAAGTCACTTAAAGGTGGAATCTATACCTCAATTTGAATCTTGTTTGGAGGGTAAAATGATCAATAGACCATTCAAGTCTAAGGGCAATAGGGCCAAAGGGGTTCTAGAACTTGTGCATAGTGATGTTCGTGGACCAATGAATATCCCGACACGAGGAGGGTATGAGTACTTCGTCATTTTTATTGACAATTACTCAAGATATGGGTTTGTGTACCTGATGCAACATAAAAGTGAAACTTTTGACAAGTTCAAGGAGTTTCAGGCTGAAGTGGAAAAGCAATTAGGTAGACCCATGAAAGGCACCTTAATTCCCATTTGACTGGGCCGAGCAGTCCACAACAGAATGGCGTAGCAGAGAGAAGGAATAGGACCTTATTGGACATGGTCAGGTCCATGATGAGTTATTCATCATTGCCTTCATCCTTTTGGGGATATGCACTACAAACCGCATGTTATCTTTTGAACAACATGCCTTCAAAATCAGTCCCTAAAACTCCTCACGAGTTGTGGACGGGTAGGAAGACATCCTTAAACCATATTCACATATGGGGATGTCTGGCTCATGTCCTATTTAAGGATCCAAATAAGTTGGAAGCACGTTTAGAAGTTTGTGTGTTTGTAGGATATCCAAAAAGGACTAAAGGGGGTTATTTCTATAACCCAAAGGAAAATAAAGTCGTGGTTTCAACTAATGCAACTTTCCTTGAGGAAAGTTACATGGACGACTTTAAACCTTAAAGCAAATTGGTGCTTGAGGAGTTAAGGAGTGATCCGATCAACCCAAAGGTTTCGAATGAAACCGTTCCAATCAGTGTAGAAAAACTAAACAAACCTAAAAAACAACCTGAGGGGCTTCAGCGTAGTGGGAGGATCGGGTGCCAACCTGAGAGGTATATGTTCAATGGGGAGGTCTTCTTGGCTGAGCTGGATAAACATGACAAGGATCATTATACTTACATAGAAGCTATGGGGGATGTTAATTCAAAACTCTGGACAGAGGCCATGAACATTGAGGTGAAGTCTATGGAGACTAATGAGGTCTGGGAGCTTGTGGATCTTCCGGAAGGGGTAAAACACATAGGGTGTAAGTGGATCTACAAGAGGAAAAGTGGAGTAGATGGAAAGGTCGAAACCTTTTAGGCTTGACTGGTAGCTAAGGGTTATACGCAAAAGGAAGAAATCGATTATGAGAAAACCTTTTCGCCTGTAGCCATGCTTAAGTCCATCCAGATTCTCTTGTCCATAGCTGCCACTCTCGACTATGAGATTTGGTAGATGGATGTCAAGATGTCTTTTTTGAATGGCTATCTTGTTGGAAACAAAGTGCGCGGTGGAATTTTTAAAAATTTTTCATCAGAGTAATTTCCAAAACACAAGTTTGACATGTTATATGTATAAATTAGACCGATCTTACTAACCTCAGTGTGCTGAAGAACCTCTGCAACCCGTGTAGAGAAGTAACGTTTCAGAAGAACCTCAACCAACTGGTCTTCTTTGCTATTCTCTATCCACAAACGGAGTGAGTGTGGGCTCACACGTTCAGCTCTTCCACCGGTGACTCTCCTTCCAACCAAAAGAGAGAACCCAAAGCTAGTGTTTGTGATTTGTGTACAAAAGCTCTTAGGGAGTTTTCAGATGCTCACTAGAAGAGTATCACTCTTAATCTCTCAAATTGATCTGAGTAAATCATGAGACTCACTCCCTTTTTATACCTATTGGTCCTGGGGTCAGTCCATATCAGATTAGGTCTCAAAAACTCAAAACAGAATCAGTTCGGATCAATATCTGATAAGATCCGACTGTGAAAATGTGTAATCTTTTCTTCACTGATCGGTAGGCCAAACATTCTGATCGGCATGCCGAACACGTCATTCGGCAGGCCGAACTCCCGAGAAAAAATGTCCACGAATCATTTATTTTTCACCCGAGATTCTAAAGGATAAAGTCTTAGTTTTGATTCAAATAACCCAATAGAGAAACTATCTTATCAAAACAAACTTTGTCAAGATAATCTCTAAGAAAATAAATCAATTCATAATAATTCTACAAGTTTATCTTGTTCTAACTTGTCCAAAATTAAAACAACCGATAAACAGACAAGAATTATCTGATCGCAATAATTCAACAAGTTTATCTTCAACTAATTTCTTACAAAATTAATTCAACCGATAAACATACATGAATTATTTGATTCTTACAAATTTTTAACCAATCTGATAAATCTGACATAAGTCATCAATTATTGGAAAAGCACGCCGTGTCGTTACAGGATTTTGTGAGCTAGCAAAGGGGACCAAAATGGACCTATAAAGTTCAAGCTCATGATAATTATGAAACCCAATATCCCAGATATACATTTCACAATTATCAACTCCAACGCTACTCCACTAAAAGCTTGGAGCTGCACTCTCGAACTTTATAGAATTACGAAGCTCGTGTAGCTAAGTCTCCATGACATATCATAGTGCATCGTATCCCCATATGATAATCCATAATCGGCTTAAGGACAAGTTCTGTCTTACCTTCCCGATTATTTTTATCTTACGTTCCATTGTATCACCATTAGAAAACTTGCCATTCCAAAGATAATATACCATTCGGTAACACCTATGTATCCAAATGGTTGAGCGCTCCAGTTTTCCAATTACAGGACAACGCATATAAGAGGATATTATTACTCCTAAAGAGGAGCTATGGATTCCATATCTATGAATAACAAGTCTATGCTATCAAGAGTCATGCCTCCAACGTACCGGCATGCATACCACTATAGAGATGTGGGAGTCACCCATTGGTACATCAAAAGACACAAGTCGAGACAACGGGCCCACTATTCATCTCAGGATTAAGATACAATACAAATGACTGTCTAAAGTGAATCGATTTGCCAAGACAGAATTATTAATCCAAATCAATTCACTTTATGTCCCGATCCAACATGTCGTCACCTCTGACAACGCGCCAATGTTTCTATTCACGGAGTCCAACTCCGATGGTCAAGACAAACCATCTCCTAAAAGGGATATAGACAACATAACAATCTTTACATGAATAAAGCGCCCAACTTTATTCCCTCGATTGCGGATCATATGTTTTAGATCGTCACCTTAAGAATTGTGTCTTCTGCATAATCAGCCCATCATATGCCTAATTTTTAAGGTTTAGACTGACAATCTCAGACTACTGTTTGCTTATTATACATTTACAAATATGAACGTAAAGAGGACATGATTTGGCATATATTAATGAATAAATTATTTATTGATAAAAATGTCTCCAAAAACGTATTACATTTTTACTCCTTAGGGCATACATGTCTAACAATCTCCCACTTGCACTAAGTGAGTAAATACAGCAAATTGCGTATTCCCATAGCTTCCACATGCCTCTCAAAGACTCTCCCAGTAAGTGTCTTCGTAAATGAATCAGCTAAATTGTCCTCTGACGCGACGTTGCACACCGTGACATGCCCGCCCTCAACGAAGTCCTTTATGACATGATACTTTCGATCAATATGCTTACTCTTCTTGTGAAATCTTGGTTCCTTAGCATTAGCTACCGCCGCACTGTTATCACAGTACAGTGATACCACTTTATCCATACCAGGAACTACCTCAAGATCCCCAAGGAACTTGCGGAGCCACACTGCTTCTTTCGAAGCATCACTAGCCGCCACATACTCGGCCTCCATCGTTGAATCCAAAGTGCAATCTTGCTTTGCACTTCTCCAACTGATGCCACCGCCACCCAGAGTAAACACAAACCCCGAAGTCGATTTCCTAGAATCCAGACAGGATTGAAAATCTGAATCAGTGTATCCTAGAGGAGTTAAATCCTCACCCGAATATACAAGCATATACCCTCGAGTCCTTCTCAGGTACTTGAAAATATGCTTTACTGCAACCCAATGGTTCGGTCC
Organism: Artocarpus heterophyllus; assembly: GCA_025403435.1. NCBI lineage: Eukaryota > Viridiplantae > Streptophyta > Magnoliopsida > Rosales > Moraceae > Artocarpus > Artocarpus heterophyllus. Next base: position 33,901,415 of record CM046348.1, on the reverse strand, counting down.
TGGATCCACCTGAAATTAACTTACAATCCCGACCGTATAGCTAATATCTGGTCGTGTGCAAAGCATGGCATACATGAGACTACCCACTGCCAAAGCATAAGGCACCTTCTTCATGTATTCTCTTTCTTCATAAGACTTTGGAGTCTTTCTTAGAAAGAGTAATTCCAGACCTAGCAGGTTGCCCACCTTTCTTGGAATCCTGCATCGCAAACCTCCTGAGAATTTTATCTATGTAGCTGGCTTGTGACAAAGCTATCATTTTGTTCTTCCTATCCTGAAAGATCTGGATACTGAGAACAAAATTAGCCTCACCCAAGTCCTTCATGTCAAACTGCTTGGTCAACCATAATTTGACCGATGACAATGCCCCCAACGTCATTGCCAATTAGCAGAATGTCATCTACATAAAGTAGTAGAAAAACCACCTTCCCATCCTTTATGTGTTTGTAAACACATGGTTCATCCACATTTTGTGAGAACCCATAAGTCTTGATCACTTGATCAAATCTTATGTTCCAAGAACGAGAAGCCTGCTTAAGTCCATAAATAGACTTTAGCAGCTTACAAACCTTACACTCTTGACCCGCGACCTTGAACCCGTCTGGTTGTTCCATATAAATGGACTCATCAAGAAAGCCATTCAGAAAAGCCGTCTTGACATCCATCTGCCAAATCTCGTAGTCGAGAGCGGTAGCTATGGACAAGAGAATCCGGATGGACTTAAGCATGGCTACAGGCGAAAAGGTTTCCTCATAATCGATTTCTTCCTTTTGCGTATAACCCTTAGCTACCAGTCTAGCCTTAAAGGTTTTGACCTTTCCATCCATTCCTCTTTTCCTCTTGTAGATCCACTTACACCCTATGGGTTTTACCCCTTCGGGAAGATCCACAAGCTCCCAGACCCGATTAGTCTCCATAGACTTCATCTCTATGTTCATGGCCTCTGTCTAGAGTCTTGAATCAACATCCTCCATAGCTTCTGTGTAAGTATAAGGATCCCTATCAAGTTCATCCGGTTCAGCCAAAAAGATCTCCCCATTGAACATATACCTTTCAGGTTGACGCCCGATCCTCCCACTACGTCGAAGTCCCTGAGGTTGTTGTTCAGGTTTGTTTGGTTTTTCTATACCGATCGGAATGGTTTCATTTGGAACCACCGGAGTGAACGGATCACTCCTTAACTCCTCAAGCACCACTTTGCTTCGAGGTTTAAAGTCGTCCATGTAACTCTCCTCAAGGAAAGTTGCATTAGTTGAAACCACGACTTTATTTTCCTTTGGGTTATAAAAATAACCCCCTTTAGTCCCTTTTGGATATCCTACAAATACACAAACTTCTGAACGTGCTTCCAACTTATTCGGATCCTTAAACAGGACATGAGCTGGACATCCCCATATGCGAATATGGTTTAAGGATGTCTTCCGTCTTGTCCACAACTCGTGAGGAGTTTTAGGGACCGATTTTGAAGGCACATTGTTCAAAAGATAACATGTGGTTTGTAGTGCATATCCCCAAAAAGATAAAGGCAATGATGAATAACTCATCATGGACCTAATCATGTCCAACAAAGTCCTGTTCCTTCTCTCCGCTTTGCCATTCTGCTGCGGAGTGTCCGGCGCAGTCAAATGGGATAAAATCTCATTCTCTAACAAGTGTCTCAAGAACTCATCAGAAAGGTATTCCCCACCTCGATCAGATCGAAGTGCCTTTATGGGCCTAACCAATTGCTTTTCCACTTCAGCCTGAAACTCCCTGAACTTATCATAAGTTTCGCTTTTGTGGTGCATTAGGTACACATACCCATATCTTGAGTAATCGTCAATAAAAGTGACGAAGTACTCATACCCTCCTCGTGCCCGGATGTTCATCGGTCCGCAAACATCACTATGCACAAGTTCTAGAACCCCTTCGGCCCTATTGCCCTTAGACTCGTATGGTCTTTTGGTCATTTTACCCTCCAAACAAGATTCACATTGAGGTATAGATTCCACGTTTAAGTGACTTAAAGGTCCATCCCTTACCAACCTTTGAATCCTATTTAGGTTAATATGACCAAGGCGCAAATGCCAAAGATAAGTCTTATTAGAGTGAGAAGTTTTAAGTCTTTTTGAGTTATTATCATTTATCTCAGCATTAAGCAATAAGTCCATCTTAGGTTTGATAAAATATAGATTATTTTGCATCCATCCAGAACAGATAAAAGATTTATTTTTACGAATCACCACTTTTTCATTAAAAGATACCACGTAGGAGTCTTTAAATAAAGAAGATACAGAAATTAAATTCCTTTTAAATTTAGGAACATAAAAACAATCTTGCAAAATTAAATTCCTATAATTGTCAAAATAGAGATGGACATCTCCCACCGCTTCCTCTAAGACCAAGGATCCATCGCCCATCCGAAGCGTTAAGTCTTCACGAAGTAGACTTCTCGTTTCTTTGAATCCTTGCAGAGAAACACAAACATGATTAGTTGCATCGGAATCTGTGACCCAGATGTCACTGGATTCCTCAACCAAACAAGTTTCTAAATATAGAAGATCACACCTACCTCCCTTGGAAAGGAAGTCCTTGCAATGCTTCTTTATATGCCCGACCTTTCCACAAAAGAAGCACTTAAGCTTCTTTGGGTTCTTCTTCTTCTTCTTCTTGCTCTTGGTAGCAGCAGGAATAGAAGACTTCCCGTTCTTGACCCGTTGCTTCTTTCCATTCCCAGAGTTAGGATTGGAACCAGAAGCAGCTACCACATTGGCCTCTCCACCAGCAGGAGACTCCCTGATCAGCAGTTCAAACTCCTGTAACTGTTTCATCAGTTCTGTCAAGGTCATATCTCGTCTATTGCTTAAATTAAAAGTAGCTCTAAACAGAATAAATTCCTTAGACAGAGTCTCAAAGACCATAGTCATCTGAGTTTCAGCATCGATGTTGGCTCCATTGGTTTGAGCCTCAGCGAGGTAACCCATGACCAACATCATGTGCTCCTTTACAGATGTCCCCGTTCTCTGTCTACAGTTTAGGAGTTTTCGAAGTGCCCCTTGCCGCTTTGTTATGGCCTGGCCTCCGAACATATCCTCATGATTGTCCAAGATCTGCTTCGCAGTCTCATAATCCTGATGTTGAGCCTGCAGCACGTTGTTCATGCTAGCCATAACATAGTAGCGGGCCTGATCATTAGCATCTTTCCAGCGGTCGTACGCTTAGAATTGCTCATTACTTGAGTCTCCCATAGGCTCGGGAGGACAAGGAGTTGTCAGTACATATTTCAGTTTCTCAAATGAAAGGACGATGTCCAGGTTCCGTTTCCAATCGTTATAGTTCTCACCGGTTAATTGGTTTTTGTCAAGTATCGATGATAAAGCATTTTTAGACATTTTCAATCTATAATAAAGAATCATATACCAAACATAAGCAAAGATATATAATAATTTAGTAAGATAACACAATCATGTAAAATCATACAAATGTGTTTATGTGTCAAAACCTTGAAAATATCACAACCTTACAACGATAATTCCCAACTCAGAATTTAACAAGCTCCTAGGGGAGTCATGCCAAATTCAATCAGGAACACGGATCCCCTCCTAATTAAAATATGCCATCCAGGACCCGTATGATTCAGCATATACTAAAAATCGTTTCTTTGGCCATTAATTTTATTAACAGAGCTCCTAGGGGAGGTTAATAATAAAATCAACGTGAGTGTATAACCACCGTTTCAATATTTTATCCATGATTTATAATCACCACCTAGGGGTGTGCAACCATAAATCATACTAAAATACCTTATCCTTTCAGAGATCCAATTTGGTACATGATAGAAATCCCTTCCTAGGGGTCGGGACCACCATGTTCTTCCTATGGACCAATGATGGAGGCCTTAGGTTCTCTCTTCGAAAACCTTATCCCACTCAATCTTTTGAAGTCAAGGTTTTATTTTAAAAATTATGCATGAACAATTTTAATATGAGCGGCACTCCTTATTCTATATGACATGTTATCAATATACATGGTAAATCATATTATAATGCAGACAAGCAAAGCAATTAAGCAAAGCTACAAGCAAAATAATAATAACCGTAATATTATGGCTCCACCCTAGAGAATAGAAAAATAAGATTACAAGAGAATAATCGAGACATTTTTCGATTCTTCATCCTTGAATCCTCAAGCTGCATCCTTCTTCATGTAATATCCATCTTCAAGTCTACAATCCCGTATGAATCGAATACTTCATATTTCCGGTCATATTCAAATTTAATGTTTCTTAGAATCGTCCCAAAAATAAAATTAAAAATTACACCGAAAAAATTGTACCTTTTCTAGACACTTGGCAGCTCTCGGTCGGTAGGCCGGTCTGGGTGATCGGCCTGTCGATTATGAAGGTTCGGCCTGCCGAACATGAAGGTTCGGCCTGCCGGCAGAGCACGAAAATTTCTGCCCCACTGTCGGCCTACCGGACCATACGTCCGGCCTGCCGATCCGTGACCTCCGGCCTGTCGAACTGTGAGGTCCGACATGCCGACCGAGCAGAAAACCCTCAATCCAGAAAATACAATTTTAATACAATTCATCAATTTTATTTTCAACAATTCAAAAACATAAAATTAAAGACTCAGGAAATACCTGGAGGCGCCATCATCAATCTTCAAGATCCGACTTCTCGATCCGTCTTCTAGATCCGTCTTCTCCGAATAATTATGTAATTACAAAATTCTTACAAATTAAAAATTAAATAACAATTCCTAGACGGAGAATATAGTCTGCCATCTAATTACTTGAAAAACCTAGATACACATTCTAACCTCTAAGGAACCATAACTGGTATTAATTAATTCATAAATAATTAAACAATGATTTAATCAACCATAATTAGTTAATAAACATTCACCACATAATCCATGACAAAATTTATATTATATAGAAACCTAGAGTGCCATCTCTCTATAAAATTCAATTCAAGCAGAGGAGATATTAAGATCACAAAATTTATGCATATAACATGATCACAAACTTGCAAGTTTATGTAAAAACCTCGGCTCTAATACCAATTGTTGGAAACAAAGTGCGCAGCGGAATTTTTAAAAATTTTTCATTAGAGTAATTTCCAAAACACAAGTTTGACATGTTATATGTATAAATTAGACAGATCTTACTAACCCTAGTGTGCCGAAGAACCTCCGCAACCCGTGTAGAGAAGTAACGTTCCAGAAGAACCTCAACCAACTGGTCTTCTTTGCTATTCTCTATCCACAACCGGAGTGAGTGTGGGCTCACACGTTCAGCTCTTCCACCGGTGACTCTCCTTCCAACCAAGAGAGAGAACCCAAAGCTAGTGTTCGTGATTTGCGTACAAAAGCTCTCAAGGAGTTTTCAGATGCTCACTAGAAGAGTATCACTCTTAATCTCTCAAATTGATCTGAGTAAATCATGAGACTCACTCCCTTTTTATACCTATTGGTCCTGGGGTCAGTCCATATCAGATTAGGTCTCAAAAACTCAAAACAGAATCAAGTTCGGATCAATATCTGATAAGATCCGACGTGAAAACGCAAAATCTTATCTCCGCAGATCGACAGGCTAAACATTCTGATCGGCATGCCGAACAGGCCAGTTCGGCAGGCCGAACACGTCATTTGACAGGCTGAACTCCCAAGAAAAAATCTCCGCGAATCTTTTATTTTCCACCCGAGATTCTAAAGGATAAAGTCTCAGTTTTGATTCAAATAACCCAATAGAAAAGCTATCTGATCAAAAAAAACTTTATCAAGATAATCTCTAAGAAAATAAATCAATTCATAATAATTCTACAAGTTTATCTTGTTCTAACTTGTCCAAAATTAAAACAACCGATAAACAGACAAGAATTATTTGATCGCAATAATTCAACAAGTTTATCTTCAACTAATTTCTTACAAAATTAATTCAACCGATAAACAGACATGAATTATTTGATTCTTACAAATTTTAAACCAATTTGATAAATCTGACATAAGTCACCAATTATTGGAAAATCACGCCGTGTTGTTACAGGATTTTGTGAGCTAGCAAAGGGGACCAAAATGGACCTATAAAGTTCAAGCTCATGGTAATTATGAAACCCAATATCCCAGATATACATTTTACAATTATCAACTCCAACGCTACTCCACTAAAAGCTTGGAGCTGCACTCTCGAACTTTATAGAATTATGAAGCTCGTGTAGCTAAGTCTCCATGACATATCATAGTGTATCGTATCCCCATATGATAATCCATAATCGGCTTAAGGACAAGTTCTGTCTTACCTTCCCGATTATCTTTATCTTACGTTCCATTGTCTCACCATTAGAAAACTACCATCCAAAGATAGTATACCATTCGATAACACCTATGTATCCAAATGGTTGAGTGCTCCAGTTTTCCAATTACAAGACAACGCATATAAGAGGAAATCATTACTCCTAAAGAGGAGCTATGGATTCCATATCTATGAATAACAAGTCTATGCTATCAAGAGTCATGCCTCCAACTTATTGGCATGCATACCACTATAGAGATGTGGGAGTCACCCATTGGTACATCAAAAGACACAAGTCGAGACAACAGGCCCACTATTCATCTTAGGATTAAGATACAATACAAATGACTATCTAAAGTGAATGGATTGTAAGTCGATTTTAGGCGGGTCCAGGACCAAACCACTAGGTTATGGTTAAGCATATTTTCAAGTACCTGAAAAGGACTCGAGGGTATATGCTTATATATTCGGGTGAGGACTTGACTCCTCTAGGATATACTAACTCAGATTTTCAATCCTGCCTGGATTCTAGGTAATATACTTCAGGTTTTGTGTTTATTCTAGGCAGCGGTGCCATCAGTTGGAGAACTGTGAAGCAAGATTGCACTTTAGAGTTAACGATAGAGGCTGAGTATGTGGCAGCTAGTGAGGCTTCGAAAGAAGTAGTGTAGCTCCACAAGTTCCTTGGGGATCTTGAGGTAGTTCCTAGTATGGATAAGGTGGTATCACTGTACTGTGATAACAGTGCGAGGGTAGCTAATGCTAAGGAACCAAGATTTCACAAGAAGAGTAAGCATATTGATTGAAAGTATCATGTGATAAAGGACTTCGTTGAGGGCGGGCATGCCACAGTGTGCTAGATTGCATCAGAGGACAATTTAGTTGATCCATTTTCGAAGACACTTACTATGAGAGTCTTCAAGAGGCATGTGGAAGCCATGGGGATACAAGATTTTTCATATTTACTCACTCAGTGCCAAGTGGGAGATTGTTAGACATGTATGCCCTAAGGAGTGAAAATATAAGAAGTTTTTGAATACATTTTTATCAATAAAGAATTTATTTATTATTTATGTACCAAATCTTGTCCTCTTTACATTCATATTTGTTGAATGTATCTTAAGCAAACAATAGTCTGAGACTATCGGTCTAAACCTTTAAGAATTGGGTATATGATAGACACATTATGCAGAAGACATGATTCTTAAGGTGACGGTCTAAATCATAAGATCCACAATCAAGGGAATAAAGTTGAGTACTTTATTCATGTAAAGATTGTTATGTTTCATCTATATCCCTATTGGGAGATGGTTTGTCTTGACCATCGGAGGTGGACTCCATGAATAGAAACATTGGCAAGTTGTCATAGGTGACGAGGTGTTGGATCGGGGCTTAAAGTGAATTGATTTAGATTAATAATTTTGTCTCAGCAAATCGATTCACTTTAGACAATCATTAGTATTGTATCTTAATTCTGAGATGAATAGTAGGCTCGTTGTCTTGACTTGTGTCATTTGATATACCAAAGGGTGACACTCACAAATTAATAATGGTACGTATGCTGATACGTTGGAGGCATAACTCTTGATAGCGTAGACCTATTATTCATAGATATGGAATCCATAGCTCCTCTTCAAGAGTAGTGATATCCTCTTATATGCGTCATCCTGTAATTAGAAAACTGGAGGGCTCAACCATTTGGATATATAGGTGTAACCGAATGGTATACTGTCTTTCGATGGTAAGTTTTTCGATGGTGAGATAATGGAGCATAAGATAAAAATAATTAGAAAGGTAAGACAAAACTTGTCCTTAAGCCGATTATGGATTATCATATGGGGATACGATACATTATGATAAGTCATGGACACTTAGCTATACGGGCTTCATAATTTTATGTAGTTAGAGAGTGCAACTCCAGGCTTTTAGTAGAGTAGCGTTGGAGTTAATAATTATGAAATGTATATCTGGGATATTGGGTTTCATAATTATCGGGAGCTTGAACTATATAGGTCCATTTGGTCCCCTTTGCTAGCTCACAACATCCTGTAATGATACGGCGTGCTTTTCCAATAATTGGTGACTTATGTCAGATTTATTAGATTGGTTGAAATTCGAAAGAATCAAATAATTCACATATGTTTATCGGTTGAATTAATTTTGTGATAAAATTAATTCAAGATAAACTTGTTGAATTATTAGGATCGGATAATTCTTGTTTGTTTATCAATTGATTTAATTTTGAATAAATTAGATCAAGATAAACTTGTAGAATTATTAGGAATTCATTTATTTTCCTAGAGATTATCTAGATAAAGTTGTAGATTTAATTTTGAATTAAAACTGAGACTTTATCCAATAGAATCTCGAGTGGAAAATAAAAGATTAGCTGAGATTTTAATCGGCAGTTCGGCCTTCTGATGGGGCTTGTTTGGCCTGATCGGCCTGCTGATGAGCGAAGGATAAGATCACGCATTTTTACGTGGATCTTATCAGATGTTGATCCAAATTTGATTCTAATTTGAATTTTGAGACCTAATCTGATAAGGAGTAACCCTGGACCCAACCTCTATAAATAGGGAGTAAGTCACATATGTTATTTAGATTAATTGAGAGATTAAGAGTGATACTCTGCTGGTGAGAATCTGGAAACTCCTTGAAAGCTCTTGTTCACAAATCATGAACACTTGATTTGGGTTCTCTCAATTGGTTGGAAGGAGAGTCACCTAGAGGAAGAGCTGTACGTGTGAGCCCACACTCACTCTGATCGTAGATAGAGAATAATAAAGAAGACCAGTTGATTGAAGCTCTTCTGGAACGTTAGTTCTCTTCACTGATTGCAGGAGCTTTTCGACACACAGGGGTTAGTATGACCTGGTTAATTTATGCATATAACATGTCAAACTTGTGTTTTGGAAAATACTCTGATATAAAATTTTTAAAATTTCAGCTGCGTACTATTTATCCAATAGTTCAGAACTATGGTTCGTGATTTGTGAACAAAAGCTCTCAGGGAGTTGTAGAGACTCACAGACTAGAGTGCTCACTCTTAATTTCTCAACTAATCTCAATAACTTATGAGTCTCACTCCTTATTTGTAGAGTTCATGCCCAGGTTGGTCCTTATTAGATAAGACCTCAAAAATTTAAATCATGATCAATATTTGATAAAAATCACATCATAAAACACATGATCATAAATCATTCGGTCAGCAAGTTGAGCTGGCAGATTGACCTACCGAACTTACTCCATCGGCAAGCTGAACCAAAAGATTGGCCTATCAAACTTACTCCATTGGCAAGCTGAACTTGAAGATCGGCCTACCAAACTTACGATAAATAATCTCTGTGAATCTTTTATTTTCTGAAACACAAGTTTGACATGCTATATGCATAAATTAACCAAATCTTACTAACCTCATTTACCGAAAAGCTCTCGCAATCTGTGAAGAGAAAGGCATTCTAGAAGAGCCTCAACCAACTGGTCTTCTTTGGTATTCTTTATCCACGATCGGAGTGCATCTGGGCGCATGTCATATAGCTTTTCCCCGGTGACTCTCCTTCCTACCAATCGAGGGAACCCAGAACTAAGGTTCTTGATTTGTGAATAAAAGCTCTCAGGGCGTTGCAAAGACTCACAGACTAGAGTGCTCACTCTTAATTCCTCAACTAATCTCAATAACTTATGAGCCTCACTCCCTATTTATAGAGTTCGTGCCTAGGTTGGCCCTTATCAGATAAGACCTCAAAAATTCAAATCAGAATCAATATGTAATAAAAATTGTGTCATAAAACATGTGATCATAAATCATTCGGTCAGCAAGCTAAACTAACAGATCGACCTACTGAACTTCCTCCATCGGCAAGCCGAACTAGAAGATCGGCCTATCAAACTTTCTCCATTAGCAAGTCGAACTTGAAGATCGGCCTACCGAACTTACGATAAATAATCTCTATGAATCTTTTATTTCCCACCTGATATTCTTAGGATAGAGCCTTAGTTTTAATTCAAATAACCCAATAGAGAAGTTATCTGATTAAAATAGTCATATATAGATAATCTTTATGAAAATAAATATTTTAGATAATCCAACAAGTTTATCTTAAATTAATTTATTCGAAATTAATTCAACCGCTAAACAGACATGAATTATCTGATCTTGATAATTCAACAAATTTATCTTAAAATAATTTTTCATAAATTTAATTCAACCGATAAACAAACATGAATTATCTTATCTTATCGAATTTCATCTAATCTGATAATTTAACACAAGTCATTAATTTATTGGGAAAGCACGTCGTATTGTTACAAGATTTATCATGAGCTAACAAAGGGGACCTGATGGACCAATATAGTTCGAGCTCCTAATAATTACAAAACCTAATATCCCAGATATACATTTCATAATTATCAACTCTAACGCTACTCCACTAAAAGCTTAGAGTTGTACTCCCGAACTAATAGAATTACGAAGTCTGCATAGCTAAATCTCCATGACATATCATAATGTATTGTATCCCCATAGGATTATCCATAATCGGCTTAAGGATAAATTCTGACTTACCTTTCTGATTTTTTTTTCTCCTATGTTCCATTATCTCTCCATTGGAAAACTTACCATCCAAAGACAGTATACCATTCTGTTACACCTATGTATCCAAATGGTTGAGCACTCTAGTATTCTAATTACAAGATAACGCATATAAGAAGATATCAACGACTTCTAAAGAGGAGCTATGGATTCCATATCTATGAATAATAGGTCTACACTACCAAGAGTCGTGCCTCCAACGTAACAGCATGTGTACCAACATAAAATGTGGATGTCACCCTTTGGTACATCAAAAGACATAAGTCAAGAGAACGGGCCTACTATTCATCTCAAGATTAAGATACAACATATATGATTGTCTAAAGTGAATTGATTTGCCGAGATAGAATTATTAATCCAAACCAATTACACTTTTTGTCCCTGATCCAATGCATCGTCATCTATGACAATGTACCAATGTTTCTATTTGCGAAGTCCACCTCTGATGGCCAAGACAAACTATCTCCAGTTAGGGATATAGACAACATAACAATATTTGCATGAATAAAGCGTTTAACTTTATTCCCTCAATTACGTATATTATAATTTCGACCGTCACCTTTAGAATCATGCCTTCCGCATAATCTGTCCATCATATGCCTGATTCTAAATGCTTAAACCAATAGTCTCACACTTTTGTTTGCTTATCATGCATTCAACAAATATGAAAGTAAAAAGGACAACAATTTGGCATATGAATAATAAATAAACTCTTTATTGATAAAAATGTCTCAAACAACATATTACATTTTTACTTCTTAGGGCATACTGTTGGACATGTATAGATAGTATGCCCTAAGAAGCAAAAATGTAATATATTTTTGGAGACATTTTTATCAATAAAAATTTTATTTATTATTTATATACCAAATCTTATCCTCTCTACGTTCATATTTGTTGAATGTATGTTAAGCAAACAAAAGTCTGAGACTGTTGGTCTAAACCATTAAGAATTGGGCATATGATGGACAGATTATGCAAAAGATACGATTTTAAAGGTGATGGTGTAAATCAGAAGATCCGTAATCGAGGGAATAAAGTTGGGCACCTTATTTATGCAAAGATTGTTATGTTATCTATATCCCTAACGGGAGATGGTTTATCTTGACCATCGGAGGTGGACTCTATGAATAGAAACATTGACACATTATCACACACGACGATGTGTTGCATCAGGACATAAAGTGAACTGATTTGGATTAATAATTTTGTCTTAGCAAATCGATTCACTTTAGACAATCATCTATATTGTATCTTAATCCTGAGATGAATAGTGGGCTCATTGTCTTGACTTATGCCTTTTGATGTGCCAAAGGGTGACATCTACATTTTAATAGTAGTATGCATGTCGGTACGTTGCAGGCATGACTCTTGATAGCGTAGACCTGTTATTCATAGATATGGAATCCATAGCTCCTCGTTAGGAATAGTTGATATCCTCTTATATGCATTATCTTATAATTGAAAAACTAGAGCACTAAACCATTTGGATACATAAGTGTAACTAAATGGTATACTATCTTTGGATGGTAAGTTTCTGATAGGGAGATAATAGAACATAAGAGAAAAATAATCGAAAAGGTAAGATAGAAATTGTCCTTAAGCTGATTATGGATAATCCTATGGCGATACGATACATTATGATATGTTATGGAGACTTAGCTATGCGGGCTTTGCAATTCTATATAGTTTTAGAGTGCAACTCTAAGCTTTTAGTGGAGTAGCGTTAGAGTTGATAATTATGAAATGTATATATAGGAGATTGGGTTTCATAATTATTGAGAGCTTGAACTATATAGGTCCATCGGTCCCCTTTGCTAGCTTGTAAAAATCCTATAACGATACGGCGTGCTTTTTCAATAATTGGTGACTTGTGTCATATTATCAGATTGGCTAAAAATTTGATAGAATCAGATAATTTATGTCTGTTTATAGGTTGAATTATTTTTGTGAATAAATTAATTAAAGATAAACTTATTGAATTATTGGGACTAGATAATTTATCTCTGTTTATCGATTGGATTAATTTTGAATAAATTAATTCAAGATAAACTTGTTGAATTATCAGGAATATTTATTTTCCTAGAGATTATCTAGATATGATTGTTTTAATCAGATAACTTCTCTATTAGGTTATTTGAATTAAAACTGAGGCTCTATCCTAAGAATCTTGGGTGAGAAATAAACATTCGCAAGGATCATTTATCAGAAGTTTAGTTGCCAATGGGGCAAGTTCGACAGGCCAATGTAGCAATTCGGCCTGCTGACCGTGCAATAAAAAGATCACGCGCTTTCACATGGATTCTATCAGATATTGATCCAGATTTGATTCTGATTCAAATTTTTGAGGTCTTATCTAATAAGGACTGACTCCTGGGCCTAACCTCTATAAAAAGGAGAGTGAGACTCATTGTTATTTAGATCAGTTAAGAAATCTAGAGTGATACAACTCCCTGGAGAGCTATTGTTCACAAATCATAAACTATAGCTTTGGATTTTTTCTCAATTGGTTGGAAAGAGAGTCATCGGGGAAAGGCTGAATGATGTGCGCCCACACACACTCCAATCGTGGATAGAGAATAGCAAAAAAGACTAGTTGGTTGAGGCTCTTCTAGAATATTATACTCTTCATGGATTGCGAGAGCTTTTTTGCTTTTACGAGGTCAGTAATATCTAGTTAATTTACCCATATAGTGTGTCAAACTTGTGTTTTAAAAAATACTCTAGTATAAAAAATTTTAAAATTCTACTACGTACTATTTTTCCAACAATTGGTGTCAGAGCCAAGGTTTTCACATAAATTTGCAAGTTTATGATCATGCTATATGTATAAATTATGTAATCTTGATCTCTCCTATGTTTGAATTTAATTTTTTTTAGAGAGTTGGCACTCTAGGTTTCTATATATTTACATATGTTGTCATCAATTATATAATGAATGTTTAATAATCAATTATGGTTGATTGAATTATTATTCAATTATTTATTAATTAATTAATTTATGTTGGTTATGGTTCCTTAGAAGTTAGAATGTGTATCTAGGTCTTTCATGAAATTAGTTGGTGGACTATCATCTTCATCTAGGAATTATTATTTAATTTTAAATTTGTAAGAATTTTGTAATTAAATAATTATTTGGAGAAGGTGGATCTAAAAGATGGATGATAGTGTTCCCAGGTATTTCTTAAGTCTCTAATTTTATGTTTTTAAATTGTTGAAAATAAAATTGATAAATTACATGAAAAACTGTATTTTCTAAGAAGCGTGATTTCTACTCAATTGGCATGCCGAACCCTCCAGTTTGGTAGGCCGATGGTCGCAGAATAAGCAGACTAGACTACGGGTTTGGTAGGTCGTCAGCAGGGCAGAAATCTGATAGCTCTAACGGTCGATCGAACTTTTAGTTTGGCAGGCTGAATTGTCATGACCGGCAGGCCGACCTGAAAAGATCGGGAGGCCAGAGGGTCATGACCGGTAGACCGATCATACAGATTGGCATGCCAGAAGAGAGCTGTAATTTTTCATTAAAGGTGCATTTTTTGATGCATTTTTTATTCTATTTTGATATGACCAAAAATATGGAGTATTCAATCTATACGCGATTGAAGACTTGAAAATGGACATTACATGAAGAACGATACAACTTAAAGATTCAAGGATGAAGAATCGATAATATGTTTCGATTTATCTCTTGTAATCTTTATTTTCTATTCTATAGGATGGAACCATAATATTATGGTTATTAATTATTATTTTGCTTCTAGCTTTGCATGATTGCTTTGCTTATCTACATTATAATATCATTTGCCATGTACATTGATAACATGTCATATAGAATAGGGAGTACCGCTCATTCAAAATTGTTCATGTATAGTTTATAAAATAAAACTTTGATTTCAAAAGATTAAGTAGGAGAAGGTTTTCACAGAGAGGATAAGATATTTTAGCATGATTATGGTTGCACACCTCTAAGTGGTGATTATGAATCATGGATAAAATATTAAAACGATGGTTATACAATCATGTTAATTTTATTATTAACCTCCCCTAGGAGCTCTGTTAATAAAATTAATGGCCAAAGAAATGATTATTAATATATGCTAGATCATACGGGTCCTGGATGGCATATATTAATGAGAAGGGGATTCGTTTTCCTGATTAAATCTAGCAAGACTCCCTTAGGAGCTTGTTAAATTTTGAACTAGGAATTATTGTTGTAAGGTTTTGATATTTTCAAGGTTTTGACACATATACACATTTGTATGTTTTACATGTTTGTGTTATCTTACTGAATTATTATGATATGTTTGCTTATGTTTGGTATATAATTCTTTATTGTAGATTAAAAATGTCTAAAAAACACTTTATCATTGATACTTGATAAAATCCAATTAATCAGTGAGAACTATAATGATTGGAAACGAAACCTGAACATCATCCTATCCTCTAGAAAACTAAAATTTTTGCCGACGACACCTTGTCCTCCCGAGCTTACGGGAGATTCCACTAATGAGCAAATCTAAGCGTATGATCACTAGAAAGATGCTAATGATTAGGCCCTCTACTATGTCATGGCCAGCATGAATAACGTACTGTAGGCTCAACATGAGGGTTATGAGACTGCTAAGCAAATCTTGGATAATCTGGAAGATATGACCTTGACGGAGTTGATGAAATAGTTATAGGAATATGAACTGCTGATCAGGGAGTCTCCTGCGGGTGGTGAGGCCAACTTGGTGGCTGCTTCCGGTTCCAATCCTAACCCTGGAAATGGAAAGAAACAACAGGCCAAGAATGAGAAGTCTTCTATTCCTGTAAATGGCAAGAACAAGAAAAAGAAGAAGAAGAATCGGAAGAAGCTCAAGTGCTTCTTCTACGAAAAGTTCAGGCACATTAAGAAGAATTGCAAGGACTTCCATTCCCGACAAGGTAGGTGTGATCTTCTGTATTTAGAAACTTATTTAGTTGAAGAATCCAATGACATTTGGGTCATAGATTCCGAAGCAACTAATCATGTTTGTGTTTCTATGTAGGGGTTCAAAGAAACAAAAAGTCTGCTACATGAAGACTTCATGCTTCAGATGGGCGATCCTTGGTCTTAGCTGAAGCAGTGGGAGACATCCTTTATATTTTGATAATTATAGGATTTTAATTTTGCGAGATTGTTTTTATATTCCTAAATCTAAAAGGAATTTAATTTCTGTAGCTTGTTTATTTAAAGACTCCTATTTGGTTTCTTTTAATGATAAAGTGGTGATTTGTAAAAACAAATCTTTTATCTGTTCTGGATGGATGCAAAATAATCTATATTTTATCAAACCTAAGATGGGCTTACTGCTTAATGCTGAGATGAATGGTAATAACTCTGAAAGACTTAAAACTTCTCACTCTAATAAGACTTAACTTTGGTATTTGTGCCTTGGTTATATTAACCTAAATAGGATTCAAAGGTTGGTAAGGGATGGTCCTTTAAGTTAGTTAAAGGTGGAATCTATACCTCAATGTAAATCTGGATTGGAGGGTAAAATGACCAAAAGACCATACGGGTCTAAGGGTAATAGGGCCGAAGGGGTTCTAGAACTTGTACATAGTGATGTTTACAGACCAATGAACATCCGAGCACGAGGAGGGTATGAGTACTTTGTCACTTTTATTGATGATTACTCAAGGTATGGGTATGTGTACCTGATGCACCACAAAAGCAAAACATTTGACAAGTTCAGGAAGATTCAGGATGAAGTGGAAAAGTAATTGGGTAGACCCATAAAGGCACTTCGATCCAATCGAGGTGGAGAATACCTTTCTGATTAGTTCTTAGGACAATTATTAGAGAATGAGAATTTATCCCATTTGATTACGCCAGGCACTCCGCAGTAGAATGGTGTAGTAGAGAGGAGGAATAGGACTTTATTGGACATCGTAAGGTCCATGATCAGTTATTCATCATTGCCTTTATCCTTTTGGTGATATGCACTACTAACTGCATGTTATCTTTTGAAAAATGTGCCTTCAAAATCGGTCCCTAAAACTCCTCACAAGTTGTGAACGGGCAGGAAGACATCCGAAGACCATATTCGCATATGGAGATGTTTGGCTCATGTCTTGTTTAAGGATGCGAATAAGTTGGAAGCACGTTCAGAAGTTTGTGTGTTTGTAGGATATCCAAAAGGGACTAAAGGGGCTTATTTCTATAACCCAAACGAAAATAAAGTCATGGTTTCAACTAATGAAACTTTCCTTGAGGAGAGTTACATGGACAACTTTAAACCTCAAAGCAAATTGGTGCTTGAGGAGTTAAGGAGTGATCCAATCACTCCGGAGGTTCCGAATGAAACCATTCCGATCAGTGTAGAAAAACCAAATGAACTTGAACAACAACTTAAGGGACTTCAGCATAGTGGGAGGATCGGGCATCAACTTGAGAGGTATATGTTCAATGGGGAGGTCTTCTTGGCTGAACCGGATGAACATAACAGGGATTCTTATACTTACGCAGAGGCTATAGAGGATGTTGATTCAAAACTCTGGACAGAGGCCATGAATACAGAGATGAAGCCTACAAAGACTAATGAGGTCTGGAAGCTTGTGGATCTTCCTAAAGGGGTAAAACCCATGGGGTGTAAGTGGATCTACAAGAGGAAAAGTGGAGTGGATGGAAAGGTCGAAACCTTTAACGCTAGACTGGTAGCTAAGGGTTATACACAAAAGTAAGAAATTGATTATGAGGAAACCTTTTCACCTATAGTGATGCTCAAGTCTATCCGGATTCTCTTGTCCATAGCTACCGCTCTCGACTACAAGATTTGAAAGATGGATGTCATGACGGATTTTTTGAATTGCTATCTTGATGAGCCCATTTATTTGACATAACCAGACGGGTTCAAGGTCAAGGGTCACGAGCATAAGGTTTGTAAGCTGCTAAAGTCAATTTATGGACTTAAGCAGGTTTCTCGTTATTAAAACATAAGATTTGATCAGGTGATCAAGACTTATGGGTTCTCACAAAATGTGGATGAGCCATGTATTTACAAACATATTAAGGATGAGAAGGTGGTTTTTTCTACTGCTCTATGTAGATGACATTCTGCTAATTGGCAATGACATTAGGGCGTTGTGATCGATCAAAGTATGGTTGACCAAATAGTTTGACATGAAGGACTTGGGTGAGGTTAATTTTGTTCTCGATATCCAGATCTTTCGGGATAGGTAGAATAAAATGATAGCTTTATCTCAGGCCAGCTACATAGATAAAATTCTCAAGAGGTTTGCAATGCAGGATTCCAAGAAAGGTGGGCAACCATCTAGGTCTAGAATCACTCTTTCTAAGAAAGACTCTCCAAAGTCTGATGAAGAAAGAGAATACATGAAGGAGGTACCTTATGGTTCAGTAGTGGGCAGTCCCATATTTGCCACGCTTTCGACAAGACCAGATATTTTTTATATGGTCGGGATTGTAAGTCGATTTCAGGCAGATCTAGGACCAAACTACTAGGTTGCGGTAAAGCATATTTTCAAGTACCTAAGAAGGACTAGAGGGTATATGCTTGTGTATTCGGATGAGGACTTGACTCCTCTAGGATATACTAACTTGGATTTTCAATCCTGTTTGGATTCTAGGAAATCAACCTTGGGTTTTGTGTTTACTCTAAGTGGCAGTGCCATCAGTTGGAGAAGTATGTAGCAAGATTGCACTTTGGATTCAACGATAGAGGCCAAGTATGTGGCAGCTAATGATGCTTCGAAAGAAGTAGTGTGGCTCTGTAAGTTCCTTGGGGATCTTAAGGTAGTTTTTGGTATGGATAAGGCGGTATCACTGTACTATGATAACAGTGTGGTGGTGGCTAATGCTAAGGAACCAAGATTTCACAAGAAGAGTAAGCATATTGATCAGAAGTATCATGTGATAAAGGACTTTGTTAAGGGCGGGTATGTCACGGTGTGCAAGATCGCGTCAGAGGATAATTAAGCTAATCCATTTACAAAGACACTTACTGGGAGAGTCTTCGAGAGGCATGTGGAAGCTATGGGATTGCGAGATTTGTCATATTTACTCACTTAGTGCAAGTGGGATATTGTTAGACATGTATACCCTAAGGAGTAAAAAAATAAGTTTTTTTGAGACATTTTATCAATAAAGAATTTATTTATTACTAATATACCAAACTTATCCTCTTTACATTCATATTTGTTGAATGTATGTTAAGCAAACAAAAGTCTGAGAGTGTCCATCTAAACCTTTAAGAATTGGACATATGATGGATAGATTATGCGAAAGACACGATTTTTAAGGTGACGGTCTAAATCATAAGATCCGCAATCAAGGGAATAAAGTTGGGCACTTCATTCATGTAAAGATTGTTATGTTGTCTATATCCCTATTAGGAGATGGTTTGTCTTGACCATCGGAGGTGGACTCCATGAATAGAAACATTGGCATGTTGTCATTGGTGACGATGTGTTGGATCGGGACATAAAATAAATTGATTTGGATTAATAATTTTGTCTCGGCAAATTGACTCACTTTAGACAATCATTTGTATTTTATCTTAATCTTGACATGAATTGTGGGCCCGTTGTCTTGACTTGTGTCTTTTGATGTACCAAAGGGTGGCACCCACATCTTAATAGTGGTATACATGTCGGTACGTTAGAGGCATGACTCTTGATAGCGTAAACCTGTTATTCATAGATATGGAATCCATAACTCCTCTTTGGGAGTAGTGATATCCTCTTATATGCGTTATCCTGTAATTGAAAAGTTGAAGCGCTCAACCATTTGGATACATAGGAGTAACCGAATGGTATACTGTCTTTAGATGGTAAGTTTTCCGATTGTGAGATAATGGAACGTAAGATAAAACTAATCAAGAAGGTAAGACAAAACTTGTCCTTAAGCCAGTTATAGATAATCCTATGGGGACACAATACACTATGATATATCATGGAGACTTAGCTATACGAGCTTCTTAATTCTATGTAGTTCGAGTGTGTAGCTCCAAGCTTTTACTGGAGTAGCGTTGGAGTTGATAATTATGAAATGTATATCTGGGATATTGGGTTTCGTAATTATCGAGAGCTTGAACTATATAGGTCCATTTGGTCCCCCTTGCTAGCTCACAAAATCATGTAACAATACGGCATGCTTTTCCAATTATTGGTGACTTATATCAAATTTATTAGATTGGTTGGAAGTCTGAAGAATCAAATAATACATGTCTGTTTATCGGTTGAATTAATTTTGTGATAAAATTAATTCAAGATAAACTTGTTGAATTATTGGGATCGGATCATTCTAGTCTGTTTATCGATTGATTTAATTTTGAATAAATTAAATTAACAAAATTAAATCAAGATAAACTTGTAGAATTATTAGGAATTTATTTATTTTCCTAGAGATTATCTAGATAAAGTTGTTTTGATTAAATAGCTTCTCTATTAGGTTATTTGAATTAAAACTAACACTTTATCCTATAGAATCTCGGGTGGAAAATAAAAGATTCGTTGAGATCTTTTTCGACAGTTCAGCATGCCGATCCTCAAGTTCGTCCTGCTGATGGGGCAAGTTCGACCTGCCGATTAGGCAAATCGGCCTACCGATGCACGATAAAAAGATCACGTGTCTTTCACACGGATTTCATCAGATATTGATTCAAATTTGAGTCTGATTCAAATTTTTGAGACCCTATCTGATAAAGACTGAACCTAGACCCAACCTTTATAAATAGGGAGCAAGTCTCATGAGTTAATTAGATCAATTGAGAGATAAAAAGTAATACTCTGCTGGTGAGAATCTGTAACTCCCAGAGAGCTCTTGTTCACAATCACGAACACTAGCTTTGGGTTCTCTCAATCGGTTGGAAGGAGAGTCACATGGAGGAAGAGCTATACGTGTGAGCCCACACTCACTCCGAACGTGGATAGAGAATAGCAAAGAAGACCAATTGGTGAGGCGCTTCTGGAACGTTACTTCTCTTCATAGATTACGAAAGTTCTTCAGCATTCAAAGGTTAGTAAGATCTGGTTAATTTATGGATATAGCATGTCAAACTTGTGTTTTGGAAAATACTCTGATATAAAATTTTTAAAATTTTGCTACATACTATTTTGCCAACACTATATAGATGACATTCTACTAATTGGCAATGACGTTAAGACAATGTCATCAGTCAAATTATGGTTGACTAAGTAGTTTGACATGAAGGACTTGGGTGAGGCTAATTTTATTCTTGGTATCCATATCTTCTAGGATAGGAGAAACAAAATGATAGCTTTGTCCTAGATCGGCTATATAGATAAGAATCTGAAGAGGTTTGCAATGCAAGATTCCAAGAAAGGTGGGCAACCATTTAAGTTTGGAATTACTTTTTCTAAGAAAGACTCTCCAAAGTCTGAGAAAGAAAGAGAATATATGAAGAAAGTGCCTTATGCTTTGACTATAGGCAGCCTCATGTATGCCATGTTTTGCACACAACCGGACATTTATTATGCTGTCAGGATTGTAAGTTGATTTTAGGCAGATCTAGGAACAAACCATTGGCTTGTGGTCAAGCATATTTTCATGTACCTGAGAAGGACTCAAGGGTATATGCTTGTGTATTCAAGTGAGGATTTGACTCCTCTAGGATACATCGATTCGGATTTTCAATCCTATCTAGATTCGAGGAGATTGACCTCTAGGTTTGTGTTTACTCTAGACGGCAGTACTATCAGTTGGAGAAGTGTGAAGCAGGATTGCACTTTGGATTCAATCATGGAGGCCGAGTATGTGGCGGCTAATGATGCTTCGAAAGAAGCAGTGTGGCTCCGCAAGTTCCTTAGGGATCTTGAGACAGTTTCTGGTATGGATAAGGCGGTATCACTGTACTATGATAAAGTGTGGCGGTAGCTAATGCCAAGGAACCAAGATTTCACAAGAAGAGTAAGCATATTGATCAAAAGTATTATGTAATAGAGGACTTCATAGAAGGCAGGCATGACATTATGTGCAAAATCGCGTCAAAGGACAATTTAGTTGATCCATTCATGAGACATTTACTAGGAGAGTCTTCGAGAGGCATGTGGAAGCTATGGGGATGCCCATGGGGATGCGAGATTTGTCATATTAACTCACTTAGTGTAAGTGGGAGATTGTTGGACATGTATGCCCTAAGAAGTAAAAATGTAATATGTTTTTGGAGACATTTTTTTTAATAAAGAATTTATTTATTATTTATATACCAAATCATGTCTTCTTTATGTCCATATTTGTTGAATGTATGCTAAACAAATAAAAGTCTGAGACTATTGGTCTAAATCTTTAAGAATTGGGCATATGATTGATAGATTATACAGAAGACATGATTCTTAAGGTGACGGTCTAAATCACAAAATCCGCAATCGAAGGAATAGAGCCGGGCGCTTTATTCATGCAAAGATTATTATATTATCTATATCCCCATCAAAAGATGGTTTGCCTTGACCATCAGAGGTGGACTCCATGAATAGAAATATTGGTACATTGTCATAGATAATCATATGTATTTATCTTAATCCTAAGATGAATAGTGGGCCCGTTGTCTTGACTTATGTCTTTTGATGTGCCAAAGGGTGTCATCCACATTTTAATAGTGGTATGCATGCCGATATGTTGGAGGCATGACTCTTGATAGCGTAGACCTGTTATTCATAGATATAGAATCCATAGCTCGTCTTTAGGAGTAGTTGATATCCTCTTATATGCGTTATCCTATAATTGGAAAACTAGCTCACTCAACCATTTGGATACATAGGTGTAACTGAATGGTATACTGTCTTTGGATGGTAAGTTTTCCATTAGTGAGATAATGAAACGTAAGAGAAAAATAATCGGGAAGGTAAGACAGAACTTGTCCTTAAGCCGATTATGGATAATCCTATAGGGATATAATACATTATGATATGTCATGGAGACTTAGCTATACGGGCTTCATAATTCTATATAGTTTGAGAGTGCAGCTTTAAGCTTTTAGTGCAGTAGCGTTGTAGTTGATAATTATAAAATGTATATCTGGAATATTGGGTTTCATAATTATCGGGAGCTTAAACTATATAGGTCCATCAGGTCCCCTTTGCTAGCTCAAAAAAATCCTATAACGATATGACGTGCTTTTCCAATAATTGGTGACTTGTGTCATGTTATCATATTGGCTAAAAATTTGATAGAATCAAATAATTCATATTTGTTTATTAATTAAATTAATTTTGTAAATAAATTAATTCAAGGTAAACTTGTTAAATTATCAGGATCAGATAATTCATGTCTATTTATTGGTTGGATTAATTTTGAATAAATTAATTCAAACTAAACTTGTTGAATTATTAAGAATATTTATTTTCCTAGAGATGAACTAGATATGATTATTTTAATCAGATAATATTTATTTTCCTAGAGATTAACTAGATATGACTATTTTAATTAGATAACTTCTCCATTGGATTATTTGAATTAAAACTGAGGGTCTATCCTAAGAATCTCGAGTGGGAAATAAACATTCACAGGGATCATTTATTGGAAGTTCGGTAGGCCGATCTTTAAGTTCAGCTGCCGATGGAGCAAGTTCGGTAGGCCGATCTGGCAGTTCGGCCTACCGACCGTGCGATAAAAAAATCGCATGTTTTCACATGAATTTTATCAGATATTGATCCAGATTTAATTTTGATTCGAATTCTAAAGGTCTTCTGTGATAAGGACTGACTCTTAGGCCTAACCTCTATAGAAAAGGGAGTGAGATTCATTGTTATTTAGATCAGTTGAGAAATATGGAGTGAGACTCTACTAGTGAAACTCTACAACTCCCTGGAGAGCTATTGTTCACAAATCACGAACCATAGCTTTGGGTTTTTTCTCAATTAGTTGAAAGGAGAGTCACCAGGGAACGTTTGAATGACGTGCACCCCGACACACTCCAATCATGGATAGAGAATACCAAAGATGGCAGTTAGTTGAGGCTCTTTTGGAACGTTATACTCTTCACGGATTACGAGAGCTTTTCTACATTTATGAGGTTAGTAAGATCTAGTTAATTTATGCATATAGCATGTCAAACTTGTGTTTTGAAAAATACTCTAGTATAAAAAAATTTAAAATTCTGTTGCGTACTATTTTTCCAACACATACATGTCTAACAATCTCCCACTTGCACTAAGTGAGTAAGCATGACAAATCTCATATCCCCATAGCTTCACATGCCTCTCAAAGACTCTCCCAGTAAGTGTCTTTGTGAATAGATCAGCTAAATTGTCCTCTGACATGATTGTACGCACAGCGACGTGCCCGCCTTCTATGAAGTCTTTTAACACATGATACTTCCAATCAATATGATTACTCTTCTTATGAAATCTTGGTTCCTTAACATTAGCTACTGCCGTACTGTTATTACAGTACAGCAATACCGCCTTATCCATACCAAGAACTACCTCAAGATCCCCAAGGAACTTGTGAAGCCACACTGCTTCTTTCGACGCATCACTGGCTGCTACATACTCAGCTTCCATCATTGAATCCAAAGTGTAATCTTGCTTGACTCTTCTCTAAACAATGGCATCGCTACCTAGAGTAAACACAAAACCTAAAGTTGATCTTCTTAAATCCAAACGAGATTGGAAATCTGAGTCAGTGTATCCTAGAGGTGTTAAATCCTCACCTAAATACACAAGCATATACCCTCGAGTCCTTCTTAGGTACTTGAAAATATGCTTAACCGCAACCTAGTGGTTCGGTCTTGGATCCAATTGAAATTGACTTACAATCTCGACCGCGTAACAAATATCTGGTCATGTACGAAGCATGGCACACATGAGACTACCCACTGCCAAAACATAAGGCAACTTCTTCATGTATTCTCTTTCTTCCTTAAACTTTGGAGAGTCATTCTTAGAAAGAGTAATTCCAGACCTAGATGGTTGCCCACCTTTCTTGGAATCCTACATTGCAAACCTTTTAAGAATTTTATTAATGTAGCCCACTTGTGACAAAGCTATCATTCTGTTCTTTCTATCTTGAAATATCTAGATACCGAGAACAAAATTAACCTCACTAAGTCCTTCATGTCAAACTACTTAGTCAACCATAATTTGACCAATGACAACGCCCCAACGTCATTGCCAATTAGTAGAATGTCATTTACATAAAGCAGTAGAAAAACCATCTTTCCATCCTTAATGTTTTTGTACACACATGGTTCGTTCATATTTTGTGCGAACCTATAAGTCTTGATCACTTGATCAAATCTTATGTTCCAAGAGTGGGAAGCCTGCTTAAGTCCACAAATTGACTTTAGCAGCTTACAAAACTTACCCTCCTGACCCTTAGCCTTGAACCTGTCTGCTTGTTCCATATAAATAAACTCATCAAGACGACCATTTAGAAAGGCCGTCTTGACATCCATCTGCCAAATCTCATAGTCGAATGCGATAGCAATGGACAAGAGAATACAGATGGACTTAAGCATGGCTACAAGTGAAAAGGTTTCCTCACAATCGATTCCTTCTTTTTGCGTGTATCCCTTAGCTACAAGCCTAGCATTATAGGTTTTGACTTTTCCATCCACTTCTCTCTTTCTCTTATAGATCCACTTACACCCTATGGGTTTTATCCCTTCAGGAAGATCTACAAGCTCCTAGACCCAATTAGTCTCCATAGACTTCATTTCTGTGTTCATGACCTCTGTCTAGAGTTTCGAATCAACATCCTCCATAGCCTCTTTGTAATTGTAAGGATCCATGTCTTGTTCATTTGGTTCAACCAAGAAGGCCTCACCATTGAACATATATCTCTCGGGTTGACGCCCTATCCTCCCACTACACTGAAGCCCCTTAGGTTGTTGTTCGGGTTCGGTTGGTTTTCTACACCGATTGTGTTGGAAACAAAGTGCGCAGCGGAATTTTAAAAAAAATTTCATCACAGTAATTTTCAAAACACAAGTTTGACATGTTATATGTATAAATTAGATAGATCTTACTAACCTCTGTGTGCCAAAGAACCTCCGTAACCTGTGTAGAGAAGTAACATTCCAGAAGAGCCTCAACCGACTGGTCTTCTTTGCTATTCTCTATCCACAACCGGAGTGAGTGTGGGCTCACACGTACATCTCTTCCACCGGTGACTCTCCTTCCAACTAATAGAGAGAACCCAAAGCTAGTATTCGTGATTTGTGAACAAAAGCTCTCAGGGAGTTTTCAGATGCTCACTAGAAGAGTATCACTCTTAATCTCTCAAATTGATCTCTATTGATCTGAGTAAATCATAAGACTCACTCTCTTTTTATAGCTATTGGTCCTGGGATCAGTCTTTATTAGATTAGGTCTCAAAAACTTGAAACAGAATCAAGGTCTCAAATGCGTAATCTTATCTCTCGTTGATCGGTAGGCCGAAGAGGCCCCATCGGCAGGCTGAACACATCATTCGACAAGCCGAACTCCCGAGAAAAAATCTCCGTGAATCTTTTAATTTCCGCCCCAGATTCTAAAGGATAAAGTCTCAGTTTTGATTCAAATAACCCAATAGAGAAGTTATCTGATCAAAACAAACTTTATCAAGATAATCTCTAAGAAAATAAATCAATTCATAATAATTCTACAAGTTTATCTTGATCTAATTTGTCAAAAATTAAAACAACCAATAAACAGACAAGAATTATCTGATCGCAATAATTCAACAAGTTTATCTTGAACTAATTTCTTACAAAATTAATTCAACCGATAAATGGACATGAATTATTTAATTCTTCCAAATTTTAAACCAATCTGATAAATCAGACATAAGTCACCAATTATTGGAAAAGCACGCCGTGTCGTTACAGGATTTTGTGAGCTAGCAAAGGGGACCAAAATGGACCAATAAAGTTCAAGCTCAAGATAATTATGAAACCCAATATCCCAGATATACATTTCACAATTATCAACTCCAACGCTACTCCACTAAAAGCTTGGAGCTGCACTCTCGAACTTTATAGAATTACGAAGCTCGTATAGATAAGTCTCCCTGAAATATCATAGTGTATCGTATCCCCATATGATCATCCATAATCGGCTTAAGGACAAGTTCTGTCTTACCTTCCCGATTATTTTTATCTTACGTTCCATTGTCTCACTATTAGAAAACTTACCATCTAAAGATAGTATATCATTCGGTTACACCTATGTATCCAAATGGTTAAGCGCTCCAGTTTTCCAATTACAGGACAACACATATAAGAGGATATCATTACTCCTAAAGAGGAGCTATAGATTCCATATCTATGAATAACAAGTCTACGCTATCAAGAGTCTTGCCTCCAACGTACCGGCATGCATACCACTATTGAGATGTGGGTGTCACCCTTTGGCACATCAAAAGACACAAGTCGAGACAACGGACCGACTATTCATCTTAGGATTAAGATACAATACAAATGATTGTCTAAAGTGAATCGATTTGCCATGACAAAATTATTAATCCAAATCAATTCACTTTATGTCTCGATCCAACACATCGTCACCTATGACAACGTGCCAATGTTTCTATTCATGAAGTCCAACTCTGATGGTCAAGACAAACCATCTCCCATAAGGGATATAGACAACATAACAATCTTTACATGAATAAAGTGCCCAACTTTATTCCCTCGATTGCGGATCATATGTTTTAGACCGTCACCTTAAGAATCGTGTCTTCCGCATAATCAGTCTATCATATGCCCAATTCTTAAGGTTTAGACTGACAGTCTCAGACTCCTGTTTGCTTATCATACATTCAACAAATATGAACGTAAAGAGGACAAGATTTGGTATATATAAATGAATAAATTCTTTATTGATAAAAATGTCTCCAAAAACATATTACATTTTTACTCCTTAGGGCATACATGTCTAACAATCTCCCACTTGCACTAAGTGAGTAAATACAGCAAATTTCGCATCCCCATAGCTTCCACATGCCTCTCGAAGACTCTCCCAGTAAGTGTCTTCGTAAAAGGATCAGCTAAATTGTCCTCTGACGCGATCTTGCACACCATGACATGCCCGCCCTCAACGAAGTCCTTTATCACATGATACTTCCGACCAATATGCTTACTCTTCTTGTGAAATCTTGGTTCCTTAGCATTAGCTACCGCCACATTGTTATCACAGTATAGTGATACCGCTTTATCCATACCAGGAACTACCTCAAGATCCCCAAGGAACTTGCAGAGCCACACTGCTTCTTTCGAAGCATCACTAGCTGCCACACACTCGGCCTCCATCATTGAATCCGAAGTGCAATCTTGTTTCGCACTTCTCCAATTGATGGCACCGCCACCCAGAGTAAACACAAACCCCGAAGTCGATTTCCTAGAATCTAGACAGGATTGAAAATCCAAATTAATGTATCCTAGAGGAGTTAAATCCTCACCCGAATACACAAGCATATACCCTCGAGTCCTTCTCAGGTACTTGAAAATATGCTTTACCACAACCCAATGATTTGGTCCTGGATCCGCCTAAAATCGACTTACAATCCCGACCGCATAGCTAATATCCGGTCGTGTGCAAAGCATGGCATACATGAGACTACCCACTGCCGAAGCATAAGGAACCTTCTTCATGTATTCTCTTTCTTCATAAGACTTTGGAGAGTCTTTCTTAGAAAGAGTAATTCCAGACCTAGATGGTTGCCCACCTTTCTTGGAATCCTGCGTTGCAAACCTCCTAAGAATTTTATCTATGTAGCCGGCCTGTGACAAAGCTATCATTTTGTTCTTCCTATCCCGAAAGATCTGGATACTGAGAACAAAATTAGCCTCACCCAAGTCCTACATGTCAAACTGCTTGGTCAACCATAATTTGACCGATGACAATGCCCCGATGCCATTGCCAATTAGCAAAATGTCATCCACATAGAGCAGTAGAAAAACCACCTTCTCATCCTTAATGTGTTTGTAAACACAAGGTTCATCCATGTTTTGTGAGAACCCATAAGTCTTGATCCATGTTTCCTCATAAATGATAATGCTGAGATAAATGATAATGACTCAAAACACATGGTTCATCCATGTTTCCATCTACTCCTCTTTTCCTCTTGTAGATCCACTTATACACCCTGTGGATTTTACCCCTTCGTGAAGATCCACAAGCTCCCAGACCTGATTAGTGTCCATAGACTTCATCTCTATGTTCATGGCCTCTGTCCAGAGTCTTGAATCAACATCCTCCACAGCTTCTGCGTAAGTATAAGGATCCCTGTCATGTTCATCTGGTTCAGCCAAGATGACCTCCCCATTGAACATATACCTCTCAGGTTGACGCTCGATCCTCCCACTATGCCGAAGCCCCTGAGATTGTTGTTCAAGTTTATTTGGTTTTTCTACACCGATCGGAATGGTTTCATTCGGAACCTCCAGAGTGAACGGATCACCCCTTAACTCCTCAAGCACCACTTTGCATCGAGGCTTAAAGTCGTTCATGTAACTCTCCTCAAGGAAAGTTGCATTAGTTGAAACCATGACTTTATTTTCCTTTGGGTTATAAAAATAACCCCCTTTAGTCCCTTTTGGATATCCTACAAACACGCAAACTTTCAAACGTGCTTCCAA
Source organism: Artocarpus heterophyllus (assembly GCA_025403435.1). NCBI lineage: Eukaryota > Viridiplantae > Streptophyta > Magnoliopsida > Rosales > Moraceae > Artocarpus > Artocarpus heterophyllus. The sequence continues at coordinate 33,871,976 of CM046348.1, read as the reverse complement.
CTTATTCGGATCCTTAAACAGGACATGAGCTGGACATCCCCATATGCGAATATGGTTTAAGGATATCTTCCGTCTTGTCCACAACTCGTGAGGAGTTTTAGGGACTGATTTTGAAGGCACATTGTTCAAAAGATAACATGCGGTTTGTAGTGCATATCCCCAAAAGGATAAAGGCAATGATGAATAACTCATCATGGACCTAATCATGTCCAACAAAGTCCTATTCCTTCTCTCCGCTACGCCATTCTGCTGTGGAGTGCCCGGCGCAGTCAAATGGGATAAAATCCCATTCTCTAACAAGTGTCCCAAGAACTCATCAAAAAGGCATTCCCCACCTCGATCAGATCGAAGTGTCTTTATGGGTCTACCCAATTGCTTTTCCACTTCAGCCCGAAACTCCCTGAACTTATCATAAGTTTCGCTTTTGTGGTGCATCAGGTACACATACCCATATCTTGAGTAATCGTCAATAAAAGTGATGAAGCACTCATACCCTCCTCGTGCCCGGATGTTCATCGGTCCGCAAACATCACTATGCACAAGTTCTAGAACCCCTTCGGCCCTATTGCCCTTAGACCCGTATGGTCTTTTGGTCATTTTACCCTCCAAACAAGATTAACATTGAGGTATAGATTCCACCTTTAAGTGACTTAAAGGTCCATCCCTTACCAACCTTTGAATCCTATTCAGGTTAATATGGCCAGGGCACAAATGCCAAAGATAAGTCTTATTAGAGTGAGAAGTTTTAAGTCTTTTTGAGTCATTTTCATTTATCTCAACATTAAGCAATAAGTCCATCTTAGGTTTGATAAAATATAGATTATTTTGCATCCATCCAGAACAGATAAAAGATTTGTTTTCACGAATGACCACTTTTTCAGTAAAAGATACCACGTAGGAGTCTTTAAATAAAGAAGATACAGAAATTAAATTCCTTTTAAATTTATGAACATAAAAGCAATCTCGTAAAATTAAATTCCTATAATTATCAAAGTAAAGATGGACATCTCCCACTGCTTCCGTTGAGACCAAGGATCCATCACCCATCCGAAGTGTTAAGTCTTCATGCAGCAAACTTCTCGTTTCTTTGAATCCCTGCAGAGAAACACAAACATGATTAGTTGCACCGGAATCTATGACCCAGATGTCACTGGATTCCTCAACCAAACAAGTTTCTAAATATAGAAGATCACACCTACCTCCCTTCGAAAGGAAGTCCTTGCAATGCTTCTTTATATGCTCGACCTTACCACAGAAGAAGCACTTAAGCTTCTTTGGGTTCTTCTTCTTCTTCTTCTTGCTCTTGGTAGAAGCAGGAATAGAAGACTTCCCATTCTTGGCCCGTTGCTTCTTTCCATTCCCTGAGTTAGGATTGGAACCAGAAGCAGCTTCCATGTTGGCCTCCCCACCAGCAGGAGACTCCCTGATCAGCAGTTCAAACTCCTGTAACTGTTTCATCAATTCTGTCAAGGTTATATCCCGTCTATTACTTAGATTAAAAGTAGTTCTAAATGAAATAAATTCCTTAGACAGAGTCTCAAAGACCATAGTCATCTGAGTTTCAACATCGATCTCGGCTCCATTGGTTTGAGCCTCAGCGAGGTAACTCATGACCAACATCATGTGCTCCTTTATAGATGTCCCCGGTCTCTGTGTACAGTTTAAGAGTTTCCAAAGCACCCCTTGCCGCTTGGTTATGGCCTAGCCTCCAAACATGTCCTCAAGATTATCCAAGATCTGCTTCGCAGTCTCATAATCCTGATGTTGAGCCTGCAGCACGTTGTTCATGCTAGCCATAACATAGTAGCGGGCCTGATCATTAGCATCTTTCCAGTGGTCGTACGCTCGGAAATGCTCATTACTTAAGTCTCCCGTAGGCTCGGGAGGACAAGGGGTTGTTAGTACATATTTCAGTTTCTCAAAGGATAGGACGATGTCCAGGTTCCGTTTCCAATCGTTATAATTCTCACCGGTTAATTGGTTTTTGTCAAGTATTGATGATAAAGCGTTTTTAGACATTTTCAATCCACAATAAAGTATCATATACCAAATATAAGCAAACATATATAATAATTTAGTAAGATAACACAATCATGTAAAATCATACAAATGTGTTTATGTGTCAAAACCTTGAAAATATCACAACCTTACAACGATAATTCCCAACTCAGAATTCAACAAGCTCCTAGGGGAGTCATGCCAAATTCAATCAGGAACACGGATCCCCTCCTGATTAATATATGTCATCCAGGACCCGTATGATCCAGCATATACTAATAATAGTTTCTTTGACCATTAATTTTATTAACAGAGCTCCTAGGAGAGGTTAATAATAAAATTAACGTGAGTGTATAACCACCGTTTCAATATTTCATCCATGATTTATAATCACCACCTAGGGGTATGCAACCATAAATCATACTAAAATACCTTATCCTTTCAGAGATCCAATCTGGTACATGATAAAAATCCCTTCCTAGGGGTCGGGACCACCATGTTCTTCCTATGGACCAACAATGGAGGCCTTAGGTTCTCTCTTCGAAAACCTTCTCCCACTCAATCTTTTAAAGTCAAGGTTTTATTTTAAAATTATGCATGAACAATTTTAATATGAGCGGCACTCCCTATCCTATATGACATGTTATCAATATACATGGTGAATCATATTATAATGCAGACAAGCAAAGCAATCAAGCAAAGCTACAAGCAAAATAATAATATCCGTAATATTATGGTTTCACCCTAGAGAATAGAAAACTAAGATTACAAGAGAATAATCGAGACATTTATCGATTCTTCATCCTTGAATCCTCAAGCTGTATCCTTCTTCAAGTAATGTCCATCTTCAAGTCTTCAATCTCGTATGAATCGAATACTTCATATTTCCGATCATATCCAAATTTAATATTTCTTAGAATCATCTCAAAAATAAAATAAAAATTGCACCATAAAAATTGTACCTTTTCTGGACACTTGGCAGCTCTCGGTCGGCAGGTCGATCTGGGTGATCGGCCTGCCGGTCATGCTTCATCGGCCTACCGATCTGATACATCGGCCTGCCGATCCGTGAAGGTTCGGCCTACCGAACTGAAAGTTTGGCCTGCCAGCAGAGCACCCCAATTTCTGCCCCACTGTCGGCCTGCTGGACCACCCGTCAGGCCTGCCAATCTGTGACCTTCGGCCTGCCAAACTGTGACGTCCGGCATGCCGGCCGAGCAGAAAAAACTTGTTCTAGAAAATACAACTTTAATGTAATTTATCAATTTTATTTTCAACAATTCAAAAACATAAAATTAGAGACTTAGGAAATACTTGGAGGCGCCATCATCAATCTTCTAGATCCGACTTCTAGATTCGTCTTCTCCGAATAATTATTTAATTACAAAATTTTACAAATTTAAAATTAAATAACAATTCCCAGACGGAGATGATAGTCCACCATCTAACTACATGAAAAAACTTAGATACACATTCTAACCTCTAAGGAACTATAACCGGTATTAATTAATTAATTAATAATTAAAACAATGATTTAATCGACCATAATTAATTAATAAACATTTACCACATAATCCCTGACAACATATATATTATATAGAAACCTAGAGTGCCATCTATCTATAAAATTCAATTCAAGCATAGGAGAGATAAAGATCACAAAATTTATGCATGTAACATGATCACAAACTTGTAAATTTATGTAAAAACCATGGCTTTGATACCAATTGTTGGAAACAAAGTGCGCAGGGGAATTTTAAAAAAAATTTCATCAGAGTAATTTCCAAAACACAAGTTTGACATGTTATATGTATAAATTAGACAAATCTTACTAACCTCTGTGTGTCGAAGAACCTCCATAACCTGTGTAGAGAAGTAACGTTTCAGAAAAGCCTCAACCAACTGGTCTTCTTTGCTATTCTCTATCCTCAACCGAAGTGAGTGTGGGCTCACACGTACAGCTCTTCCACCGGTGACTCTCCTTCCAACCAATAGAGAGAACCCACAGCTAGTGTTTGTGATTTGTGAACAAAAGCTCTTAGGGAGTTTTCAGATGCTCACTAGAAGAGCATCACTCTTAATCTCTCAAATTGATCTCTATTGATCTAAGTAAATCATAAGACTTACTCCCTTTTTATAGCTATTGGTCCTGGGATCAGTCCTTATCAGATTAGGTTTCAAAAACTCGAAACAGAATCAAGTTCGGATCAATATCTGATAAGATCCACATGAAAACACGTAATCTTATCTCTCGCTGATCGGCAGGCCGAACCGGCCCCATCGGCAGGCCGAACACGTCATTCGGTAGGCCGAACTCTCGAGAAAAAATCTCTGTGAATCTTTTATTTTCCACCCGAGATTCTAAAGGATAAAGTCTCAGTTTTGATTCAAATAACCCAATAGAGAAGTTATCTAATCAAAACAAACTTTATCAAGATAATCTCTAAGAAAATAAATCAATTCATAATAATTCTACAAGTTTATCTTGATCTAATTTGTCCAAAATTAAAACAACCGATAAATAGATAAGAATTATCTGATCGCAATAATTCAACAAGTTTATCTTGAACTAATTTCTTGCAAAATTAATTCAACCGATAAACAGACATGAATTATTTAATTCTTCCAAATTTTAAACCAATCTGATAAATCTGACATAAGTCACCAATTATTGGAAAAGCACGCCGTGTCGTTACAGGATTTTGTGAGCTAGCAAAGGGGACCAAAATGGACCTATAAAGTTCAAGCTCATGATAATTATGAAACCCAATATCCCATATATACATTTCACAATTATCAACTCCAACGCTACTCCACTAAAAGCTTGGAGCTGCAATCTCAAACTTTATAGAATTACAAAGCTCGTATAGCTAAGTCTCCATGACATATCATAGTGTATCGTATCCCCATATGATCATCCATAATAGGCTTAAGGAAAAGTTCTGTCTTACCTTCCCGATTATTTTTATCTTACGTTCCATTGTCTCACTATTAGAAAACTTACCATCTAAAGATAGTGTACCATTCGGTTACACCTATGTATCCAAATGGTTGAGCGCTCCAGTTTTTCAATTACAAGACAACACATATAAGAGGATATCATTACTCCTAAAGAGGAGCTATAGATTCTATATCTATGAATAACAAATCTACGCTATCAACAGTCATGCCTCCAACGTACCGGCATGCATACCACTATTGAGATGTGGGTGTCACCCTTTGGCACATCAAAAGACACAAGTCGAGACAACGGACCCACTATTCATCTTAGGATTAAGATACAATACAAATGATTGTCTAAAGTGATTTGCCAAGACAGAATTATTAATCCAAATCAATTCACTTTATATCCCGATCCAACACATCGTCACCTATGACAACGTGCCAATGTTTCTATTCATGAAGTCCAACTCTGATGGTCAAGACAAACCATCTCCTATAAGGGATATAGACAACATAACAATCTTTACATGAATAAAGCACCCAACTTTATTCCCTCGATTACGGATCATATGTTTTAGACCATCACTTTAAGAATCGTGTCTTCTGCATAATCAGTCCATCATATGCCCAATTCTTAAGGTTTAGACTGACAGTCTCAGACTACTGTTTGCTTATCATACATTCAACGAATATGAACGTAAAGAGGACAAGATTTGGTATATATAAATGAATAAATTCTTTATTGATAAAAATGTCTCCAAAAACATATTACATTTTTACTCCTTAGGGCATACATGTCTAACAGATTGAAATGGTTTCATTCAAAAGCCCCAGAGTGATCGAATCACTTGCCAACTCCTCAAGCACCACTTTGCTTCAAGGCTTAAAGTCGTCCATGTAACTATCCTTAAGGAAAGTTCCATTCGTTGAAACCATGACTTTGTTTTCCTTTGGGTTATAAAAATAACCCCCTTTAGCCTCTTTTAGATATTCTACAAACATACAAACTTTTGAACATGCTTTCAACTTATTCGCATCCTTAAATAGGACATGAGCCAGACATCCCCATATGCGAATATGTTTAAAGATGTACTTTGCCCCGTCGATAACTCATGAAGAGTTTTTGGAACCAATTTTGAAGGCACATTGTTCAAAAGATAACATGTTGTTTTGCAGTGCATATCCCCAAAAGGACAAAGGCAATGATGAATAACTCATCATAGACCTAACCATATCCAACAAAGTCCTATTCCTTCTCTCAGCTACGCCATTCTGCTGCAAAGTGCCCAATGTAGTCAAATGTGATAAAATCCCATTCTTTAGTAAGTGTCCCAAAAACTCATCAGAAAGGTATTCACCACTTCGATTGGATGAAGTGTCTATGTGGGTTTACCCAATTACTTTTCTACTTCAACCTAAAACGCCCTGAACTTGTCATAAGTTTTGCTTTTATGATACATTAGATACACATACCTATACCTTGAGTAATCATCAAAAAAGTGATGAAATACTCATACCCTCTTCATGCCCGGATGTTCATAGGTCCGCAAACATTGTAATGCACAAGTTCTAGAACCCCTTTGGCCCTATTCCCCTTAGACCTAAATGGTCTTTTGGTCATTTTACTCTCCAAACAAGATTCAAATTGTAATATGGATTCCACCTTTAAGTGACTTAAAGGTCTATCCTTTACCAACCTTTGAATCCTATTTAGATTAACATGACCTAGTCGCAAATGCCAAAGATAAGTCTTATTAGAGTGAGAAGTTTTAAGTCTTTTAGAATTATTATCATTAATCTCAATGCTCAGTAGTAAGTCCATCTTAGGTTTGATAAAATATAGATTATTTTGCATCCATCCATCATATATAAAAGATTTTTTTTTATGAATCATCACTTTATTATTAAAAGACACTACATAAGAGTCTTTAAATAAACAAGCTATAGAAATTCAATTCCTTTAAAGTTTTGGAACATAAAAATAATCTCGCAAAAATAAATTTCTATAATTATCAAAATAAAGATGGACATCTCCCACTGCTTCAGCCAACACCAAGGATCCATTGCCCATCCGAAGCGTGAAGTCTTCATGTAGTAGACTTCTCGTTTCTTTGAACCCCTATAGAGAAACACAAACATGATTAGTTGCTCTAGAATCTATGACCCAAGTTGTTAGACATGTATGCCCTAAGGAGTAAAAATGTAATATGTTTTTGGAGACATTTTTATCAATAAAGAATTTATTCATTTATATATACCAAATATTGTCCTCTTTATGTTCATATTCGTTGAATTATGATAAGCAAACAGGAGTCTGAGACTGTCAGTCTAAACCTTAAGAATTGGGCATATGATGGACGAATTATGCAAAAGACACGATTCTTAAGGTGATGGTCTAAATCATAAGATCTGCAATCGAGGGAATAAAGTTGGGCGCTTTATTCATGCAAAGATTGTTATGTTGTCTATATCCCTTTTGGGAGATGGTTTGTCTTGACCATTGGAGGTGGATTCCATGAATAGAAACATTGGCATGTTGTCATAGGTGACGATGTGTTGGATCGGGATATAAAGTGAATTGATTTGGATTAATAATTCTATCTCAACAAATTGATTCACTTTAGACAATCATTTGTGTTGTATCTAAATCTTAAGACAAATAGTGGGCCCATTATCTTGGCTTGTATCTTTTGATGTACCAAAGGGTGACACCCACATCTTAATAGTGGTATGCATGCCGGTACGTTGGAGACATGACTCTTGATAGCGTAGATCTGTTATTTATAGATATAGAATCTATAGATCCTCTTTAGGAGTAATGATATCCTCTTATATGCGTTATCCTATAATTGAAAAACTGGAGCGCTCAACCAATTGGATACATAGGTGTAACCGAATGGTATACTGTCATTTGATAGTAAGTTTTCTGATGGTGAGATAATGGAATGTAAGATAAAAATAATCAGGAAGGTAAGACAGAACTTGTCCTTAAGCCGATTATGGATTATCATATGGGGATACAATACACTATGATATGTCAACGAGACTTAGCTATACGAGCTTCGTAATTTTATATAATTCGAGAGTGTAGCTCCAAGCTTTTAGTGGAGTAGCGTTGGAGTTGATAATTATGAAATGTATATCTAGGATATTGGGTTTCATAATTATTTAGAGCTTGAACTATATAGGTCCATTTGGTCCCCTTTACTAGCTCACAACATCCTGTAACGATACGGTGTGCTTTTCCAATAATTGGTAACTTATGTCGGATTTATTAGATTGGTTGAAATTTGGAAGAATCAAATAATTCATGTCTGTTTATCGGTTGAATTAATTTTGTGATAAAAATTAATTCAAGATAAACTTGTTGAAGTATAAGGATTGGATAATTCTTGTTTGTTTATCAGTTGATTTAATTTTAGATAAATTAGATCAAGATAAACTTGTAGAATTATTGAGAATTGATTTATTTTCTTAGAGATTATCTAGATAAAGTTGTTTTGATAAGATAACTTATCTAATGGATTATTTGAATTAAAGCAGAGACTTTATCCTCTAGAATCTCAAGTGGAAAATAAAAAATTCATGAGATTTTTATTTGACAGTTCGGCCTACCGATGGACATGTTAGGCCTGTCGATAGGGCCTATTCAGCCTACCGATCAGTGAAGGATAAGATCACTTGTTTTCACGCGGATCTTATCAGATATTGATCTGAACTTGATTCTGTTTCGAGTTTTTTAGACCTAATCTGATAAGGACTGACCGCAGGACCAATCTCTATATAAAGGGAGTCAGTCTTAAGAGTTACTCAGATCAATTGAAAGATTAAGAGTGATACTCTACTAGTGAGAATCTGAAAACTCCATGAGAGCTTTTGTTCACAAATCTCGAACACTTGCTTTGGGTTCTCTCAATTGGTTGGAAGGAGAGTCACCTAGTGAAAGAGCTATATGTGTGAGCCCACACTCACTCCGGTCGTGGAAAGAGAATAGCAAAGAAGACTAATTGGTTGAGGCTCTTCTAGAACGTTACTTCTCTTCATGTTTTGCGAAGGTTCTTCGGCAAACAAAGGTTAGTAAGATCTTGTTAATTTATGCATATAGCATTTCAAACTTGTGTTTTAAAAATTACTCTGATGTAAAATTTTTAAAATTCCGCTGCATACTCTTTTTTCAACAATTGGTATCAGAGCCACGGTTTTTACATAAATTTATGAGTGTGTGATCATGTTATATGTATAAATTTTATGATCTTAATCTCTCCTATGCTTGAATTTAATTTTATAGAGAGTTGGCACTCTAGGTTTCCATATAATTTTATGTTGTCATGGATTATATGGTGAATGTTTATTAATTAATTAATGGTTGATTAAATTGTTATTTAATTATTTATTAATTAATTTATTTATACCGGTTATGGTTCCTTAGAGGTTAGAATGTGTATCGAAGTTTTTCATGGAATTAGATGGCGGACTTTCATCTTCGTCTAGGAATTATTATTTATTTTAAAATTTGTAAGAATTTTGTAATTAAATAATTATTTGGAGAAGATGGATCTAGAAGAATGATGATAGGTGCTCCAAGGTATTTCCTAAGTCTCTAATTTTATGTTTTTGATTTGTTGAAAACAAAATTGATGAATTGCATTAAAAATTGCATTTTTTGGAATGGGAGATTACCACTCGGTCAGCATGCCGAACTCACTAGTTCGGCAGGCCGAACATAAGGTTCGACAGGCCATCAGTGGGGCAGAAATCAAGCGGCACTAGCGGCGGGCAGAACTTCCAGTTTCGCAAGCCAAACTTTCATGAATCGACAGGCCGATGGAGCATGACTGGTAGGCCGATCACCTAGATCGGCCTGCCGACCGATAGCTAGAAAATTTCCAAAAAAGGTGCAGTTTTTCCAATGCAGTTTTAATTCTATTTTTCAGACAATTCTGAGAAACATTAAATTTAGATATGATTGGAAATATGAAGTTTTTGTAATTATATAGGGGTTCCTATGCGAATTTTCAGCCCCTAATTCCCATGGAAATTTCGGGAAACTCATTTAACAAAAGTCAAATCTAGACTAAATAAGGAAAGTTCCCTTAATGGCTTAAAAGCCTTACAATAATAGAAATACCAGAAACGGAAAAAAAGGAAACTAGACTTTAAAAGTCAAAACTAATTCTTCTCGCCATGTGTCGCCTCAAAATGGGAAAGTAACTGAAATGGAAATTACTCAATCCCTTCTATAGCTTGAATCACGCATTTATTGGTCTGATTTTCGCATGCAATTCCCTCAATGGGCCTCCATGCAATGGCTTGAGCCCAAGTTGCTTGAATCAGCCCAATAAGCGTTTCTTTGAACTTCTTCGCACGAGCTCTCGTAACCGGACCATTGGGAACTTGAATTGGATCTGAAAAAGTCTCCCACATGCTCTTGCTTGTGCTAACGATGTCCTCATCATTTTGATTCATACGAGATTGAAGACTTGAATATGGGTATTACATAAAGAAGGATATAGCTTGAGGATTCAAGGATGAAGAATCGATAATATGTCTCGATTATTCTCTTGTAATCTTAGTTTTCTATTCCCTAAGATGGAGCCATAATATTACGGTTATTTAATATTTTGCTTGTAGCTTTGCTTGATTGGTTTGCTTGTCTGCATTATAATATGATTTGCCATGAATATTGATAACATGTCATATAGAATAGGAAGTGCCGCTCATATTAAAATTGTTCATGCATATTCATAAAATAAAACCCTGATTTCAAAAGATTGAGTAGGAGAAGGTTTTCGAAGAGAGAACCTAAGGCCTCCATCGTTGGTCCATAGGCAGAACATGGTGGTCCTGACCCCTAGGAAGGGATTTCTATCATGTACCAGATTGGATCTCTGAGATGATAAGATATTTTAGCATGATTTATGATTGCACACCCCTAGGTGTTGATTATAAATCATGGGTAAAATGTTGAAACAATGGTTATACACTCATGTTAATTTTATTATTAACCTCCCCTAGGAGCTCTGTTAATAAAATTAATGGCCAAAGAAACGATTATTAATATATGCTGGATCATACGGATCCTAGATGGCATATATTAATCAGGAGGAGATCCATGTTCCTGATTGAATTTGGCATGACTCCCCTAGGAGCCTATTGAATTCTGAGTTGGGAATTATCGTTGTAAGGTTGTGATAATTTCAAGGTTTTGACACATAAACACATTTGTATTTTTTTACATGATTGTGTTATCTTACTAAATTATTATTATATGTTTGCTTATGTTTGGTATATGATTCTTTATTGTAGATTAAAAATGTCTAAAAATGCTTTATCATCGATACTTGACAAAAATCTATTATCCGGTGAGAACTATAATGATTGAAAACGGAACCTAGATATCGTCCTGTCCTTTAAGAAACTGAAATATGTCCTGACAACCCCTTGTGCTCCCGAGCCTACGGGAGACTCAACTAATGAGCAATTCCAAGCATATGATCATTGGAAAGATGCTAATGATCGGGCCCGCTGCTATGTTATGGCCAGCGTGAATAATATACTGCAGGCTTAACATCGGGATTATGAGACTACAAAGCAGATCTTGGATAATCTTGAGGATATGTTTGGAGGCCAGGCCATAACAAAGCGGCAATGGGCACTTCAAAAACCTCTTAACTGTAGACAGAGGTCGGGGACATCTGTAAAGGAGCATATGATGTTGGTCATGGGTTACTTCACTGAGGCTCAAACCAATGGAGCCGACATCAATGCTAAAACTCAGATGACTATGGTCTTTGAGACTCTGTCTAAGGAATTTATTTCATTTAGAGCTACTTTTAATTTAAGCAATAGACGGGATATGACCTTGACAAAATTGATGAAACAGTTATAGGAGTTTGAACTGCTGACCAGGGAGTCTCTTGCGGGTGGTGAGGCCAACTTGGTAGCTGCTTCTAGTTCCAATCTCAACTCTGGGAATGGAAAGAAGCAACGGGCCAAGAACGGGAAGTCTTCTATTCCTGCTAGCACCAAGAGCAAGAATAAGAAGAAGAAGAAGAACCCAAAGAAGCTTAAGTGCTTCTTATGTGGAAAGGTCGGGCATATCAAGAAACATTGCAAGGACTTCCTTTCCAAAGGTGGTAGGTGTGATCTTCTGTATTTAGAAACTTGTTTGGTTGAGGAATCAAGTGACATTTGGATCATAGATTCCGGTGCAACTAATCATGTTTGTGTTTCTCTACAGGGGATCAAAGAAACGAGAAGTCTACTGCATGAGGACTTCACGCTTCAGATGGGCGATGGATCCTTGGTCTCAGCAGAAGCAGTGGGAGACGTCCATCTTTATTTTAATAATTATAGGAATTTATTTTTGCAAGATTGTTTTTATGTTCCTAAATTTAAAAGGAATTTAATTTCTGTAGCTTGTTTATTTAAAGACTCTTACTTGGTTTCTTTTAATGATAAAGTGGTGATTCGTAAAAACAAATCTTTTATCTGTTCTAGATGAATGTAAAATTATCTATATTTTATCAAACCTAAGATGAACTTATTGCTTAATGTTATGATGAATAATAATAACTCTACAAGACTTAAAACTTCTCACTCTAATAAGTCTTATCTTTGGCATTTGCGCCTTGGTCATATTAACCTGAATAGGATTCAAAGGTTGGTAAGAGATGGACCTTTAAGTCAGTTAAAGGTGAAATCTATACCTCAATGTGAATCTTGTTGGAGGGTAAAATGATCAAAAGACCATTCGGGTCTAAGGGCAATAGGGCCGAAGGGGTTCTACAACTTATGCATAGTGATGTTTGTGGACCGATGAGCATTCAGGCACGATGAGGGTATGAGTACTTCGTCACTTTTATTGACGATTACTTAAGATATGGGTATGTGTACCTGATACACCACAAAAGCGAAACTTTTGACAAGCTTAGGGAGTTTTGGGCTGAAGTAGAAAAATAATTGGGTAGACCCATAAAGGCACTTCGATCTGATCGAGGTGGGGAATACCTTTCTGATGAGTTCTTGGAACACTTATTAGGGAATGGGATTTTATCCCATTGGACTACACCGGGCACTCCGCAGCAGAATGGTGTAGCGGAGAGAAGAAATAGGACTTTGTTGGACATAATTAGGTCCATAATGAGTTATTCATCATTGCCTTTATCCTTTTGGGGATATGCATTACAAATCGCATGTTATCTTTTGAACAATGTGCCTTCAAAATCGATCCCTAAAACTCCTCACGAGTTGTGGACGAGTAGGAAACCATCCTTAAACCATATTCGCATATGGAGATGTCCAGCTCATGTCCTGTTTAAGGATTCGAATAAGTTGGAAGCACATTTGGAAGTTTACGTGTTTGTAGGATATCCAAAATGGACTAAAGGGGGTTATTTTTATAACCCAAAGGAAAATTAAGCCGTGATTTCAACTAATGCAACTTTCCTTGACGAGAGTTACATGAACGACTTTAAACCTCGAAGCAAAGTGGTGCGTGAGGAGTTAAGGAGTGATCCGATCACTCCTTAGGTTCCAAATGAAACCATTCCGATCATTGTAGAAAAACAAAACAAACCTAAATAACAACCTCAGGGGCTTCGGCATAGTGGGAGGATCGGGCGTCAACCTGAGAGGTATATGTTCAGTAGGGAGGTCTTCTTGGTTGAACTGGATGAACATGACAGGGATCCTTATACTTACGCAGAAGCAATGGAGGAAGTTGATTCAAAACTCTAGACAGAGGCCATGAACATTGAGATGAAGTCTATAGAGACTAATCAGGTCTGGGAGCTTGTGGATCCTCTTGAAGGGGTAAAACCCATAGGGTGTAAGTGGATCTACAAGAGGAAAAGAGGAGTAGATGGAAAGGTTGAAACCTTTAAGGCAAGACTGGTAGCTAAGGGTTATACGCAAAAGGAAGGAATCGATTATAAGGAAACCTTTTCGCCTATAGCCATGCTTAAGTCCATCCAGATTCTCTTATCCATAGCAGCCGCTCTTGACTACGAGATTTGGCAAATGGATATCAAAATGGCATTTTTGAATGGCTATCTTGATGAGTCTATTTATATAGAACAACCAAACGGGTTCAAGGTCATGGGTCAAGAGGGTAAAGTTTGTAGGCTGCTAAAGTCAATTTATGGACTTAAGCAGGCTTCTTATTCTTGGAACATAAGATTGATTAGGTGATTAAGACTTATGGGTTCTCACAAAATGTGGATGAACCATGTGTTTACAAACACATTAAGGATGGGAAGGTGGTTTTTCTACCGCTCTATGTAGATGACATATTGCTAATTGGCAATGACGTTAGGGCATTGTCATCGGTCAAATTATGGTTGACCAAGCAGTTTGACATGAAGGATTTAGGTGAGGCTAATTTTGTTCTTGGCATCCAGATCTTTCGGGATAGGAAGAACAAAATGATAGCTTTGTCCCAAGCCCGTTACATAGATAAAATTCTCAGGAGGTTTGCAATGCAGGATTCCAAGAAAGGTGGGCAACCATCTATGTCTGGAATTACTCTTTCTAAGAAAGACTCTCCAAAATATTATGAAGAAAGAGAATACATAAAGAAGGTGCCTTATGCTTCGGCAGTGGGTAGTCTCATGTATGCCATGCTTTGCACATCACTGGATATTAGTTATGCGGTCGAGATTGTAAGTCGATTTTAGGCAGATCTAGGACCGAACCATTGGGTTGTGGTAAAGCATATTTTCAAGTACCTGAGAAGGACTCGAGGGTATATGCTTGTGTATTCGGGTAAGGACTTGACTCCTCAAGGATACACTGACTCGGGTTTTCAATCCTGTCTGGATTCTAGGAAATCGACTTCAGGTTTTGTGTTTACTTTGGACGGCGGTGCCATCACTTCATATTCAACGATGGAGGCTGAGTATATAGCAGCTAATGATGCTTCAAAAGAAGCAGTGTGCCTCTACAAGTTCCTTGGGGATCTTGAAGTAGTTCGTGGTATGGATAAGGCGGTATCACTATACTATGATAACAGTGTGGCGGTAGCCAATGCTAAGGAACTAAGATTTCACAAGAAGAGTAGGCATATTAATCGAAAGTATCATGTGATAAAGGATTTTGTTGAGGGCGGGCATGTTATGGTGTGCAAGATCGTGTCAAAGGACAATTTAGCAGATCCATTTACGAAAACACTTACTGGGAGAGTCTTCGAGAAGCATGTGGAAGCTATGGGGATGCGAGATTTGTCGTATTTACTAACTTAGTGCAAGTAGGAGATTGTTAGACATGTATGCCCTAAGGAGTAAAAATGTAATAAGTTTTTGGAGACATTTTTATCAATAAAGAATTTATTTATTATTTATATACTAAATCTTGTCCTCTATATGTTCATATTTGCTGAATGTATGTTAAGCAAACAAAATTCTAAGACTGTCGGTCTAAACCTTAAGAATTGGGCATATGATGGACGGATTATGCGAAAGACACAATTCTTAAGGTGATAGTCTAAATCAAAAGATCCGCAATCAAGGGAATAAAGTTGGACGCTTTATTCATGCAAAGATTGTTATGTTGTCTATATCCCTTTTGGGAGATGGTTTGTCTTGACCATCGGAGGTGGACTCCGTGAATAGAAACATTGGCATGTTGTCATAGGTGACGATGTGTTGGATCGGGACATAAAGTGAATTGATTTGATTAATAATCCTTTCTCGGCAAATCGATTCACTTGAGACAATCATTTGTGTTGTATCTTAATCCTGAGATGAATAGTGGGCCCATTGTCTTAGCTTGTGTCTTTTGATGTACCAAAGGGTGACACCCAAATCTTAGTAGTGGTATGCATGTCGGTACGTTGGAGGCATGAATCTTGATAACGTAGACCTATTATTCATAGATATGGAATCCATAGATCCTCTTTAGGAGTAATGATATCCTCTTATATGCGTTACCCTATAATTGAAAAATTGGAGCGCTCAACCATTTGGATACATAAGTGTAACCGAATGGTATACTGTCATTGGATAGTAAGTTTTCTGATGGTGAGATAAGGGAACGTAAGATAAAAATAATCAGAAAGGTAAGACAGAACTTTTCCTTAAGTCGATTATGGATTATCATATGGGGATACAATACACTATGATATGTCATGGAGACTTAGTTATACGAGCTTCGTAATTTTATGTAGTTCGAGAGTGCAGCTCCAAGCTTTTAGTAGAGTAGCATTGGAGTTGATAATTATGAAATGTATATCTGGGATATTGGGTTTCATAATTATCGGGAGCTTGAACTATATAGGTCCATTTGGCCCCCTTTTTTAGCTCACAATATCCTGTAACGATACGGCGTGCTTTTCCAATAATTGGTAACTTATGTCAGATTTATTAAATTGGTTCAAATTTGGAAGAATCAAATAATTCATGTCTGTTTATCGGTTGAATTAATTTTGTGATAAAAATTATTTTAAGATAAACTTGTTGAATTATAAGAATCAGATAATTCTTGTTTGATTATCGGTTGATTTAATTTTAGATAAATTAGATCAAGATAAACTTGTAAAATTATTGGGAATTGATTTAATTTCTTAGAGATTATCTAGATAAAGTTGTTTTGATAAGATAACTTGTCTATTGGATTATTTGAATTAAAATTGAGACTTTATCCTATAGAATCTCAGGTGAAAAATAAAAGATTCGTGAGATTTTTATTCGACAGTTCGGCCTACCGATGGACGTGTTTGGCCTGTCGATCAGGTGGTTCGGCCTGTCGATCAGCAAAGGATAAGATCATGTATTTCCACACAAATCTTATCAGATATTGATCTAAACTTGATTCTGTTTCGAGTTTTTAAGACCTAATCTGATAAGGACTAACCCCGGGACCAATCTCTATATAAAGGGAGTAAGTCTTAAGAGTTACTCAGATCAATTGAGAGATTAAGAGTGATACTCTTCTAGTGAGAATCTAAAAACCCCCTGAGAGCTTTTGTTCACAAATCACGAACACTTGCTTTGGGTTCTCTTGATTGGTTGGTAGGAGAGTCACCTAGTGGAGGAGCTGTACGTGTGAGCCCACACTCACTCCGGTCGTGGAAAGAGAATAGCAAAGAAGACCAGTTGGTTGAGGCTCTTCTAGAACGTTACTTCTCTTCACATTTTGCGAAGGTTCTTTGGCAAACAAAGGTTAGTAAGATCTGGTTAATTTATGCATATAGCTTGTCAAACTTGTGTTTTGAAAATTACTTTGATGTAAAATTTTTAAAATTCTGCTGCGCATTCTTTTTCCAACACAAGTTTCACTGGATTCCTCAACTAAACAAGTTTTAACAACCAAAAGATCACACCTACCTCCTCGAAAAAGGAAGTCCTTGCTATTCTTCTTTATGCGCCTAACCTTCCAGCAGAAGAAACAATTGAGCTTCTTTCGGTTCTTCTTTTTCTTCTTCTTGTTCTTGCCATTTGCAGGAATAGAAGACTTTCCATTCTTGGCCCATTGCTTCTTTCTATTCCCTAGGTTGGTATTGGAACCAGATGCAGCCGCCAAGTTGGCCTTACCACCGGCAAAAGTTTCCCTGATCAGAAGTTCAAACTCTTGTAACTGCTTCATCAGCTCTGTTAAGGTCATATCCTATCTATTGCTTAAATTAAATGTAGCTTTATATGGAATAAACTCCTTAGATAGAGTCTCAAAGACCATAATCATCTGAGTTTTAACATCAATGTTAGCTCCATTGGTTTGAGCCTCAACGAGGTAATCTATGACTAACATCATATGCTCCTTCAAAGACATCCCCGACCTTTGTTTACGGTTTAAGAGTATTCAAAGCGCCCCTTGCCGCTTTGTTAGGGCCTAGACTCCAAACATGTCTTCAAGATTATCCAAGATCTGCCTAGCAATCTCATAATCTTCATGTTGAGCCTGCACCACGTTATTCATGTTGGCCATAACGTAACAGCAACCCTAATCATTAGCATCTTTCCAGCGATCATACGCCTGGATTTGCTCATTAGTGGAATCTCCTGTAGGCTTAGGAGGACATGGTGTCGTCAGCACAAACTTTAGTTCCTCAAAGGACAGGACGATATTTAGGTTCCATTTCCAATCATTATAGTTCTCACTGGTTAATTGGTTTTTGTCAAGTATCGATGATAAAGTGTTGTTAGACATTTTTAATCTATAATACAGAATCATATACCAAACATACAATAATAATTTAGTAAGGTAACACAATCAGGAAAATATACAAATGTGTTTATGTGTCAAAACCTTGAAAATATCACAACCTTACAACGATAATTCATATAATAAAATTAACATGAGTGTATAACCATCATTTCAATATTTTATCCATAATTTATAATCACCACTTAGGGGTGTACAACCATAAATCATGCTAAACTATCTTATCCTCCTAGAGATCTAACCCGGTATATGCTGAAGTCCCTTCCTAGGGGTCGGAACTACCATATGCTACCTATGGACCAACGATGGAGGCCGTAGGTCCTCTCTTCAAAAACCTTCTACCACTCAATCTTTTGAAATCAAGGTTTTATTTTAAAAACATGCATGAACAACATTTAAATGAGTGGCACTCCCTATTCTATATGACATGTTATCAATATATAGGGCAAATCATATTATAATCTAGACAAGCATAGCAATCATGCAAAGCCACAAGCAAAATAATAATAAATAACTGTAATATTATGGTTCCACCCTAGAGAAAAGAAAATAAAGATTACAAGGGGATAATAGAAATATATTATCGATTCTTCATCCTTGAATCTTCAAATTATATCCTTCTTCATGTGTCTTCCATCTTCAAGTCTTCAATCCCGTATAGATCGAATACACCATATTTTCAGTCATATCCAAATTTAATTTTTCTCAAAATTGTCCTAAAAATAAAATCAAAACTACAAAGAAAAATACACCCTTTTTGAAAAAATTTATAGCTTTCTGCTGGCATACCGATCTAGGTGATCGGCCTGTCGATCATGACCCACCGGCCTACCAAACCTCATAGTCTGGCTTGTTGGTCATGATAGATCGACCTGCCGAACTTCCACCAGAATAGTCAAAATTTTGCCCCACAAATGGCCTATTGATCCCAGAGGTTCGGCCTACCAATCTGTGACCCTTGGCCTATCGAACCTAAAGGTTCGGCCTGCCGACGAAGCAAAAATCACAACTTCTAGAAAATACAGTTTTTATGCAGTTTTTTAATTTTATTTTCAAAAATTCAAAAAACATAAAATCAGAGACTCGAGAAAAACCTTTGGAACACTATCATTCATCTTTTAGATCCATCTTCTCTGAATTATTATTTAATTAAAAATTCTTACAAATTTAAAATTAAATAATAATTCAAAGATAAAGATGATAGTCCGCCATATAATTACATGAAAAACCTAAATATAAATTGTAACCACTAAGGAACCATAACCAGCATAAATTAATTAATTAATAATTAATTAAATAATAATTTAATCAATCATAATTAATTAATAAACATTCACTATATAATTCATGACAGCATATAAATATATAAAAGCCTAAGAGTGCCAACTCTCTTAAAAATTCAATTAAAGCATAGGAGAGATTAAGATCACATAATTTATTCATATAGCATGATCACAAACTTGTAAATTTATGTAAAAACGTTGGATCTAATACCAATTGTTGAAAAAGTAGTACGCAGTAAAATTTTAAAAAAATTTATACTAGAGTATTTTTCAAAACACAAGTTTAACACGCTATATGCATAAATTACCAAGATCTTACTAACCTCTTTTGCTGACAAACTCCTGCAATTTGTAAAGAGAAAGGCGTTCCAAAAGAGCCTCAACCAACTGGTCTTCTTTGCTATTTTCTATCTACGATCGGAGTGCATATGGGCACATGTCCTATAGCTTTTCCCTGGTGACTCTCCTTCCAACCAATCGAGGGA
The DNA here is from genome assembly GCA_025403435.1 of Artocarpus heterophyllus. Lineage (NCBI taxonomy): Eukaryota > Viridiplantae > Streptophyta > Magnoliopsida > Rosales > Moraceae > Artocarpus > Artocarpus heterophyllus. Next base: position 33,852,109 of record CM046348.1, on the reverse strand, counting down.
AACCAAAACTAAGGTTCGTGATTTGTGAACAAAAGCTCTCAGGGAGTTGCAGAGACTCACAGACAAGAGTGCTCACTCTTAATTCCTCAACTAATCTCAATAACTTATGAGTCTCACTCCCAATTTATAGAGTTCGTGCCCAAGTTGATCCTTATCAAATAAGGCCTCAAAAATTCGAATCAGGATCAATAAATGATAAAAATCATGCCTAAAAATGCATGATCATAAATCGTTCGATCGACAAGCCGAACTGGCAGATAGCCTACCAAAATTACTCCATCGGCAAGCCGCACTTGAAGATCAGCCTACCAAACTTATGATAAATGATCCCTACAAATCTTTATTTCCCACCCAAGATTCTTAGGATAGAGCCTCAATTTTAATTCAAATAACTCAATAGAGAAGTTATCTGATTAAAACAGTCATATCTAGATAATCTCTAGGAAAATAAATATTCTTGATAATTCAACAAGTTTATCTAGAATTAATTTATTCAAAAAATTCAACCGATCAACAAACATGAATTTCTTATCCTGATAATTCAACAAGTTTGTCTTGAATTAATTTTTTACAAAATTAATTCAATCGATAACCAAACATGAATTATCTGATCCTACCAAATTTCATCTAATTTGATAATTTGACACAAGTCACCAATTTATTAGAAAACATGCCGTATCGTTATAGGATTTATCATGAGCTAGCAAAGGGGACCTGATTGACCTATATAGTACAAGCTCCCGATAATTAAGAAACCCAATATCCCAGATATACATTTCATAATTATCAACTCTAACGCTACTCCACTAAAAGCTTAGAGTTGCACTCCCAAACTATATAGAATTACAAAGCCCATATAGCTAAGTCTTCATGACATATCATAATATATTGTATCCCCATAGGATTATCCATAATCGGCTTTATTCTGTCTTATCTTCCTGATTATTTTTCTCTCATGTTTTATTATCTCACCATTGAAAAACTTGCAATCCAAAGACAGTATACCATTCGGTTATACCAATGTATCCAAATGGTTATTCCTATATTATGGTTGACAGTATACTATAATTTTTCAATTATAGGATAATGCATATAAAAGGATATCAACGACTCCTAAAGAGGAGCTATGGATTTCATATCTATGAATGATAGGTCTACGCTATCAAGAGTCATGCCTCCAATAGGGATATAGACAACATAACAATCTTTACATAAATAAAGCACCCAACTTTATTCCCTTCACTACAGATCTTATAATTTAGACCGTCACCTTTAGAATCAAGTCTTCCGCATAATCTATCCATCATATGCCTGATTCTAAAGGCTTAGACCGACAGTCTCAGACTTTTGTTTGCTTATCATACATTCAACAAATATGAATGTAAAGAGAAGAACAATTTAGCATATGAATAATAAATAAGCTCTTTATTGATAAAAATGTCTCTAAAAACATATTACATTTTTACTCCTTAGGGCATATATGTCTAACAACCCCAACCATAGTCCCGGTCCTAAAGGATTTTGTCTCAAAAGTCATGTTATTCCATTTTCTTTGGTTTTTCGATTGTCAATGAAGAAAGGATCATGAAGCTTTTACGCTAGGTGCCACCCTTTTTGGTGTTGGATCGACTTTTGCCATTAGGTCAAGAGTTATTTCATTCAATACCACAAGCATTAAATACTAAAATCTTATAAAGACATATTTGCCCTTTTATTGAATATAATAAGATAGTGTAATGATGTAGTATATTTAGTAATTTAAAATATTATATAGTGATGTAGCATGACATTCTCTGCAATTTTATTTTTTTTTTTGGTGGCATATATCAATCCAAACCTTAATTTTATGGCATAATATAAAGAGCCAAGGATCATGTTGAGCATGAGCGGGTAAGTTAAGAGAATGTCATTTTTAGAAAGTTAAATTTCAAAGATATTACTTTTATAACAAAAATAAAAAAAATAAAAAATAAAAATAAACCCAACTTTGACATCGAAATAGTCCGTTTGAAATTCGACCATTTAATTTTTACATTTTATTCCAATTGTTCCACTACACTATTTTTTTTTCCCTCACAAACAACATTGTGCCCCGACTTAAACATATTTTTTTTCTTATCATATCTACCTCTTTAAGCAGAGTTCTATAAAATTTATTCCGATCTAATTTTTTCGATCTACTCTAATTATCTCTACATAAATATTATTCGACTAAAAAAGACATCTAAAGTGAAAATTATATTTATTTCAAATGTTGGAACTTATATTTTACTTCATCTATCTTTTAACATTTTTTTAAATATACCAAAATAAAATAATCTCTCTAATCCATCCTTGTTAACATTTCTCTCATAAATATGCCTTGTACACGAAATTTTTCTAGCAAACCTCTAAAATATTTTTTTCCCTTAAATGTGGTCTTTATAAATACCTTTTTATAACCCCTCAAAAATGATTTTTCTTATATATGCCTCTACTCAAGCATCTTTTCTTGTAGTCCCCTTAAATAATATTTATTTTTTCATTTGCATCCTTTTTAATAATTAGGATTCAAATTTGCTTATGCAAAAATCTTTTTCCTCCCTTTTTGAAATGTTTCGTACTTAGTACCTTCTTTGAATGTACATTCGTTTTAAAGTTTATTATTTCACCACTTCTTTAGACAAAAAATGTATAGCTACTCTTTGTTCCATTTCTTCCCCTACCACTTTATTTCTCTAAACTCAGAGTGCATTTGGTAATGCAATTAGAACAAAAAGTTAGAATGAATTTACTATAGCACGTGAAAGCTTTACACTATAGCCTGCTTATGCTTTATGCTATAACATATAAGAGCTTTAACTGTAGCAGTTAGGACTACATAGTTAGAACGACGTTAGCAAACGAAGCCTTAACCTTTACCTGCTCTTAAAAATTTAGGGCTTAGGGGTATGTACAAATTTATTAATTGATTAACTTGTCTAAATTATAAGAAACAAGTGAAATAAAAAAATGAAAAAAAAAACCTAAATGACTAATTTCAGGTGAGACTAGCGAACAAATTGCTTTATTTTTTTAAATTTTGTTTTTGTTATCAATTAGTTGGATAGTTTAACTTAAAAGTGTGAGGCTCATTTGAGAAGGAAACCTTTACTAGGGTTTTTCTCTAGCAAAGAAGTTACAACATTGCGCTGCTACCCTCTAGGCTTCCGACACTAGCATAATGTGGCCTTTCAATGTCACATCGTCTCTCTGTTGCTTTGCGTCGCATTCAATGACGAAGTCAACAACATTTTCAATGCAGAGTCAAAAGCTGTTAGTTGAAATGTGTTGTTTAGATGCAGTTTGCGCCTTCGTGCTGCCTTGCACTGAGCCATCGAACTGATCAATCTCAACAATGTCATAACCATTTCTCAGCCACCCTCCATGGCGGACTTATCATCACCCGTTATCAAATAGTCCAACCATACTCAAAAAATAACAAATCAAGAAAAACAACTATTCTTTAAAATTTTATAATATACTCTATATATGTGTGTGTTTGTGTAACTGCATATACATATGCTCGAACTAGTCAAAGTTTAAAAAAGAAAATAAAAAAACAAAAAGTAAATGTTATTCTAGTTTGGGCAGACTTACACATGGACGAAAGTGGACGACAGCTCCTCTTGAATTATTTCCTTTCAATATTTTATATAAAATTTTATAAAAATTAAGAAAATTATACAAAATATAGATTTTACTATTCTATTAGTAAATTATATTAGTGCTTCTAAAAATATAAAAATAATAATAGATTCAAATTAATTAATATTTTAAAGTAAACAAAAACCCAAAACTACCTTTAAAAGATTCAGATTCTTTTTTTTCATGTCTTTTCTCATTTTCCCCCCATTTCTTGCTTCCTTTTTCTCTCTCTACTTTCTTTCTCCTCAATTCCTTTGTTTCTTTCCCTCCACTCCCTCTCTCAAATTTATTTCTCTCCCTCTTTTTTTCTCTTTGAATTTTCAGTTCCATCGACTCTCCAAACGCTGATCGCGACGATGGTATGATCCCCAGAGAATCTTGACAGCTGCTAAGGAGATCTGCAAAAACCAAGTCGAGCAGATTGGGGCGACAGAGTTCGCGCTCGCTATTTCATCTTAGTTGGCATTGTCGTCGATTGCACCGGTGAATTCAATGTTGTCTTATCCGATGACCATGAAGAAAAGCGGAGAAACTCCATCGCCATAGTGATCTGTCCTCGTCGTTTTCAATCTAAAGCTTTAGCCACCACCGCTCATCAGAATGTTGCATCTAGGTCACAAGTCGTTTCTAGATCTACTCCATCGAGACTTGTTTGCTCGTGAATCGCACAGATCTATGGTGCTACGTTGTGAAGAGCTCGTAAGCTAATCTTTACAATCGACAGAACTATCAAACCGAGAAATAGTCGCGCCAAAGAAGGAGCTACCACGTTGAAGTCTGTGTGTATCTCTTTCCCAACTCGGCATGTTCGCAGCATGTTCTTTATCACCATCATCTGGATCGTGTTGTCGCTAGAAGTAAGATCACGACTTCGGAGTCTTCACCGGAGCAAATGTCGTTGCCCTTTCTCTGTGGTTGCAACATCAAATCCAAGTCTAGCATTTCATAGGTTTTTTCCCTTTCTGAAACATAGTTTTTTTTACGATCCAAAAAAATATGCAATGTAAAAAAGAACAAATTTTGTGTGGAGATTTATTTCATGTTTTTTGTGAGCTTGTTCTTGATGGATTAACCTATAAATACGGTATTTTCGGTTGGTGACAGTACTAGATTTGTTTTGGTGATTTTATATTTTTTTAAAAATATGTTTTTTTACATGTAAAAATAATATTCACCCATAAATACAGTAGTATTTCCCGACCACTGGTGATCTAGTGAAGTCACCGTAATTTTTTTATTTACATATAAATACAATATTTACAAGTAAATACTGTATTTCTCAGCCACCGACGTCTTCCGTCGATGCCAATGATGTTTAGTGAATCACTAGTAAATTTTTGCATTTACATGTAAATACAATATTTATTAGTAAATACTACATTTACCAACCACAGTGATCTAGCGCAGCGGTCAGTAAATTTTATATTTACATGAAAATATTGTATTTCTCGGTCGTTGACGATTCGGTGAAGTCATCGATGAATTTTTGTTTTTACACGAAAATACAGTATTATCAAAGTAATACTGTATTTCCGGTCATCGGCCGTCCAACAAAATTGTTAGTGAATTTTTGTATTTACACATTTTACAATATTACCAATGTCTGATCTGGCGAAGTCACTAATGAATTTTTGTATTTACACGGTAATACATTATTACCATAGCAATATTGTATTTCCTCGCTATCAGCACTCCAGCATAGTCGTTGGTGAATTTTGTATTTACACAGTAATACAGTACTATTAAGTACTATTGTATTTTTCGGCCGTCAGCAGTCCAACATAGGTGCCTGTGAATTTTACACGGTAATATAGTATCACCAAAGTAATACTATATTTTCCGGCTGCTAGCAATCTGGCATAGTCACTAGTAAATTTTTTAATGTACACGATAATATAATAATACTGTATTTTCTAGCTGCTGCCAGTCTGACAGTCGCGGGTGAATTTTTGCATTTATATAGTAATACAATATTATTAGTCATACTGTATTTTTCAGCTGTTCACGGTGTCGACGAGGTAAGAGGGTGAGAGATATAGAAGAAAAAAAAATGTAGGTATTTTTAGGTTTTTACTTTCAATTTCTCATGAGATATTATTTTCTTCTTCATGTGCTATTTACTACACATTTTAAAATTATATGATATTATTTACTAAATTTTAATCTAAATGTGTTATTTTGCTCTTTCTCCTTAAAAATTATATTCCACCCCTTTTAAGATGTCTCTTTTAAAGTGTTATTTCACGCCATCTTCCATTTTTTTTTTAATAATTGCACTCTATATTTTTCTTCTTGTAGTAGTTGAAATACGCTTGCTCTTGCTTTTACTCCTATAGCTTAGTTTTTTTCATATATACCTGTGCTTAATTTTTTTTCTTTAATTTGTATTTTTTCAATGATCCTCTATAATGTCATCTTTAAAAAAAAAAAAAAATTGCTTCTTTTAAATAGCTTTCTTTTCAAATAGTCCTATTGAAATATAATTTTCCAGGCGTGCTTCTATTTAATTTTTTTCCCGCGTGTAATCCTTGTTGTTTTAAAAGTACTATTTATGTTTGAGTTAGTTGCATGTCAAGTAAAAACTGACTAATATCTTTATCATTTAATACGTTAAAAAATTACAAAGTAATCAAAACTTGACACGTAAATGGAACCTACAAAATGTCATGTGAGGTTCAACTGGGATGTTAAAAAATCACGGAGATGAGTCCAAGAAGCAAAAGCCTTCTAAGATTGTTTCTTGTAAATAAATTAAAAAGACAGAGAGAGAGAGAGAGAAGTCTCCTCTGAATTCGTCAGTTGTAATTGTTTCCCTACTTAAAAGAGATTAAAAAGAAAAATAAAAATAGTTAGAACACTAAAAAGAGTATAAAAAAGGGAAATGAAACATTATATAAAGGTTGTACGGAAAATGGAAAGCAAATATAGTAAACGTTGTTTCTCCCTGTTCTCCTTTATTTTAAAGGCAATTTTTTAAAGCCCTACATCTAAAATGTTCTTAACAATACTACTTAAATTTAATTCCTAAATTTCCTTGGGGCAAAAAAATCAACTCTAAATTATAATGCTATAAATTGGTTCTACTAGGTTCTTTACACGGACAAGGAAAGGAACACGAACTCAAAATCAGGCCAAGTTTGTTTGGAAAAACACGTACACAAACACCATTGCATGTACATGGTATACCTGTGTTACAAAATGTGAAGATGTTTCAGCCACGCTAAAGATTCATACGTAAATTACACACAAAAATAAAGCTCAAAAGAAATTTTCCTGTGAGCAAATAAAGAAACTTTCTCCACCCATAGCTATCAGATAGCATTTCACAGAAATACCACAAGCAAATGGCACATTCTGTATTGGACCAAAACTTATCCTGCAAATATAAAATATGCATACCTACTTTTCTTTCTCATTTTGCTCATCTTCATCGTCATAGTATTCTTGGTCATCATAATATTCCTCTTCGTCATTGGTCTCGTCATCATCATAATATTCCTCATCGTCGTCAATGTCACCCTTTCCATTTTGTAGCAGATGTTTCCAATCTCTTGATTGCTGCCCCAAGCGCTCTTGAATGCGATCCCTGATGGCTGTACCCTGAGACGCAAGCAAATTGGAGCATTAATACTCTGAAAATCTTACGAGTAAAAGATTGATGCCATGCGTATTTTACCATTTTATGGCAGCCTTCTTCAAACATCTCTAGAAACCCAGCAACCCACCGATCAGCATTTTCCACCCACTCATTACGATGCATAGCAACAGTTTGAATCTAAAATAGAAAGGCAAGAACATACACAAATCAAAACACATACAGAATAAGAGCTTAACAAACAACAGAGACTCCAATGGCTTAAGGGATATGCGTGTCTAACAGTACATTTACATATATAGATGGTTCAATAGTAATTAGAAAGCCATATGATTGTCATTCAGATCTCTATATATCTTTCTTAACTACCACAGAAAGAATCAAATTGAGAAAGTATCGTTTTAATTTGACCAACAGATTAAGGCAACTAGAAGATGTTTCTATTAGATGCCATTTACTGATTTCTTTGTGATCCAGTCCGATCTTCAATTTGTAGACGACATTACCTCCTAAACCAATGCTTCCTCTCAAAAAAAATTTTTTCCATTAGATCTCTTTTCAAACACTATATAGACATATATAGTACCAGTCATTACCAGCTTAAGCATATTACAAAGGTTACTTAAACACCATGCTGACAGAAGCTATGTAAATTAATATATTCTTCAAGAAAAATCTAGAAATTTAATAATCACCGCGCAATAACATGGAACCATACATATAAACTTTGAAAACATATGCAACTCCTCCACCACTACCCTCTCTCACTACGTACAAATGTACAATAGATAACACAAATTTGCTTAGACAACTAACTGTTTTTTATTATAAAACTTCAACTCTGTTGAACCATGCGCTAAGAAAACAAAGCAATACCAGACAAGCCAAGTTCTGGACGCTAAAACAAGACATAAAATCCTAAATCAAATCTTTAAGTTGTTAATATTAATAACAACTAAACTGCCTTGCACCAAAGGCCTATAAAGATTGCACTCAGTTTAGTAACGTTCACATCCTCCTACAAAGATAAACATAAAAAGATGTTCTCACTACACAAGAAAATTAGGTTGGAAATTTAGAAAGAACAATCAACAGAAGAAGACATGCTCCACCTACGAACCCATTATGCAGTCTAAGAGCAAATAAGTAGCTCAGCATCCCCAGGATATGCAGACGCATGCGCATGCACACACATGTCCCCAAGTAATACTCCGGAGAATGGAATAAAATAGAATTAGTGCACTGATGGGACTCCTAGACCTCCAATTCGAGTCACTTATGTGAGAAGAAGGCGAAGGAAGAATTCAGAGATGGAAGCTAGAGTGCAGGGGCTGCTAATGGAGGGAAGTAAGCAATGTGCTGAGGTGGAATGTATTAGGGGTGCTGAGGTGGAAGCAACGGTCTGTGGGCTGGATTCAGAGTTGCCACGTAGCAAGGAATCACGTTAGAAAAATGATCTCCGAATTTTGTGGGAGCTAGAAGGCCATGTGGAGAGGGGATGGGTAGTTAGTTAGCCTAGGGGAAGGAAAATGCTATTAGTAAATGGGGAATAAATGGTGAGAGTAGTGAGAAGAGGAAGGCAGTTTTCTGATTAGTAAAAAATAAGAGTTCAGGCTGGGGAGTGCAGAAGGTCACTTGAATACCTTCTTATCTTTGCTACTTAGCTAATGTACTGGTCTAAGGGACCAATTCCCAGAAATGAAAGAAAGCATAGTACTGTTTGGGTGTGATAAATTTGCTCAGATTTACTTTTTATTGCTTACCTGCATCTGAAAGTTGCCGGTTCCATCATCTTGGCATCAGAGCGGACACAGTCCTCCATGGCGACATGGAAGACAGAGGAGAGGAAGATGGAAGAGCATTTGGATCGAGTGGAGGCGGCAAAAGGTGAGATGCAGCGAGAACTGAGTACCGTAAGCTACGAGCTGGAGGCGATGAAGGAGGAGATGAAGAAGCTCTCAGGTTTGCAGTCAGGCTTTGACCGCGTCCTTGCCAGCCTAGAAGAAATGAAGCTGCTGCAGGGGAATACCTTCGGACGGGGACCGACGCCGAAAAAGGTGGATGCGACCACTGCACAATCAGCCATGACTCCAGGGGGTGATGAGAAGGACGGCGAACTGAAGGGAGAAGGAGATGAGCCAGAAGGGAACGGCTGCGAGTTGGGTCGCGAAAGAGAGACCAGAGGCTGATCGGAGTGTCAAACTCGGCGTATTGAGATGCCAGTCTTCGACGGGCAAAATCCTGATGGCTAGGTGTTTAGAGTGGAGCGATACTTCTTGTCGAATCGGTTGAGTGAGCATGAGAAGCTGGAAGTGGCTGTTGTGAGTCTAGAAGGAGAAGCACTAGCTTGGTTCCAGTGGGAAGACGGCCGGCGAGCCATACGCAATTGGACGGAGCTCAAGACTCTGTTGCTAGAGAGATTGCGGCGGCAGACTCAAGAGGGAAATCAGTACGAGAAGTTCCTGGCGCTCCGTCAGGAAACCACCGTGAGTGAATTTCGTCGACAATTCAAGATCCACGCTGCACTGCTGAGAGAGGTGTCGAAGCAGGTGTTAGAAAGCACCTTCATCAATGGCTTAAAGGCAGAGATAAGAGCTGAACTCAGGATGTTAAAACCACAAGGTCTGGGCCGGATCATGGAGATGGCCAGCGAATAGAAGACAAAAACCTTCAGCTCAGGCCCAGCAAGTTACCCAGCTTCTCCAGCCAGGTGACCAAGCCCACTCCCACCATAACAACTCAAAACCAGAAGAACCCAGTGGCAGTAAGTAATCGTCGTTTACCTATAACAAAGAAATCACGATTTTCTCCAGCTGTGCCATAACGTCAACTGGCAGACGCAGAAATCCAGTTGAAGAGAAAGTTCTGTGCTACAGATGCGATGGGAAGTATTCGTATGGTCGTCGCTATCCAAATAAGGAGTTGCAAGTTCTTGTTATTAAAGAAGAAGAGGCGTTGGAAGTAACAGCTAAGGAAGAAGCTGAGAAACCGATTGAGGAGGTGGCAGAGGTTTCCCTGAATTCAGTAGTGGGATTAACTACACCACGGACGATGAAGCTCAAGGGAGCGATTGGGCAGCAAGAGGTAATAGTTCTCACTGACAGTGGTGCAACTCATGACTTCATTTCTGCTGATTTGGTTAAGCAATTAAAACTACCCATGTATAAGACTGGCAGGTATGGGGTTGTCATGGGAACTAGAATTTCTGTCAAGGGGGAGGGCGTTTGTCGAGGGGTGAGTCTCTCGCTTCAGAACCTAGAAGTGATTGAGGATTTTCTACCCTTGGAATTAGGAAGCTCGGATGTCATTCTGGGGATGCAATGGTTAGAAACTTTAGGATCGATACAAGTCAATTGGGGGACGTTGACTATGAAATTCCAAGTGGGGGAGTCTCAGGTGTCTTTACAAGGAGACCCGGATTAAGTCGGACTTCGGTCTCGTTAAAGTCAATAATGAGGGCGGTTCGTCATGAGGGACAAGGAATGTTAATAGAGTTTGGATGTCTCTCAGTGGTTTCAGAAATGGAGGAGAGAACCAGTAAGGTACCCGATTACCTCCAAGGAGTGATGGAAAAAAATGGGCAGGGGTTTTCTAACCGCCGGTTGGATTACCGCCACTTCGCGGAAAAGAGCACGCCATCGTGCTCAAGGAGGAAGTGTCACCCGCTAATGTTCGGCCTTACCGGTACCCACAGATCCAGAAGACAAAAATTGAGAAGCTAGTTGGGCAAATGTTGGCAGCAAGAATTATACAACCAAGCGTGAGCCCATTTTCAAGCCCAGTCCTTTTAGTTAAGAAAAAAGATGGCAGTTGGAGGTTTTGTGTGGACTACCGCACGCTCAATAGAGAAACTGTACCAGACCGTTTTCCCATACCAGTAATTGATGAGCTATTGGATGAGTTACATGGGGCGGCAATTTTCTCCAAAATAGACCTCAAGTCCGGCTATCACCAAATCCGAGTTCGTCCCGAAGATGTTCCTAAGACTGCGTTTCAAACACATGATGGGCACTATGAGTTCTTGGTTATGCCGTTCGGCCTAACCAATGCTCCGGCAACTTTCCAATCGCTCATGAATGAGGTTTTTCGCGCTTACCTACGGAGGTTTGTGTTGGTTTTCTTCAACCATACTCTTGTTTATAGTCGTGCTCGGGAGGAACATCTCGAGCACTTGGAGGTAGTTTTGAGTGAATTACAAAAGAATGAATTATATGCTAATGCAAAAAAATGCAGTTTCGGGCAGACAAGTGTCGAGTATCTGGGGCATGTAATAACCAGCCAAGGAGTAGCAGTGGATAGTTCAAAGGTTGAGGCCATGTTGAATTGGCCGGTTCCAACTAATTTAAAGGAGCTACGGGGATTCCTTGGCCTTACTGGCTATTACCGTAAGTTTGTAGCCAATTATGGGACTATCGCTATGCCACTAAATAATTTGCTCAAGAAGGATAATTTCAATTGGGGAGTAGAGGCTGAGCATGCGTTCCAATGCCTTAAGCAGAAAATGATAGAAGTTCCGGCGCTAGCACTTCTGGACTTTACTAAGCAGTTTGTAGTGGAGACTGACGCTTCAGGGGTAGGAATTGGAGCTGTGTAGATGCAAAAGCAACGTCCCATTGCTTATTTCAGCCAAGCACTTTCTCTTCGCAACTGCCTCAAATCTGTTTATGAAAGAGAATTGATGGCGATAGTGTTAGCTGTGCAAAAACGGCGGCCATATCTCTTGGGACGGTGATTCCTTATACGCACCGATCAAAAAAGTCTCAAGTTTCTCCTTGAGCAGCGGGTAATCAGTGAAGATCACCAAAAATGGATATCTAAGCTCCTTGGATACAATTTTGAAATTCAGTACAAACCGAGCTTGGAAAATAAGGCAGCAGACGCTTTGTCTAGACAACCGGCGGCAATTTTATTTGGGGTTTTAACAGCTCCCATGATTCTTAATACAAAGGAATTGGGGCAGCAAGTTGAACTAGATGAGCGGTTAGCCCGTATTAAGATGGAATTACAACAAAACCGACAAGCGCACCCCGGGTTCACTTTGGATCAAGGGCAATTGTTACATGAAGGTCGCTTGGTTATTCCGAAGGACTCTCCTGTGGTGAAGGAATTGCTACGAATATATCACGATAGCGTCGTTAGGGGTCATTCGAGAGTGCAAAAGACCTACCAACGACTTGCTACTAAGTGGTTCTGGTTTGGCATGAAATCGAATGTGATGAATTATGTGGCAGCGTGCGAAATATGTCAGAAGAAAAAATACATGGCTTTGGCACCTGGAGGATTGTTGCAACCTTTGCCCTTGCCAGAGCGTGTGTGGGAAGATGTGTCAATGGATTTTATAGAAGGAGTACCTAAGTCAGAAGGATTCAACGCTATCCTGGTTGTGGTAGATCGGCTCAGCAAGTATGCGCACTTTATTTCCCTTTTGACATCCATTCACTGCTATAAATGTGGCTGTAGTCTTTATACAGAAAGTGGTACGCTTGCATGGAGTACCGCGAACCATAGTTTCAGACAGGGATAAAGTGTTTTTGAGCACATTCTGGATGGAATTGTTCAAACAGATGGGCACTACACTCTCTCGCAGCACGGCTTATCACCCTCAAACTGACGGGCAAACTGAAGTGGTAAATAGGTGCCTTGAGACTTGCTTGTGCTATTACGCTTCTAACACTCCAAATAAATGGGTCAAATGGCTGCCTTGGGCTAAATTTTGGTACAACTCTTCTTTTCACATGGCTACCCAAACCAGTCCTTTTCATATTTTGTTTGGACGAGAACCCCCTCCGCTGATTCGCTATGATATAGGGTCATCTCCGATGGCTTCAGTTGATCAGGAGATGATGAAGAGGGATGCAATGGTCGACATTTTAAAGCATCACTTACTCCGAGCACAACAAAAAATGAAGGCAATGGCTAATGGAAAAAGACGAGATGGGAGTTCTCTATGGGAGATTTAGTGTATCTTAAACTGCAACCCTATCGTCAGTGCTCCATCGCGCAACGTCGCCATAAGAAGTTGGCTCCCCGATATTATGGTCCTTATAAAATCATCACACGTGTGGGAGCTGTAGCCTATCGTTTACAGCTTCCCCCTACTGCCAATATACATCCCGTATTTCATGTTTCTCAGTTACGGGCTGCAATGGGATCTTCAAAACCAGCAGGGGACATACCGAATCAACTTACTTCAGATTTGGAGATGTTGTCCCGTCCAACAGCTATACGAGGAGTACGGCAATCCACCCGAGGAGCCAGGACAGAGATGGAGGTGCTCATACATTGGGAAAATTTACAAGATCATGATGATACTTGGGAATCATTTGATGTAATTGCTGCACATTTTCCCGATTTTCACCTTGAGGACAAGGTGCGTCTTTGGGCGGTGGGTACTGATGGGACTCCTAGACCTCCAATTCGAGTCACTTATGTGAGAAGAAGGCAAAGGAAGAATTCAGAGATGGAAGCTAGAGTGCAGGGGCTGCTAATGGAGGGAATTAAGCAATGTGCTGAGGTGGAATGTATTAGAGGTGCTGAGGTGGAAGCAACGGTCTGTGAGCTGGATTCAGAGTTGCCAAGTAGCAAGGAATCGCGTTAGAAAAATGATCTCCGAATTTTGTGGGAGCTAGAAGGCCATGTGGAGAGGGGATGGGTAGTTAGTTAGCCTAAGGGAAGGAAAATGCTTTAAGTAAATGGGGAATAAAGCAAATGGGGAATAAATGGTGGCAGTAGTGAGAAGAGGAAGGCAGTTTTCTGATCAGTAAAAAATTAAAGAGTTCAGGCTGGGGAGTGCAGAAGGTCACTCGAATACCTTCTTATCTTTAGTACTTAGCTAATGGACTGGTCTAAGGACCAATTTCCAAAAATAAAAGAAAGCATAGTACTGTTTGGGTGTGACAAATTTGCTCAAATTTACTTTTAATTGCTCACCTGCATCTGAAAGCTGCCGGTTCCATCATGCACCTAACAACTTAAATAAAGTATGGGATGAGGTTATCAAAAAATTTGATCTATACTCCAATTATCAAGCCAATTCCACGATTCTAAGTTCATTTTGATACCAAGCATGAGCATAATAAAGTCATGCTTAAGTATAGGAAGCATATTTAGGCGCACCAAAATAGTTCTATCTCATTCAACCAAAAAAGGGTAAAGAGACTATATCATAGTCACATTGAAGGTGTATTTTGGATTTACTATATATCACTGCCTCACATAGATACTCTAAACACAAGAGCTACAGGAGCATCGGTGAGGATAACATTGATAATGTCACTAGAAAAGTGCATTTGATAGCCGTTTGTAAAGAAAATAGGCACCGACAAATTAAGAAGAGAATTTCTGAAGTTGATAATAGACGAGCCAATAGCAATGGAGGTATACATGAATGCATACAAAACTAACATATGGAATTCTAGAACCAAGAAAACTGAGCTCTTCATAGCTCTGTCAATGCATTATGTACCTACGACATCAAAATTGCATGGCATGAGAAGCAGACATACCTTTTCTCCAACTTTCTCCTGCTGTTTCTTCACTTTCTCCTGTAATTTCTTCAATCTCATGTTCACCCTTAGCCGCTTTTCCTGTACGTATCAAGAAACAACAAAATAAGTTCCTTCCACATGTAAAAATGACTCAATCAAAATAAGAACCAATAATCCAAATCATTTTGTCAGACACTAAAATGAAACAGAAAAATTCAGACATGAGATCATACCTTTACATAGCTGACACCAAGCTCTTTCCTTGTGTATCCACGATCCAAGTTTCTCATCACGTATTGGTTATAATCTTTTACTATCCTCATTATAATGTCTGATGTAGAAATCCCTTCAGTTCGTTTTGTTTCCTTAAACTTCCCAATCTTCTTAACCTATAACAATTGTGCGTGTAAGTAATCACCCTTAAAGAATAAAATGAATGAAGAAAAGACAAGAAGAAAACCATGGAGAAAACCTACAAATTCATAAACATCGTTTGCAGCTCCACTGGCATCGGCATAACTGTAGAAGATTCATCATAAAGGATAAAAGTTTATTCAATCTCTAAATGCTTTAATCAGGTGATAGCATCACATAATGAACAGACAGAATAACTGGCAAATCTATCTACAACACTTTTGTACATGCATAACAAGTACGATAAGCCATATGTTTTTGAAATACAAAACACCAAAGGAGATAAATTAAATTCAAATACTGTTCCGACATCAAGATGAAACTACTAATATTCACAAAAAATATATCGTGACTTTTGGGCTCAAGTATGAAAATCTGAGTTCATTGTCCTTACGGAAGTGCGTCGTGAGCCACATAGTCAATATTGTGCTTATCAATAAATTCTTGTGAGATCACCCAAGGTGCATCAGGAATGACTTCATCCACCCACCTGCACAACAAAAACAACAAGACCCACATTCTCCATTACACAAATAGGCAAACAACATTCCTCGATACACAATGCCTCTTCCAAACAGCAAGATACTTTTATCGAATTAGATTCAATTCTATTGATGCAAACCGTTAAGGGAAGTAATTATAACAGAATTTACATAATGATTACGGTAACAATTAAGGGGACAAGGAAAAAAATCATACTTGCAATGACGGAGAGATTCATAACGTTCAGACTCGGTCATAACAGTTTTTCCTTTATATTTATGCGTGATTTCGTCATTGCAACATCCAACAAGCAGATAGGTATTTGGGAACCTGAATCCATAAGTAATCACGCAAAGATTAGTGCAAATAGGCAGAATAACAGGCAAATTACTTGCAATCATTTGCAAAACTAATAGTAAAACAAAAATAAAATATGCTAAAAAAATATAAACTTTATATTGAGTAAAAAGAAGAAAAAAAAAAGACACCAAATTTTTTTAAGCATAACATTCACTAATAAAAAAAGAAAGCCATATAAATAGGTGATTAAACACAAAATCTGATAATTCTGAGAAATAAAATTAATAGAATGGTAAGCTGTATTGTTCGAATAAGCTTTAAGATACAATCCATGCCAAAAATTTTCTGCAAATGCGAAGAGAGAAGACAAAAATGAAAAGAATTCATGTAAAAACGAAACAAAAACAAGATTAAAGCGGATCAAACGAGGGACAAAAAATCAGAAAATTAGAATTTCGTGAAACAGAAAAAAAAAAATACAGAATCGAGAATGAGAAGATTACGATTTCTTGGCTTGCTCAAGAGAGCGAGCATGGCCGAAGTGAAAGAGATCGTAGATCCCGTCGGCGTAAACTCGGACAGGGCGGTTCTCCTTAGATGACGTCAGATCGGCCATCGGATTGGAATTGGAATTGGGATGGGAATCGGAATGATTGCTGATTGAGGTACTGGCATCCTTTGGCTTCGCCCCTGCCATTCCGAATTGTATATGGGATTTTACCTCTTTCTCTTCTTTCTTTACCTCGTCTCTGCGTGTGTGTGTGTGCGCTTTTTTCAGTTCTCGTTTCTTAAGTTTCTCTTTCTGTAAGCTTTTGTGTTCCCACCTCAGAATACGCGGAAATTCCGTTTACACCACTTTTCATTTTTATTTTTTAATTAAAGAAAAAAAAAAGAATATTAATGGTAATACCGACAAGGCGAATGATATTTTTTTTAGGCCATTCCTTGGAAGGCTAAACAGTCAATCGCTGACCTTCAGCTTTGGGGAAGGATTTTTTTTTCGAGAGAAACCATTGAAGATGGTAGATAGTTGGACTTTCAACACTCGTGAAGAAAACATATATATATATATATATATATATATATATATATGTATGTATGTATATTTTTTTATTAGATTTAGGGTTTGTTTGGTAAATAAATTTAAATTAGTAATTTAATTTAAGTTATGCGATTTGAATTAATGACTTAAATTGTTATATGAATTGAAGTTTGAACATGCATTTAAGTTTTAATCTGAGTATAGAATAAAAATAGAATTTGTGTTTGAAGATATAGTAAAAATAGTTTTTGATTTATTAATAAATCTAATAAAATCTTAATGTTAATGATCTTAAAAAATATGCAATATGGATATTAATTTATTCTTTTTTTTACTAAAAATATAATAAAAAAAGAACCATCTCATTTGGATATCAAACAAAGAAGTGATATTTTTTTCTTAAATATAAAAAAAGAATTTCAACTTTTATAGTAGAAAAATATCCAAGTATCAAAAATTTAGAAAATCAGAACTCTAAAAATTTATATTCATTTCAAATTTTAAGAAAAAAAATTTGTATTTAAAGGATTCATGATATTTGAATTCAAATTTGAGTCCATTAAATCTAAAAAATACATAAAATAAACAGACCCTTAATTATTTTAAACCATGCACCACAAAAAAAAAAAATCACCAATAAAGTCCTTAGTAACAAGCTTGGGCAACACTTCGATTGTTTTATAACGCCACTCCACAGTCCATTTAATAAAAATCTTGTTTTTGGATAAGCTTTTTTTTTTTTTTGGGGAAAAAAAGGAGTGTATTAATTAGGATTTTTTGTTGGTAATTGTTATTAATTAAGACGTTGACACTAGATATAATATGCTCTATTTGTACGCCATTGTTTTCCACATTGGGAGACTTCTAGATCAGAGAAAAGTCTTTTTTTCTTTTTTTTTTCTTGAGACTTCCAGATCAGAGGAAAGTCTTTTTTTTTTCTTTTACCATGTTCTAAAGACAATAGAAAGCCAGTAACACTGGCATCTTTCGACAGGAAATTAGACGTATGAAACATTTGTGTGAACATTTATTGAACAATTTTTATAATGATCTTGCAATTTTTCCTCATGAATACACGTGATTAATTTTGCAATTGCGAAGCTCTCTTTTGTTTTTTTTTTTTTGTTTTGTTTTTTTTTTTTTTTGTTTCATTTTTAAAGGTTTTTTTTTTTTTTTTTTTTTAAGAGGTTTCGATTTTGAAGTTGGAGAATTACATTTGTTGAGACCAACCTTTTTGTTTAAAAAAGTAGCTTTTTTTTTTTTTTTCTAGAATCCTTTAAAGAACATTGTTTGATCGTTACCCGATTATACAATTGCAATGCCAATATTATTGTCCCTAAAAACCTTCATTAGTGAACAAAATTTGAGGATTATAATTTTGATAATGCGTCGTTTGATGAATTACCGAATTATGCAATTGCAATGCCAATATTGTTGTCCCTTAAAAATCTTTATTAGTGAACAAAATTTGACAAATTGTTGTGAATCAAGTATGTGTGGATACCATCTCTTGGTATTCCATGAGTTACATGCAAACATTTTATTACCATTTAGACCACATTATCACCCAATTAAATCTCTCTTAATATTGTGCATTATGTCTCCTTTAATTGTATATGAAACCTATGTAAGTTATGTCTATTACAATTACCTCTAGTATGATGACTTGGCCTATAAATCGTAGTTGTACTAAGCTTGTAAGTTTCATCCCTCACAATTAAAAGTATAGAAAGTTGTTTTGTCTCCAATTTTCTCTTGTCTTTCTCTATTGTTCTCTTTAGTTTTTTGTTATACTTTGCTTTATTTCATAACACGTTATCAGCACGAGTCTCTTGTCTGTGAGCTTTTACAAGTGTTGATTGCTCTTTGGTTCAATCACTTCTCCTTTTGAAAGGTATATTGTGCTTATATATTCACTAATGTTTATGTAGTATAGTCATTCTCTCTTATAATTCTAAGGACATGTCTACTTTATCTATTATTGAATATAGTTTTATATCAATTGCACACTCTTTCTTTGAGATTGGTATTTCTGTTGACTTTTGATCATTTCATTAATTTTTTTTCTCTCATGTAAAATTAATTCTAGCAATTTCACCATCCATCACGTTGTTGATGTGTTATACATGTGTGTAGTGTTAACTATTTGATGTATTACATTTGCTTTTAGATTAGTAGTTGTATAATCCATCTTTGTTATAATTAATTGTTATATTATTAATTCCATTTTATTACATTAACAAATTATTTCTTCTATCATCAATAACTATATAATTAAAAAAATGAATTTATTGTATAAGTTTTCTTTTATCATTAATATGCTATTTTTTTTTCAATTAGTTTTAATGACATGATTTTCAATGAAAATTTTATTACAATATTTTTTTTATTTTCTATGCACGTGCACGATATTTGGTATTCTCATATTGTAAATTTTTGTCTTTTTTGTTAATTAATTAAGAATAAATTATTGTAATTCTTATTGACTTTATTTTATCGTATACTAGTTCGCACAATGTCGAATCTTACAAAGCTAGAGTTCGTTGCTCTTGATATTTCTGGCAATAATTATTTGGCATGGACTCTTGATGCTGAGATCCACCTTGATGCTATGAATCTTGGTAATACAATAAAAGAAGGAAATGACGCATCCTCACAGGATCGCACAAAGGCAATGATATTCCTTCGTCATCATCTCCATGAAGGATTGAAAACTGAATATTTGACAGTAAAAGATCCATATGTCCTTTGGAATAATTTAAAGGAAAGGTATGACCACCAGAAGACTGTAATTCTTCCTAAAGCTCGCTATAATTGGATGCACCTACGACTGCAAGATTTTAAAACTATGAGCGAGTATAATTCAGCAATGTTTAAAATTACTTCTCAATTAAAATTATGCGGAGAAAGTGTTACTGATGAAGACATGTTAGAAAAAACATACTGTACTTTTCATGCCTCTAATGTGCTTTTGCAACAACAATATCAAGAGCGAGGCTTTAAAAAATATTCTGAATTAATATCATGTCTTCTTGTTGCCGAACAAAATAATGAACTGTTGATGAAAAATCATCAATCTCACCCAACTGGATCAATGCCATTCCCTGAAGCGAATGCAGCATATGTTTAAGATCCTGGGCATGGTCGGCATGGTGGACGTGGACGTGGACGTGGACGTGGACATGGTCATGGTCGCGGTCGCGGTCGAGGTCGTGGTCATGAACGTGGTCGTGGTTACTATAACCAAAACTCCTCAAATTTCAAGAAAGTTGCATCTCACCATCAAAAATGGGAGAAGAATGAGGAGAAACAAGAAGAAAAGGGTTTTCAGAATAAAGCCCCAAAGAACAATGAAGATACTTGCCATAGATGTGGCATGAAAGGACATTGGAGACGTACATGTCGCACGTCTAAACATTTTGTTGATCTTTACCAAGCTTCCTTAAAGGAGAAAGAAAAAGGTGTGGAGACAAACTTTGTTGAGACAAACTTTATTGAACGCCACGATCCCACAGATTTTACACACTTGGACGTTGCAGATTTCTTTGAGAATCATGATGGAAATTTTGAGAATGGAAATTTTGAGAATTTAATTAGTGAGGGAAACATCAATATGGCTTGAAAAGATGTTCTCCCAATCTATCCCCCCCTTTTTTTTTTTTCTGGTGTGACCATAATTTTAATGTTTCGATTTTTTTTATTTTAGTTTGGTTGTAATTTGGGTGTGATTTTATTATGTTTTGTAATCTCCATATATTATAAAAAAAGGGATTGTATTTAGTATTTTATTTTCTTATCTCTTTGTTTTATTTTTCATGAAGAGGCATGGATTTCAAAAATCATTCCACCGGTATTAAAGTTAATGATGAAGCCTTTTGCCTAGTGGACAGTGGAACAACACACACTATTCTCAAAGATAAAAAATATTTTTCCAATCTTATATTAGCTGAAGCTAATGTTAATACAATATCTGGTATTGCAAATCTCATTGAGGGCTTTGGTAGTGCCAATATATTATTACCTGGTGGCACAAAGTTTATGATTAACGACGCTATGTATTCTAGTAGATCAAAAAGAAATCTACTAAGTTTTAAAGATATACGTCGTAATGGTTATCATATTGAGACAACAAATGAAAGAGACTTTGAATATCTTTATATTACGTCTAATGTCTCAGGAAGGAAACAAATATTGGAGAAGCTACCAGCATACCCTTCTGGATTGTATTATACATTTATAAATCTAATTGAATCCCATGTGGTGATGAACGAAGAATCCAAAGATTCAAGGAATTTTATTGTTTGGCACAACCGTTTAGGTCATCCAGGTTCAATAATGATGCAAAGGATTATAAAAAATTCAAATGGACATCCTTTAAAGAACCAAAAGATTCTTTTGTCCAAAGATTTTTCATGTGCTGCTTGTTTTCAAGGAAAACTAATTATAAGGCCATCCCCAATGAAAGTTACAATTGAATCTCTTACATTTTTAGAATGAATTCAAGGAGATATATGTGGGCCTATTATTCCATCATGTGGACCATTTCAGTATTTTATGGTCTTAATAGATGCATCAACACGTTGGTCACATGTTTGCTTATTATCTACTCGCAATGTTGTATTTGCGAGAGTCCTTGCTCAAATAATCCGATTACGAGCACAATTCCCAGATTATACAATCAAGAAAATTCGTTTGGATAATGCAACAGAATTTACATCTCAAGCCTTTAATGATTACTGCATGTCAATTGGGATTACTGTTGAGCATCCTATTGCTCATGTGCACACTCAAAATGGATTAGCAGAATCCTTTATTAAAAGGTTGAAATTAATTGCTAGGCCTTTACTTATGAGAACAAAATTGCCTAGCTCTGCTTGGGGACATGCCATATTACATGCTGCAGCACTTATTCGCATAAGGCCTACTACATATCATAAATACTCCCCATTACAGCTTGTTTATGGTAAAGAGCCAGATATTTCCCATCTAAGAATTTTTGGTTGTGCAGTATATGTTCCAATTTCTTCACCATAGCATACTAAGATGGGTCCTCAAAGGAGACTGGGAATTTATGTTGGATTTGAATCCCCATCAATAATTAAATATCTCGAACCCTTGACAGGTGACCTCTTTACGGCACGGTTTGTCGATTGTCAATTTGATGAGATAGTTTTCCCAACATTAGGGGGAGATAAACAACAGCTGAAAAAACAAGAAATTTCATGGAATGCATTATCATTATCTCACTTTGATCCTCGTACAAATCAATGTGACTTAGAAGTTCAAAAGATTATCCATTTACAAAAGGTTGCAAATCAGTTACCAGATGCATTTACCGATGTCAAGAAAGTAACAAAATCACATATACCAGCTGAAAATGCTCCTATTCGAATTGATCTTCCTACTGGAGAAGATATTAATATGGTAGCAAATGAATCTAAGGCATGCCAGAAGCATGGTAGACCCATCGGTTCTAAGGATAAAAATCCAAGAAAGAAAAAGGAGCTAAATAATAAGCAAGTTGGCATTTCCAATGTTCTTGAAGAGCCCAGTATAAAAACAGTTGACATAGCTGAAGAATTAACCCCAGAAGAGGTTCAAGTATTTGAAAAAGATGTTAATGAAGAGATCTCAATAAGCTATGTCACTTCAGGAAAGAGATGGAACCGAAAGGAAATTGTTGTCGACAACATATTTGCATATGCAATAGCTCTTGATATTACAGAAGAAAACGAGGATCTTGAACCAAAGTCTGTTGAAGAATGTCAGCATAGAAATGATTGGCCAAAATGGAAAGACGCAATCCAGGTAGAATTAAGTTCACTTGAAAAACGTCAAGTTTTCGAGCTTGTTGTCTAAATACCTGAAGGTGTAAAACCTGTAGGCTACAAGTGGGTATTTGTGCGAAAGCGTAATGAAAAAAATGAAGTTGTCAGATATAAAGCACGACTTGTAGCACAAGGCTTTTCACAAAGACTTGGTATTGATTATGAGGAGACATATTCACCAGTGGTGGATGCAATTACATTTAGATTTTTGATTAGCCTGACAGTTTCAGAAGGACTTCACATGCATCTAATGGATGTTGTAACGGCCTATCTGTATGGATCACTTGATAGTGACATTTACATGAAAGTCCCTAAAGGCCTAAAAATACCTGAAACATGCAATTCAAAACCCTAGGAAATGTATTCAATAAAATTACAAAGATCTTTGTATGGATTAAAGTAATCTAGACGTATGTGGTATAATCGTCTCAGTGAATACCTTTTGAAAGAAGGATATATTAACAATCTAATTTGTCCATGTGTTTTTATTAAAAGGTATAAGTCTGGATTTGCTATTATTGCAGTTTATGTTGACGATTTGAATATCATTGGGACTCATGAAGAGCTTATAGATACGATAACAAATTTGAAAAATGAATTTGAAATGAAGGACTTAGGAAAAACAAAATTCTGTCTCGGCTTGCAGATCGAGCATTTATCAAAAGGGATTTTTGTTCATCAGTCAACATATATTGAAAAGGTATTAAAGCGTTTTAATATGGATAAATCCCATCCAATGAGTTCTCCCATGGTTGTACGATCCCTTGATGTAAAAAAAGATCCTTTTCGTCCTCGAGATGATGATGAAGAAATTCTAGGTCAAGAAGTACTATATCTTAGTGCTATTGATGCACTAATGTATCTTGCTAATTGCACAAGACCCGACATATCATTTTCTATTAGCTTACTAGCGAGATATAGTTCTTCACCAACTCGAAGACATTGGAATGGTGTCAAACAAATACTTCGTTATCTTCGTGGTACAACAGATATGGGTCTGTATTATACACAGGATTCCAATTCGGAATTGATTGGATATGCGGATGCAGCATATTTGTCTGATCCACATAAAGCATGATCACAAACAGGTTATTTGTTTACATATGGTGGTACAGCTATCTCTTGGCGTTCAACAAAACAAACCCTAACTGCCACATCTTTGAATCATGCTGAGATATTGGCAATTCACGAGGCAAGTCGAGAATGTGTATGGTTAAGATCCCTGGTGCAACATATAAGAGAAACATGTAATATTTCATTCAACAAAGAAAGTCCAACTGTGTTGTATGAAGATAATGCAGCCTGTATCGCTCAACTCAAAGGGGGTTACATAAAAGGAGACAGAACAAAGCACATTTCACCAAAATTCTTTTTCACGCACGAGCTTCAAAAGAAAGAAGAGATCGACGTACATCAAATTCGCTCCAGTAACAACTTGGCAGATTTGTTTACAAAAGCACTTCTTACAACAACATTTGAGAAGGTGGCACACAAAATTGGTATGCGTTGACTTAGAGATCTTTGAAAAAGAGATGTTGACATGAGGGGGAGACACTGCATATTGTACTCTTTTTCCCTTAGCCTAGGTTTTTGTCCCATTGGGTTTTCCTGGCAAGGTTTTTAATGAGGTAATCCTAAATGCAGAACATACAATAATTATGTACTCTTTTTTCGTTCATTAAGATTTTTTCCCATTGGGTTTTTTCTTGGTAAGGTTTTTAATGAGGCATATTATTTGTATGGTGGGCATCCAAGGGGGAGTGTTGTGAATCAAGTATGTATGGATGCCACCTCTTGGTATTCTATGAGTTACATGCAAACATTTTATTACCATTTAGACCACATTATCACCCCATTAAATCCCTCTTAATATTGTGCATTATGGCTCCTTTAATTATATATGAAACCTATGTAAGTTATGTATATTACCATTACCTCTAGTATGATGACTTGGCCTATAAATAGTAGTTGTACTAAGCTTGTAAGTTTCATCCCTCACAACTAAAAGTATAGAAAGTTGTTTTGTCTCCAATTTTCTCTGGTCTTTCTCTATTGTTCTCTTTAATTTTTTGTTATACCTTGCTTTATTTCATAACACATATGAAATTTTAGTAACGCATTGTTTGATCATTCACTAATCATATAGTTGCAATACCAATCTTATTGTCCCTTAAAAAGCTTCATTAGTGAATAAAATTTAAAATATTAGAAATGCCATGTTTGAAAATTGCCTAATTATATACGGCAATACAATATTATTGTCCCTTAAAAAGCTTCATTAGTGAACAAAATTTGAGAAATAAAATTTTAGTAACGCGTTGTTTTATCATTACCTAATTATATAGTTGCAATACCATTCTTATTGTCCCTTAAAAAGTTTCATTAATGACTTGTTTGACATATCATATTATATTGTTTTGTATTATATTGTATTTTTCTGCATATAATACAATACAATACGATGTGTCAAACATGTCATTCGTGAACAAAATTTGATAAATGAAACTTTGGCAATGCATTGTTTGATCATTAACTAATCATATAATTAAAAAGCTTCATTAGTTAACAAACTTGACAAATAAAATTCAAGTAATGCATGTAATCTTATTCTTCAAGAGGGTCAGAAAAGATGAAAGCAATCTAAGGTAGATCACGAAATACTTGCCAAACTTGAATGGATTTTCAAACAAATTATTTATTTCAAAACAAAAACTGAAGATATATTCATGAAATGGAAAATAGTTTATTAAAACAAGACCGGGGATAGACTTCAAAGCTCTTCTATCAACCAAAAAAAAAAGACTGGGCATAGACTATAGCCATTGAAGTACCGGTTCGGCCTAGATTCTAAAATAGTTAAATTAAAAAACTCTTGCCCACAACAAATAAAAAATAAAAAATAAAAAAATAAAAAGTAAAAGATAAATATTAAAATAATTAGTGGAATATTCTTGTAAATGCCGTGCATGGACGATGGATCTGTACTATATTTGGATACAGCAAATTAGATTCCTGCGTGCCAATTTTATATAAGAGATTATTCTTGCTAAATACCAATTATTAGCTTTTGAATCCTGAATTTTCCCTATCTAACTATAACAATTGGATTCCAAAAAACTTTTCATTCGAATCGATTCTTGCTCGTTTATTGGTATTTTCACGATCTTCTATTTATTAGGAAGACGAGAATTGAGAAGATGAAGCATCAAGAAATAACTTCATGTGTAATTTAATTTTAGAGTTAGTGATTTAATTATCTCTAATCCTTTGAAGTTTACTCTAGAAATCATACAATCATCTCATAACAATGTTAATAATAAGAATTATTTTTATATTTGCCACTAAAATATGTCACCTATGTCACTTTTCTCCATGACTTTTAAAACATACCACTTAATCCTCTTAAACTTTGTTCCATTAGTAAGTAATACCCCTTCTGCCAACTCCGTTACTTTTTCAATGGTTTTTTGCAAAATATTTTTATATTTCTTGCAAACTACGTCATTTATGTTATGTTACCCCCGACTTTTAAAATGTGTCAGTATGTTCTTTTTTCCAGGTAGCAAATAACCTATTTTCATCCAATTTTGTTCAGTTAATAAATTGATTTATTTTCTTCCAAATTTACAAAACCTCCACATCAAAGCAATCTATAAATCCACTACTTACATATGAATAATTTTTGCATCATGCCATTCAAATACAAATACAAAGAAAATTCAAAATTGTGTTTACAAGAAATTAAAACAACGTGCTCGTTTTTTTTTTTTTTGGAAAAAACTTCAAGAGCTTTATTATTTTAAGGAATTTTGTGTAACGCCCACTTACAGACATCACAGATGTCGTTACATTCATCCCCCTTTTTATGACTTTAAAATTAACCATTTAAATAAGGTAAAGTTTATTAAACTTATCCCAGGATCCATGCATACATTTTTTTTTTCAAAATATCAATATTTCAAAAATTTTATATTTATTTAAATAGTTTATCAATACCAAATTAACGAAGCCCTAATGCAAATGGAATTTAAAATCATCATTTAATTCTGCTCATAGTTTAGTAGGCCGAACTCCAAACACCGATAAGCCGAACATGACCAGGAGTCCAAACTTCAACTGCCAGTAGGGCGTCTGAAGCCTTGCAAAATCAGAGTTTTAAAATATTATGATCGGAAGGCCGATACAAGAAAATCGGTAGGCCGATGCTAACTCGATAAACCAACCAGTAATGATCTGTAAGCCGATCTTCTGTCTAAAACAAAAGTAAATTAAAACAAGTCCCAAATATCTCAAAGTGCGGAAAAATTAAGCATACAAAGCAATAAAATCATAGTTCAAAAATTTTAAAACTTCTTTCTTGGCGTCTTTTGTTTGCAATCCATCGTGCATAGCTCACACACCCTTCCTTGCTCTCCACCTAATCCATAATCTTTTTACATCTATCTGCAACATGATGTAAAACTAAGTAAGCAAAACGCTAAGTAAGTACACTTACAATCTTACAAGATAAAACATTTTATGAACATCTTTATGAAACATCATAATCATAATCATCATTAACATAGTATTGCACTAGGCACCGTTTCATATAAAACATATCTTTCATTACATTATCCATATTAAAACTCCATTCATTTTATCTTTAAGGGCCCAAGTGTTGCACCATTTTCATCACGTAAGCACGCCGCTATGAGAGGAGAAGGATAGCTAATCCCAAACCAAACATGATATCATAAACATAAGCATAACATAACATGGGATGTGCAACATTATTTAGGTGATATATATATATACATGTTTATACTTTTATACTTTGAAATATGTCATCATTGAAACATGCATAAACTTTCTATACCTCAAAACTTTCATAATGAAACATCATATATAATCATCATAACAGTTATCATAAAACTATCATGAATATAGATTTCAAACTTTTCATAAGCTTTATTATGTTGCAGGTGAGAATGTACTTACTTGACTAGCTTGCTTACTATACCTTAATTTAAATGACGTTGACGCGGTCTTGATGTGCTCGCCTCTTGGAATGTTCATGTCAACCATTCATATACATAAGAAATCAACATTCATCTCCATGATATCATTCAATACCACACAACATACTCATACATGCTTCTCTTAATAACATAATTCAAAAAATATTTTATCTATCTTAAAAAAAACATTTTAGCAAAACTGTCAATACAAATGCTGTCTGACCCTTATGAATTCACAGCCCAATATCTCATAATTCGCACACAATTCAAGAACCAAACTTGGCAGGGATAAAGTTAACATATATACATAATACCATGATTTCTTATTGGCCATAAAAATTCCATTTAATTTTAAAACAAGTCACAAATTTCATGACACAAAATCTGCAGCAGTAGTTAGGCAGTGAACAGCCCTTAGCTCAAATCAATTTGTCACATTATTGATGCTGTAGAAAAATCTACAAAAATTAACACATATAATAGACACATAAAACTATAACATATCCAAAAATTGGTTTCAACAAAAATCAGAGCATGTCAAAATACACAATTGAAGTCGACAGTAAAACTGATTTTACAAACATGGGCAGTAAACACCTTTCAAACTAGCATTTAAGAAAAATATCATGAAAATAATTTTGACCTCAAAAATTTTTGTGACAATCTGTATACATGATAATATCCTACTACAAAAATTTCCGTGACCAAACAAAATCATTTATACACAATAAAAAGTCAAAGAAGCAAGAGGTCCAAAGTTTGCAAGTTCATAGTCATAGAAACCTAGTTTGAAGAAAGTTTAATAACTCATAAAATACATACGATATTACCACAAAATTCTTCAATTCACAACCTAATATAACCATGAACATTTTTGCCAAATTTTGTAAAAATTAAAGAACATTTGCCCCTTGAACGAAAACCATATTTATACACGGATATACCAATTAGCAACATTGCGACGATGAGGTGCAGAGAATGAACATTTAATATCTTGGCATAGACAACACCAAATGACACAAAACTTGGAGCAACATCACATAGTGTATACATGAAAATGATACTAAAATTTCAGAGCAAATGGAGTTTTATAGATAAAGTTATGGGGGTCGGAACATAGAGAAAATACAACATTGCCAATCAACATTAATTAATTATGAGTGGCATATACTAAAAATTCCATATCTCAACATAGAAAACTCCAAATAACGTGAAATTTTGAGGATTATTACATAACACATACATAAATATCATATTAAAATTTCAAAGCAAACATAATTTTGTAGGCAAAGATATAGCAGTCGGATTATAGGGTGATCAAAATTTCAAAATTGTTGAGAAAGAGTTTCTTACCTCAAAACAATTTCTTCTCAAGCTTCCTTCGAATTCACCCAAAGAAAACTCAATATTTCTTTCAATTATTTGCAGCAAAAATTGAGGGAGAGAAGGGGAAGAAAATGTGGAGAAGAGAAGGAGAAAGAAAAAAAAAACTGAGGAAATTTTTTTTGAAAGAGAAAATACGGTAGAGAAAGAAATTTTTTGTGAATGAGAATAATGCTATGAGAGGTCAACATTCTCTATATTGGCAGCGGAAATTCTAAAAAAAAAAAAATGATGCATTTTCATGTGGCGAAACAGAGAGAATTGAGAGGAAAAGTCAAGGTTTCCAAGAATTTGTTCGACTTACCATATTCGCAAGTTCAAAATAGGAAACCTTATCAAATGATCAAGCCATTCAAAAAGTCAGATTATCCATTACATAAAATAAGGAAATAAACCATTTATGTATCAATCAATCAAAATATTTTATCCAATCACAATAATCATCATTGTCATAAATTTTGAAGAGTTTCTACTAATTTCTCGTCAGCAATATTTGGCCTGCCAAATTTGAAACATCGGCCTACCGAAGTGTCACATACAACACTACACACAAACAATCATTCAATATCTACCTGTGTACATCATAAATGACATGAATACCTTGAGTACATCAATTTCACGTGACCGTCACCTGTCATCATACTTAAAATAACATAATTAGTAAAATTATTTCATAATAAAATACTTAACGTTGTTAATTATTTATCATTAACCGTTACATGAAAAATGACGGATGTTACATTTTGTTGGCTTTTTTTCCTCTTTAAGCTCTTTTATATAGTTAGAATGGCCTATTACAAAAAATAATACTTTTTCTTTTAACTATGTTTTCTTTAATCTATTTTTCCCTTTGAACTCCTTTTCATGTTTAGGCTTTTCCCCAAAGTTAGAAGGAAAAAAAAACATTGACTTGTAAAGTGCGGCAACAAAATTTGAAATTAGCTACATTTGAAAATATTACTAAAATATAGTTTTAGTGACATTTTTTAAATCGGTGACATTTTACGAATATTGATGCAGCTAAAGCCCGAAACATTTCGAAATGTCATTAAAAGTTTATTTTTAAAGACATTTTGGAAATGACACTAAACCAAATGACACTTACATATTAACTAGAAAATAAATAAATTTTAAAATATTAGTTATATTAGTAGTTTTATGATGCCATTGGCAGACCTCTCAAATTTATCATGTTGTTTCGCTATATATTGAGCCACACATGGTTTAAAATAACAATTTGATTGTAAATAAAGGACCAAAAAGGCACACTTTCTTCCTCTTTTGAAAATAAAAAGCCAACTATTACATATATGCAAATAAAGATTAATTACAAAATTTTCCCTTAAATTATAACTTTTATAACACTTTGCCCATTGAACTTCAAAACATCACGTCTGTTACCCCTGAAGTATAATTGTTAACAAAAGTAGTCCTTTTATTAAAATCTTAATGACAAATTGACAAACAGTTTTAAAATTAAAGGTATTTTAGTAATCTTAGTTATACAAATAACCAAAAATTAAAACTATAATAAGAAAAGTCTTTATTAATGATTAAAAACAAAAAAAAAATCAATTATAAAACATACTACTATTCGGATCTTTTCGATGTACTTAATTTTTTAAAAAAAAATTATTAACTTTTTTCATACTCAAAAAATATTTTTAAATTTTAAAAGATATAGATATCGATGGAAACTTTAAAAATATGTAATCAATTTTATTAATAATATACGAGTTTTTCTCTTTGAAAATTGTGTTATATTGATTATATTCGTGTTACTTTTTCATTTCACTAATATATATAACTTTTAAAATTTTAAACTACTTTTTGGATGTGAAAAAATAAATAAAATTTTGAAGAAAATTTTGGTACATAGAAAAAGAAGAATTCTAATTGTTTAATAGTTTTAATAGATTTTTTATTTTGTTGTTTTTAATTATCAATAAAGACTATTCTTATTTTAGTTTTAATTTTTTGGTTATTATTATAATTAAGATTACTAAAATACTTCTAATTTTAAAATTGTTTGTCAATTTGCTCTTAAATTCTAATGGAAGGACCTTTTTTTTTGTTAACAATTCATATTTCAAGGGAAACAGATGTTACTTTGTGAAATTTATAGGATGAAGTCTTACATAAACTACAACTCAGGGAATTTTTGTAATTAATCCTAGAAACAAATTAGAATTATATTATCTTCCCTAACAAGATCGTAAGCTACATTCTCCAAAAAAGAAAAAAAAAACAATTTCATATTGTTTTCTTTCTTCTTTTCTCACAACGAATACATTCTTAAAAATTAAACAATAATACGAAAACCCACAGTCCTTCCAAATGATCGGTCTTGCGCTTTACTACGGAGAACGATATCCTCACAAAAATTTTAGTGGTGACCCTTCGCCGCCTATGGGCTGTGACCACTTCAACACTATGATAAAGAAGCATCCTTAGAGCGAGAGATTGCGCTGAAATTAACCTCGCCATTAATCGGAATCCGCTGGCAACAAGAAGTGGACAATTTTGGTTTAGGTGTACCTGGATCGCTATAGAAGGAAACCGATGGGATGAAGACAACGTTTGGGATTTAGCCACCTTGTTATCTTCTAAACTGAAAAATCAACCTTTGCCACAATAAATTACAATTGAAAAGTCTTTTTAAAACCCCATTTTAATTCGAATTAGAAAAAAATTAGGAAATTATTAAAACGACAATGATATTGATTCAATGTTTCTGAGAAGTTTCATTCCTTGGAGAGTATTTGAAGTTGCCTCTCTTGTCACTATGTGTGCAAAAGCTAGAACGGAAATTTATTTGCCAATAAATAAGCAATAGACTACAGTAGGGGGGGGGGGGGCGCGGGGCGCGGCGGGGGCGTGATCAAGAAAAACAGAGCATATAAAAGGTAGATGATGCTTGCGTATAAGTTGATCAGTCATTGAAGGAGGATTTCGCTTGGGACAGCATAGGAGTTAAGAATTCTTCACAGAGAGAAGTTTGGACAACGCTGAGATGGGGAAACCTTTTTATTTTGTCTAAAATTGCTCAATATCCCTTCAAAATAAAAAGGGCGGCAAAATAAAAATAATTAGTGAAAATTTGAACCAAAAAAATTATAATTTTTCTTTTTTTTTTCTTTATTGAAAAAAAAAGATTTTCATTACACTACCATGATATTTGTAAATGTCAATAAAAAAAAAAAAAAATCTTTCGTGACATTTTAAAAATCTAACTAAAATCACATTTTTGCTATGAGAGTGTTTGGCTAACGGTGGTTTACACCAGAAACTTAGTTATGAACACTGTAAAGTTCTCACATGCTACATTTAAAAAAAAAAAACTGCTACAGTATAAAGCTCTCACATGCTACATTAGTAAAATTATTCTTCTTAATGTCATTTTCTAAATGTCACTAAATTATATCTTCTGTGACATTTTGGCAAATGCAACTAAATTGTACCAACAGTCACATATCTTGGTTAAATGTTACTAAATCAATTGTCACTAAATCATGATTTTATTGTAATGGCACAACGAATAAAATGGGACGAAAGATGGTTACTTGCTAACAATAAAAATTAGAGGACATAGTGACATGTTTTGAAAGTGGGGGAGGGGGCTAACATATGTGACATGTTTTGGGGGAAATATTAAGATATTTCGTAAAAAACCATCCAAAAACAAACAATGTTAGATAGAATGGGGAAACTTGCTAATGGAATAAAGTATGAGGGGATTCAACGGTGCGTTTTAAAAGTTAGAAGCAAATTAATATAAGTGACATAGTTTAGGAGAGAAATAAAAAATAATTCTAATAATAAACCATGCATTCATCTCATGAGAGTAAATAAAAAAATTAAATAAATAGAATAAATGGGAAGTTTTATTGGAAATAAATGTCCAACTATAAATGTTTAAGGGGCAGCATTCCAAGCACGTATCTTGAGGAAATTTTACATTTGTCATTTATGAATATGATTTACAACAAGAAAAAACATGGTTTATTAACTATGTTATGTGGCTATTTTGGGACTTAATTATAAGTGGGTCCTACTTGATTTTTGTAGAACATCAAAATGGGTTCGAGTTCTCTTCTATGAGATCTTTAAAACAATGTATTATATGCTCAAAATCATACATGGGTGAATAAAATTTTGTTGGCCAAAGTGAGCAGCTTAAAAGCCTCATTAAAATGATTTAGTAGAGGATTAATTCACAGGAATTACAAAGGTTACACCTCTGAAATTAAACCTAATTTTATTCTTGCTTTATAGCAGGTTAATGGCTTGCATAGAAGTTGTGTTTATGGCAGGTTAATAGCCATGAATTTAGAAGTTACATCCTCCCTTGTATGGCTATAAATTGACTTCCTTTTTAAGTCTTTCTACACTCAGAAAATACACAAAATCTTCTTACGCATGTTTCTTTAGTGCTAGGTTTCAGTGTGATAGTTTTTGGGTTCGTTTCAAGTTCCCTAGAGTAGTGATGAGATGCGCTTTAGCTACTAGATTACATTTATATCTTGAAAGACAGACACTGTTAAATCCTTAAGCACCAACAGTGAGGGATGAATCTGTTTTATGAAAACTGTGTAGAACATGGGTCTTGGCTTTCCTTCGTTTCAATATCCTTTGTTTTTCTATTTTTATTGTGCTTATCGTAATTCTCTTATTGCGTAATTTTTATTATAATTATCGTTTATATTTTGAGCTATTTGTTCGTCTATTATTTTACACTGTTAACAATCTTACAACAGATTCTCTCTTAACGATGGACTGGTTTTTGGATTCGAAGGAGTAGTTTGTATTTTGTTTCCTATATGTTTGCTTTTGAATTATCGCTATCCGTTATTCAGTTTGGAAAAACGTTGCTTATACAAAGTTGAACAATTGTCTTGCAGCATTGTTTCATTAATTTATTTTCCTTTAGTACTCAGACCTGGCTCATTATTTATTATATTGAATATATGTTCTAATCCTATGCTTTTTGCTGTAACTGTGGGAAAATCTTTTGGATTCATTCCATCTATAACTTATATACATTAACGTTAGGCTATTATTTGCTCCTTAACTTGCTGTGTTAGTGTATACTGTAACAATTTATTTATTTAACATTGTGTTTGCTATTGATTTAGTTCTTCATATATTTATAGCCTTTATATAAACGTTTGTGGTTCCTGAACCGTTGCCTATTTGGTGGTTCAATTAGTTTTAATTGTTTGCCTCTAAATGTTTATTTTGAGCTTCGGTTACGTATACACATTTATAACATTTGGTTTTTGCTTTGGTTTTATATATTTGTCTTTGGCACTATATATTTTTTTTCCTTTCCAGTGCCTACTTTATTGTTTATTGGAATAATTTATTGCCATATGGTTGTTTACATTTCTGGATGTTTTTCTTTATAGTGGATTAAACACAATTTTTTAGTAGCCTTTTCATAATTGTCTTGGCTTTAATACTTTCTAACATGTTTAGTGTAGATTCATTGTTCTGTTTGTAAACTTATCATCATCATCATCATTATTAAAATGACTATATATAAACCTTTGGTATTTCTTTGTGAATATATAAGTTACCGTTTGTTGTGGCTTTATTTCCGTTGACTTTGGACATAAGGCTATGGCTTTATTGGATAAAAAAATAAAATAAATTTTGTTTGTTAATTTATATTTGGTGGAAAATATAAATATGAGTTTCTAAGACGTGGACTTAAATTTTGGTTTTCAAAATGACGTCTATTTTGAACACAAACACTTTGGAGAAAATGATTTGATGACTGTCCCTGTGGCACGAGTTCTAATTCCTGTGGTATCGATTTTTGTTTTGGGGAACTACGAAAAGACACTGGAGAAATTTGATGCGTCGATTTTTAAGAGGCGACGATGTAGATATTGTTTCATCTGACGAGCTGAATCTTTTGGGATTCTTGACTGAGAATGCTCCAAAGCTCAAAGATAATGAGTAGGATGTGCAAGTCATCAATGCGGTTGATGCATGGAAGTATCCTAATTTCCTATGCCAAAATTATGTGACGAACAATTTAACTGATTCATTATACAATGCGTATAAAATGGCAAAGGAATTGTTGGAGCATTTGGACCATAATTATAAGATTAAGGATGTCGGTGCCTGTAACGTCCCGAAATTTATTTAATATTAATGTAATGTAAATGATGAATTAGTGTGCCATAATTAAAGTTTTAACTTTAATTAGATTATTTGGTTGGATTTTTAGTTTTTGGTTGTTTTGTTAAAATTGATGTGTTCAAAAGATTTCTTATTGATTTAAAATGATGTTTTGAGTTTTAAAACACAACAATTTGTAAAATGTTAAAAATACTCTGTTTTACAAAACCGTGGGCGGCACATGGTTTTCGCACAGTAAAACCGCCCACCGATTTTCTCTATTTATTTCTCTTTCTTCCCTCTCTCTCCTCACTTCCACGCCAACCTCTCTCTCTTCCTCTTGATATCTCTCGGCAGCCTCTCTCTCTCTCAATCTCTCTCTAAAAATTTTTGATTTCCATTCGAATCCAAGCTTCGGAACAGCAAGGAGGAAGCTCGGGGACGTGATTCGGCAACCGAGAACGCGGATTGAAGCTTCGATTCGAGGTTAGATTCGAAATTTCTAAACTTTTTACAAAATTTTCGAATTTGTGTGTTTTTGAAATCTAAGTTTGTTTTAGCTTAGAAAACCGTGGATTTGTGTTAAATGAGCTTAGAACAACTAGAATCTAAACCTAGATTGAAGAAAAACGGATTGGATTCAAGATTTTCATTTTTCTCCTCTTTTTCTCATTTTCGGATTTTTGAAGATTTTGAGTTCAAATGTTGTTTAAATGATCCCAAACATGTTCTAGAATGTTTTTCTATCAACTATAGTTGTTTTTCATGCCTGGGATTTGAGAAAAACAGGTTAGAAACAAGATTTGGATTTTGGGGATCGAGAAACCCGTGGCTGGGATTTCTGGATCTTCCCAGTTCGGCAGGCCGAAGTTCATGTTCGGCAGGCCGGAGTGATGATCAGCAGGCCGGTGTTCTTCCGACCGGCAGGCCGAATCTGGGGACATGTTCGGCAGGCCGAACCTTGTTTCCGGCAGGCCGAACTGTGCAGTTCGGCAGGCCGAAGCAGGGCGTCCGGCAGGCCGACCGAGGCATGGAAAATTTTGTGATTTTTACCCGTTTTTACTATTTTGAACCCTGATTTAAATCCCAACCTTATAGGATGATTTTAATGATACAAATGGCACACTAGGACATCATGAAATGATTTGGTAACATAGAATGTCTCGAACTAGATATTGATTGACTTAGTTTGTATCTAGGATTGTTCGTGGTTCCGTGGAGCTAACGTATAGCGGATCGGGATTACGGTGTGGGGTACCGGCACGAGTACTGAGGTAGGACTTCTATCCTATTTCTTTGGTAGCCTGGTTTTGAAATGATTTGGCTTTGAAAAGGATTTCTATCAAAATGTTTTCAACGGTTGTTTGAAAATGGTTTTATCGGTTATATTTTTATATACCGTGACATGAAATGAATTTCATAATGAATGTAATTGACAACACTCGGTAATTGGGTTTTGAATGATGATGATAATAAACACATGGGCATGATGCCATATCAGAGATCGGGTCGTGATCGACCTTGGGGGCAGGTCCCGAAACCCAGCTGGGCCACTACGGTGGTGATATCATGGTTTGCCTAGGTAAATGTAAACTGGTGTTTTGATTTGATGAGTAGACTGTTCTGTGTCAGAACGGCTCTACTCAATTTATTTATTTATTTATTCGAGTTTCTTTCTGTATAACTCCTGATAATGTTATGTTTCTTTGCATTAAATTATTTTATAAAACTTAGTCCTACTGAGCCTTTCGCTCACGTTTTATCTGTTTTAAATCCCCCCCCTCTAGGTGGTTTCCCATTTAGGTTTGGAGAAGATTCTTCGGACCGAACTCAGGAGCAATAGGAGAATTTGTTTACATTCTGTATTTGTTAATCAAGGCATGTAAGACTTAACTTTATTTGTACTTGGACTGTAATTGTATTTGTGATATTGTCAGAACCATGTGTGTGCACAAGTTGTGGGTTGTGGAACCCATATTCGCGGTTTTTATTCAATTATTGTTATTTGTTTAATGATTTTAAATTCTTTATCAAATGTGGTGGAAAAATCTCTTTATTTCTTGCTTAATTGGATTTTTGTAAACTCTTAATTTCTATTAAATTCTCTTTTAATTAATCTAAACATTCCGCCACGTCACCTCCCGTACTCCGGGGCGTGACAGAATGGTATCAGAGCTCAAGGTTATGAACCTTGGGAATTGTGCACACATAGGTTTGACAATGAAATACTTCTGACAGTCCAAATTTTGTTTTCAGAAGTGAGAGGATGGCACCTAGACGTCGTTCGACTGCTGACGCCGAGTTCGGAAATGATGAGGGCCTGATGAGGTCTATGATTGCGGCTTTCCGACAGATGGCAGCCAGGACTAGACCGGAAGACTCCAGTGTTGGTAGTCGGCATGCTTTCTTTAAGGAATTTCGGCGGGCGTCTATTCTGACTTTTGATGGCAATGGGGATCCGCAGTTAGCAGAGTATTGGTTGGATTCGATCTTGAAGCATCTTGATACCCTTGGTGTGCCTGAGGAGTATCGTGTGGAGTTTGCGGCGTATAAGCTCGAGGGTGGCGCCAACACCTGGTGGAGACAAACTAAGCGTCTGGAGCGCGGTGGCGATATCGGTTGGGACAAGTTCGAAGATCTGTTCTATGATCGGTATTTTCCACAGGGATATAGAGATCAGAAGGCAGCTGAGTTTTATAGACTGCAGCAGGGTGATCTTTCAGTTCGGGAGTATGAGGCAAAGTTTAGCGAGTTGGCTAGGTTTGCTCCATCAGCTGTGGCATCGGAGCGCGAGAAATGCATCAAGTTTCAGGAAGGACTCAAGGCTCCTATTCGGCGGCAGTTGGTTGCTCTACGGCTTAGGAGTTTCGGAGAGCTTGTGTCGTCGGCGATCTCCGTGGAGAATGATTACGTGCAGTATTGTGAGGACCGAGCTAAGGCTTCAGGAGGACCGCAGAGGAGTGGCAGGAAGAGCACCAGTAGTCGTCCAGCTCCGGGGAAAGGCAAGCAAGGCGGTGCGACCAGTGGCAGTAGCAGTTCGTCTGGCAGCGGGCGCAGCAACCCCTACAGCTTTCATTGTCATTTCTGTCAGCAGCCCGGACACATCAAGAGGAATTGCCCGATTAGGAGTGCTCGTCTTGGATCGCAGACCGGGGAGGATGCCAGTCGTTCATCTCAGCCTCAGCCTCAGACCCTACCTCCGCCTCCGCAGTACCCGCAGTTGCAGTATCCGCAGTTTTCTCCTCAGCAATTCTCATATCCGGCACGGGGACAGCAGCCGCAGTATTTTCAACGCAGTGTTCCTCAGTATAGAGCGCCGAGTACAGGTAGTGTGCAGTCATCTCCATCTCAGCAGTATCGGCCGAGTAATGCAGGACCCAGCAATGTCGGTAGAGGAAAAGGGAAGGCGCCAGTGCAGGTTCATGCAATGGCATCTGGAGGGTCAGATTCTCAGACTGGTAACGCGGTTGTCGATGGTATGGTTTTGGTTTCTAGATCTCTAGCTCGCGTTTTATTTGATACCGGTGCCTCTCATTCTCTCATTTTGAGTTCTTTTGTACATGCCTTGGGATTAGAAGTAGAAGAGTTTAAGGAACCCCTAGTTATAACTTCTCCCTTGGGGCGGGTGTGTGTGGATTGTATGTGTAAATCATGTAAAATAAAGATTGGGGATGAGATTTTGAAAAGTGATTTGATTGTACTCCCCATGAGTTCCTATGATGTGATTTTAGGGATGGACTGGTTGTCCAGGTATAGTGCAGTTGTGGACTGCCAACTTAGAAAAGTGACCCTAGTGTCTGATAGGGGAACGGTGATCACTTACCAGGGTGGTGGTGATTGGCTAATGAGTGAGCGTCTCATGAAGTCATGTCTAGGAGGGCGAAGGAATCTAGATTGTTTTGCTTTTCTTGCCAATCTAGATTGCGAGCCCTGTGTTTCGAGTAGTAGTGTAGCGATTCCGGTGGTTGGTGAGTTCGAGGATGTCTTCCCCGACGAATTATCAGGGTTACCACCGCATCGGGAGATTGAGTTTGGTATCGAGTTGTTTCCGGGGACATCACCGATTTCTATGGCACCTTATCGGATGGCGCCGGCAGAAATGAAGGAATTGAGGAAGCAACTTCAGGAGCTTGCTGATAAAGGATATATTCGGAAT
Organism: Artocarpus heterophyllus; assembly: GCA_025403435.1. Taxonomy (NCBI): domain Eukaryota; kingdom Viridiplantae; phylum Streptophyta; class Magnoliopsida; order Rosales; family Moraceae; genus Artocarpus; species Artocarpus heterophyllus. The sequence goes on along the minus strand of CM046348.1, from coordinate 33,812,629 downwards.
AGCACATCTCCGTGGGGAGCACCAGTTTTGTTCGCTAAGAAGCACGATGGGACTCTCAGGTTATGTGTGGATTATCGGCAGCTGAATCGTGTTACGGTGAAGAACAAGTATCCTTTGCCTAGGATTGATGAGCTATTTGATCAGTTGGGAGGTTCGCGATACTTCTCGAAGATTGATTTGCGGTCAGGTTATCATCAGCTCAGAATCAAGGAAGAGGATATTCCCAAGACAGCTTTTAGGACTCGGTATGGGCACTTCGAGTTTCTGGTCATGTCTTTTGGGTTGACGAATGCTCCAGCAGCTTTTATGGATTTGATGAACAGGATTTTTAGGCCGTATCTGGATCAGTTTGTGATCGTGTTCATCGATGATATTCTTGTGTATTCTAAGACATGGGAGGAGCATGAGCAGCATCTTCAGATCGTGCTTCAGACTTTGCGGGAGCACCAGTTGTATGCTAAGAGGGAAAAGTGTGAGTTCTGGTTGACTGAGGTCAAATTTCTGGGTCATGTCATCTCGGAGCATGGTATTTCAGTGGATCCGTCCAAGATTGAAGCTATATTGGAGTGGGAACGACCAAGGAATGTAGCGGAGATTCGCAGCTTCTTAGGTCTTGCTGGATATTACAGGAAATTTGTAAAGGACTTTTCGAAGATTGCAGCTCCGTTGACGAGGTTGATCAGGAAAAACGTCAGGTTTGAGTGGGATGAAGACTGTGAGTCTGCTTTCCAGGAATTGAAGAACCGGTTGACTTCAGCTCCAGTGTTGATTATTCCTAGCAGTGACGAGCCGTATGAGGTTTATGCTGATGCTTCAGGGCGCGGGCTTGGATGCGTGTTGATGCAGCATGGACGTGTGGTTGCGTACGGATCGAGACAGCTACGACCTCACGAGCGAAATTATCCTACTCACGATTTAGAGCTTGCAGCGGTGATCTACGCGCTGAAGATTTGGAGATGTTACTTGTATGGGGCATCGTTTCAGGTCTTCTCCGATCATAAGAGTTTGAGGCATTTGTTCACTCAGAGGGATCTCAATCTGAGGCAGCGCAGATGGGTGGAGTACATGGAGGATTATGATTTCGCGTTGCAGTATCATCCCGGGAAAGCTAATGTGGTAGCGGACGCGCTTAGCAGAAAGTCTTCAGGGATTCTCGCTTGTTTGATTTTTGAGGACTGGAGCAGGGATGCGACAGTGAGTGAGTATCGGCTACAGTATCATGACGACGGTGATCGAGTTTTGTTGTATCACGTGGAAGCGACTCCAGCTCTTGTTCGGATGGTGAAGCAAGGTCAGTGGCAGGATCGACATTTGCAGGGGATTCGGTCGCGGATTCAGAACGGGGAGCAGTTCGAGGAATGGAGCGTGCATGCAGATGGATCGTTGTACTTCCGGGAGCGTCTTGCAGTTCCAGTTATCGCCGAGGTGACGAAAGCCGTTCTAGATGAAGCTCATAGGTCTCAGTTTGCTATTCATCCGGGGAGCACCAAGATGTATCGTGATTTGAAGAGGCACTATTGGTGGAGAGGCATGAAGAAAGATGTTCGCGAGTACGTGGCCAAGTGTTCGACGTGTCTCCAGGTGAAAGCTGAGCATCAGAAGCCTGCAGGTCAGCTTCAGCCGCTTCCTATTCCAGGGTGGAAATGGGAGCATGTGACGATGGATTTTCTCACAGGTTTGCCGAGGACGGAGCAGCGGCATGATGCAGTTTGGGTTGTAGTCGACAGGTTGACGAAATCGGCGCATTTCATTCCGTTTAGGTCGACGTGTTCCAGGAAGATTCTCGGGGAGCTGTATATGCAGAACATTGTGAGGTTGCATGGAGTTCCTTTGTCCATCACCTCTGATCGAGACACCAGGTTTAATGCTAGGTACTGGAGGAGTTTTCAGGAGGCTTTGGGTACGGATTTGAACTTCAGTACGGCGTTTCATCCTCAGACTGATGGACAGTCTGAGCGGGTTATTCAGGTTCTCGAGGATATGTTGCGTGCTTGTGCGTTGGACTTCGGCGGGAATTGGAAGCAATGTTTGCATTTGGCGGAGTTCTCGTACAACAACAGTTATCAGGCGAGTATCGGTATGGCACCATTTGAGGCGTTGTATGGGCGGCCGTGTCGATCACCTGTGTGTTGGGCCGAGCCGGAAGATAGAGTTATTCTTGGGCCGGATGAGATTCGTGACAGCAACGAGAGAGTCGTGGTGATTCGGGGTCGGTTGAGAGCAGCTCAGAGTCGGCAGAAGAGCTACGCAGATAGGAGACGTAGACCTTTGGAGTTCGCGGTTGGAGATTTTGTTCTCTTGAGAGTGTCACCTCGTAAGGGAACTATGCGGTTCGGAGTGAGTGGGAAACTCGCGCCGAGGTATATTGGGCCGTTCGAGATCACTCAGCGTGTTGGGGTGGTCGCTTATCGGCTTGATCTTCCGCCCAAACTTTCTCATGTGCACGATGTGTTTCATGTGTCTATGCTTAGGAAGTGTCCACCTGAGCAGGGTAAGATAGTATCGTTTCGCGATGTACAGGTTCAGGAGGATACGACGTACGAAGAAGTGCCGATTCAGATCATCGACCGGAAAGTGATTAGTTTGCGTCGTCGTGAGATACCGTTGGTAAAGGTCGTGTGGCAGCATCACGGTGTTGATGAAGCCACTTGGGAATTAGAGTCGAGTATGCGGGAATTGTATCCGCATTTGTTTTGCCTTTGAGATGAGTTTTAAATTTCGAGGACGAAATTTCTTTTAGGGGTGGAGAGCTGTAACGTCCCGAAATTTATTTAATATTAATGTAATGTAAATGATGAATTAGTGTGCCATAATTAAAGTTTTAACTTTAATTAGATTATTTGGTTGGATTTTTAGTTTTTGGTTGTTTTGTTAAAATTGATGTGTTCAAAAGATTTCTTATTGATTTAAAATGATGTTTTGAGTTTTAAAACACAACAATTTGTAAAATGTTAAAAATACTCTGTTTTACAAAACCGTGGGCGGCACATGGTTTTCGTACAGTAAAACCGCCCACCGATTTTCTCTATTTATTTCTCTTTCTTCCCTCTCTCTCCTCACTTCCACGCCAACCTCTCTCTCTTCCTCTTGATATCTCTCGGCAGCCTCTCTCTCTCTCAATCTCTCTCTAAAAATTTTTGATTTCCATTCGAATCCAAGCTTCGGAACAGCAAGGAGGAAGCTCGGGGACGTGATTCGGCAACCGAGAACGCGGATTGAAGCTTCGATTCGAGGTTAGATTCGAAATTTCTAAACTTTTTACAAAATTTTCGAATTTGTGTGTTTTTGAAATCTAAGTTTGTTTTAGCTTAGAAAACCGTGGATTTGTGTTAAATGAGCTTAGAACAACTAGAATCTAAACCTAGATTGAAGAAAAACGGATTGGATTCAAGATTTTCATTTTTCTCCTCTTTTTCTCATTTTCGGATTTTTGAAGATTTTGAGTTCAAATGTTGTTTAAATGATCCCAAACATGTTCTAGAATGTTTTTCTATCAACTATAGTTGTTTTTCATGCCTGGGATTTGAGAAAAACAGGTTAGAAACAAGATTTGGATTTTGGGGATCGAGAAACCCGTGGCTGGGATTTCTGGATCTTCCCAGTTCGGCAGGCCGAAGTTCATGTTCGGCAGGCCGGAGTGATGATCGGCAGGCCGGTGTTCTTCCGACCGGCAGGCCGAATCTGGGGACATGTTCGGCAGGCCGAACCTTGTTTCCGGCAGGCCGAACTGTGCAGTTCGGCAGGCCGAAGCAGGGCGTCCGGCAGGCCGACCGAGGCATGGAAAATTTTGTGATTTTTACCCGTTTTTACTATTTTGAACCCTGATTTAAATCCCAACCTTATAGGATGATTTTAATGATACAAATGGCACACTAGGACATCATGAAATGATTTGGTAACATAGAATGTCTCGAACTAGATATTGATTGACTTAGTTTGTATCTAGGATTGTTCGTGGTTCCGTGGAGCTAACGTATAGCGGATCGGGATTACGGTGTGGGGTACCGGCACGAGTACTGAGGTAGGACTTCTATCCTATTTCTTTGGTAGCCTGGTTTTGAAATGATTTGGCTTTGAAAAGGATTTCTATCAAAATGTTTTCAACGGTTGTTTGAAAATGGTTTTATCGGTTATATTTTTATATACCGTGACATGAAATGAATTTCATAATGAATGTAATTGACAACACTCGGTAATTGGGTTTTGAATGATGATGATAATAAACACATGGGCATGATGCCATATCAGAGATCGGGTCGTGATCGACCTTGGGGGCAGGTCCCGAAACCTAGCTGGGCCACTACGGTGGTGATATCATGGTTTGCCTAGGTAAATGTAAACTGGTGTTTTGATTTGACGAGTAGACTGTTCTGTGTCAGAACGGCTCTACTCAATTTATTTATTTATTTATTCGAGTTTCTTTCTGTATAACTCCTGATAATGTTATGTTTCTTTGCATTAAATTATTTTATAAAACTTAGTCCTACTGAGCCTTTCGCTCACGTTTTATCTGTTTTAAATCCCCCCCCTCTAGGTGGTTTCCCATTTAGGTTTGGAGAAGATTCTTCGGACCGAACTCAGGAGCAATAGGAGAATTTGTTTACATTCTGTATTTGTTAATCAAGGCATGTAAGACTTAACTTTATTTGTACTTGGACTGTAATTGTATTTGTGATATTGTCAGAACCATGTGTGTGCACAAGTTGTGGGTTGTGGAACCCATATTCGCGGTTTTTATTCAATTATTGTTATTTGTTTAATGATTTTAAATTCTTTATCAAATGTGGTGGAAAAATCTCTTTATTTCTTGCTTAATTGGATTTTTGTAAACTCTTAATTTCTATTAAATTCTCTTTTAATTAATCTAAACATTCCGCCACGTCACCTCCCGTACTCCGGGGCGTGACAGTGCCACGAAATCCGTTGTAGGCCAATTCCTAGACTGTAAGATAGTGGACTCCAAAAACAGTGATATCTCAAGTGCAACAGATCCAAGTGATCCTACACGAGATTCAAGCTGAGAGGATGGTATTTAACCTTCCAAGTAGTTGCTATCATTGAGAAGCTAGCTACCTCCCTGCATCTGCATGGAAGGATTTCAAAAATACCTAAAGCATAAGCGAAAGGAGACGAATATCAAAGAATTGATTGTTAGACTTCGAATTGAGAAAGACAACAAAGGTTCCAAGAAGAAAGCTCATCTTAGGCTATTGCTAAGGCAAACATTGTAGAGCACAATTAAAGCTCCAAGTCCTAGAACAACAAGTCAGGCAATGGGTCTAAGCTAGGACGAAAAGAAGGAATCTCCAAGAAGCAAAATTTCTTACAAAAAGGCTTCAATCGTGACAACGTGGATCACAAATCAGCGGATTGCAGGCTGTCAAAGAAGAAGAAAGAGGCAAACATGATGGATAATATCACTTAAAATGTTTCATATATAAACCTCTCTGTATTTGTATCTAAAGTGAACTTGGTCGGGTCTAGCCCGAAGGAATGGTGGATAACCATCAATGATACTGAGCATGTATACTTGGACAAAGGGATGTTCACTTCCTTCAAGCATATCGAGAATGGGGAAAAGCCAAGGCAATGTGATCCTAAGGATGACCTCTGGGAAAGAGTTGACTCTAAAAAAAAATATGTTGTATGTGCCAAAAATCTGAAGAACTTGGTAGTTTTCAAGTTAGACAAGGTTATATTGACCAAGAGTGTAATATATGTGGGAAAAGGCATGTAAAAATGGCTTGTTTAAGCTCAATATAAGGATTGTAAGGCCCACTATTAGTGAAATGAAGAATATTTAGGTTTACTTGCTTGAGTGGCATGGTAGACTAAGACGTATTAATTATGATACTCTGTGGAGACTAATTCACTTGAATCACATACCCGTTTTTCATATTGATTCCAAAACAAAGTGTGAGGCTTGTGTAGAAGCAAAGTTGACAAGATCATTATTCCAAAGAATTGAAAAAACACTAACCTAGATTTGATTCACAATGATATCTATGATTTAAAATTTCTTCAACAAGGGGTGTCAATAAGTATGTTGTTACTTTTGATAATAGTACAAAATACTGCCATATGTATTTGCTGAAAAGCAAGGATGAAGGTATAGAGAAATTTGCCATCTATAGGAAAGAAGTTGAGAATCAATTTAACAAGAAAATTAAAGTGGTAAGAAGTGAATGTGGTGGTGAATACAAAGCATCTTTCGGTGAATTTTGCACACAACATGGAATTGTTCATGAAGTCATGCCGCCTTATTCACCCTAGTCAAATGGAGTGGTTGAATGAAAGAATCGTACATTAAAAAGGTGTTTGGTATGTAATAATCCTAAGGGTGAGAATAGGAATCTGTAAGATTCCTCCCACGTTTGTTACAAGAATCCTAATTTTTGGACTCTTGAGAAACTTAATCTCATGGAATTCACTTTACACCGTTTTAGGGTAATCTGAATCCCACCCAAAAAGATGATATTCATATTCTTAGAAATCTCAAAACCATGACAATCTCACATTTTTTCCATGATGATGATAAATAATATAATATAATATAATATAAAAACTATTAAATATTTATAATATTATCAGAACTTAATATTACTATTTAATGTTAATATTATATAAAATAACAATATATTATAAGGAATTATATTTTTATTATTATTTATATTCGTATTCATATATTATATATATATATAATATTTTAGAATAATTATATTATTATTAAATTATAATAATAATATTATTATAAATTAATATTTTTATATAATATAAGTATAAAAATTATATTAATATAAAATAATAATTTGATAATAAGGATAATAATAACATTAACAATAATAATAAGAATATATAATAACATATATAATATTTAAATGTAATATATATTATTAATTAATATTAATATACAATATATATAAATACTATGATAATAAAATAAATAAAATAATTTAGTACTATTATTATAAATTAATATTATTATATAATATAGATATAAATATTATATCAATATAAATTAATAATTTAATAATAATAATTTAATAATAAGGATAATAATAATATTAACAATAATAATAAAAAATAATAATATAATGTAAATATGAATAGTATAATATTAATATTCATAGTAATATCAATATCAAATTATAGTAATACAATTATAATAATTATAAATATAAAATATAACAAAATATGTTTAATATTTTCCATAACAATATTTTGATTTAATATTAATATTAATATAAATAATAATACATTATTAAGAATTATATTTTTATTATTATTTATATTCATGTCAATATATTATATATTATATACAACATTTTAATATTAACTTATTGTTAAATAATAATTTTATGATTATTATAAATTAATATTTTTATATAATATAATATAAATATTGTATTATATTAACATGAAATAATAATTATTTAATAATAATGATAATAAAAATATTAATATTCATAGTAGTATTAATGTCAATTAGATATAATATTATTTTATTATTTATATTTATATGTGTATTATTATTTAATATTAGTACGCACACATTATATTGATACATTTAATGTTAATACTATAAATTATTTTTGTTAATTATATAAGATTCCTATGTACAACCAAATACAATAATATATTATTTCTAGGAATCTAATAGAAGATTCCTATGTACAACCAAATATGATAATATTGGTTTCTTAGAAATCATATTACCTACTATCATTTTTCTAGGAATATGATTCCTACTGATTACTGCATACCAAACACCTCCTAAAGGATATGATGAATGCAATATTTATAAGCTCTGGGTTACCTTAGAACATGTGGGGCAAAGTCATCCTACCAACAAATTATCTTTTAAATGAGGTGCTCCGAAAGAAAGAAAATAAAACCCATATGAGCTATGGAAAGGAAGACAACCTTTTTATAAATTGTTGCGAATATGGGGATGTCTTGCCAAAGTGGTTGTACTTGGATCAAAGAAGGTGAAAATAGGTATGAAAACTATTGATTGCATTTTTATAGACTATGCACATAACAATAGTACTTATCGGTTTATCGTGCAAAAGTCAAAAATCCCAAACATACACAAAAACACGATAATGGAATCAAGAAATACAATGTTCTTCAAACATGTATTTCTATGTAAGTCCAAAGAGGGATCAAGTTTATCTAAATGAACACTTGAGACTATGAATAATAAAAGTCACTACTAGGACCAAGAACTGAAAGTTGAGGATGAACCTAAACATATCAAGAGAGTAAGCACAAAAAAATCTTTTGGTCTACATTTTTTAACTATCTACTAAAAGGTGAACCTTAAAGCTTTAAGGAAGCTGAAGGCCCTTTGTGGAAAGAGGCCATTAAGAGTATAATTGATTCCATTCTATAAAATCATACTTAGGAACTAGTAGATCTCCTTCTAGGATGTAAAGCATTGGGTTACAAGTGGATTTTCAAGAGGAAACTAAAAGCAGATAGATCATTGACAAGTATAATGCAGGCTTGTAAATTAAATGATACAGGCAATAGGAAGGTCTTGATTACTTTGATACGTATCGTCTTGTGATGAGAATAAATTCCATCTAAATGATCATCATAATTAATGCTTTGCAAAATCTCAAAATACATGAAATGGATGTAAAAACTACCTTTCTTAAAGGCGATTTAGATGAAGAAATCTATATAGAGAAACCTAAAGGTTTTTCTACACCAGGACAAGAAAAGAAAGTGTGTAAATTGATGAAGTCCTTGTTTGGCTTGAAACAAGCACTAAGACAATGACATAAGAAATTTGATAGGGCCATGATGGAGAATGGTTTGGAAATCAATAAATGTGACAAATGTGTCTACAACAAGGATACATAAAATAACTATGTAATCTTATGTCTTTATGTAGATAACATGCTCATTGTTGGTAGCAACGATAGAATGATCAAGTCTATCAATGATCTATTAAATTCAAGATTTGACATGAATGATATGGGGCCAACTGATGTGATATTAGGAATTAAAATCTTTAGAATATCGGAAGGTCTCCTTCTAAGTCAGTCGTACTATATAGATGAGAAATTTAGTAAAGAGGATTCTGGTAAAGCCAGAACATCGATAGACACAAGTCTACAATTGTGCAATAACAAAGATGAGAGTGTTTCTCAAGTAGAGCACTGTAGAGCGATTAGAAGTTTGATGTACTTCATGAGTTATACAATACCAAATATAGCTTACATATAAGCTGAGTACATACATGAGTAATTCGGGAGCTGACTGTTGGAAAGTAATAATAAGAACACTAAGATACTTACAGTATACTCGTAATTATGAGTTGCATTATACTAAATATCCTGTTGTTCTATAAGGATATAGTGATGCAAATTGGATATATGATATTAAATACTCAAAGTTAACGAGTGGATATGTATTCACACTAAGAGGTGTAGTTGTGTTATGAAAATCCTCAAAACAAACAGTTATTGCTAGATTCCTATTGGAGTCTAAGTTTATTGCTTTAGATAAATGCAATGAAGAGGCAGAATGGCTATGCCATTTCTTAAAGGATACTCCAAGCTGGCCTAAGCTTGTGCCGTTAATATGTATATATTGTGACAGTCAGTTAGCAATTGGAAAGGCACTAAACAACATGTACAATACTAAGTCTATTTTCAGCTGGGATTATCTCTATTGACTATATGATGTCAAGGCTAACATTACATATCTACTAACCAAATGGTTAACTAGAGAGTTGGTTGAAAAATTATCAAAGAGAATGATACTAAAACCCATTAAATAACTAGTTGATACAATGAAAACTCGACCTAGTTGACTAGAGATCCCAACATCTAGATTCAAAGGAACAACCTAGCTGTAAAGACTATTTGAAATCACTGTAGGGGTTATTCCTTGTCTATTCCTATGATGAAAATAGTAAAACCTAAAGGGATAAGGTTAAGCTATGCTTTTAATGATTCTTAGGTGTTGGAATTTCTTGGATAAGAAAGCACCAATGTGAGAGAGAAGTGGGGTCACTTCAATTGAGTATTATATGCGACTCAATTCTTTACAAACTCTTACAAAACCAGGGACACAGACACCATTAGATCCTTAAGCATTGGCAGTGAGGAATCAATCTGTTTAAAGAAATTCTGTGGAACATAAGCCTCGGCTTTTCCTTCATTTCAATATCGTTTGTCTTCCTATTTTTATTATGCTTATTGTTCATATTTTGAGCTCTTTGTTCATCTATTATTCTACGCTGCTAACATATACAAATATCTTATTTATGGTGATTTTTGAATTTTGATGGTTTTTGAATGCTTTTGGAATTCTTTACCTACCATGTAAAATGTTGATACAATAATAGTAAGAAAACTAAAGGTAAATAATGGAATATGTTTTTTTAAATAACGTAATCTCTCTTTTTTTAGTTTGTCACTGATATTATCAAAATAGCAAAGTTTCATCTATTTAGTTAGATCAGTTTACATTCTAACATTGATTAGAATGTTTCTGGTAGACTTTGTAGATACAACATTTTTGTTTGTATTCTAAACTCCTAGCTTTTGATTGAAGAACCCATTTGGAAAAGCTTTTGCTTCTATTTTTGGACAGTTGAAAAAAGAAGCAAAAGCCTAGACTTTTAGTTACTGTTTTGCTGTTGTAGTTTACAAGTGCTTCTTATTTCAGAAGTGCTTTTCTTTTGGCAGGACGATTTCAATAACCAGGATATGCCCATCATACCCATACTTAAAATAATTGATGGATATGTAGATATTTGTCTTAAATTGATTTTCAAAGAACCAAAAAAATAAATTTCTTCATGCAAATGTAAAATAAATAAATTAATTAAATACCATTACTATTATAATTGTTGGAAAAACGGTACGCAACAGAATTTTAAAATCTTTAAATCAGAGTATTTTCTAAAACATAAGATTGACATGCTAAATACATAAATTAATAACAGATCTTATTAACCTATTTTGTATATCGAAGTAGGCTCGAATCTGTGTAGAAAAGAATGTTCTAGAAGAGCCTCAACCAACTGGTTTTCTTTGCTATTTTTTATCCACGATTGGAGTATGGGTGGTCACATGTCGTACAGCTTTTCCTCTAGTGACTCTCCTTCCAACCACTTAAGAAGACCTATAGCTAAGGTTCTTGATATTGAACAATAACTTTCGGAGAGTTTTAGAGTTTCTCAAACTAGAGTACTCACTCTATGCTTTTCAACTAATATAAATTACTGAGAAAACTCACCCCTTATTTATAATGGTTGAATTTAGGGTTAAGCCTTATCAGATTATGCCTCAAAATTCAAGTCTAGATCAACTTTTGAAGAAAAACTTGTCTAAAATGCGTATACGGATTATTGCATGGTTGGTAGGCCGATCTCCTAGATCGGCCTACTAAACTTACTCCATTAGCAGGCCTAAGTTTACATCAGCCTACCGAACTTATGATAATCTTGATCCATAAGAATATCTTATTTTTCACCTGAGATTCTTAGACAGAGCCTTAGTTTTAATTCAAATAACCTAATAGAGAAGTTATCTAATTAAAATAGTCATATCTAGATAATCCCATAAAAAATAAAAAATTATCCAAATAATTTAACATGTTTATCCTAAATTAATTTACAAAATTAATTCAACTGATAAACTAACATGAATTATTAAATCCAATCTTATCGAATTTTAGCCAATCTAATAATTTAACATAAGTCATCAATATGTAGGAAAAACATGCCGTATCGTTACAAGATTTATAACGAGCAAGCGAAGGGGACCCGATGGACATATATAGTTCAAGCCCATAATTATAAAATACAATATCGCAGATATATATTTTACAATTATCAACTTTAACTCTACTCCACTAAAAGCTAAGAGCTGCACTCTCGAACTATATAAAATCATAAAGCTTCAATAAGCTAACTATCCATGACATATCATAACATACTACTGTTGAAAAAATAGTACGCAACGGAATTTTAAAAATGTTATATCAGAGTACTTTCCAAAATAGAAGTTTGACATGCTATATGCATAAATTAACCAGATCTTACTAACCTTAGAATGCTGAAGAACTCCCGCAATCTGTGAAGAGAAGTAACGTTCCAAAAGAGCCTCAACCAACTGGTCTTCTTTGCTATTCTCTATCCACAATCGGAGTGAGTGTGGGCTCACACTACATCTCTTCCAACAGGTGACTCTCCTTCCAACCAATTGAGAGAACCCAAAGCTAGTGTTCGTGATTTGTGAACAAGAGCTCTCAAGGAGTTTCCAGATTCTCACCAGCAAAGTATCACTCTTAATCTCTCAATTGATCTGAATAACTTATGTGACTTACTCCCTATTTATAGAGGTAGGGTCTAGGGTCAGTCCTTATCATATTAGGTATCAAAATTTGAATAAGAATCAAATTCGGATCAATATCTGATAAGATCTACGTAAAAACGTGTGATCTTATCGTTTGCTCATCGGCAGGTCGAACTTGCCCATCGGCATGCCAAACTGCCGAATAAAAATCTCAGCGAATCTTTTATTTTCCACCCAAGATTCTATAGGATAAAGTCTCAGTTTTAATTTAAATAACCTAATAGAAAAGTTATCTGATTAAAACAACTTTATCTAGATAATCTCTAAGAAAATAAATGAATTCCCAATAATTCTACAAGTTTATCTTGATCTAATTTATCCAAAATTAAATCAATTGATAAACAGACAAGAATTATTCGATCCTAATAATTCAACAAGTTTATCTTGAATCAATTTTATCACAAAATTAATTCAACCGATAAACAGACATGAATTACTGATTCTTCCAAATTTAACAAATCTGATAAATTTGACATAAGTCACCTATTATTGAAAAAGCACGCCGTATTGTTACAGGATGTTGTGAGCAAGCAAAGGGGACCAAATGGACCTATATAGTCCAAGCTCCCGATAATCATGAAACCCAATATCCCAGATATACATTTCATAATTATCAACCCCAACGCTACTCCACTAAAAGCTTGGAGCTGCACTCTCGAACTACATAGAATTACGAAACCCATATAGCTAAGTCTCCATGACATATCATGATGTATTATCCATAATCGGCTTAAGGACAAGTTCTGTCTTACCTTCCTGATTATTTTTATCTTACATTCCATTATCTCACCATCGAAAAACTACCATCCAAAGACAATATACCATTTGGTTACACCTATGTATCAAAATGGTTGAGCACTCCAGTTTTCCAATTACAGGATAACACATATAAGAGGATATCACTACTCCTAAAGAGGAGCTATGGATTCCATATCTATGAATAACAGGTCTACGCTATCAAGAGTCATGCCTCCAATGTACCGGCATGCATACCATTATTAAGATGTGGGTGTCACCCTTTGGTACATCAAAAGACACAAGTCAAGACAACAGGCCCACTATTCATCTCAAGATTAAGATACAATACAAATGATTGTCTAAAGTGAATCGATTTTTTGAGATAGAATTATTAATCCAAATCAATTCACTTTATGTCCCGATCCAACACATCGTCACCTATGACAATATGCCAATGTTTCTATTCACGGAGTCCACCTCCGATGGTCAAGACAAACCATCTCCCAATAGAGATGTAGACAACATAACAATCTTTACATGAATAAACCACCCAACTTTATTTCCTCGATTGCGGATCTTACGATTTAGACTATCACCTTATGAATCGTTTCCTCTGCATAATCTGTCCATCATATGCCCAATTCTTAAGGTTTAGACCGACAGTCTTAGACTATTATTTACTTAACATACATTCAACAAATATGAATGTAAAGAGGACAAGATTTGGTGTATAAACAATGAAAAAATTATTTATTGATAAAAATGTCTCCAAAAACTTATTACATTTTTACTCATTGGGGCATACATGTCTAACAATCTCCCACTTGCACTAAGTGAGTAAATATGACAAATCTCGCATCCCGATAGCTTCCACATGCGTCTCTAAGTCTCTCCCAATAAGTGTCTTTGTAAATGGATTAGCTAAATTGTCCTCTGACATGATCTTGCACACCGTGACATGCCCGCCCTCAACGAAGTCCTTTATCACATGATACTTTCGATCAATATGCTTACTCATCTTGTAAAATCTTGGTTCCTTAGCATTAGCTACCGCCGCACTGTTATCATAGTACAGTGATACCGCCTTATCTATACCAGGAACTACCTCAAGATCCCCAATGAACTTGCGGAGCCACACTGCTTCTTTCGAAGCATCACTAGCTGCCACATACTCGGCCTCTATCGTTGAATCTGAAGTACAATCTTGCTTCACACTTCTCCAACTGATGGCATCGCCGCCTAGAGTAAACACAAAACTCAAAGTCGATTTCCTAGAATCCAGACAGGATTGAAAATCTGAGTCAGTATATCCTAAAGGAATCAAGTCTTCACCCAAATATACAAACATATACCCTCAAGTCCTTCTTAGGAACATGAAAATATGCTTTACCGTAACCCAATGGTTCGGTCCTAGATCCGCCTAAAATCGACTTAAAATCCCGATCGTATAACTAATATCTGGTAGTGTGCAAAGCATGGCATACATGAGACTACCCACTACCAAAGCATAAGGCACATTTTTCATGTATTCTCTTTCTTCATAAGACTTTGGAGAGTACTTTCTTAGAAAGAGTAATTCTAGACCTAGATGGTTGCCCATCTTTCTTGGAATCCTGCATTACAAACCTCCTGAGAATTTTATCTATGTAGTAGGCCCGGGACGAAGCTATCAATTTGTTCTTCCTATCCTGAAAGATTTGGATAACAAGAACAAAATTAGCCTCAACCAAGTCTTTCATGTCAAACTGCTTGGTCAACCATAATTTGACTGATGACAACGCCCCAATGTCATTGCCTATTAGCAGAATGTCATCTACATAGAGCGGTAGAAAAACCATCTTCCCATCCTTAATGTGTTTGTAAACACATGGCTCATCCATATTTTGTTAGAACCCAGAAGTCTTGATCACCTGATCAAATCTTATATTCCAAGAACAGGAAGCCTGCTTAAGTCCATAAATTGACTTTAGCAGCTTACAAACCTTACCCTCTTGACCCTTGACTTTGAACCTGTCTGGTTGTACCATATAAATGGACTCATCAAGATAGCCATTTAGAAAAGCCGTCTTGACATCCATCTACCAAATCTCATAGTTGAGAGCGGCAGCTATGGACAAGAGAATCCGGATGGACTTAAGCTTGGCTACAAGAGAAAAGGTTTCCTCATAATCGATTCCTTCCTTTTGCGTATAACCCTTAGCTACCTGTCTAGCCTTAAAGGTTTCGACCTTTCCATCCACTCCTCTTTTCCTCTTGTAGATCCACTTACACTCTATGGGTTTTACCCCTTTGGGAAGATCCATAAGCTCCCAGACATGATTAGTCTCCATAGACTTTATCTCAACGTTCATAGCCTCTGTCCAGAGTGTTGAATCAACATCCTCCATAGCTTCTGCGTAAGTATAAGGATCCATGTCATGTTCATCTGGTTCAGCCAAAAAGACCTCCCCATTAAACATATACCTCTCAGGTTGACGCCCGATCCTCCCACTACGCCGAAGCCCCTAAGGTTGTTGTTCAAGTTTGTTTGGTTTTTCTACACTGATTAGAACAGTTTCATTCAGAACCTCGGAAGTGATCAAATCACTCTTTAACTCCTTAAGCACCAATTTGCTTCAAGGTTTAAAGTCGTCCATGTAACTCTCCTCAAGGAAAGTTGCATTAGTTGAAACCACACTTTATTTTCCTTTGAGTTATAGAAATAACCCCCTTTAGTCCCTTTCGGATATCCTACAAACATGCAAACTTTTGAACATGCTTCCAACTTATTCGGATCCTTAAATAGGACGTGAGCCTGACATCTCCATATGCAAATATGGTTTAAGGATGTCTTCCTACCCGTCCACAACTCGTGAGGAGTTTTAGGGACCGATTTTGAAGGCACATTGTTCAAAAGATAACATGCGGTTTGTAGTGCATATGCCCAAAAGGATGAAGGCAATGATGAATAACTCATCATGGACTTGACCATGTCCAACAAAGTCCTATTCCTTCTCTCCGCTACGCCATTTTGCTGTGGAGTATCCGGCACAGTCAAATGGGATAAAATCCCGTTCTCTAATAAGTGTCCCAAGAACTAATCAGAAAGGTATTCTCCACCTCGATCGGATCGAAGTGCCTTCATGGGTCTACCCAATTGCTTTTCCACTTCAGCCCGAAACTCCCTAAACTTGTCAAAAGTTTCATTTTTGTGGTGCATTAGGTACACATACCCATATCCTGAGTAATCATCAATAAAAGTGACGAAGTACTCATACCTTCCTCGTGCCCGGATGTTCATCGGTCTGCAAACATCACTATGCACAAGTTCTAGATCCCCTTCAGCCCTATTACCCTTAGACCCGAACGGTCTTTTGGTCATGTTACCCTCCAAACAAGATTCACATTGAGGTATAGATTCCACCTTTAAGTGACTTAAAGGTCCATCCCTTACCAACCTTTGAATCCTATTCAGGTTAATATGACCTAGGCGTAAATGCCAAAGAAAAGTCTTATTGGAGTGAGAAGTTTTACTTCTTTTAGAGTTATTATCATTCATCTCAGCATTAAGCAATAAGTCCATCTTAGGTTTGATAAAATATAGATTATTTTGCATCCATCCAGAACAGATAAAAGATTTGTTTTTACGAATCACCACTTTATCATTAAAAGAAACCAAATAGGAGTCTTTAAATAAACAAGCTACATAAATTAAATTCCTTTTAAATTTAGGAACATAAAAACAATCTTGCATAAATAAATTCCTATAATTATCAAAATAAAGATGGACGTCTCCCACTGCTTTCGCTGAGACCAAGGATCCATCGCCCATCCGAAGCGTGAAGTCGTCATGAAGCAGACTTCTCGTTTCTTTAAACCCCTACAGAGAAATACAAACATGATTAGTTGCACCAGTATCTATGACCCAAATGTCACTGGATTCCTCAACCAAACAAGTTTCTAAATACAGAAGATCACACCTACCTCCTTTGGAAAGGAAGTCCTTGTAATGCTTCTTTATGTGCCCGACCTTTCCACAGAAGAAGCACTTAAGCTTCTTTGGGTTCTTCTTCTTCTTCTTCTTGATCTTGGTACTAGTAGGAACAGAAGACTTCCCGTTCTTGGCCCGTTGCTTCTTTCCATTCCCAGAGTTAAGATTGGAACCAGAAGTAGCTACCATGTTGGCCTCCCACCCGTAGTAGACTCCCTGATCAGCAGTTCAAACTCCTGTAACTGTTTCATTAATTCCATCAAGGTCATATCCCGTCTATTGCTTAAATTAAAAGTAGCTCTAAACGGAATAAATTCCTTTGATAGAGTCTCAAAGACCATAGTCATCTGAGTTTCAGCATCGATGTCTGCTCCATTGGTTTGAGCCTCAGCGAGGTAACCCATGACCAACATCATGTGCTCCTTTATAGATGTCCCCAGCCTCTGCTTACAGTTAAGAAGTTTCCAAAGTGCCCCTTGCCGCTTTGTTATGTCTTGGCCTCCAAACATATCCTTAAGATTATCCAAGATATGCTTTGCAATCTCATAATCTTGATGTTAAGCCTACAGCACGTTATTCATGCTAGCCATAACATAGTAGCGGGCCTGATCATTAGCATCTTTCCAGCGATCATACGCTTGGAATTGCTCATTAGATGAGTCTACCATAGGCTTAGGAGGACAAGGGGTTGTCAACACAGACTTCAGTTTCTCAAAGAAGAGGACGATATCTAGGTTCCCTTTCCAATCATTATAATTCTCTCTGGTTAATAGGTTTTTGTCAAATATCGATGATAAAACATTTTTAGACATTTTTAATTTACAATAAAGAATCATATACTAAACATAAGCAAACATGTAATAATAATTTAGTAAGATAACACAATCATTTAAAAACATACAAATGTGTTTATGTGTCAAAACCTTGAAAATATCACAACCTTACAACGATAATTCCCAACTCAGAATTCAACAAGCTCCTAGGGGAGTCATGCCAAATTCAATCAGGAACACAGATCCCCTTCTGATTAATATATGCCATCTAGGACCCGTATGATCCAGCATATACTAATAATCGTTTCTTTGGCCATTAATTTTATTAACAAAGCTCCTAGGGGAGTTAATAATAAAATTAATGTGAGTGTATAACCATCATTTTAATATTTTATCTATGATTTATAATCATCACCTAGGGTTGTGCAACCATAAATCATTCTAAAATACCTTATCCTCTTAGAGATTCAATCTGGTACATGATAGAAATCCCTTCCTAGGGGTCAGGACCACCATGTTCTGCCTATGGACCAACGATGGAGGCCTTAGATTGTCTCTTCGAAAACCTTCTCCCACTCAATCTTTTGAAATCAAGGTTTTATTTTAAGATCATGCATGAACAATTTTAATATGAGTGGTACTCCCTATTCTATATGACATGTTATCAATGTACATGGCAAATCATATTATAATACAGACAAGCAAAGCAATCAAGCAAAGCTTCAAGCAAAATAATAAATAACCGTAATATAATGGTTCCACCCTAGAGAATAGAAAACTAAGATTACAAAAGACTAATCGAGACATATTATTGATTCTTCATCCTTGAATCCTCAAGCTGTATCCTTCTTCATATAATGCCCATCTTCAAGTCTTCAATCCCGTATGAATCGAATACTTCATATTTCCAGTCATATCCAAATTTAATGTTTCTTAGAATTCTCCCAAAAACAAAATTAAAACTGCATTGAAAACTGCACTTTTCCTAGAAATTTTTCAGCTCTCGGTCGGCAAGCAGATTTGGGTGATTGGTAGGTGCCTGCCAGTCATGCTCCATTGGCCTGTCGATCAAGAAGATCGGCCTGCCGATCCATGAAAGTTTGGCTTGCTGCCAGAGCCTCCTGATTTTTGTCCCGCTGACGGCCCGCCGAACCATACGTTCGGCCTGCTGATCTACGACCATCGGCCTGTCGAACTATGAGGTTCGGCATGCCGACTGAGTAGAAATTTCCCATTCCAAAAAATACAATTTTTAATGCAATTCATCAATTTTATTTTCAACAATTCAAAAACATAAAATTAGAGACTCAGGAAATACCTAGGAGCGCCATCATCATTCTTCTACATCAGTCTTCTAAATCTGTCTTCTCTGAATAATTATTTAATTACAAAATTTTTGCAAATTTAAAATCAATAATAATTCCTAGACGGAGATGATAGTCCGCCATCTAATTACATGAAAAACCTAGATACACATTCTAACCTCTAAGGAACCATAACTGGTATAAATTAATTAATAAATAATTAAATAACAATTTAAGCAACCATAATTAATTAATGAACATTCATCACATAATCCATGATAGCATGAAAATATATAGAAACTTAGAGTACCAATCCTCTATAAAATTAAATTCAAGCATAGGAGAGATTAATATCACAAAATTTATACATATAACATGACCACAAACTCGTAAATTTATGTAAAAACCATGTCTCTGATACCAATTGTTGGGAAAATAGTATGCAGTGAAATTTTAAAAATTTTGTATTAGAGTATTTTTTAAAATACAAGTTTGACATGCTATACGCACAAATTAACCAGATCTTACTAACCTTAGAATGCTGAAGAACTCCCACAATCTATGACGAGAAGTAACGTTCTAAAAGAGCCTCAACCAACTGGTCTTCTTTGTTATCTCTATCCATGATCAGAGTGAGTGTGGGCTCACACGTATAGCTCTTCCCACCAGGTGACACTCCTTCCAACCAATTGAGAGAACCCAAAGCTAGTGTTCGTGATTTGTGAACAAGAGCTCTCAGGGAGTTTCCAGATTCTCACCAACAGAGTATCACTCCTAATCTCTGAATTGATCTGAATAACTTATGTGACTTACTCCCTATTTATAGAGGTAGGGTCTAGGGTCAGTCCTTCTCAGATTAGGTCTCAAAATTCAAATCAGAATCAAATTCGGATCAATATCTGATAAGATTCGCGTAAAAACACGTGATCTTAAAATTCGTTCAACGCCAGGCTGAACTACATAATCGGCAGGCCGAACTTGCCCATCGGGAGGCCAAACACGTGGATTGGCATGCCGAACTGTCGAATAAAAATCTCAATGAATCTTTTATTTTCCACCCGAGATTCTATAGGATAAAGTCTCAGTTTTAATTCAAATAACCAAATAGAAAAGTCATCTGATTGGAACAACTTTATCTAGATAATCTCTAAGAAAATAAATAAATTTCCAATAATTCTACAAGTTTATCTTGATCTAATTTATCCAAAATTAAATCAACCGATAAACAGACAAGAATTATTCGATCCTAATAATTCAATAAGCTTATCTTGAGTCAATTTTATCACAAAATTAATTCAACCGATAAACAGACATAAATTATCTGATTCTTCTAAATTTTAACCAATTTGATAAATCTGATATAAGTCACCAATTATTGGAAAAGCACGCCGTATCATTACAGGATGTTGTGAGCTAGCAAAGGGGACCAAATGGACCTATAAAGTTCAAGTACCCGATAATCACAAAACCCAATATCCCAGATATACATTTCATAATTATCAACTCCAATACTACTCCACTAAAAGCTTAGAGCTGCACTTTCGAACTACATAGAATTACGAAGTCCGTATAGCTAAGTCTCCATGACATATCATGATGTATTGTATCCCCATATGATTATCCATAATCGGCTTAAGGATAAGTTCTGTCTTACCTTCCTGATTATTTTTATCTTACATTCCATTATCTCATCATCGAAAAACTTACCATTTAAAAATAGTATACTATTCGGTTACACCTATGTATCTAAATGGTTGAGCGCTCCAGTCTTCCAATTACAGGATGAGGCATATAAGAGGATATCACTACTCCTAAAGAGGAGCTATGGATTCCATATCTATGAATAACAGGTCTACGCTATCAAGAGTCATGCCTCCAATGTATCGGCATGCATACCACTATTAAGATGTGGGTGCCACCCTTTGGTAAATCAAAAGACACAAGTCAAGACAACAGGCCTTCTATTCATCTCAAGATTAAGATACAATACAAATGATTGTCTAAATTGAATCAATTTGCCGAGACAGAATTATTAATCAAAATCAATTCACTTTATGTCTCGATTCAACACATCGTCACCTATGACAACATGCCAATGTTTCTATTCACAGAGTCCACCTCCGATGGTCAAGATAAACCATCTCCCAATAGGGATATAGACAACATAACAATCTTTACATGAACAAAGCGCCCAACTTTATTCCCTCGATTGCAGATCTTATGATTTAGACCATCACCTTAAGAATCGTGTCTTCCGTATAATCTGTCCATCATATGCCCAATTCTTAAGGTTTAGACCCACAGGCTCAGACTATTATTTGCTTAACATACATTCAACAAATATGAACGTAAAGAGGACAAGATTTGGTATATAAACAATGAATAAATTCTTTATTGATAAAAATGTCTCTAAAAACTTATTACATTTTTACTCCTTAGGGCATACATGTCTAACAGCTACATGCCCATAAGATATTTATAATCCGCTTAAGGATAAATTCTGTTTCACCTTCCTGATTATTTTATCTTACGTTCCATTATCACACCATTAGAATACTTACTATTCATAGATAGTATATTACTTGGTTACACCTATGTATCCAAATGGTTGAGCGCTCCAGTCTTCCAATTACAGGACAATGCATATAAGAGAATATCATTAACTGTACAAAAAGAGCTATGGACTCTATATCTATGAATAACAAGTCCACATGAATCAAGAGTCATGTATCTAACCTACTGGTATGCGTACAATCATAAAGTCAAGATGTTACCCTTTGGTACATCCAAAGACATAAGTTAAGAATATAAGCCCATTAGTCATTTTAGGATTAAGACACAACACATATGATTGTCTAAAGTGAATTGATTTCCACAAACAGAATTATTAACCAAATCAATTCAACTTTTATATCCTGATCCAATATATCGTCTCCTATAACAATGCACTAATGTTTCTATTCACGGGTCCCACTCGATGACCAAGACAAGCCATCTTCCATTAGGGATGTAGACAAAAAAACAATCTTAGCATGAATACAATGTCCAACTTTATTCCTTCAATTGCGAATCTTATGATTTAGACCATCACCTTTAAGATTCATGTCTTCTGCATAATCTGTCCATCATATGCAGTCTCACACTTATGTTTGGTTATCATATATTCAACAAAAATGAACATAAAGAAGACAACATTTGGTATAATAAATAAACTCTTTATGGATAAAATATCTCCAAAAACATATTACAACATTTTACTCCTTAGGACACTATGCTAACAATCTCACACTTGCATTAAGTGAGTAAATATGACCTATCTCATATCCTCATAGCCTCCACATGCTTCTCAAAAACTTTCCTAGTTAGTGTCTTCATGAAAGGATTAACTAAGTTGTCTTCAAATGCGATTTTGCATACTGCAACATGCCCATCCTCAACGAAGTCCTTATCACATGATGCTTCTAATGAATATGCTTATTCTTCTTATGAAACCTTGGTTCGTTAGCATTAGCTAATGCTACAGTGTTATCAGAATACAGTGATACCACCTTATCCATGGCAAGAATTACCTTAAGATCCTTAAGGAACTTGCAAAGCCACATTGCTTCTTTTGAAGCATCACTAACCGCTATATACTCGGCTTTCATCATTGAATCTAAAGTGCAATCTTGCTTGACACTTCTCCAAACAATGGCACCACTGCCTAGAGTAAACATAGAACTAGAAGTCGATCTTCTCGAATTCAGATAGGATTGGAAATCCAAATCAGTGTATCCTAGAGGTGTTAGATCCTTACCCAAATACACAAGTATATACCCTCGAATCCTTCTCAAGTACTTGAAAATATACTTGATCGTAACCCAATGGTTTGGTCCTAGATCTGACTTAAATCGACTTACTTTCCCGACTACATAACAAATGTCTGATCGTGTGCAAAGTACAACATACATGAGACTATCCACTGCCAAAGCATAAGGCTCATTCTTCATGTATTTTCTTTCTTCATCAGACTTTGGGGAGTCTTTCTTAGAAAGAGTAATTTCAGACCTAGATAGTTGCCCACCTTTTTTTGAATTCTACATTGCATACTTCTCGAGAATTTTATCTATATATGTTGCTTGGGATAAATCTATTATTTTTTTTTCATATCCCTAAAGATTTGGATACTAAGAACATAATTAGCTTCACCCAAGTCTTTCATATCAAACTGCTTGGTTAACCATAATTTGATCGAAGACAATACCCTAACGTCATTGTAATTGGGAGAATGTCATTTAGATAGACCAGTCGAAAAACCACATTCCCATCCTTAATGTGTTTGTAAATATATTGTTCATCCACGTTTTGTTCAAACCCATAAGTCTTGATCACCTAATCAAATCTTAATGTTCCAAGAATGGAAAGCCTACTTAAATCCATAAATTGACTTTAGCAGCTTACATACCTTACCCTCTGACCCTTAGCCTTTAACCTGTTTGGCTGCACTATATATGGACTCATTAAGATAGCCATTTAGAAAGACCATCTTGACATTGATTTGCCAAATCTCATAATCAAGACCAGTAACTATGGATAAGAGAATGTGAATGGACTTAAGCATGGCTATAGATGAAAAGATTTTCTCATAATCGATTCCTTCCTTTTACATGTATCCCTTAGCTACTAAGCTAGCTTTATAGGTTTCAAATTTCCACAAGTTCCCAAACCCAATCAGTCTCCATATACTTCATTTCAATGTTCATGGCTTCTATCCAGAACTTTGAATCAACATCCTCTATAGACTCTACATAAGTGTATGGATCTTTGTTATGTTCAACCGGTTTAGCCAAATATGCTTCACTATTGAACATATACCTCTTGGGTTGACGCTTGATCCTCCCATTACACAGAAACCCCTTAGGTGATTATTTTGTTAGTTTTTCTACATTGATTGGATTGGTTTCAACTAGACCCAGAGTGATAAAATCACTCGCCAATTCCTCAAGTACCACTTTACTTCGAGGCTTAAAGTTGTTCATGTAACTTTCTTTAGGGAAGGCTGCATTCATTGAAACTTGGACTTTATTTTCTTTTGGGTTATAAAAATAATCCCTTTTAGTCCCTTTTGGATATTCTACATATACACAAAATTTTGAACGTGCATCCATGTTGTTCGCTATATGAATATGGTCTGAGGATGTCTTCCTACCTATCCATAGTTCATGAGGAATTTTAGGAACCGATTTTGAAGGCACATTGTTCAAAAGATAACATACGGTTTGTAGTGCATATCTCCAAAAAGATGAAGGTAATGTCGAGTAACTCATCATGGATCTAACCATGTCCAATAAAGTCCTATTTCTTCTCTCAGCTATGCCATTCTACTACGAAGTGCTTGGCATAGTCAAATGGGACATAATCCCATTCTCTAATAAGTGTCCTAAGAATGGATCGAAGATTTATTCACCACTTCAATCAAATCGAAGTGCTTTTAGGGGTTTACCTAATTGCTTTTCCTCTTTAGCCTAAAACTCCCTGAACTTGTCAAAAGTTTTGCTTTTCTAATGCATTAGGTAAAAACACCCATATCTTCAGTAATTATTAATACAAGTGATAAAGTACTCATACCCTCCACGTGCCCTGATGTTCATGAGGCCATAAACATCACTATGTATAAGTTCTAGAACTCCTTCACCGCTATTGCCCTTAGACATAAATGGTCTTTTGGTCATTTTGCGTTCTAAACAAAATTTATATTGTGGTATTGATTCCACCTCTAAGTGACTTAAAAGTCCATCTCTTACCAACCTTTGAATTCTATTCAGGCCAATATAACCTAATCACAAATACTAAAGATAAGTCTTGTTAGATTGAGAAGTTTTAAGTCTTTTAGAGTTATTATCATTAACTTCAATGGTCAATAGTATGTCCATCTTAGGTTTGATAAAATAGAGATTGTTTTACATCCATCCTTCATAGATAAAAGATTTATTTTTATGGATCACCACTTTATTACTAAAAGATACTAAAAAATAGTCTTTAGAAAAACAACCTATAGATATTAGTTTCCTTTTAAGTCTAGGAATACAAAAACAATATTTCAAAAGTAAAATCTTATAATTATCAAAATAAAGATGGACATCCCACAACTTCAACTAACACCAAGGATCCATCACCCCTCTATAATGTGAAGTCCTACATAAACATGATTAGTTGCTCCAGAATCTATGATCCAAGAGTTACTTAATTCCTTAACCAAACAGGTTTCAATGACCAGAAGTTCACACTTACCACCTTGAGAAAGGAAGTCCTTGCAATTCTTCTTAATGTGCCTAACTTTCTCACAGAAAAAGCACTTCAACTTCTTTGGGTTCTTCTTTTTCTTCTTCTTATTCTTGCCATTCGCCAGAATAGAAGATTTCCCATATTTAGCCCTCTGCTTCTTTCCATTCCTTAGGTTAGGATTGGAACTAGATGCAGCCGCTAAGTTAGCCTCACCACCATCAGGAGTTTCGCTAATCGGATTTTTGAACTCCTATAACTGCTTTATCAACTCAGTCAAGGTCATATCCTATTTATTGCTTAAATTATATGAAGCTTTAGATAGGATGAACTCCTTAGATTGAGTCTCAAAAACCATAGTCATCAATGACTCAATATCGATATCAGCTCCATGGGTTTGAGCCTCAGCAAGGCAACCCATGACTAACATCATATGCTCCTTCATAGGAGTCCCTTGTCTTTGTTTGCTATTTAAGAGTTTCTAAAGAGCCTTTTACAGTTTTGTTAGGGCTTGGCCTCCAAATATGTCTTTGTTGGAAAAAGAAGTTGTGAGGTGCACAACGGAAATTTTAAAATTTTAACATCAGAGCATTTTTCTAAAACACAAGTTTGACATGCTATATGTATAAATTAAACAGATCTTACTAACCTTTATGTGCTGAAGAACTTCCGTGACCCGTAAAGAGAAGTAACGTTCCAGAAGAGCCTCAACCAACTGGTCTTCTTTGCTATTCTCTATTCACAATCGGAGTGAGTGTGGGCTCACACGTACAGCTCTTTCACCGGTGACTCTCCTTCCAGCCAATCGAGAGAACCCAAAGCTAGTGTTTGTGATTTGTGAACAAAAGCTCTCAGGAAGTTTTCAGATGCTCACCAGAAGAGTATCACTCTTAATCTTTTAATTGATCTAAGTAACTCATGAGACTTACTCCCTTTTTATAGCGATTGGTCCTAGGGTCAATCCTTATCAGATTAGGTCTCAAAAACTCGAAACAGAATCAAGTTCGGATCAATATCTGATAAGATCCGCGTGAAAAAGCATAGTTTTATCTATCCCTAATCGGCAGGCCGAACAGCCTGATGGGTAGGCCGAACAGGCCCCATCGGCAGGCTGAACACATAGATCGACAGGCCGAACTGCAGCGTAAATATTTCTACGAATCTTTTATTTTTCACCCGATATTTTATAGGATAAAGTCTCAGTTTTGATTCAAATATCTCAATAGAGAAGTTATCTAATCAAAACAAACTTTATTAAGATAATCTCTAAGAAAATAAATCAATCCACAATAATTCTACAATTTTATCTTGATTTAATTTATCCAATTAAATCAACCGATAAACAGACAAGAATTATCCGATCCCAATAATTCAACAAGTTTATCTTAAATTAATTTTATTACAAAATTAATTTATCCAATAAACAGACATGAATTATTTGATTCTTTCAAATTTTAAACCAATCCGACATAAGTCACCAATTATTGAAAAAGCACGCCGTATCGTTATAGGATTTTGTGACCTAGCAAAGGGGATCAAAATGGACCTATAAAGTTCAAGCTCTCGATAATTATGAAACCCAATATCCCATATATACATTTCATAATTATCAACTCCAACGCTACTCCACTAAAAGCATGGAGCTGCAGTCTCAAACTTTATAGAATTACGAAGCCCGTATAGCTAAGTCTCGATGACATATCAAAGTTTATCGTATCCCCATATGACAATCCATAATCAGCTTAAGGACAAGTTCTGTCTTACCTTCCTGATTATTTTTATCTTACGTTCCATTGTCTCACCATTAGAAAACTTACCATCCAAAGATAGTATACCATTCGGTGACACCTATGTATCCAAATGGTTGAGCGCTTCAGTTTTCCAATTTCAGGATAACGCATATAAGAGGATATCATTACACCTAAAGAGGAGCTATGAATTCCATATCCATGAATGACAAGTCTATGCTATCAAGAGTCATGCCTCCAACGTACCGACATGCATACCACTATTGAGATGTGGGAGTCACCCTTTGGTATATCAAAAGACACAAGTCGAGACAACGGCACCACTATCCATCTTAGGATTAAGATACAGTACAAATGATTATCTAAAGTGAATCGATTTGCCAAGATAGAATTATTAATCCAAATCAATTCACTTTGTGTCCCGATCCAACACATCGTCACCTATGAGAACGTGCTAATATTTCTATTCACGGAGTCCAACTCAGATGGTCAAGACAAACCATCTCCCAATAGGGATATAGACAACATAATAATATTTGCACGAATAAAGCGCCCAACTTTATTCCCTTGATTGCGGATCATATGTTTTAGACCGTCACCTTAAGAATCATGTCTTCCGCATAATCTATCCATCATATGTCCAATTCTTAAAGGTTTAAACCGATAGTCTCAGACTACTATTTGCTTAACATACATTCAACAAATACGAATGTAAAGAGGACAAGATTTGGTACATATAAATGAATAAATTCTTTTTTGATAAAAATGTCTCCAAAAACGTATTACATTTTTACTCCTAAGGGCATACATGTCTAATAGTCTTCAAGATTATCCAAGATCTGCTTTGTAGTCTCATAATCTTCATGTTGAACCTATAGTATGTTATTCATGCTAACCATAACATAACAACGGGCCTGATCATTAGCATCTTTCCAACGATCAAAAGATTGGATTTACTCATTTGTGGAATCCTCATATATTTAGGAGGACGCAATGTTGTTAGTACAAATTTCAGTTTCTCAAAGGAAAGGACTGTAACGCCCCCTCTTACGGACGTCACAGATGTCGTTACATTCATACTTATTTAAATTTTAAACATAAACATAATTACAAAACTTATATGATACTTTAAATGGTAAATATAATAAACATACATAACCAGGATCCGTTCATATTTTTTTTTTACAAACATTGCTTAACTTGTTTCATACCATAATTAATTCAATTATACTTAAAATTAATCATAAACTTATTTTAATAAAATGGATATATCAAGTTGTAAAATCATAACTTATAAAAACATCACATCACTTAAAAATTACATGCTCCCATAGTTCGGCAGGCCAAACTTGGGACTTCGGTAGGTCGGACATGATTGGCAGGCCGGAGTTCCTCAACCAGCAGGCCGGTAGAGGCTTTGCAAAACTGGCTTAAAAACTTGTCATCGTTTGGCAGGCCGAATATGTGATCGGCAGGCCGAGCAAGAATGTTTGGCAGGCCGACTGAGCCAAAATCCTTGAGAAAACTTAATTTGTAAAAATCATAGTCAAACAGTAATATTTTACTGTGAATGGTAGAGGATAGAAAATTTCATATTTTATCTTAGAAACATCGAAATGACATGAAACTTGAAGAAACATCACATAACACATACATGTATAACATATTAAAAATTCATAACAAAATACAATACCTAGAGAAAGACATTGCAGACGAATTGAGGAGGAGAAATACTTTTTCAGAAAACCAAAAGAAATAAGTCCTTACCTTAGAAGATTTTCTTCTCAAAATCCTTGAATTCAACCAACGAAAATTAACTTTTTCTTTCAATATTTGCAGAAAATTTTTGAGAGAAAAAAGGATGAAATTCGTGGGGAAGAGAAGGAGAAGAGATGAAAGACAAAAGAAGCGTCTCAGAAATTGAGAGAGAGAAGGCGTGAAAGGATGAGAGAAAAATGGAAAAATAACGTTAAATTTTTTTTTAACGTAATGAGCATAACCGATGAAAATTCAATACCCTCCATTAAGTCAAAATTTTCTGACTAATTGATGGCTAATTGGCGTGGAGAAAGGAGAGCAAAGAGGGAAAGTCAAACAAATCATTCATCACTTACCATGTTTTGCCCTCTCAAAATAGGAAACCATTTAAAATAATACAAATAAAAGCGAAGTCAAACCTTTTATTTTCTTAACTGATAAAATTATTCCATTATTATGCCAATTAATCACCCAATTAACGTAATTATCTCAGCCATAAATTTGGAGAGATTTCTGCTGACTGCTCGTCAGCTGTCTTTGGCCTGTCGATTTTCCTCTTCGGCCTGCCGGTTCCACCAAGTTCGGCCTGCCGATGGTTCCCATCGGCCTGTCGATCTTTGGCAGCCTTTTCGGCCTGCCGAACTTAAA
Source organism: Artocarpus heterophyllus (assembly GCA_025403435.1). Classification (NCBI taxonomy): domain Eukaryota; kingdom Viridiplantae; phylum Streptophyta; class Magnoliopsida; order Rosales; family Moraceae; genus Artocarpus; species Artocarpus heterophyllus. The sequence goes on along the minus strand of CM046348.1, from coordinate 33,783,049 downwards.
TGTTCGGCCTGCCGAACTGTCTTTAAATGCCATACATTAAAACATTCAATTCATCATTGCATCATAATTAAACATACATTAAAATGAACACTTGAGCACAACGATTTCATACGGTCGTCACCTGCCATAAAACTTGAAATACATGTTAGTAACATTATAATCATAAATCATAACATATAACATGAATTATTAATAAAATTTCCTTAACGTCGTTACTAACTTTATCATGATCCATTACATAAAAATAGGTGGGTGTTACAATTCTCCCCACCTTATAAAAGTTTCGTCCTCGAAACTTAGAATAATCGCGGATACAAAGATCTCATGTCATCTTCACGTTCCCATGTTGCTTCTTCAATTTGATGATTTTGCCATAACACCTTGACCAATGGAATTTCTTTATTCCTCAAGGTCTTGGTTTTTCGATCAAGTATCTTCATTGGCTTTTCTTCATAACTAAAGTCTTTTCGTATCTCGATCACTTGTGGCTCAATCACATGCGTAGGGTCTAGGACATACTTCTTGAGCATGGAGACATGAAATACATCGTGCATTGCAGACATCTCAGAAGGCAACCTTAGCTGATAAGCTATATTGCCTATTCGTTTCATGATTTCATAAGGACCGATAAATCTTCGACTTAGCTTGCCTTTCTTCCCAAACCTCATAACTCCTTTCATTGGTGCAACTTTCAAAAAGACATATCCGGCCACGACGAACTCTAAGGGTCTTCTTCTCTTGTCGGTATAACTCTTCTGACGGCTTTGAGCGGTCTCTATTCTTCTTCTTATAAACTTTATCATCTCAGAAGTTTCATTCACAAAATTAGTTCTTTCAGCATCGACGCTTTCCATCAGCTTCTTTTCACCAGCTTCATGCCAACATATAGGCGACCTGCATTTTTGCCCATATAGCGCTTCATAAGGTGCCATCCCAATTGTCGGTTGAAAGTTGTTGTTGTAAGAAAATTCTGCTAACGGTAATATTTTACACCAGCTGGTCTTAAAATCGAGAGAACAAGCCCATAGCATATCCTCTAAAATTAAGTTTGTCCTTTTCGTTTGGCTGTCTGTTTGAGAATGAAAAGCTGTACTGAAATGTAGCATGGTTCCCATTGCAGTCTGTACACTCTTCCAAAACTAAGATGTGAACCTGCCATCACGATCTGAGATGATTGACTTGGGAATCCCATGAAGTCGTACAATTTCCTTAACATAGAGTTCCGCTAACCATTCCATGGAGTAAGTGATCTTGATAGGAATGAAATGTGCCGTCTTAGTCAGCCAATCCACAACTACCTAAATTGCATCATAGCCGTTCATAGTTCTGGGCAAACCGGTAATGAAATCCATTGCTATATCATCCCATTTCCATTCCGGTATTTGTATAGACTGCAGTTCACCACCAGGTCTCTGGTGTTCAGCCTTTACTTGCTGATATGTCATACATTTCTTCACATACATTGCAACATCATGTTTCATTCCAAACCACAAGAAGTTACCCCTTAGATCATTATACATCTTTGTTGCACCTGGATGAATAGAGTAAGGAGTTTCATGAATTTCTGCTAAGATCTTTTCTCTTAAACCATCAACATTGGGAACACATAAGTGGTCCTTGAGGTACAAAGTTCCGTCATTCGCCATACGAAATTCTTGACATTTTTCTTCTTTCATTTCTTGCTTAATCCTTACAAGACTTACATATTCATCTTGTTTCCTCCGAATTTCATCGTATATCGTCGGAGCAAGAGAGAGTGCTGATAGCTGTCCTACTATAAGTTCCAAACCGAAGTCTAGAATTTCCTTCCTTAAAGGTTGAGACATTGCTTGCATTGACATCATCGTGGCAACTGACTTCCTACTTAGAGCATCAACCACTTGGTTAGCTTTTCCAGGATGGTAAAGGATTTCACAATCGTAATCCTTCACCAACTCTAGCCATCTTCGTTGTCTCATGTTCAAGTCTCTTTGCATGAAGAAATACTACAGACTTTGATGATCAGTGAAGATCTTGCATTGGACCCCATATAAATAATGTCTCTATATCTTCAACGCAAAAACAACTGCTGCTAACTGGAGATCATGAGTAGGATAGTTCTTTTCATTATTTTTCAGTTGTCTTGACACATAAGCAATCACCCTTTCATTTTGCATTAATACAGCTCCGAGGCCCATCTTGGATGCATCACTATAAATTACAAATCCATCATTTCCTTCCGGAATAGCCAATACTGGAGCTGTCGTTAGCCTCTTCTTCAGTTCTTGAAAACTCTTTTCATATACATCTGTCCATTCATACTTCTTTCCCTTGCGAGTCAGGTTCATGAGTGGAGTTGCTATCTTGGAGAAATCTTCTACGAATCTCCGACAATAACCTGCTAAACCCAAGAAACTCCTTATTTCACTTGCATTCATCAGTTGCTTCCAGTTAAGAACAGCTTCTACTTTAGCAGGGTCAACCATAATTTCTTCCTTTGAAATAACATGCCCCAAGAAAGACACTTTATCAAGCCAAAACTCGCACTTAGAGAACTTTGCATAAAGCTGGTGTCTTCTTAAAGTCTCCAGCACAATCCTTAAATGCTCCTCATGTTCTTCTTGATTCTTAGAATAGACAAGAATATCATCGATAAATACAACAACAAATTTATCGAGAAAATCCTTGAATATCTTGTTCATCAAATCCATAAAAGCAGCTGGTGCATTTGTCAGGCCAAAAGGCATAACCACGAATTCATGGTGACCATACCTCGACTTGAAAGCAGTCTTGGGGATATCTCCTTCTTTAATCTTCAACTGATGATATCCCGATCGTAGAACAATCTTTGAGAACACAGATGCACCCTTGAGCTGATCAAACAAATCATCGATTCGAGGCAACGGGTACTTGTTCTTGATTATCACCTTGTTCAGCCCTCTGTAGCCAATGCAGAGTCTTATAGTGCCATCCTTCTTCTTTACAAACAAAACTAGAGCTCCCCATGGTGAGTGACTTGGCCTGATGAATCCTTTGTGGAGTAGCTCTTTTAATTGCGTGTGAAGCTCCTTCAACTCTACCAGGGCCATTCTGTAAGGCGCTTTTGAGATCGGTTCGGTGCCAGGAGTAAGCTCAACCTCGAATTCAACTTCTCTTTCTGGTGGTAGACTTGTCAGATCATCAGGAAACACATCTGCATATTCATGTACAACAGGCACATCTTCAATTCTTATCTTTTCTTCTTGACTTTTGTCTACAATGTTTGCCAGATAGCCCAAGCAGCCACTTGCTAATAACTTCCTTGCTTTCATTACATATAGAAACATGTGGGGTTTCTTTCTGGACTCGCCAACATAAATGAACTTCTGATCACCTTCTGGATGGAAGATCACCTTTCGTTTGCGGCGTTCAATAGAGGCATTATACTTGCTTAGGAAATCCATCCCAAGAATCATGTCGTAGTCATGCATGTCGATCACAATGAGGTCGACGAAAAGCTCCCTATTAGAAATCCATAGGGGTACTGTACACAGACAGTGCGTAGATAATATCACTTCCCTGGAGGGTAGTGTCGTAGTGAATCCTTGTCTCATAGGCTCTAAACGGACCTCTAACTTTTTAACATATGACCTAGATACAAAAGAATGTGTGGTACCCGTATCAAAAAGAACATAAGCATCATTAGATAAACTTGTTATCTAACCTGTGACCACATTGGAGGCTTTAGCAGCCACTTGTTCTTTCGTCATGGCATAGATTCAGGCATTCGTTGGAGGGGCTTCAAGTTTCCCTTGACTAATAAGTGGCCCTTCAAGGGAAGCTTGCATCTGATGAAGCTGGGCTTAAGGAGGAGCTCTCTATGGGGCATTGGCATTCATTAGCTTGGGGCAGTTCTTAACAAAGTGGTCTTCACGTCCACAAATGAAACATTAATTGGTTCCCAAGCGACATTCCCCTGGATGCTGCTTTCCACATTTGGCACATGGTTGAAACCGCCTGTTATTGTTGTTGTGCTGACCATCATTGTGCCTCTTGTTGTCTTGGCCCTACTGATTTTGAGGATTGCCCTTCCTCTTGTTATTCCTCCAGTTCTGATTGCTATTGTTGCTGTTGTTGTTGTTGTTGTTATTGTTGTTGTTCCTGAGTGGAGGACGGTTCTGGTTGTTTACATTACTAGCCTGTTGGCCAGACTGAGGCTGGTTCCTTCTTAGCTTGTACAAATAAAACTCAGCACGTTGAGCCCTTATGACAACCTGTTCTTGAGTCCTGGGTGGACTTGCCCCATCCACAATAGCAGCAATTTTGGGCCTAAGAGCCTTGATCAGCCTTCTAACCTTTTCACTTTCATCCATAACTATTCCTGGACATAGGCGAGCAAGCTGGTCAAACTTTAGCACCACATCAGTAACTGACATATCCCCCTAGCGCAGGCTCTCAAACTCCTCATAATGCTTCCTTGTGATATTCATATGGAAGAACTTCGTGTTGAACTCATGAACGAAGTCAGCCCATGTCATCTCATCAACATTCCTGCTCATTTCGATGCCATCCCACCAAATTCTGGCCTCCATGGTGAGGCAGTACGAGGCATAAAGAACCTTCTCGTTGTCTATGAATTCCATGAGTCTTAGGGTGGCTTCGATCGTCTTCAACCATCCCTAAGCTACTAGCGGATCCTTAGAACCCTCAAAGTCTACTGGCTTAACTTTCTTCCACCTGACCAGAAGAGGTTCCTGATATGCTGCTCTTGGTTCAGCAGTAGGAACTGGGACCTCGTTGACTGGTGGCTATAGAGGAGGAGGCACATCATTGCCTTGTCGATCATCATTCTGGCCGTTGGCCCTTAACGCAGCTATTTCCCTTCTTTGGTCCTCCAGTTGTCTCTGCAACTCAGCAATCATTGTCATAAGTCTTTCATTAGTCTGGGTGCTAGTCTGCATTCTTCTTTGGCCGTCCATCGTTATTTTCCTAAAAGAATTAGGAGCTTAGAAATAATCTTCTAATTATGAGACAGGTTTTCACTACTAAATCATTAATCGTTAAACATTTAGACCTTAATCTTATCATCATACTTGCATCATAACATCTAACTTAATAACATACTTACTTGGAGGACTTGGATTGACGTGTGGCGATATGAATTGTAATTGGAAATTTTGCTCTGATACCAAAGCCTATAACGCCCCCTCTTACAGACGTCACAGATGTCGTTACATTTATACATTCATACTTATTTAAATTTTAAACATAAACATAATTACAAAACTTATACGATACTTTAAATGGTAAATATAATAAACATACATAACCAGGATCAGTTCATATTTTTTTTTTTTACAAACATTGCTTAACTTGTTTCATACCATAATTAATTCAATTATACTTAAAATTAATCATAAACTTATTTTAATAAAATGGATATATCAAGTTGTAAAATTATAACTTATAAAAACATCAAATTACTTAAAAATTACATGCTCCCACAGTTCGGCAGGCCGAACTTGGGTCTTCGGCAGGCCGAACATGATCGACAGGCCGGAGTTCCTCAACCAGCAGGCCGGTAGAGGCTTTGCAAAACTGGCTTAAAAACTTGTCATCGTTCGGCAGGCCGAATATGTGATCGGCAGGCCGAACCTTCAAACATCGGTAGGCCGAGCAATAATGTTCGGTAGGCCGACCGAGCCAAAATCCTTGAGAAAACTTAATTTGTAAAACAGATTTAACTTTTCATAAAAATGTGGAAGGTCAAAATTCTTTAAAATGATAAAATAAAATATAAAACCATAGTTCATGTATTCTTAAAACTTAGCATAAAAATATGTTCAAATATAAAACTTGATTTAAAACATAAAACATTCTTCTTGAAGTTCTTCCGGTTACAATTAATCATGCTTAATGATCACACACCTTCCCATGTCCTCCACCTATTCCATGATTTTCTTACCCTTATCTGCAACATGACATAAAACTTGATTAAGCTAATGCTTAGTAAGTACAAATAATTCTCACAATTTAAAACATTTCATATACATCATCATCATTATTATCATCATCATAGAAGTGCCTTAAGCACAATTTCATAGAAACATATCTTTCATTACATTGACCATATTAAAACTTATTTCATTTTATCTTAAGGGCCCAAGTGTTGCACCATAAATATCATCATAGGCGCGCCGTCATGAGAGGAGAAGGGTAGCTAATCCCAAACCAAACATGACATCATAACATATCATAGCATAACATTGGTGTGCAACACTTAATAGGTGATACATATATATACATAATTTTCATACTTTGAAACATGTCATCATCATACATGCATAACTTTAAATCATGAAAATCTTTCATAAGAAATCCTTTAAGGAAAATAACCATGAAATCATCATGAATATCATTGTGAACATAACATCAAACCTTGTAAAACGTGTCATGTTGCAGGTGAGAATGTACTTACCTTAACAGCTAGCTTACTTAACCTTAATACGATTTGGTGACGACGCCGTGGTCTCAAAGTGCTCGTTCCTTTGTGTGTTCATGCCATTTATCCATTACAAAATATAATAAAATTAATACTTATCATAAAACATCCATTCATATATCATCCATTCATATAAATTCATCTTAATACCAACATAATTCATAATTGTCAAAACATAAAATTATCATCACATATACATTCATCTCATATAAACATTATTCATAACATGCTTCCTTAAGTATTATTATCAAAACATCTCATTCATTACAAACATGAAAATCTTTTGAAAACATTTTCTAACAATTAAAATACATATAATTTTAAATTTTAAAACTCATACAAACATCTCATTATCATACATTTCAATATCATAAAAATATTTCATAATCCATAAAATCACTTAAACGTATAAAACATTTCATAAAATGAAAATCCAAAATAACATTGTTAAAACAGTTTTCTTGACCTAATGTCATAGAAATTTCATAACATAAAATACACTTATCATAACATTACCAAACTTTGCAGTCAATATCATAACATATACATGAACATTCTTGTCACCTTTCATGAAAAACAAAACACATTTACCCCTTAAAAATAAAAATTACTTTTTCATATATCATAGTCAAACAGTAATATTTTACTGTGAAGGGTAGAGGATAGAAAATTTCATATTTTATCATAGAAACATCGAAATGACATGAAACTTAAAGAAACATCAAATAACACATACATGCATAACATAATAAAAATTCATAACAAAATACAATACCTAGAGAAAGACATTACAGACGAATTGAGGAGGAGAAATACTTTTTCAGAAAACCAAAAGAAATAAGTCCTTACCTTATAAGATTTTCTTCTCAAAATCCTTGAATTCAACCAACAAAAATTAACTTTTTCTTTCAATATTTACAGAAAATTTTTGAGAGAAAAAAGGATGAAATTCGTGGAGAAGAGAAGGAGAAGAGATTAAAGACAAAAAAAACACCACAGAAATTGAGAGAGAGAAGGCGTGAAAGGATGAGAGAAAATGGAAAAAGAACGTTAAAAATTTTTTTTAACGTAATGAGCATAACCGATGAAAATTCAATACCCTCCATTAAGTCAGAATTTTCTGACTAATTGATGGCTAATTGTCATGGAGGAAGGAAAGCAAAGAGGGAAAGTCAAACAAATCATTCATCACTTACCATGTTTTGCCCTCTCAAAATATGAAACCATTTAAAATAATACAAATCAAAGCGAAGTCAAACCTTTTATTTCCTTAACTGATAAAATTATTCCATTATTACGTTAATTAATCACCCAATTAACGTAATTATCTCAGCCATAAATTTAGAGAGATTTCTGCTGACTGCTCGTCAGCTGTCTTCGGCCTGCCGGTTCCACCAAGTTCGGCCTGCCGCTGGTTCCCATCGGCCTGTCGATCTTTGGCAGCCTTTTCCGCCTGCCGAACTTAAATGTCTGGCCTACCGAATTGTCTTTAAATGCCATACATTAAAGCATTTAATTCATCATTGCATCATAATTAAACATACATTAAAATGAACACCTGAGCACAACGATTCCATACGGTCGTCACCTGTCATAAAACTTGAAATACAAGTTAGTAACATTATAATCATAAATCATAACATATAACATGAATTATTAATAGAATTTTCTTAACTTCGTTACTAACTTTATCATGATCCATTACATAAAAATAGGTGGGTGTTACAAGGACGATATTCAGGTTTCTTTTCCAATCATTGTAATTCTCAACAGTTAACATGTTTTTATCGAGTATCGATGATAAAGCATTTTTAGACATTTTAATCTACAATAAAGATTCATATACCAAATATAAGTAAACATTCCATAACAATTTAGTAAGATAACATAAGCAAGTAAACAAACAGTTGTGTTTAAGTGTGTTTATGTGTCAAAACCTTGAAAAAAAATCACAAACTTACAACAATAATTTCCAATTTAGAATCCATCAAGCTGCCTAGACGAGACTTACCAAATTCAATTAGGAACACTGATCTCCTCTGATTAATATATGCTATACAAGACCCGTCTAATCTAGCATATATTAATAATCATTTTTTTTAGCCATTAATTTCATTAATAGAGCTCATAGGGGAGGTTAATAATAAAATTAATCTTGAGTGTATACCCATCGTTTCAACTGTTGTAACCATGATTTATAATTGTCACCTAAGGGTATTCAACGATAAATCATGCTAATATAAATTATCTTTTAAGAGATCTAACTTTGTACATGATGAAATCCCTTCCTAAGGGTCGAAACCATCATATGTTACCTATTGACCAATGATGGAGGCCATAGGTACTCTCTTCAAAAACCTTTTCCGACTCAATATTTTAGAAGTCAAAGTTTTATATTAATATGCACGAACAATTTTTAATGAGTGGCACTCCCTATTCTACATGGCACGCTATCAACATACATAGCAAATCATATTATAATACAGACAAGCAAAGCAACATGCAAAGCAACAAGCAAAATAATTAGTAAATAGTTATAATATCATGGTTCTATCCTAGAGAAAAGAAAACAAAGATTACAAAACATCAATCTAAACATATTACCGATTCTTCATCTTGCATCTTCGAGTTGTATCCTTCTTCATGTAGCATCCATCTTTAATTCTTCAATTCCTCATAGATCAAAAGTTTTACTTTTCTAGTCATCATAAAATTTCATGTTTCTTACAATTGTCTAAAAAATAAAATCAAAAACTACATCAAAAAATGCACCTTTTTTGGAAAACATTCTACTCTCTGTCGGCTTGCCGAACTACATGTTCGGCCTATCGGTCTGACCATTGGCTTGCCAAACTTAAGGGTTTGGCCTGTCGTCCAAGCTAAAAAAAGTTCTGCTTCGTTGCTGGCTTGCTAAACTGGAAGTTCAGCCTGCCAGTCTACGACCATCGGCTTGCCGACCTAAAGGGTTCGACATGCTAATCGAGCTCAACTCAATGTTTTTCTAGAAAATAGTTTTTAAGCAGTCTTTCAATCTTGTTTTCAATAATTCAAAAACATAAAAATTTAGAAAAACAGAAAAATAATATAACTCCTATCATCTCCATTTTCTAGATCCGTCTTCACTTCGAATGATTATTTAATTACAAAATTGTACAAATTTAGAATTAAAGTAATAATTCCTAGACGGTGATGACAAACCGCCATCTAATTACATGAAAAACCTAGATAGATATTCTAGCCTCTAAGGAATTATAACATGCACAAATTAATTAATTAATAAATAATTAAATAAAAAATTTAATCAACTATAATTAATTAATAAACATTCACCATATAATCTCATGACAACATTTAATTATATAGAAATCATAGAGTACCAACTCTCTAAAACATTAAATTCAAGCATTGAAGAGTATAATATCACATAATTCTTGTATATAGCATGATCACAAACCCGAAAATCAATGTAAAAACTAGGCTCTCATACCAATTGTTGGAAAAACGGTATGTAGTGAAATTTTAAAATTTTTAAATAAGAGTATTTTCCAAAACACAAGATTGACATGCTAAATATGTGAATGAATAAAAGATCTTACTAACCTCTTTTGTATATCAAAGTGGGCTTGAATCTGTGTAGAGAAGAATGCTCCAAAAAAGCCTCAACCAACTGGTCTTCTTTGCTATTCTATATCCACGATCGGAGTGTGGGTGGTCATATGTTGTATACTTTTCCTCTGATGACTTGCCTTCCAACCACTTGAGAAGACCTAGAGCTAAGGTTCTTGATGTTGAACAATAGCTCTTAAGGAGTTTAAGAGTTTCTCAAACTAGAGTACTCACTCTATGCTTCTCAACTGATATAAATAATTTAGAAAACTCACCCCTATTTATAGTGGTCAAATTTGGAGTTATGCTTTATCATATTAGGCCTCAAAATTTGAGTCTGGATCAACTTATGATAAAAAATGCATCTAAAATACACATACAGATTATCACACGATTGGCAGGTTGATTTGGGAGATCGGCCTGTCGAACTTACTCCATCGATAAGCTGAAGTTTATCGTCGGCCTGTTGAATTTACGATAATCTTAAACCACAAAAAATTTCTTATTGTTCACCTAAGATTCTTAGATAGAGTTGCAAGTTTAATTCATATAACCTAATAGAGAAGTTATCTAATTAAAACAGTCATATCTAGATAATCCACCGAAAATAAAAATTATCCAAATAATTCAACATGTTTATCTTGAATTAATTTACAAAATTAATTCCACCGATAAATAAACATGAATTATTAAATCCAATCTTATCGAATTTTAGTCGATCTAGTAATTTAACATAAGTCATCAATGTGTAGGAAAAACGTGCCATATTGTTACAAGATTTATAATGAGCTAGCAAAGGGGACTCAATGGACATATATAATTTAAGCTCCTATAATTATAAAATACAATATCCTAGATACATATTTTATAATTATCAACTCTAATGCTACTCTACTAAAAGTTTGGAGTTGTATTCTCGAACTATATAAAATTACAAAGCTTCACTGAGCTAACCGTCCACGAAATATCATAATGTGTCACATCCTCATAGGATATTCATAATCAGCTTAAGGATAAATTTCATTTCACCTTCTCGATTATTTTTATCTTACGTTCCATTATCATACTATTGGAATACTTACTATCCATAGATAGTATACTATTCGGTTACACCTGTGTATCCAAATGGTTGAGCGCTTTAATCTTTTAATTACAGAATAATGCATATAAGAGAATATTATTAACTTTACAAAAAGAGCTCTGGACTTCATATTTGTGAATAACAAGTCTACGTGAATTAAGAGTTATGTCTCTAATGTATCGGTATATGTACCATCATAAAGTCAGGATGTCACCCTTTGGTACATCAAAAGTCATAAGCCAAGAATACGGGCCCATTAGTCATTTCAAGATTAAGATATAACATATATGATTGTCTAAAGTGAATTGATTTGCACAAACAGAATTATTAACTAAATCAATTCAACTTTTATATCTCGATCCAATACATCGTCACCTATGACAATGCACCAATGTCTCTACTCGCGGAGTCCCACTCTGACGACCAAGACAAGCCATCTCCTACTAGGGATATAGACAACACAACAATCTTAGCATTAATAAAGCACCCAACTTTATAACTTCGATTGTAGATCTTATGATTTAGACTATCACATTTAAGATTCATGTCTTCCATATATTCTATCCATCATATGTATGATTCTTAAAGGTTTAGACTAACAGTCTTAGACTTTTGTTTGCTTATCATACACTCAACAAAAACGAGCATAAAGAGGATAAGATTTGGTATAATAAATAAACTCTTTATTGATAAAATGTCTCCCAAAACATATTGCAACATTTTACTCCTTAGAGCACTATGTCTTACAGTAATAAATCTCATAATATATGTAAAAGAAAAAAAAATCTATCGAACGAGCTTCCTAGCGATCGTATCATAATAACTGCCATTTCACTCTCATATATCATGAGCTTGATGTTTGATAATATGTCATCTAGCACATAATCTTCTTGTTCATCAATAGAATGAAACTCTAAATCGGCAATTGCCTTCATCTTTTATAAAATTATGTAGAGCTAGTAAAGCAATCATAATTAGGGCTGATAACACGGGTTACTACGATACAACAACAAGGTATGAACATGACATAATTTTTTTTTTGCATGTTAGTGTCAAAAAATTAAGCTACAGGTTATTTTTGTGTCAACTTGAAATTGACTCTTCAAAAAACGAGTTGTGTTCATGACAACCTGCTTGAGACAAATTTTACTCGTAGCTTATTAGTCTATTTTTTTTGATAAATATTTTACCTCAGTATATATAGTATCAATAAATTGATACTAAATTGTATGCGTTTATCATATGGAAGTGATTTAATTTCAAAAAATATGTGTTTTATGTAATTTTGGTGCATAAATTATAAAATTAAAGATAAAATGTCACGGGTTGATTTTGGATTATAGGTTAATTTTGGGTTATTGGTTGATTGAGGTCACATGTTACTTATGTCACGGGTTAGAACCGGTGATGTTCGTATCAACACATATCAAGGCAGGTCGTGTTAGTGTCAGAATTTCTTAGGTTTGGCAGGCCAAAAAGTCTGCCAAGAATCGACAGGGCGATAGAAACCATCGGCAGGCCGAACTTCATTTAATCGGCAGGCCAAACTGTACAGTCGACAGGCTGAACTGTGTAGTCGTCAGGTCGATGACAGCTGACGAGCAGTCAGTAGAAATCTCTCTAAATTTATGGTTGAGATAATTACGTTAATTGGGTGATTAATTGGCATAATTATGAATTAATTTTATCATTTAAGGAAATTAAATCATTGATTTTTGTTGATTGAATGTAAATGATATGGTTTCTCTTTTTAAAATGGTGAAATATGGTAAGTGAGACTAATGGTTTTGACTTTCCCCAATTTCCTCTCCATTCTCCATGCAATTGCCTCAGTCTTAGTCAGGGAATTTCTGACTTAATAGAGAGTATTGAATTCATTTTTACGTTATCCTCAATTATGTTAATTTTCTCTCTCTCTCTCTCTCTCTTAACTTCTAAGACGTTTCTTTTGTCTTTCTCTCTTCTTCTTCTCTTCTCCACGAATTCCATTCCTTCTTTCTCTCAAAAATTCTCTTCAAATATCTGAAAGAAAATATGATAATTTCATTGGTTGAATTCAAGGATTTTGAGAAGAAATTTTAAGGTAAGAACTCATTTTTTGGTAATTCTGAAAAGCATTCCTCCTCCTCAATTCGACTACAGTATCTTTGTTTAGGTATTGTATTTTACCCTAAATTTTTAATATGTTATTCATGAATGTGTTGTGTGATGTGTATCCAAATTTCATGATATTTTGATATTTCTAAGATAAGTTATGAACTTTCTATCCTCTACTACTCACAATAAATATTGATGTTTAACTATGAAGCATGAAAAATGTAATTTTTGTTCAAGGGGTAAATGTGTTTTGTTTTTCATGAAAGTTGACAAGAATATTCATGTAAATGTTATATTATAGACTCCAAAGTTTGATAATGTTTTGATGAGTGAATTATATGTTATGTAATTTTATTGAGATTAAGTCAAGAAAACTGTTTTAACAATGTTAATTTTGGATTTTCATTTTATGTAATATTTTATATGTTAAAATGATTTTATTGATGAGGAAATAATTTTATGTTATTGAGATGTATGATAATAAGATGTTAATATGAAAATCAAAATTAAAATATATGTGTTTTAATTGTTAGAAAAATGTATTTAAAAGGTTACTCACTGCCTTACTAATGTTGGCTGATTTCATGTTTGACATGAATGGTTTGTTTTTACATACTTAATGTAATTTTTATGATTAAAGAAAAATAATGATAACATGTTTATGTGTTGATTTTACCCCTGTCAAGTATGGTGCCAAAAATATGTGTGACTGTTAAGTTTTTAAGTTTTTAATCCATGTAGGTCAGTGAAGTGTATGTGATGATAATTTTATGTTTTGACAATTATGGTTATGAATTATGCTTGTAATAAGATGAATGTATATGTGACGGTATATGAATGGATGTTTTATTTTATGATAAGTATTAATTTTATTGTATTTTTAAATGTATAAATGGCATGAACACACAAAGAAACGAGCACTTCGAGACCGCGGCGTCGTCACCAAATCTTATAAGGTTAAGTAAGCTAGTTTTAAGGTAAGTACATTCTCACCTGCAACAAGATGTGTTTTAAAAGGTTTGATGTTGTGTTCATGATGATAATTATAATGATTTTATGATGATTTCCTTAAAGGATTTCTTATGAAAGATTTTCATGATTTAAAGTTATGCATGTTTGATTATGGCAAATTTCTAAGCATGAAAGTTATGTATATATGTATCACCTAATAAGTGTTGCACACTAATGTTATGATATGATATTTTATGATGTCATGTTTGGTTTGGGATTAGCTACCCTTCTCCTCTCATGACGGCGCGCCTATAATGATGTTTATGGTGCAACACTTGGGCTCTTAAGATAAAATGGAATAAGTTTTAATATGGTCAATGTAATGAAAGATATGTTTCTATGAAAATGTGCTTAATGCACTATTATGATATAATGATGATGATGATGTTTTATGAAATGTATTTAAATTTTGAGAATAATATTTACTTACTAAACTTTAGCTTATTCAAGTTTATGTCATGTTGCAGATAAGGGTAAGAAAGTCATAGACTAGGCGGAGGATATGGAATGGCTTGTGTGCAAAGTACAATGAATTGTAATCGGAAGAACACCAAGGAGAGTTTATATGATTTAAATCAAGTTTTACATTTGAACATATTTTTATGATAAGTTTTAAAGAATACAAGAACTATGTTTTTATATTTTATTTCATCATTTTAAGAATTTTGATCTTCCATATTTTTATGAAAAGTTGAATTTTGTTTTAAAAATTAAGTTTTTCTAAAGATTTTGGCTCTGTCGGCCTACCGAACATCATTGGTCGGCATGCAAATTTTAAAATGTTTGGCCTGCTGATTGTATCTTCGGCCTATCGGACTTTGAAAGTTTTCAAGCCCTGATTTGCATAGCCTCCGTCGGCCTGTCGGTTGAGGAATTTCAGCCTGCCGACCATGTTCGGCCTGCCGAAGTCCCAAGTTTGGCCTGCCGAAGTCCCAAGTTTGGCCTGTCGAACTGTGGGAGCAAGTAGCTTTTAAGTGATGTGATGATTAATGAGATATGATTTAGTAATTTGGTATATTTATTTTATTAAAGCAAGTTCATGTTCAAAAGTAAAGTGAAATTAAATTATGGATTAAATTAATGAATGTTGTAAAAAAAAATGTGTATGTATGGATCCTGGTTATGTTTCCCTTAACTACGTTTACAATTAAAGTATCTTATAAGTTTTGTACTTAAAGTTTATCTAAATGATTAAATAAATAAGTATGTAATGTATGAATGTAACAACATCTGTGACGTCCGTAAGGGGGCGTTACAGGCTTTGGTATCAGAGAGAATTTTCGATTACAATTCATATTGCCATATGTCAATCCAAGTCCTCCAAGTAAGTATGTTTTAAAGTTAGATGTTTTGATGCAAGTATAAGGATAAGAATGAGGTTTAGATGTTTAATGATTAATGATCTAGTAGTGAAAACCTGTCTCATATTAGAAGATTATTTCTAAGTTCCTAATTCTTTTAGGAAATTAACGATGGACGGTCATAGAATAATGCAGACGCGCACCTAGACTTGTAACGCCCCTTAAATCAGACGTCACAGATGTCGTTACATACTTACATTTGAACAAGCATAAACTATATACTATTAAATAATATCAAGTTTAATCGTTACAATTGATTTTACAAGTATTTAAAACTTACATTACCAGGATCCATTCATACGTTTTTTTTTTTTAAAAAAAAAAACTTATTGTTGTTTCGAAAATAATCATTTAATTTATTTCATAACATATTTTATTCAATTATACTTAATTTATCATAAACTTATAGGTTTGACAAGTTGTATAAATCAAAACTTATAAATATATTCCATAAAAACTCTTGATCAACACATCATTTGAAATTCATTTGTTCCCACAGTTTGGCAGGCCGTTCAACATCGACAGGCCGGTGTTTTCTCCGCCGGCAAGCCGGCAGAGGCTTTGCAAAACGGATTGAAAATTCATCCATGTTCGGCAGACCAAAAAATCCAGTCTGCCGGCCGAACTTTGGGACTTCGGCAGGCCAGCCACAGAGTTCGACAGGCCATCTGAGACCCCATTTCCTTGAAAAAAACTAACTTAAAACGTTCCAACTTTACGTAAAATATAGCGGAAGTTCATAATTCATCAAAAATGATAAAACAACTTATAAAAACATAATATAAGTATTCTTAAAAACCTTAACATAAAATATGTTCAAAATATATAATTGATTAAATCATAAAATCATAAAAATCATTTCTTCTTGGCATGCTTCCGGTTACAATTCATCGTTCATGTTGCTCACACGCCGTCCCATGTCCTCCACCTATTCCATGACTCTCTTACCCTTATCTGCAACATGACATATAAAACATGATTAAGCTAACGCTTAGTAAGTACATATAATTCTCACAATTTATAAAGCATTTCATAAACATCGTCATCTTCATGATCATCATATCATAAAGTGCCTTAAGCACAATTTCATAGAACATATCTTTCATAACGTTAACCATGTTAAAACTTAATCCATTTTATCTTAAGGGCCCAAGTGTTGCACCATAAACATCATCATAGGCGCGCCGTCATGAGAGGAGAAGGGTAGCTAATCCCAAACCAAACATGACATCATAACATAACATTTCATAACATTGGATGTGCAACACTTATTAGGTGATATATATATATACATACTTTTCATTCTTTGAAACATGTTATCATCATACATGCATATCTTTAAAATCATGAAAATCTTTCATAAGAAATCCTTTAAGGAAAAATCATCATAAAATCATCATGAATATCCTTGCAAAACATATCATCAATCCTTATAAAAAAAAAGTGTCATGTTGCAGGTGAGATTGTACTTACCTTATCGTTAGCTTACTTAACCTTAAAATTGCACTTGGTGACGACGCCGCGGTCTCGTTGTGCTCGCTTCCTTGAGTGTCCATGCCATTTATCCATTTAAAGATGCAATAAAATCAATACTTATCATAAAATATCCATACACTCATCTCATATTTTAAACATTATTCATAACCATAAAAAGAAAATCGTCATCACATATACATGTAATTATGATTTTCTTAAATCATAAAAATTACTTAAGCATATAAAACAAACCATGCATCTAAACATAATTATCTTTTAAATAAAAAATTTCGTACAATTAATATATATATATATATATATATATATCAATTTAAAACCTCATACAATCATCATATCATCATGCATAAAATCATTTTATTATCATAGAATCATGTAGATACATTAAAACGTTTAATAAAACAAAATCCCAAAAACAACATTATCAAAACAGATTTTTCTTATAATAATTTCATAAAAATTTCATAATCATGGAAATAAAATACATTCGTCATTCGTATACATATTCTTAACAACTTTTCATGAAAACATCATATTTACCCCTTGACTGAACATTACGTTTTTCATACTTAAAAATTAAACAGTAACATTACTGTGAAGGGTAGAAGACAGAAATATTCATTTTTCATTAAAAACATTTATATGACATAAAACGTGAAGAAACATCACACATAATACCCATGAGCATCATAATAAAAACACAAAACAAAACACAATACCTAGAGAGGATATTGTAGGCGAAGTGAGGAGAAGAATTTCTTTTCAAAAATACCAGAAAAGCCAAATTCTTACCTTGGAGTTTCTTCTCAAAATTCTTGAATTCACCAACGAAACAAAACTTTTTCTCAAAAATTTTCATGGGAGAGAGAAAAATTTCGTGAAGAAGAAAAGAAGAGGAAGATTAGAAAGTCAGAAAATGTCTCAAACTTTTTAGAGAGAGAAAAAAAATAATAAAAAGAAGAAACGTTAATTAATTTTCTTTTAACGTCATAAACATAATGAGCATTCATGGCCTTCATTAAGTCAGAAAATTCTGACTGTTGAAAGCGTGACATGAGGCGTGGGAAGAGGAAGAGAAAATAATGAGAGAATGTCTCAGAACCGAGAGAAATTATCTGAGGGAAGAGCGTTAAAATTTTCTAATGTAATATGTATAATAAAGAATCATTACTCTTCATTAAGTCAGAAATTTCTGACTGTTAAGAGAGTGATTGGCGTGGGAAAGGAGGAAAAAGAAAAGGAAGGTCAAACATTATAAATCTTACCTTAAATTTACCTTCTAAAAATAGAAAACCTCTTTAAATAATACAAATCAAATCCTTTAATTTTCCTTAACTGATAAAAACATTCCATTATTATGCCAATTAATCACATTAATTCACCCAATTAATGTAATTAACTCAGCCATAATTTTGGAGGAATTTTCTGTTGACTGCTTGTCAGCCATGTTCGGCCTGTCGGTTTTCCCTTTTGGCCTGCCGATTCCAGCAAGTTCGGCATACCGGTGGGGGTTCTTCGGTCTGCCGTTCTCGGGCAAGACGTTCAGCCTGCCGAGCTTAAAAGTTTGGCCTACCGATCTGTCATTAAATGTCATAACATAAAACATTCATACATCATTGCATCATAAATAATCATATATTGTATCATAAATTAATATATGCTTAGAATTTCACATGAACACTAGAGCACAACGATCCAATGCGGTCGTCACCTGTCACAACACTTGACATAAAAAGTTAGTAACATGCACATCACATATCATATCATATAACGTTATTTATTAATAACATTTCTCAATAAAGTTACTAACTTAACGTGGTCCGTTACATAAAATAGGCAGGTGTTACAAGACCAATGAAAGGCTCATGACAATGATCGCTGAGCTGCAAAGGCAGTTGGAGGAACAAAGAAGAGAGATTGCAAAATTAAGGGCCAATGGCCAGAATGACGACCATCGAGGCAATGATGAGTCTCCTCCTCCTCAGCCACAAGTCAACGAAGTCCCAGCTCCTGCTGCTGCGACCTATCAGGAACCTCTTATAGTCAGATGGAAGAGGGTTAAGCCAGCAGAATTCGAGGGTTCAAAGGACCCGTTAGTCACACAAGGATAGTTGAAGACGATTGAAGCCACCCTAAGACTCATGGATTTCACAGACAATGAAAATGTCCTCTGTGCCTCGTATTGCCTCACCATGGAGGCCAGAATTTGGTAGGATGGCATTGAACAGAGCCAGAACATTGAAGAGATGTTATGAGAAGACTTTGTTCATGAATTCAACATGAAGTTCTTCCATATGAACATTACAAGGAAGCATTATGAGGAGTTCGAGAGCTTGCGCTAGGGGGATATGTCAGTTACTGATGTGGTGACAAAGTTTGACCAGCTTGCTCGCCTATGCCTAGGAATGGTTATGGATGAAAATGAAAGGGTTAGAAGGCTGATCAAGGTACTCAGGCCTGAAATTGTTGTTATCGTTGATAGGGCAAGTCCACCTAGGACTCAAGAGCAGGTTGTTATGAGGGCCCAACGTGCAGAGTTCCACTTGTCCAAGCTAAGAAGGAACCAGCCTCAGTCTGGCCAACAAGTCAATAATGCAAACAACCAGAACCGCCCTCCACACTGGAACAACAACAACAACAACAACAGCAATAACAACAACCAGAACTGGAGGAATAACAAGAGCAAGGGCAATCCTCAAAATCAGCAGGGCCAAGACAACAAGAGGCATAATGATAGTCAGCACAACAACAATAACAGAAGATTTCAACCATGTGCCAAATGTGGAAAGAAACATTAAGGGAAATGTCGCTCGGGAACAAATCAATGTTTTATTTGTGGGCTTGAAGACCACTTTGTCAAGAACTGCCCCAAACTGATGAATGCCAATGCCCCTCAGAGAGCTCCTCCTCAAGCCTAGCTTATCAGATGCAAGCTTCCCTTGAAGGGCCACTTATCAGTCAAGGGAGAATTGAAGCCCCACCGACGAATGCCCGCATTTATGCCATGACAAAAGAACAAGTGGCTGCTGAAGCCTCCAATGTGGTCACAGGTCAGATAACAAGTTTATCTAATGATGCTTATGTCTTTTTTGATACGGGTGCCACACATTCTTTTGTATCTATGTCATTTGCTAAAAAGTTAGAGGTTCGTTTAGAGCCTATGAGATAGGGATTCACTACGACACTCCCCTCCGGGGAAGTGATATTATCTATGCACTGTCTGCGTATAGTACCCCTATGGATTTCTGATAGGGAGCTTTTTGTCGACCTCATTGTGATCGACATGCATGATTATGATATGATTCTTGGGATGAATTTCCTGAGCAAGTACAATGCTACTATTGAATGCCAAAAATGAAAGGTGATCTTCCATCCAGAAGGTGAACACTAATTCATTTATGTTGGCGAGTCCAGAAAGAAATCCAGCATGTTTTTATCCGCAATGAAAGCAAAGAAGTTATTAGCAAGTGGCTGCATGGGCTATCTGGCAAACATTGTAGACAAAAGCCAAGAAGAAAAGATAAGAATTGAAGATGTACCTGCAGTTCATGAATATGCAAAAGTGTTTCCTGATGATCTGATAAGTCTACTGTCAGAAAGAGAAGTCGACTTCGTGATTGAGCTCGCTCCTGGCACCGATTCGTTCTTAAAAGCGCCTCATAGAATGGCCCCTGCAGAATTAAAGGAGCTTCACACGCAATTAAAAGAGCTCCTCGACAAAGGATTCATCAGGCCGAGTCACTCACCTTGGGGAGCTCCAGTCTTGTTTGTAAAGAAGAAGGATGGCACTATGAGACTCTGCATTGACTACAGAGAGCTGAACAAGGTGACAATCAAGAACAAGTACCCGTTGCCTCGAATCGATGATTTGTTTGATCAGCTTAAGGGTGCATCTATGTTTTCAAAGATTGATCTACCATCGGGATATCACTAGCTGAAGATTAAAGAAGGAGATATCCCCAAGACTGCTTTCAGGTCGAGGTATGGTCACTATGAATTTGTGGTTATGCCTTTCGGTCTGACAAATGCACCTGCTGCCTTTATGGACTTGATGAACCAGGTATTCAAGGATTTCCTTGATAAATTTGTTGTTGTATTTATTAATGATATTCTTGTCTATTCAAAGAATCAAGAAGAACATGTGGAGCATTTGAGGATTATGCTGGAGACTTTAAGAAGACACCAGCTATATGCAAAGTTTTCCAAATGCGAGTTTTGGCTTGATAAAGTGTATTTCTTGGGACATGTTATTACAAAGGAAGGGATTATGGTTGTCCCTGCTAAAGTAGAAGCTGTTCTCAATTGGAAGCAACCAATGAATGCAAGTGAAATAAGGAGCTTCTTGGGTCTAGTAGGTTATTATCGGAGATTCATAGAAGACTTCTCCAAGATAGCAGCTCCACTCACAAATTTGACTCGCAAAGGAAAGAAGTATGAATGGACAGATGCATGTGAAAAGAGTTTCCAAAAACCAAAAAAGAGGCTAACGATAGCTCCAGTATTGGCTATAACGGAAGGGAATGATGGATTCGTAATTTATAGTGATGCATCCAAGATGGGCCTCGGAGCTGTTTTAATGCAAAATGAAAGGGTGATTGCTTATGCGTCAAGACAACTGAAGGATTATGAAAAGAACTATCCTACTCATGACCTCGAGTTAGCAATAGTCGTTTTTGCGTTAAAGATATGGAGGCATTATTTGTATGGGGTCCAATGCAAGATCTTCACTGATCATCAAAGTCTAAAGTACTTTTTCACGCAAAGAGACCTGAACATGAGACAACGAAGATGGCTAGAGTTGGTGAAGGATTATGATTGTGAAATCCTTTATCATCTTAGAAAAGCTAACCAAGTGGCTGATGCTCTAAGTAGGAAGTCAGTTGCCACGTTAATGTTAATGCAAGCAATGTCTCCACCTTTAAGAAAGGAAATTCTAAACTTTGGTTTGGAACTTATAGCAAGGTAGCTCTCAACACTCTCTCTTCCTCCGACGATGTATGATGAAATTTGGAGAAAACAAGATGAAGATGTAAGTCTTGTAAGGATTAAACAGGAAATGAAAGAAGGAAAATGTCAAGAGTTTCGTATTGCGGATGATGAAACTTTGTACCTAAAGGATCGCTTATGTGTTCCCAATGTTGATGACTTAAGGGAAAAGATCTTGGCAAAAATTCATGACACTCCTTACTCTATTCATCCAGGTGCAACAAAGATGTATAATGATCTAAAGGGTAACTTCTGGTGGTTTGGAATGAAACATGATGTTGCCTTGTATACGAAGAAATGTATGACATGTCAACAAGTAAAGGCTGAACACTAGAGACTTGGTGGTGATTTACAGTCTATCCAAATACCGGAATGGAAATGGGAGGATATAGCAATGGATTTCATTATTGGTTTGCCCAGAACTATGAATGGTTATGATGCAATTTGGGTAGTTGTGATCAATTGACTAAGATGACGCATTTCATTCCCATCAAGATCACTTACTCTATGGAACAGTTAGTGGAACTCTATGTCAAGGAAATTGTTCGACTTCACAAAATTCCCAAGTCAATCACCTCAGATTGTGATGGTAGGTTCACATCTAAGTTTTGGAAGAGTGTACAGACTACAATGGGAACCAGGCTACATTTCAGTATAGCTTTTTATCCTCAGATAGACGGCCAAACGGAGAGGACGAACTTGATTTTAGAGGATATGCTACGGGCTTGTTCTCTCGAACTTGATTCCAGCTGGTGTAAAATGTTGCCGTTAGCAGAGTTTGCTTACAACAATAGCTTTCAGGCGACAATTGGGATGGCACCATATGAAGCACTATATGGACAAAAATGCAGGTCGCCTATATGTTGGCACGAAGTTGGTGAGAAGAAGTTGATGGAAAGCGTTGATGCTGAAAGAATTGATTTTGTTAACGAAACTTCTGAGATGATAAAGTTGATAAGAAGAAGAATAGAGACCGCTCAAAGCCATCAGAAGAGTTATGCTGACAAGAGAAGAAGACCCTTAGAGTTTGTCGTGGGCGAATCTGTGTTTTTGAAAGTTGCACCGATGAAAGGCAAGTTAAGTCCAAGGTTTATCGGTCCTTATGAAGTTGTTAAACGGATAGGCAAAGTAGCTTATCAGCTGAAGTTGCGTTCAGAAATGTCAGCAATGCACGATGTGTTTCATGTCTCCATGCTGAAGAAGTATGTCCTGGACCCTACGCATGTGATTGAGCCACAAGTGATCAAGATACGAGAAGATTTAAGTTATGAAGAAAAGCCAATAGAGATACTCAATTGGAGAACCAAGACCTTCAGGAATAAAGAAATTCCATTGGTCAAGGTGTTATGGCGAAATCATCAAGTTGAAGAAGCTACATGGGAACGTGAAGATGACATGAGATCTATGTATCCACAGTTATTCTAAGTTTCGAGGATGAAACTTTTATAAGGTGGGGAAAATTGCAACACCCACCTATTTTTATGTAACAGATCATGTTAAGTTAGTAACGATGCTAAGTAATTTTTATTAATGATTCATGATTTTATGTTACTAACTCTTTATTTTAAGTTTTATGACAGGTGACGACCGCATGGAATCGTTGTGCTCAAGTGTTCATGTTAATTTTAATGTATGTTTAATTATGATGCAATGATGATTTGAGTGTATTAATGTATGGTATTTTAAGAACAGTTCGGCAGGCCGGACTTTCAGGTTCAGCAGGCCAAAAAGTCTGCCAAGAATCGACAGGCCGATAGAAACCATCGGCAAGCCAAACTTCATGGAATCGGCAGGCCGAACTATGCAGTCGACAGGCCGAACTGTGCAGTCGGCAGGCCAATGACAGCTGACGAGCAGTCAGTAGAAATCTCTCTAAATTTATGGTTGAGATAATTACGTTAATTGGGTGATTAATTGGCATAATTATGAATTAATTTTATCATTTAAGGAAATTAAATCATTGATTTTTGTTGATTGAATGTAAATGATATGGTTTCTCTTTTTAAAATGGTGAAATATGCTAAGTGAGACTAATGGTTTTGACTTTCCCCAATTTCCTCTCCATTCTCCACGCAATTGCCTCAGCCTTAGTCAGGAAATTTCTGACTTAATAGAGAGTATTGAATTCATTTTTACGTTATCCTCAATTACATTAATTTTCTCTCTCTCTCACACTCACAATTTCTGAGACGTTTCTTTTGTCTTTCTCTCTTCTCCACGAATTCCATTCCTTCTTTCTCTCAAAAATTCACTGTAAATATCTGAAAGAAAATCTAATAATTTTGTTGGTTGAATTCAAGGATTTTGAGAAGAAATTATTAAGGTAAGAACTTATTTTTTGGTAATTCTGAAAAGCGTTCCTCCTCCTCAATTCGACTGCAGTATCTTTGTTTAGGTATTGTATTTTGCTCTAAATTTTTAATATGTTATTCATGAATGTGTTGTGTGATGTTTCTCCAAATTCGACGATATTTTGATATTTCTATGATAAGTTATGAACTTTCTATCCTCTACTACTCACAATAAATATTGCTGTTTAACTATGATGCATGAAAAATGTAATTTTTGTTCAAAGGGTAAATGTGCTTTGTTTTTCATGAAAGTTGACAAGAATGTTCATGTAAATGTTATATTATAGACTGCAAAGTTTGATAATGTTTTGATGAGTGAATTATGTGTTATGTAAATTTATTGAGATTAAGTCAAGAAAACTATTTTAACAATGTTAATTTTGGATTTTTGTTTTATGTAATGTTTTATATGTTAAAATGATTTTATTGATGAGGAAATAATTTTATGATATTGAGATGTATGATAATAAGATGTTAATATGAAAATTAAAATTAAAATATATGTGTTTTAATTGTTAGAAAAATGTATTTAAAAGGTTACTCACTGCCTTACTAATGTTGGCTGATTTCATGTTTGAAATGAATGGTTTGTTTTTACATACTTAATGTAATTTTTATGATTAAAGAAAAAAAATGATAACATGTTTATGTGTTGATTTTACCCCTGTCAAGTATGGTGCCAGCAATATGTGTGACTGTTAAGTTTTTAAGTTTTTAATCCATGTAGGTCAGTGAAGTGTATGTGATGATAATTTTATGTTTTGACAATTATGGTTATCAATTATGTTTGTAATAGGATGAATGTACATGTGATGGTATATGAATGGATGTTTTATTTTATGATAAGTATTAATTTTATTGTATTTTTAAATAGATAAATGGCATGAACACACAAAGAAACGAGCACATCGAGACCGCGGCATCGTCACCAAATCTTATAAGGTTAAGTAAGCTAGTTTTAAGGTAAGTACATTCTCACCTGCAACATGATGTGTTTTAAAAGGTTTGATGTTGTGTTCATGATGATAATTATAATGATTTTATGATGATTTCCTTAAAGGATTTCTTATGAAAGATTTTCATGATTTAAAGTTATGCATGTTTGATTATGGCAAATTTCTAAGCATGAAAGTTATGTATATATGTATCACCTAATAAGTGTTGCACACCAATGTTATGATATGATATTTTATGATGTCATGTTTGGTTTGGGATTAGCTACCCTTCTCCTCTCATGACGGCACGCCTATAATGATGTTTATGGTGCAACACTTGGGCCCTTAAGATAAAATGGAATAAGTTTTAATATGGTCAATGTAATGAAAGATATGTTTCTATGAAAATGTGCTTAATGTACTATTATGATATGATGATGATGATGATGTTTATGAAATGTATTTAAATTTTGAGAATAATATGTACTTACTAAGCTTTAGTTTATTCAAGTTTATGCCATGTTGCAGATAAGGGTAAGAAAGTCATGGACTAGGCGGAGGATATGGAACGGCGTATGTGCAAAGTACGATGAATTGTAATCGGAAGAACGCCAAGGAGAGTTTATATGATTTAAATCAAGTTTTACATTTGAACATATTTTTATGATAAGTTTTAAAGAATACAAGAACTATGTTTTTATATTTTATTTCATCATTTTAAGAATTTTGATCTTCCGCATTTTTATGAAAAGTTGAGTTTTGTTTTAAAAATTAAGTTTTTCTAAAGATTTTGGCTCTGTCGGCCTGTCGAACGTCATTGGTCGGCATGCCAATTTTAAAATGTTCGGCCTGCCGATCATATTATCGGCCTGTCAGACTTTGAAAGTTTTCAAGCCCTGATTTGCGTAGCCTCTGCCGGCCTATCGGTTGAGAAATTCCGGCCTGCCGACCATGTTTGGCCTGCCGAAGTCCCAAGTTTGGCCTGCCGAAGTCCCAAGTTTGGCCTGCCGAACTGTGGGAGCAAGTAGCTTTTAAGTGATGTGATGATTAATGAGATATGATTTAGTAATTTGGTATATTTATTTTATTAAAGCAAGTTTATGTTCAAAAGTAAAGTGAAATTAAATTATGGATTAAATTAATGAATGTTGTAAAAAAAAAAATGTACATGTATGGATCCTGGTTATGTTTCCCTTAACTACGTTTAGAATTAAAGTATCTTATAAGTTTTGTATTTAAAGTTTATCTAAATGATTAAATAAATAAGTATGTAATGTATGAATGTAACGATATCTGTAACGTCCGTAAGGGGGGGTGTTACAATATACTGGTCTCACAATAAGATCATAAAGAATATAAATTTGGATTTATATAACACATACCATTGGTGGTTTACGAAATTTTACATCTTTATTTCTCAATGCCTCTAAAAATATTTATATATCATGTGTAGTTCCTTCCCATCCTAGCCATACAAATGTGAAAAGCATGTCAAATCTACAAACTGCTATTATATTTTGAGTAAGAAATTCTTTTCTTCCAATATATGGAGTTTGCTCATCCACTGAGAGTGATACATGAACATGTATTTCATGATCTATAAATTCGATGCAATCCTATCAATAACAAAAGGGAAAAACTCAAGACCAATTATGTAGAATAAGCTTAAAACAAAGGTTAAAAATCTAATTGAAAAATTATCTTAAAGTATGGCCAACATTTGAGATTTCACTGAATGTAATGCGAGTCTTCATTGTAATTTTCTTATGACTTGATTTTATCAATAGCAAGCAAAGTCATTTTTCCAATACAATTCAAAAATTTCTACTCATTGTTTCACCAGAATGAAAATTTTCTTGAATCATTCTATTGCCAATGTCATGGACTAAGATTAATAAAAACATGCCTACTGCCACTTTTAAATATATTTCCTTATTAGAGGTTAACCCATAACCTCTTAATCTGTCACATAATTTTAAAAATATGTTTTTTCATTGGAACATCTCAAGACAACAAATATCATTTCCTTCAAGTATCTCCAGCATGAACATCCATCTAGTATGTGGGGAATTTCTACACTATTCTTTTACTAAAGAATTATTATGAAAATACACCATTGTCCTTACAACAGCAACAACAAGTTCATCAAACTACATATCATTCCTTTTAGCTTGTTCTATATATTCTTCAAATATTATTATGAATTACTTTCCAGTCTGTATTTTAGTGTTAATAAAAAAGAACTCAAAATTTCATTTAATATATTCATTGAATATATTCCATATGAGGACCCAAGAACATCGACCATATATGTTAGTATAATCCTTCTCATCATAGTATTGTAATACTCTAATTAAAAAAAACATAATATGTATGATAGTGAAAACAAAATATTCTACAATTGATTCAAAAGGGAAATAGCAACACAATGTCAAACAAGTCAACAAATTACACATTAGTTTCAATAAAAGAATTATATTTCCTAACATCATCTAAGGCTTCAAAAATATTAGTTCATAATAATGTCCTACTGTTCAAAAAGAGTAGATCACTATATTTTTTGAATGAGATTGTTGTTCCTTCAACTATTCAATATGCTATTCTGATTGTCTCAAAGCTATAAAAATCTCCTTGTTTGCCTTCTTTGCAAATAAGCTAGTATCCAACTTGAAAAGAGATGTAATGTTTCAAGAGTTAGTGATGATTCTGAAGAACAAGATCATGATGATGTAGAAGCTAACAATGGCAAAGAGAAACTACCAAGCCAAATAAGAATCTATTCAAGAAAAGAAAAGAAAAAAAAGCAATCTATATCAGCAAAATTTCGTCTTAACTTTATTGCATGCTTTAAACCTTCAATATGAAATTTCGCAATCTCAGGATATTTCTGTCATTGCAAATTTAAAATAAAAAATTTACATACAAACTGTACTAAAATAACTTATTGAGAGATACTAACTTGTAACTTTGCCTCCCACTATTCATTTGGACCCTCTATACTTTGCCTTTGTATATCACAACTAAGACCAATCCCTCCTCTTAATAATAAACCTCAAAATTGCCATTCTGTAGTCTTGTTAAATTATTTAATCAAAAGTTTCCAACCTTGCTTGCTTAAACGTGTCTTGTTTCTATTACGACTTCTTACTTGTTCTACAGCAAAATCAACCCAAAAATCATGTGTTCTTGAATCCTATACTATTTTTGTTGTTTCTTGTGTTTCCTTGGTTGCTATGTAGTCTACAATACAAAATTTGAAGTAGTCTCTCTTTGCCATTGTTAGCTTCTACATCATCATGATCTTGTTCTTCAGAATCATCACTAACTCATTCTTGAGTGAGGTTATCTTCAATGTTAGTGCTCAAGCCCCAGCTCCAACGACCGTTACATTTTGAAACAACTCGTCGAACTTCATTGCATGCTTTAAACCTTTGATATGAAATTTCGCAACCCTAGGACATTTCTGTCATTGCAAACTTAAAATAAAAATTTTACATACCAACTACAATAAAATAACTTAATGAGAGATACCAAACTTCTAACTTTGCCTTCCAACATTCATTTAGACCTTCTATAGTTTGTCTGTGTATATCACAACTAAAACCAATCTCCCCTTTTAATAATAAATTTCAAAATTGTCATTTTGTGATCTTGTTAAATTTTTCAATCAAATTTTTCCAACCTTGCTTGCTTAAACATGTCTTGTTTCTATTATGACTTCTTGCTTGTTCTACAGCCAAACAAACCCAAATATCACGTGTTCTTGAATCCTATACTACTTTTGTTTTTCTTTGTGTTTTCTCGCTTGCTATGTAGTCCAAGATACAAAATTTGAAGTTGTATATTTTATAAAGTAACTCCACAACAAAAGAATTCATAAAAAAAAAAATCTAATAAGTAATGTGTCTAAAAAACAAAAAAAAAAAAAAAAAAAAAAACGTAAAATGCCATAACCCATTACTAAAAGCGTGCACGCACATACATGCATGCATACATACATATATATATATATATATTAAGTTTAAAGGTTTGGTTTAGAAAGCATCATAATTAGGGTACGTAAATTAAATTGATGGTAAAACCTTAGGAATAAATTAGCTTTTATTTTCTCAAACCAAGTCCTAAATGTTTAGGATTTTTCATATGAAGACTTTTACTATAAAAAATAATTTTGCCATTCAAATCGAATAACACCTAAGTCTACAATTTGGATTATGAAATCTTTATCAAATGAGTTAAACCGATTAGCAAAGCTTATATCTAAAGGAAACTTGAGATTAAATTAAATTTTCAAAAAAAGTGCCTTCGACGTTAGTTTAGGGATTTATATTGAAATCCCAAGTCTAAGCAAACATGCGAAAACAAAATAGGAAAACATCCACAAATACAATTGACATTAGACCACAGTCTATAATTAAAAAGAAAAGTCCGACACGAAAATGGAATGCAAAGGTTTGAACATACATGCTTTGATTTGAATAGGAGAAAAATAAAATAACCATAACAAGAACATAACTCAATTCAAGGTAGTCTCTCAGGGTCAATAGCCGCAACCGTTAATGATCTACTCTATATTGTTTCTAGCACTGCCCGAGGAAGGGTTAAGTAAAAATAAGAAATATAAGTGGAAGGCCTAGTAGGATAAAATTTAACAAATTTGAAATTTAAATGAACAGTAATTGAGCAGTTAAAGAAAATAAACAAATGATATAAGCAAAATATTTTAGCCAAAACGTCAGCCCACCAACATTAGTAAACATATCTTATATCAATATACTTATAGTGCTTCAACCAATTGCCCATGCTACAGAGTGGCCCTATTGAGGTTTAGAGGCTTACATGCAGGGTTATATCTCATAACTTGATATCGGTGGCTACATAAAACCTATCATTAGGAGCTCCTCAATGACTTTTGAAAAACATACATGTTCTTTATATCGTATTTCTTGTTCTTTGTATACTTGAGTGGTTGAAAGGAGTGTGGTTGTGGTGGAGATTGATGAGTTGTGACCACTTGAGTAGTTGGAAATGTTAGGCTAGATGCTCTAAGGATTAAATGATGTAATATGTTTTTGGAGACATTTAATCAATAAAGAGTTTAATTTATTATTCATATACCACATGTTATCCTCTTTATTTTCATTTCTGTTAAATATATGTTAAGCAAATAAAAGTCTGAGACTGTCATTCTAAACCTATAAGATCGTGCATATGATGGACAGATTATATAGAAGAATGAATCTTAAAGGTGATAGTCTAAATGATAAGGCCCGCAATCGAGGGAATAAAGTTGGGTGCTTTATTCATGCTAAGATTATTATGTTATCTACATCCCTAATGAGAGATGACTTGTCTTCGTCATTGGAGTAGGATTCTTGTCACGCCCCGGAGTACGGGAGGTGACGTGGCGGATTATTTAGATTAATTAAAGGAGAATTTTAATTAAAACCAATGGTTTAAAGATCAAATTAAGTAAGAAATAGGAAGATTTCCACCACATTTTTATAAAAGAATTTATAAATATTAAACAAGTAATAAAAATTAATAAAGAACCGCGAGTATGGGTTCCACAACCCATAACTTGTGCACACACATGATTCTGACAACATCATAAATACAATTACAGTCCAAGTACAAATAAAGTTAAACTTTTACATGCCTTGATTAAATAGTACAAAAGATAAAATAATCCTCCTATTGCTCCTGAGTTCGATCCGAAGAATCCTCTCCAAACCTAAATGGGAAACCACCTAGAAGGGGGAAAAATTTAAAACAGATAAAAACGTGAGGGAAAGGCTCAGTAGGACTATGTTTTATAAAATAATTTAATTTAAAGAAAAATTTCATTGTTAGGAGTACTCAAAAGAAAACTTAAATAAATAAATAAATAAATAAATAAATACATAATTTGAGTAGAGCCGTCCTGACACAGAACAGTCTACTCGTACAATCGAAAACACCATTTTTCTTTTACCTAGGCAAACCATAATATCACCACCGTAGTGGCCCAGCTGGGTTTCGGGACCTGCCCCCAAGGTCGATCGCTACACGACCCGATCTTTGATATGGCATCATGCCTATGTGTTTATTATCATTATCATTCAAAACCCAATTACCAAGTGTTGTTAGTTACATTTATTATGAAGTTCATTTCAGATCACGGTATATTAAAATATAACCGATAAATCTATTTTCAAACACCGTTAAAAACATTTTAATAGAAACCCTTTTCAAAGCCAAATCATTTCAAAACCAGGCTACCAAAGAAATAGGATAGAAGTCTTACCTCAATACGCGTGCCGGTGCCCTACACCGTAATCCCGGTCCGCTATACGTTAGCTCCGCGGAACCATGAACGATCCTAGATACAAACTAAGTCGATCAATATCTAGTTTGAAACATTCTATGTTACTAAATCATTTCATGATGTCCTAGTGTGCCATTTGTATCATTAAAATCATTCTATAAGGTTGGGATTTAAATCAGGGTTCAAAACAGTGAAAACGGGTGAAAAATCACAAAATTTTCCATGCCTCGGTCGGCCTGCCGGACGCCCTGCTTCGGCCGGCGGAACTGCACAGTTCGGCCTGCCGGAAGCAAAGTTCGGTCGGCCGAACACTTCCCCAGGTTCGGCCTACCGGTTGGAAGAACACCGGCCTGCGGATCATCACTCCGGCCTGCCGAACACACAGTTTGGCCTGCCGAACTAGGAAAATCCAGAAATCCCATCCACGGGTTTCTCGATCCCCAAAATTCAAATCTTGATTCTGACCTGTTTTTCTCAATTCCCAGGCATGAAAAACAATCATAGTTGATAGAAAAACATACTAGAACATGTTTGAACCCATTTAAACAAGATTTAAACTCGAAATCCCCAAAAATCTGAAAATGAGAAAATGAGGAGAAAAATGAAAAATCTTGAATCCAATCTGTTTCTCTTCAATCTAAGCTTAGATTCTAGTTGTTCTAAGTTCATTTAACTCAAATCCACGGTTTTCTAAGCTTAAACAAACCTAGATTTCAAAAATGCACAAAATTGAAAATTTTGGAAAAAGTTTAAAAATTTCAAAACTAATTTCGAATCGAAGCTTCAATCCGCGTTTTTGGTTGCTAAATCACGTCCCCGAGCTTCCTCCTTGCTATCCCAAAGCTTGGATTCGAATTTCTTTCAAAGATTTTGAGAGATAATTGAGAGAGAGAGGGAGCTGCCGAGAGAGAGAGGAGAGAGAGAGAGAGAGAGTGCTGAGAAGTGAAGAGAGAGAGGAAGAGAAAAGGGAATAAATAGAGAAAAACGGTGGGCGATTTTACTGTGTGAAAACCATGTGCCGCCCACGGTTTTGCAAAACGGAGTATTTTTAACATTTTTCAAATTGTTGTGTTTTAAAACTCAAAACATCATTTTAAAACAATGAGAAATCATTTGAACGCATCAATTTAACAAAACAACCAAAAATTCAAAATCCAACCAAATAATCTAATTAATGTTAAAACATTAATTATGGCACACTAATTCATCATTTATACTACATTAACATTAAATAAATTTCGGGGCGTTACAACTCTCCACTCCTAAAAGAAATTTTGCCCTTGAAATTTACAACTCATCTCAAAAACAAAACAAATGCGGAGACAATTCCCGCATGCTCGACTCTAGTTCCCAAGTGGCTTCATCAACCCTGTGATGCTGCCACACGACTTTTACCCACGGTATCTCACGACGACGCAAGCTAATCACTTTTCGGTCGATAATCTGAATCGGCACTTCTTCGTACGTCGTATCTTCCTGAACCTGCATATCGTGGAACGAAACTATCTTACCCTGCTCAAGTGAACACTTCCTAAGCATCGACACATGGAACACATCGTGCACATGGGAAAGTTCGGGCAGAAGATCAAGCCGATAAGCGACCACACCAACACGCTGAGTGATCTCGAACGGCCCAGTATACCTCGGCGCAAGCTTCCGACTCACCCCGAACCGCATAGTTCCCTTACGAGGTGATACCCTCAAGAGAACAAAATCTCCAACCGTGAACTCTAAAGGTCTACGTCTCCTATCCGCGTAGCTCTTCTGCCAACCCTGAGCTGCCCTTAACCGATCTCGAATCACCGTGACTTTCTCGTTGCTATCATGAATCTCATCCGGCCCAAGAATAACCCTATCTTCTGGCTCGGCCCAACATACAGGTGACCGACACGGTCGCCCGTACAACGCCTCAAACGGTGCCATACCTATACTCGCCTGGTAACTATTATTGTACGCAAACTCCGCCAGATGCAAACATTGCTTCCAATTCCCGCCGAAGTCCAACGCACAAGCTCGCAACATATCCTCGAGAACCTGAATAACCCGCTCAGACTGCCCATCAGTCTGAGGATGAAACGCCGTACTGAAGTTCAAATCTGTACCTAAAGCCTCCTGAAAACTCCTCCAGTACTTAGCATTAAACCTAGTGTCTTGATCAGAGGTGATGGACAAAGGAACTACATGCAACCTCACAATGTTCTGCATATACAACTCCCCGAGAACCTTCCTAGAACACGTCGACCTAAACGGAATGAAATGCGCCGATTTTGTCAACCTATCGACCACAACCCAAACTGCATCGTGCCGCTGCTCCGTCCTCAGCAAACCTGTGAGAAAATCCATCGTCACATGCTCCCATTTCCACCCTGGAATAGGAAGCGGCTGAAGCTGACCTGCAGGCTTCTGATGCTCGACTTTCACCTGAAGACACGTCGAACACTTGGCCACGTACTCGCGAACATCTTTCTTCATGCCTCTCCACCAATACTGCCTCTTCAAATCATGATACATCTTGGTGCTTCCTGGATGAATAGCGAACTGAGACCTATGAGCTTCATCTAGAACGGCTTTCATCACCTCTGTGATAACTAGAACTGCAAGACGCTCCCGGAAGTACAACGATCCATCTGCATGCACGCTCCATTCATCGAACTGCTCCCCATTTTGAATCCGCGACCAAATCCCCTGCAAATGTCGATCCTGCCACTGACTTTGCTTCACCATCCAAACAAGAGCTGGAGTCACTTCCACATGATATAACGAAACCCGATCACGGTCTTCATGATACCGTAGCCGATACTCACTTACTGTCGCATCCCTGCTCCAGTCCTCAAAGATCAAGCAAGCGAGAATCCCTGAAGACTTCCTGCTAAGCGCATCCGCGACCACATTAGCTTTCCCGGGATGATAATGCAACGCAAAATCATAATCCTCCATATACTCGACCCACCTATGCTGCCTCAGATTAAGATCCCTCTGAGTGAACAAATACCTCAAACTCTTGTGATCGGAGAAGACCTGAAACGATGCTCCATACAGATAACACCTCCAAATCTTCAGTGCGTAAATCACCGCCGCAAGCTCTAAATCATGAGTAGGATAATTTCGCTCGTGAGGTCGTAGCTGTCTCGATCCGTACGCAACTACACGTCCAAGCTGCATCAACACGCATCCAAGTCCGCACCCTGAAGCATCTGCATAAACCTCATACGGCTCGTCACTGCTAGGAATAACTAACACTGGAGCGGAAGTCAACCGGTTCTTCAATTCCTGAAAAGCAAGCTCACAATCTTCATTCCACTCAAACCTAACATTTTTCTTGATCAATCTCGTCAACGAAGCTGCAATCTTCGAAAAATCCTTTACAAACTTCCTATAATACCCAACAAGACCCAAGAAGCTGCGAATCTCCGCTACATTCCTTGGTCGTTCCCACTCCAATATAGCTTTAATCTTGGACGGATCCACTGAAATACCATGCTCCGAGATGACATGACCCAAAAACTTGACCTCAGTCAACCAGAACTCACACTTTTCCCTCTTAGCATACAACTGGTGCTCCCGCAGAGTCTGAAGCACGATCCGAAGATGCTGCTCATGCTCCTCCCAAGTCTTAGAATACACAAGAATATCATCGATGAACACGATCACGAACTGATCTAAATACGGCCTAAATATCCTGTTCATCAAATCCATGAAAGCTGTCGGAGCATTCGTCAACCCAAACGACATAACCAGGAACTCAAAATGCCCATACCGAGTCCTAAAAGCTGTCTTGGGAATATCCTCTTCCTTGATCCTGAGCTGATGATAACCTGAACGCAAATCAATCTTCGAGAAGTACCGCGAACCTCCCAACTGATCAAACAACTCATAAATCCTAGGCAAGGGATACTTGTTCTTCACCGTAACACGATTCAGCTGCCGATAATCCACACATAACCTGAGAGTCCCATCATGCTTCTTAGCAAACATAACCGGTGCTCCCCACAGAGATGTGCTATTCCAAATATATCCTTTATCAGCAAGCTCCTGAAGTTGCTTCCTTAATTCCTTCATTTCTGCCGGCGCCATCCGATAAGGTGCCATAGAAATCGGTGATGTCCCTGGAAACAACTTGGTACCAAACTCAATCTCCCGATGCGGTGGTAATCCTGGCAACTCGTCGGGAAAAACATCCTCGAACTCATCAACCACTGAAATCGCTAAACTGCCACTTGAAACATAGGGCTCGCAATCTAGATTGGCAAGAAAAGCACAACAACCTAGATTCCTTCGCCCTCCTAGACACGACTTCATGAAACGCTCACTCATTAACCAATCACCACCACCCTGGTAAGTGATCACCGTCCCCCTATCAGACACTAGGGTCACTTTTCTAAGTTGGCAGTCCACGACTGCACTATACCTGGACAACCAGTCCATCCCTAGAATTACATCATAGGAGCTCATGGGGAGTATAATCAAATCACTTTTGAAAATCTCATCCCCAATCTTTATTTTACAGGATTTACACATACAGTTTACACACACTCGCCCCAAGGGGGAAGTTATGACTAGGGGTTCATTAAACTCTTCTACCTCTAATCCCAAGGCATGTACAAAAGAACTCGAAATGAGAGAATAAGAGGCATCGGTATCAAATAATACGCGAGCTAAAGATCTAGAAACCAAGATCATACCGTCAACAACCGCATTACCAACATGAGAATTTGACCCTCCAGATGCCATTGCATGAACCTGCACTGGCGCTTTCCCTTTTCCTCTACCGACATTGCTGGGTCCTGGATTACTCGGTTGATGCTGCTGAGATGGAGACAACTGCACACTACCTGTACTCGGCGCTCGATACTGAGGAACACTGCACTGAAAATACTGCGGCTGCTGTCCCCGTGTCGGATATGAGAATTGTTGAGGAGAGAACTACGGATACTGCAACTGCGGGTACTACGGAGGTGGAGGTAGGGTCTGAGGCTGAGACAAACGACTGGCATCCTCCCCGGTCTGAGATCCAAGACGAGCACTCCTGATCGGGCAATTCCTCTTGATGTGTCTGGGCTGCTGACAGAAATGACAATGAAAACTGTAGGGATTGCTGCGCCCGCTGCCAGACGAACTGCTGTTGCCACTGGTCGCACCGCCTTGCTTGCCCTTCCCTAGAGCTGGACGACTACTGGTGCTCTTCCTGCCACTCCTCTACGGTCCTCCTGAAGCCTTGGCTCGGTCCTCACAATACTGCACATAATCATTCTCCACGGAGATCACCGATGACACAAGCTCTCCAAAATTCCTAAGCCGTAGAGCAACCAACTGCCGCCGAATAGGAGCCTTGAGCCCTTCCTGAAACTTAATACATTTCTCACGCTCCGATGCCACCGCTGATGGAGCAAACCTAGCCAACTCATTAAACTTTGCCTCATATTCCCGAACTGACAGATCACCCTGCTACAATCTATAAAACTCGGCTGCCTTCTGATCTCTATACCCCTGTGAAAAATATCGATCATAGAACAGCTCCTCGAACCTGTCCCAACTTATATCACCACCGCGCTCCAGATACTTAGTCTATTTCCACCAAGTGTTAGCGCCACCCTCGAGCTTATACGTAGCAAACTCCACACGATACTCCTCAGGCACACCAAGAATATCCAAATGCTTCAAGATCGAATCCAGCCAATACTCTGCTAACTGCGGATCCCCATTGCCATCAAAAGTCAGAATAGACGCCCACCGAAATTCCTTAAAGAACGTATGCTGACTACCAACATCAGAATCTCCCGGTCTAGCCCTGGCTGCCATCTGCCGGAAGGCCGCAAACATAGACCTCATCATGCCCTCATCATTTCCGAACTCGGCGCCAGCAGTCGAACGACGTCTAGGTGCCATTCTCTCACTTCTGAAAACAAAATTTGGACTGTCAGAGGTATTTCATTGTCAAACCTATGCGTGCATAATTCCCAAAGTTCATAACCTTGAGCTCTGATACCATTCTGTCACGACCCAGAGTACGGGAGGTGATGTGGCGGATTATTTAGATTAATTAAAGGAGAATTTTAATAAAACCAATGGTTTAAAGATCAAATTAAGTAAGAAATAGGAAGATTTCCACCACATTTTTATGAAAGAATTTATAAATATTAAGCAAGTAATAAAAATTAATAAAGAACCGCGAGTATGGGTTCCACAACCCACAACTTGTGCACACACATGGTTCTGACAACATCATAAATACAATTACAGTCCAAGTACAAATAAAGTTAAACTTTTACATGCCTTGATTAAATAGTACAAAAGATAAAATAATCCTCCTATTGCTCCTGAGTTCGATCCGAAGAATCCTCTCCAAACCTAAATGGGAAACCACCTAGAAGGGGGAAAAAATTTAAAACAGATAAAAACGTGAGCGAAAGGCCCAGTAGGACTATGTTTTATAAAATAATTTAATTTAAAGAAAAATTTCATTGTTAGGAGTACTCAAAAGAAAACTTAAATAAATAAATACATAATTTGAGTAGAGCCGTCCTGACACAGAACAGTCTACTCGTACAATCAAAAACACCATTTTTCTTTTACCTAGGCAAACCATAATATCACCACCATAGTGGCCTAGCTGGGTTTCGGGACCTGCCCCCAAGGTCGATCGCTACACGACCTGATCTCTAATATGGCATCATGCCTATGTGTTTATTATCATTATCATTCAAAACCCAATTACCGAGTGTTGTTAGTTACATTTATTATGAAGTTCATTGCAGATCACGGTATATTAAAATATAACCGATAAATCCATTTTCAAACACCGTTGAAAACATTTTAATAGAAACCCTTTTCAAAGCCAAATCATTTCAAAACCAGGCTACCAAAGAAATAGGATAGAAGTCCTACCTCAATATGCATGCCGGTGCCCTACACCGTAATCCCGGTCCGCTATACGTTAGCTCTGCGGAACCATGAACGATCCTAGATACAAACTAAGTCGATCAATATCTAGTTTGAAACATTCTATGTTACTAAATCATTTCATGATGTCCTAGTGTGCCATTTGTATCATTAAAATCATTCTATAAGGTTGGGATTTAAATCAGGGTTCAAAACAGTGAAAATGGGTGAAAAATCACAAAAATTTCCATGCCTCGGTCGGCCTACCGGACGCCCTACTTCGGCCAGCCGAACTGCACAGTTCAGCCTGCCGGAAGCAAAGGTTGGTAGGCCGAACACTTCCCCAGGTTTGGCCTGTCGGTCGGAAGAACACCGGCCTGCCGATCATCACTCCGGCCTGCCGAACACACAGTTTGGCCTGCTGAACTGGGAAAATCCAGAAATCCCAGCCACGGGTTTCTCGATCCTCAAAATTCAAATCTTGATTCGAACCTGTTTTTCTCAATTCCCAGGCATGAAAAACAATCATAGTTGATAGAAAAACATACTAGAACATGTTTGAACCCATTTAAACAAGATTTAAACTCGAAATCCCCAAAAATTTGAAAATGAGAAAATAAGGAGAAAAATGAAAAATCTTGAATCCAATCCATTTCTCTTCAATCTAAGCTTAGATTCTAGTTGTTCTAAGTTCATTTAACTCAAATCCATGGTTTTCTAAGCTTAAACAAACCTAGATTTCAAAAATACACAAAATTGAAAATT
Organism: Artocarpus heterophyllus; assembly: GCA_025403435.1. Lineage (NCBI taxonomy): Eukaryota > Viridiplantae > Streptophyta > Magnoliopsida > Rosales > Moraceae > Artocarpus > Artocarpus heterophyllus. Next base: position 33,743,716 of record CM046348.1, on the reverse strand, counting down.
TTGGAAAAAGTTTAGAAATTTCAAAACTAACCTCGAATCGAAGTTTCAATCCACGTTTTCGGTTGCTAAATCACGTCCCCGAGCTTCCTCCTTGCTATCCCGAAGCTTGGATTTGAATTTCTTTCAAAGATTTTGAGAGATAATTGAGAGAGAGAGGGAGCTGCCGAGAGAGAGAGGAGAGAGAGAGAGAGACAGTGCTGAGAAGTGAAGAGAGAGAGGAGGAGAAAAGGGAATAAATAGAGAAAAACGGTGGGCGGTTTTACTGTGCGAAAACCATGTGCCGCCCACGGTTTTGCAAAACAGAGTATTTTTAACATTTTTCAAATTGTTGTGTTTTAAAACTCAAAACATCATTTTAAAACAATGAGAAATCATTTGAACGCATCAATTTAACAAAACAACCCAAAATTCAAAATCGAACCAAATAATCTAATTAATGTTAAAACATTAATTATGGCACACTAATTCATCATTTATACTACATTAACATTAAATAAATTTTGGGGCGTTACAATTCTACAAGTAGCAACATTCGTATATTGTCATAGGCGACGATATATTGGATCGGGGTAAAAGTTGAATTGATTTGATTAATAATTTTGTTTATTTAAATCAATTCACTTTTGACAATCATACGTGTTATATATTTATCCTGAAATGAATAATGGGCCCGTATTCTTGACTTGTGTCTTTTGATGTATCAAATAATGACATCCTCATTTGATGATGGTACGCACACTGGTATGTTGAAGACAAGACTCTTGATTGACGTAGACTCGTTATAGATATGGAATCTATAGCTTTTTTGAAGAGTTAATGATATTCTCTTATAGGCATTATCCCATAATTAAAAGAATGGAACACTCAATCATTTGGATACATAAGTGTAACCAAATGGAATACTATTGATGAATAGTAAGTATTCCAATGGTAAGATAATGGAACATAAGATAAAAATAATCAAGAAGGTAAAACAGACTTTATCCTTAAGCCGATTATGAATATCCTATAGGGATGACACATATTATAATACATCATGGATGATTAGCTTATAGGAGCTTTATAATTTTATATATAGTTTAAGAATACAGCTCCAAGCTTTTGGTGGAGCAATGTTAGAGTTAATAATTATAAAATATATGTATCTAGAATATGTTATTTTATAATTATGGGAACTTGATCTATATACGTCCATCAGGTCCATTTTGCTAGCTCATAATAATTCCCGTAACTATACGGCGTGTTTTTCCTAAATGTTGGTGGCTTATGTTAATTATTATATTGGCTAAAATTTGAGTTGATTAGATTTAATAGTTAATGATTGGTTTATTGATTGAATTGGTTTTGTGAATTAACCCAAGATAAACATGTTGAATTATTTGGATATATTTTATTTGTATAGGTTTATCTGTGTATGACTATTTTAATTAGATAACATTTCTATTGGGTTATTTGAATTAAAATTGAGACTCTATAAAGGATACCTGGGTCAAATAAGATAGGATTTATCAGATCAGCTTGAGGAATTCGAGTTTGATTCGAACTCCTAGATCGCGACAGCATGGTTGATTACTGCTGGTTAACAGAAAACGCGTTCATGTGCTTTTTAATCAAAAATTGATCTAAACTTGAATTTTGAAGCTTAATCTGATAGGGACTAACCCAAGATCTGACCACTATAAAAAGAAAGCTTATTTTTCATTGTTCTTTGTATCATTTGAGAAGCAAAAGGTGAGTACTCTAGTTAGAGAAACTCTAAAACTCCTAGAGAGCTATTATTTAACATCTGGAACCTTAGCTCTTGGTTTTCTTAAGTGGTTGGATGGAGAGTCACTGGAGGAAGATTGTACAATGTGCGACCACCTGCACTCCGATCGTGGATAGAGAAGAACAAAGAAGACCAGTTAGTTACGGCTCTTCTGATGTGTTCTTCTCGTCTTGATTTTCTACAAACTTTGTGCACAAAAGAGGTATGTAAGATCTGCTATTAATTTATGTACTTAGCATGTCAGACTTGTTATTTACTTGTTATTTAGAAAAGACTTTGATTTTAAAATTTTTAAAATTCTGGTACATATTTTTTTCTGACAATTGGTAGTTTTACGTTGATTTTATGGGTTTGTGATCATGCTATGTGCATAAATTATGTGATCTTAATCTCTCCCATGCTCGAATTTAATTTTTTTTAGAGTTAGCACTCTAGGGTTTCTATATAATTAAATGTTGTCATGAGATTATGTGGTGAATATTTATTAATTAATTATGGTTAATTAATTTCAATTTATTTTTTTAATAAATTAATTTTGCGGTTATGGTTTCTTAGAGGTTAGAATGCGTATCTATGTTTTTCATATAATTAAATGATGGTCTATCATCACCATCTATAATTCATTATTTTAATTTTAATTTGTAAAATTTGTATTAAAATAATTATTTGAAGTGAAGACGGATCTAGAAGACAAAGATGATTGGAGTTCTCTATGTTTTTTGTATGTTCATAAATTTTTATGTTTTTGAATTGTTAAAAAATAAATTAAAGGCTCCTCAAAATTATTTTACAAAAGTTTGAGAAATGCTAGGTTTTGTGTTGCTCAACAAGCCAATAGTTGTAGACTGATAGGCTGGACAGAACGATTTTAAAGTACTACTAGAAATTTGAGATTATATGACCCTCATTTAACAACCTTTTTTCAAAAATCGTTGTGATAAGGGAAAAAAGCGGGAAGTTACACTCGAGAAGATGAAAACTATCATAGTAGGGGAGAGCATCTTCCATGATGGTTTTCTCTAAAAATCGTCGTGGAATGCCTTCCTTCCATGATGGTTTTTTAACAAACCATCAACGAAGTCCTTTATGGATCAGCTAAATTGTCCTCTGATGCGATCTTGCACACCGTGACATGCTTGCCCTCAACGAAGTCCTTTATCACATGATACTTCCGATCAATATGCTTACTCTTCTTGTGAAATCTTGGTTCCTTAGCATTAGCTACCGCTGCACTGTTATCACAGTACAGTGATACTGCTTTATCCATACCAAGAACTACCTCAAGATCCCCAAGGAACTTGCGGAGCCACACTGCTTCTTTCGAAGCATCACTAGCTGCCACATACTAGGCCTCCATCGTTGAATCCGAAGTGCAATCTTGCTTCGCACTTCTCTAACTGATGGCACCGCCACCTAGAGTAAACACAAACCTCGAAGTCGATTTCTTAGAATCCAGACAGGATTGAAAATCTGAATCAGTGTATCTTAGAGGAGTCAAGTCCTCACCCGAATACACAAGCATATACCCTCGAGTCCTTCTCAGGTACTTGAAAATATGCTTTACCGCAACCCAATGGTTCGGTCCTGGATCTGCCTGAAATCGACTTACAATCCCGACCGTATAGCTAATATCCGTCCGTGTGCAAAGCATGGCATACATGAGACTACCCACTGCCGAAGCATAAGGCACCTTCTTCATGTATTCTCTTTCTTCATAAGACTTTGGAGAGTCTTTCTTAGAAAGAGTAATTCCAGAACTAGATGGTTGCCCACCTTTCTTGGAATCCTGCATTGCAAACCTCCTGAGAATTTTATCTATGTAGCCGGCCTGTGACAAAGCTATCATTTTGTTCTTCCTATCCCGAAAGATCTGGATACCTAGAACAAAATTAGCCTCACCCAAGTCCTTCATGTCAAACTGCTTGGTCAACCATAATTTGACCGATGACAACGCCCCAATGTCATTGCCAATTAGCAGAATGTCATCTATAGAGCAGTAGAAAAACCACCTTCCCATCCTTTATGTGTTTGTAAACACATGGTTCATCCACGTTTTGTGAGAACCCATAAGTTTTTATCACTTGATCAAATCTTATGTTCCAAGAATGAGAAGCCTGCTTAAGTCCATAAATAGACTTTAGCAGCTTACAAACCTTACCCTCTTGACCCGCGACTTTGAACCCGTTTGGTTGTTCCATATAAATGGACTCATCAAGATAGCCATTCAAAAAAGCCGTCTTGACATCCATCTGCCAAATCTCATAATCGAGAGCGGCAGTTATGGACAAGAGAATCTGGATGGACTTAAGCATGGCTATAGGCGAAAAGGTTTCCTCATAATCGATTCCTTCCTTTTGCGTATAACCCTTAGCTAACAGTCTAGCCTTAAAGGTTTCGACCTTTCCATCCGCTCCTCTTTTCCTCTTGTAGATCCACTTACACCCTATGGGTTTTACCCCTTCGGGAAGATCCACAAGCTCCCAGACCCGATTAGTCTCCATAGACTTCATTTCTGTGTTCATGGCCTCTGTCTAGAGTCTTGAATCAACATCCTCCATAGTTTTTGCGTAAGTATAAGGATCCCTATCATGTTCATCCAGTTCAGCCAAGAAGTCCTCCCCATTGAACATATACCTCTCAGGTTGATGCCCGATCCTCCCACTACGCCGAAGCCCCTGAGGTTGTTGTTCAGGTTTGTTTGGTTTTTCTACACCGATCGGAATGGTTTCGTTCGAAACCTCCGGAGTGAATGGATCACCCCTTAACTCCTCAAGCACCACTTTGCTTCGAGGTTTAAAGTCGTCCATGTAACTCTCTTCAAGGAAAGTTCCATTAGTTGAAACCACGACTTTATTTTCCTTAGGGTTATAAAAATAATCCCCTTTAGTCCTTTTTGGATATCCTACAAACATGCAAACTTCTGAACGTGCTTCCAACTTATTTGGATCCTTAAACAGGACATGAGCTGGACATCCCCATATACGAATATGGTTTAAGGATGTCTTCCATCTTGTCCAGAACTCGTGAGGAGTTTTAGGGACCGATTTTGAAGGCACATTGTTCAAAAGATAACATGCGGTTTGTAGTGCATATCCCCAAAAGGATAAAGGCAATGATGAATAACTCATCATGGACCAAATCATGTCCAACAAAGTCCTATTCCTTCTCTCTGCTACGCCATTCTACTACGGAGTGCCCGGCGCAGTCAAATGGGATAAAATCCCATTCTCTAACAAGTGTCCCAAGAACTCATCAGAAAGGTACTCCCCACCTTGATCAGATCGAAGTGCCTTTATGGGTCTACCCAATTGCTTTTCCACTTTAGCCTGAAACTCCCTGAACTTATCATAAGTTTTGCTTTTGTGGTGCATTAGGTACACATACCCATATCTTGAGTAATCGTCAATAAAAGTGACGAAGTACTCATACCCTCCTCGTGCTCGGATGTTCATTGGTCTGCAAACATCACTATGCACAAGTTCTTGAACCCCTTCGGCCCTATTGCCCTTAGACCCGTATGGTCTTTTGGTCATTTTACCCTCCAAACAAGATTCACATTGAGGTATAGATTCCACCTTTAAGTGACCTAAAGGTCCATCCCTTACCAACCTTTGAATCCTATTCAGGTTAATATGGCCAAGGCGCAAATGCCAAAGATAAGTCTTATTAGAGTGAGAAGTTTTAAGTCTTTTTGAGTCATTATCATTTATCTCAGCATTAAGCAATAAGTCCATCTTAGGTTTGATAAAGTATAGATTATTTTGCATCCATCCAGAACAGATAAAAGATTTGCTTTTACGAATCACCACTTTTTCATCAAAAGATACCACGTAGGAGTCTTTAAATAAAGAAGATACAGAAATTAAATTCCTTTTAAATTTAGGAACATAAAAACAATCTCGCAAAATTAAATTCCTATAATTATCAAAGTAAAGATGGACATCTCCCACTGCTTCCGCTGAGACCAAGGATCCAACGCCCATCCGAAGCGTTAAGTCTTCATGAAGTAGGCTTCTCATTTCTTTGAATCCCTGTAGAGAAACACAAACATGATTAGTTGCACTGGAATCTATGACCCAGATGTCACTGGATTCCTTAACCAAACAAGTTTCTAAATATAGAAGATCACACCTACCTCCCTTGGAAAGGAAGTCCTTGCAATGCTTCTTTATATGCCCAACCTTACCACAGAAGAAGCACTGAAGCTTCTTTGAGTTCTTCTTCTTCTTTTTCTTGCTCTTGGTAGTAGCAGGAATAGAAGACTTCCCACTCTTGGCCAGTTGCTTCTTTCCATTTCCAAAGTTAGGATTGGAACCAGAAGCAGCTACCATATTGGCCTCACCACCAACAGGAGACTCCCTGATCAGCAATTCAAACTCCTGTAACTGTTTCATCAGTTCTGTCAAGGTCATATCCCGTCTATTGCTTAAATTAAAGTAGCTCTAAACGGAATAAATTCCTTAGACAGAGTCTCAAAGACCATAGTCATCTGAGTTTCAGCATCAATGTTGGCTCCATTGGTTTGAGCCTCAGCAAGGTAACCCATGACCAACATCATATGCTCCTTTACAGATGTCCCTGGTCTCTGTCTACAGTTTAAGATTTTCCGAAGCGCCCCTTGCCGCTTTGTTATGGCCTGGCCTCCAAACATGTCCTCAAGATTATCCAAGATCTGCTCCGCAGTCTCATAATCCTGATGTTGAGCCTGCAGCACGTTGTTCATGCTAGCCATAACATAGCAGCGGGCCTGATCATTAGCATCTTTCCAGCGGTCGTACGCTTGGAATTGCTCATTACTTGAGTCTCCCGTAGGCTCGGGAGGACAAGGAGTTGTCAAAACATATTTCAGTTTCTCAAAGGAAAGGACGATGTCCAGGTTCCATTTCCAATCGTTATAGTTCTCACCGGTTAATTGGTTTTTGTCAAGTATTGATGATAAAGCGTTTTTAGACATTTTCAATCTACAACAAAGAATCATATACCAAACATAAGCAAACATATATAATAATTTAGTAAGATAACACAATCATGTAAAAACATACAAATGTGTTTATGTGTCAAAACCTTGAAAATATCACAACCTTACAACGATAATTCCCAACTTAGAATTCAACAAGCTCCTTGGGGAGTCATGCCAAATTCAATCAGGAACATGGATCCACTCCTGATTAATATATGCCATCCAGGACCCGTATGATCCAGCATACACTAATAATCGTTTCTTTGGCCATTAATTTTATTAACAGAGCTCCTAGGAGAGGTTAATAATAAAATTAACGTGAGTGTAAACCACCATTTCAATATTTTATCCATGATTTATAATCACCACCTAGGGGTGTGCAACCATAAATCATACTTAAATACCTTATCCTTTCAGAGATCCAATATGGTACATGATAGAAATCCCTTCCTAGGGGTCGGGACCACCATGTTCTTCCTATGGACCAACGATGGAGGCCTTAGGTCCTCTCTTCGAAAACCTTCTCCCACTCAATCTTTTGAAGTCAAGGTTTTATTTTAAAATTATGCATGAACAATTTTAATATGAACGGCACTCCCTATCCTATATGACATGTTATCAATATACATGGTAAATCATATTATAATGCAGACAAGCAAAGCAATCAAGCAAAGCTACAAGCAAAATAATAATAACCGTAATATTATGGTTCCACCCTAGAGAATAGAAAACTAAGATTACAAGAGAATAATCGAGACATCTATCGATTCTTCATCCTTGAATCCTCAAGCGGTATCCTTCTTCATGTAATATCCGTCTTCAAGTCTTCAATCCCGTATGAATCGAATACTTCATATTTTCGGTCATATCTAAATTTAATGTTTCTCAGAATCGTCCCAAAAATAAAATTAAAACTGCATCGAAAAAATTGCAGCTTTTTTGGACACTTGGCAGCTCTCGGTTGGCAGGCCGATCTGGATGATCGGCTTGCCGATCATGAAAGTTTAGCCTGCCAAACTGAAAGTTCGGCCTGCCGGTAGAGCACCAAAATTTTTGCCCGACTATCAGCCTGCCGGACCACATGTCTGGCCTGTCGATCTATGACCTTCGGCCTGCCGAACTGTGAGGTTCGGCATGCCGACCGAACAGAAAACCCTCATTCCAGAAAATACAATTTTAATGCAATTTATCAATTTTATTTTCAACAATTCAAAAACATAAAATTAGAGACTCAGGAAATACCTGGAGGTGCCATTATCAATCTTCTAGATCCGTCTTCTAGATCCGTCTTCTCCAAATAATTATTTAATTACAAAATTCTTACAAATTAAAAATTAAATAACAATTCCTAGACGGAGATGATAGTCTGTCATCTAATTACATGAAAAACCTAGATACACATTCTAACCTCTAAGGAACCATAACCGATATGAATTAATTAATTAGTAAATATTTAAACAACGATTTAATCAACCATAATTAATTATTAAACATTCACCACATAATCCATGACAACATTTATATTATATAGAAACCTAGAGTGTCATCTCTCTATAAAATTCAATTCAAGCATAGGAGAGATTAAGATCACAAAAGTTATGCATATAACATGATCACAAACTTGCAAATTTATGTAAAAACCTCAGCTCTGATACCAATTGTTGAAAACAAAGTGCGCAGCAAAATTTTAAAATTTTTCATCAGAGTAATTTCCAAAACACAAGTTTGACATGTTATATGTATAAATTAGACAGATCTTACTAACCTCAGTGTGCCAAAGAACCTCCGCAACCTGTGTAGAGAAGTAACGTTCTATAAGAGCCTCAACCAACTGGTCTTCTTTGCTACTCTCTATCCACAACCGGAGTGAGTGTGGGTTCACACGTACAACTCTTCCACCGGTGACTCTCCTTCCAACCAATAGAGAGAACCCAAAGCTAGTGTTCGTGATTTGTGAACAAAAGCTCTCAGGGAGTTTTCAGATGCTCACTAGAAGAGTATCACTCTTAATCTCTCTAATTGATCTGAGTAAATGATGAGACTCACTCCCTTTATATAGCTATTGGTCCTGGGGTCAATCCGTATTAGATTAGGTCTCAAAAACTCGAAACAAAATCAAGTTCAGATCAATATCTGATAATATACGCGTGAAAACATGTAATCTTATCTTTCGCTGATCGGCAGGCCGAACAGGCCAATTCGGCAGGCCGACCATGTCATTCGGCAAGCCGAACTCCCGAGAAAAAATCTCCGCGAATCTTTTATTTTCCACCCGAGATTTTAAAGGATAAAGTCTCAATTTTGATTCAAATAACCCAATAGAGAAGTTATCTGATCAAAACAAACTTTATCAAGATAATCTCTAAGAAAATAAATCAATTCACAATAATTATACAAGTTTATCTTGTTCTAATTTGTCAAAAATTAAAACAACCGATAAATAGACAAGAATTATCTAATCCAATAATTCAACAAGTTTATCTTGAACTAATTTCTTACAAAATTAATTCAACCGATAAACAGACATGAATTATTTGATTCTTACAAATTTTAAACCAATCTGAAAAATCTGACATAAGTCACCAATTACTGGAAAAGCACGCCGTGTCGTTATAGGATTTTGTGAGCTAGCAAAGGGGACCAAAATGGACTTATAAAGTTCAAGCTCATGATAATTATGAAACCCAATATCCCAGATATACATTTCACAATTATCAACTCCAACGCTACTCCACTAAAAGCTTGGAGCTGCACTCTCGAACTTTATAGAATTACGAAGCTCGTGTAGCTAAGTCTCCATGACATATCATAGTGTATCGTATCCCCATATGATAATCCATAATCGGCTTAAGGACAAGTTCTGTCTTACCTTCCCGATTATTTTTATCTTACGTTCCATTGTCTCACCATTAGAAAACTTACCATCCAAAGATAGTATACCATTCGGTTACACCTATGTATCCAAATGGTTGAGCGCTCCAATTTTCCAATTATAGGACAATGCATATAAGAGGATATCATTACTCCTAAAGAGGAGCTATGGATTCCATATCTATGAATAACAAGTCTACGCTATCAAGAGTCATGCCTCCAACGTACCGGCATGCATACCACTATAGAGATGTGGGAGTCACCCATTGGTGCATCAAAAGACACAAGTCGAGACAACGGGCCCACTATTCATCTCGGGATTAAGATACAATACAAATGACTGTCTAAAGTGAATCGATTTGCCAAGACAGAATTATTAATCCAAATCAATTCACTTTATGTCCCGATCCAACACATCGTCACCTATGACAACGTGCCAATGTTTTTATTCACGGAGTCCAACTCCGATGGCTAAGACAAACCATCTCCCAAAAGGGATATAGACAACATAACAATCTTTACATGAATAAAGCGCCCAACTTTATTCCCTCGATTGCGGATCATTTGTTTTAGACCATCACCTTAAGAATCGTGTCTACCGCATAATCATCCCATCATATGCCTAATTCTTAAGGTTTAGACTGACAGTCTCAGACTACTATTTGTTTATCATACATTCAACAAATATGAACGTAAAGAGGACAACATTTGGTATATATAAATGAATAAATTCTTTATTGATAAAAAATGTCTCCAAAATGTATTACATTTTTACTCCTTAGGGCATACATGTCTAACAGTTTGATGGGTAATCGATTGGATAGAAGCCTACAAATAGTAAATGAAAATTGAAAAGACATATTTACAAGCACAAAAAGTTAAAGATAAAATGAGTAATATATGTGGTGTGCAAAGTGATTTTGAGAAACAAGAGGACTTAATTATACAACATTTAGGAAAATAAGTTTTGGGCAGATAATTTGAGTCCTTTATGATTGTATATAGCTGTCTTAGGTTTGATTATTCGTCTTTTTTAGTACCATAGACACTGGTGGCTAGTGTAATTCAATTAATGACATTTGTAAAATTGCGAGCATTGGTTGTCGGAGTTGATGACTATTAGTCATCTGTTGATGTTGACTGAATAGGTTATAGTAAATATTTTCCCATCACCCACTGTTAGAAAACAAAGCAAACGAAAGAGAGAACAGAGAGCAAGAACAGATCATGTTTTCTGAGAGAATTGAATTTTCTGTGGTGAATAATTTTGAGTATTGCAACATAGCTTTAAATAGCTACTATAAAGTTTTCTCTGTCTAATCAATACATGCTATGTGTGTTAACTGTATAACTAACAACAACCTACTAACAATTTACTACTAGTTTACTAATAGTATACTAACCAACTGTCAGTTAACATTTGCTATACTAACCCCCCCCTTAAACTTAGAGTGGTTTAGGAAACTACTCTAATTTTATTTCTCATAACACCAAACCTTGTACTAGAAGTTGCTTTAGTGAATACATCAACAATATGATCTATAGAGGGTACATGTCTAACATCTATTAGTTTTTGTAATAGTTTTTCTCTAACAAAATACAAATCTATTTCAATATGTTTTGTTCTAGCATGTAACATTGGATTTGCTGCTATAAAAATTGTACTCAAGTTATCACACCAAATAACTGGTGTTGTTGAACTTTTGTAACCAATCTCAGTGAGTAGTGTTTGAATCCAAGTAACTTCTACAACTACTCTTGCTAGGCTTCAATCTTCTACTTCAGTTGAGGACCTGCTTACTGTATGTTGCTTCTTAGAATGCCAAGAAACAAGATTAGTGCCCAAATAGATCCAAAAACCGGATTTAGATCTTTTATCTTGTAAATCTGAGGACCAATCAGCATCGCAATAGGCTGCAATGTTTAAATCAGTTTCTGTGACTCATTGTAAAGATAATCCATTGTCAATAATTCCAGCCAAATATCTAAAAATTCTCTTGACAGCTTTCCAATGAGTTTGTAATGGTGTTTGCATGAATTGACATACTTTGTTGACAACATCAACAATTTTTGGTCTTGTGATAGTCACATATTATAGAGCACCCACCAAACTTCTATTTAGTTGTGCATTTTCAACATGATCACTTCCAAAGTTGACTAATTTTTCACCAGTAGTCATTGGAGCAGCAACACTTCTAGCATTTTGTATTTTGGCTTTAAACAATAGATCAGTAATGTATTTGACTGAGACAAGGGAATGCCCCCATTTGCAGTGTGTTTCACTTGAATTCCTAGAAAATATTCAAGTTCTCCCATGTCTTTGAGTGCAAACATTTTGTTGAGTGCTGTAATCAAGTCTTGAACTTCTCCTATATCACTCCCTGTGACAATAATGTCTTCCACATAGACGAAAACAAACATAGAAGAGCGAACAGAATGCCTAAAGAACAGAGACTGATCAGATTTCCAAGATCTGAGGCCAAATTGTGTGAGAGCAATATGTAACTCATCAAACCAGGCTCTAGGTGCCTGCTTAAGGCCATATAGTGACTTATAAAACCTGCAGGTTGATCCATATAAACCTCTTCCTATAAAATGCCATTCAAGAAAGCATTATTGTCATCAAGCTGTCTGATTCTCTATCCTTTGCTTAAAGCAAGTGTCAAAATGATTCTACTAGTAGTAGGTTTAACTACTGGACTAAAAGTTTCAATGAAATCAAAACCTGCAATTTGGTTATACCCCTTTGCTACCAACCCAGCTTTGTATTTGTTTACTATGTCATTAGGATTTTCTTTGAATTTAAACACCCATTTGTAGCCTATTGCTCTTCTATTAGGAGGTAAGTCAACTAAGCTCCATGTGTTATTCCTAAGAAGAGCTAGATACTCATCTTGCATAGCTTGTTTCCAATGTTCTTGCTCCAAAGCTTCTATAACGGTGCTTGGTTCTTTACTAGCCATATAAGCTTTAGGCTTAAAGATTCCTCGCTTAGATCTTACAGTCATGGGATGTTGTAGTGGTTATTTAGGCTGTAAGTGTGATGAAACAATAGGGGGAGAAGTGGGAGAAGGCACATCATCCTAAGAGGATAAATGAACTTTTATGAAAAAGGAGCAGTTGTATCAATAGGATTAGGAGGATTGGTAGTAAAGCAAGGAGAAGGTATAGAAGAATTATCATTTGAAGTTGAAGAAAAACCAGATGTAGATGGAGTTAGGACCAGCAAAGGTGAGGAAGACTAAGGTAAAGAGGATGAAGTAGAGGCAAAAATGGAGTTTGAGGCAGCAAAAGGGAAGACATATTCATCAAAAATCACATTCCTTAATATGAAGAGTCTCCCATTAGCATCTAAACACTTGTACCCTTTATGATTAAGACTGCATCCTAGAAAAGTGCAAGGTTTGGACCTAAATTGAAGTTTGTGTCTGTTATAAGGTTGAATGTTAGGATAGCACATACAGCCAAACACCTTTAACTATGAGTAAGTTGGGTTTTGATCAAAAAGAACTTCAAGTGGACTTTTAAAACTAAGAATAGATGAAGGCAATCTATTGATAAGAAGCACAAAAGCACGAAAATGCCTTATCCTAGAAATTAAAGGGCATAGATACTTTGACCAACAAAGTCAAACCATTTACAACAATATGCCTATGTTTCCTTTCAGCTACTCCATTCCGCTCATGAGTATGAGGATAGGAGGTTCTATGAATTATGCCATGCTAATTTAGATAGTCAGTGAAGACTCAAAACTCACCACTCTAATCAGTTTGAATAGCCTTAATTGGATGACCAAGTTGAAGCTCAACCATTGATTTAAAGTTGAGAAAAGTTTGAAATACCTCAGATTTAGTTCTACGCATGTAAATCCATGTGAATCGAGTATAAGCATTAACAAAATGGACATAGTATGAATAACCATTTGAGGACAATGTATAAGCAGGACCCTAGAGATCAAAATGAACTAGTTGCAATGGTGCATTGTATACAGTATTTGAGATAAGAAAGGGAAATTTATGAATTTTCCCGAGACGATAGGCAAGACAAACATGAGGAACATTTTTAATTACTATAGAGATATTACACTATAAGAGTACGAGATTAACAATTTTGGCAAAAGGATGACCAAGCCTTTTGTGCCAGACGTCAAACAAGTTGTTATTCAAAGACACATTACAAGCTTTAGTTGAAGTATAGTCAGTGATTGACATACTACAGCAGGAAGTATTTACATTAGATGTAGACATAATTTAACAGGAAGTAGAAGTGGTATTGACAACAAACTGAGTGATAGTAGCCTGATTTGGAAAAGCTAATTAAGGAAGAGAGACTTATGACTGAACAAAGACATACATGACTCCTTTAAGTTTACCTCTGAGAAGTATGGCCTGAGTTGCCCAGTCCTTGACAAGACAACAAAAGGGATGAAACTCAAAGAGCAAATTCTTTGTAATTTCTCAGACGTGTAACAAATGAGACAATTTAAGACACTTGTTATGATTATAGGGAGAGTGAAAAACTAAGTGACCAATATGAGAAATAGATAGGCCCTTACCATTTCCCATATGGACTTTATCTTGACCACCAAATTCAGACTTTGTTAGTAAATTCCTTGCGTCTATAGTCAAGTGATTTGTGGCTCCTGAATTAGGATACCAATTGGTATCATGACAGGTCTCTAAAGTGCCTAGCATAGCCATTTTTGAGGAATCATTTGAGCCAAGATTGAATTACTCAAACTGAACATAGTCATCAGAAGTGAAATCACGAACAAACTGATGAAAGTGACTTTGTGGAGATTAAATCAGTTGAGCAGGACCAGTGAAAGATTTATCAAACCTATAATAACAGTTCACAACCAGATGACCAATCTTGCCACATAATTGTCACTAAGGATGATTTAAAGACCAACCTCGACCTTGACCACCATGAGTACGACCTCGACTAGAAAAAGAACTACGTGAGAAAGGAACATTCCTAGAGCTAGGAGTAAATCCTCTTGATCTTCCAAAGTGACTAGTACCTTTCTTGAATTGTTCATAAGGCAATGAGCTAGTATGATCAAGATTAATAGAATTCAGATTCTGAGGTGAAGAATCAAGCAAACTAACATTCTTCTCGATGCGAGCCTCTTGAACCAACAAAAGAGACTCAATATCATCAACAGTATAGGGATCAATTCGTGAATTCATAGTAAGTACAAGAGTTTCATATTCAAGAGGTAAGCCATCAAGAATTGCATCAATGTGATCTTTAAGTCTCAACTTATGTCCAACAAGATTAAGCACATCAGCAAGTCCATGGATTTTTAAAAGATAATCATTGACTGACAAAGAGCCTTTCTTTGTATTCTGCAATTAAGTCTTAAATTGGCTAACTTTGGCCCTGATTTGAGTAGCAAAATATACTTCAAGAGTATGCCATACTTGAGCAGAGTTCTCACAATTGTTCATATGAGTGAGTACACCTTTAGTCATTGAAGAGAGAAGCCAAGAAAGAATTAATTAATCCTATTGCTCCAATCAAGAAACTTAGGATTTATAACACCAGAGGCTTCATCAGTGACAGACTTGTACATTAATGATGGACAATGATCAAGAGAAAGAAAGTGTGAAAGTCGATGGCCTCGTACCATAGAAAGAATTTGTTTTCTCCAAACTAGAAAATTTGTAACCTCTAGTTTCATAGAAATAGGGTGACCAAAGGATACAAGAACAAACCGTGAGGAGGAAGAAGAAGATCCATCAATGGCAGCCATGGCGTCTCTTCGATCTACAGCTCTGATTCTAGTGGTCGGCTTTGATACCATGTTAGAAAATAAAGAAAATGAAAGAGAGAATAGAGAGCAAGAACAGATCACATTTTTTAGGGAATTGAATTTTCTATATTGAATAATTCTGAGCATTGAAACATAGCTTTAAGTAGCTACTGTACAATTTTCTGTATCTAATCAATACACGCCATGTGTGTTAACTGTGTAACTAACTAACAACTTATTAACAGTCTACTACTAGTTTACAAACAGTATACTAACCAATTGTCAATTAACATTTTCTATACTAGCACCCACATATGCCTATCACGAAGTTCGTTTTTCTCTCAGTGTGTGACTAGTCACTTGTGAGTAAATGACTTTCAAGACTTTCCTGTTGATTGCCAAGTCACTCAAAGTGTGGCTGTCAAGAGGAAAGGGAAATCAGTTTCTCTTCACAAGATATATCAAAGAAAAACCCACTAGACATGGCGAAATCCTTAAGGCTGATGCTTGCAAGGCATGACACTCACTCAATTGACATGAAGCGAGCTTCGACCTTCATAGGCTGGTCTCACACAATGTTGGTGAAGATTTATCATGTGAGCCTCACTTCGAGCAATGATGGTGGATCACATGCCTTGAGTTTTATGGACAAGTGGAGTCATATCCCATGGAGTAGAGAGAGAAGTGAGAACAAATTTCCTGTTAAAAGTTAGGATGATTTGTGCTATGCCAACTCCAATGGAGTAGAGAGAGAAGTGAGAAGGAGAAGGGAGAAGGATGGAAGAAAAAAATGATTATTAACGCTAATGACCTTTGAACTTTAGGGTCTCTTTTATTTTGCCTATTGAACTTTAAAAATCACCATTTTACTACTTTAAACTTTTAGATCTCTTTATTTTGCCTCTTTTGTTCAATTTTACGTCACAAGTGATGGAAATAGACTCACTGAGTCATGTATGGGCGGTCTGTAAAGACAAAAAAACATTATGTTTGTTCCAAGTGAGAATGATCTATTTATTTAGAAAAATGGAAAAATAATATTTCAGGAACTCCAATTTGGATTTTGCTATCTTAGGAGTGGGAAAATAATTATCAAGTCATAAATTGTTTCAACCACCCCCACATGCTAGCTCTTCAAGTGGGTTTATTTTTGGTACTTTTGATAGGAAATTGGATAAAGGCACAAAGTAAGAAGATTTGAAAGTTTGAGGTAGTAAAGTGGTGATTTTTAAATATCATGGGGCAAAATAAGGGGAGCTTCAAAGTTCAGGGACCATTAATGATATTTACCCGACAAAAAGAAATTTGAGGAATATTCTTGGAATTGCTAAAAATCAAAAGTGATTTGCTTTGATGCACATAAATTTTTATAGAAAGGATAACAAATTTTAAAAGAACATAATTTAAACGAGTACTTTAGGAGGTAGATTCCCTAATTTACCAGCTCTAGCTACTTTTGTTAAGCAAGTCTTTTTTTAGCTCCTCTTTATTTTATTCCAAGAAAATTAAAAAGTATATATTATTATATTTTCTTAATTTTTGTTCTGTGTTAGGCTCAATTTTAGTTTCAAGGCTATGGTTTCAAATATGCTTTTAGTTATTCACTTTCATGATGTTTCAGAATGAGTCTTCGATATCCTAAATTATTCCATATTATTTCTTTCATTCATTTGATTATTAAAAGAGGGTGTTTTACACCCATCCTACTTTTGACACATTTCTTTTAATAAAATATCTTCTTACTATATCAATCATTAATAAAATTACTTTTAAGGATAAAGTATCTCAAAGAAATACTCATTATATATCGCACTTAAAAAAAAATTATTATGCCTTACTTTTTTTTTTTCAAAACAGTAGAGATAGATTCTGATGTTAAAAAGCCAACCTCCAAAAAGTACGTCGTTTCCTTTTTCTTTCAAAATTCTTATTTTCTTCATTCTATTTATATTGTTGAACCCCCACTAATTTACAAAAAAGAAACCTGCGAATTGTGTTGCTAGATAAATTGATTATGGTGAAACTTATCACCGTGTTCTCTCTAAGGTGGAATGAAATAATTTCTGATGTTAAAGAGCCAACCCACAAAAATATATCGTTTTCTTTTTCCATCGAAATTCTTATTCTCTTCATTCTATTTTTATTGTTGAACCCCGACTAATTTACAAAAAAGAAACCTGCGAATTGTGTTGCTACATAAATTGATTATGGTGAAACTTATCGCCGTGTACTTTTTAAGGTGGAATGAATATATATATATATTTATTGTGTGTGTAAATGAAGTAAGCGGTACTTTTTCCTCTTAAAGTGGAAACGATAAAAGAATTAATACTTAGATTTAATAAAAAGACAAACGCTATAAAAAAATTCTTTATATGATATGAAGAAATCAATTTTTTTTTTATATATAACAAAAGTGGGAGTTTTTGCTTTGAATTGGAAACATCGTAATATAAATAATTAGGTTTAATAAAAACGAACTATATAAATAAATTCCTTATGGATATGAGGAAATCTTTTTTTTTTCTTTTTTTTTTTTTTTTTTTTTTTTGTATACGACTGCATCCGTCACCGGTTGTTTTTTTTTTCTCCTAGAGTTTAGTATTTCTTTTTTCCTAAGAAGATTTTAGCAACTTTATGGCTTTTTTTTTTCACGATTTTGTAGAATACAATATCTACTGAAGTGTTTACTATGACTATACTAGTGAATTTACTACGTACGAGTTAAGATATCTATTAAAATCTTAATTAGAAGTGTTTATTTTTTTTTCTATAAGACATATTTATAATCATTAGTTAATGCTTCTTAATACATGCATAGATATTTAAGAAGATAATACAACGGACTTGTGAAGTTAGACAACTGATATAGGTGGACCTTACAGAAAACCCAGGATAACGTTTGCTTGTGATAGAAGGAGAATATATTGAAAGAATGAAAAAAACTTCTCAAAAACAGTTTACAATTCACGTGATAGACACAAAGTTGCAGAAAAAGTTGGCAGATCACAAATGCAACTTTTATTAAGTAAATCATCTGAACACAAGTACATAGAGTGGCGCAGAAATTGTTATAATTTTGAGATTGTCGAAGATTTTCTATGGGCACATCCTGTTAGTGTTGACATATTACATGCTTTTCTACCTGTTTTTCTAGTGGGTTGCATATACAAGACTAATAGTATCATTTTTCTTTGTTACAAATTGTTGGCATGACATGTACTAATATGCCATTTTCAATTTTTGTTGCATACTTTCGGAAGAGAATTTTACATGGGCATTTCAAAGGTTAAGAAGTTTGATGGATGATGTATTCTTCCAACTGTAATTGTAAAGGATATGGATTTGGATCTTATGAATGCCATTAAAAAAGTATTTCCTATTGCAAACATTTGTTATGCAAATGGCTCATGGGTACTGATTTGTTAAGAAGTGCAAAAAATCATTTGAGACAAAAGAGAAATGTGACGTATATATGAACAAGTGGAATTTTTTAGTGTTGTCATCACTACGGAGGAATTTATCTGACACTTATCATCATTAAAGAGAGATTTCATTAACTATCCTAAACTTGTCGAATATGTAACAACAACTTGGTCAAACAAGTATAAAGAAAAATTTGTAGCAGCTTAGAAGGACAAGATAATGCACTTTGGAACTGTGATGTCAAAAAGGTATAATTTTATAATGCATTTTGAGTTTCTATTTTTAAATTCTCTACATTTTTATTTTTTCTATTAATTATGCCTTTTTATAGAGGTTGAGAGTGCGCATTCAAAGTTAAAAATGTATCTTAGATCAAGTTAAGAAAATTAGGAGAATTCATGAGGTAAATTACACTCTCTACTTGAGTTGGAACGTATTGATACCAAGGCCTCATGTGAAAAAGTTTACATGTTGTGTAGAATTTATAGAATTTTGGGGCTTTATTTCTATTACTGCTTTGCGCATAATTCTTGATGAGCTAAATATGTTAATTCAGTGGGGCTGGATATTTCATTATGGGGTTGTGATATGCAACACGTACATGGTACTCTAAGGAATAAATACTTTAATTGTATTTATGACATTTTTAGTGAGATAAATAATAATGTGAATATTTCATGTATTAATAATAGTCCTCATATTACGTTCATATTAATAATTGTATATTAAGCAAATATGTGATCTGTGACTATATGAACTAAATCTTAGAATTGGGCATATATGAAGTTTATATGCAGATAGATCCAATTTGGAGACTAATAGTCTAAATTATTTAGTTTGCAGTCTATGACTAATGCTGGGCACTTCATTCATGACAAGGCGATAATGGAGGCCTATGTCCAGTTAGGCAGGTGGTTTATCTTAACCATCGGAGCATATTGACTCCATGGTAGACACATTGGTGTGGTAGACTTATTGGTGGCCTCATACTAGATTGTACTTAAAGTTGAATTGATTTAATAACAATTCTGTTTCACTTTAACCAATTCTCTTTGATAATCATTTATGTGTCATGCTAATCTGAAGTGGATTCATGACTTGATGTTTGTAGCTTATATCATTTGATATGCCAAAAGGGTTGTTGCAAATTAGAAGCTCTAATTCTACCGAAAACAAAATATATGCAAACAAAAAATAAATAGGAACACACGAAATTTAGAGTGGTTCACTCTTGATGTGATAGCTACGTCCACTTTCAGCTGCTATAAAATAATTTACTATGATGATGAAGAAGTTTATTAGAGAAAAATTACACACTCTCTAGAATTTTTCTCTAGCCTTTCTCGCATTCTAATTTTCTGAGTTACATCACACACAAGAAGACACCCTAATTATTTATATTTTTTTTAAGTACGGATAACAAAAAACCACAAAAAACACATTTCTTTGCGTCGAGCCTGATACGCACACACTACGCAAGATTTTGCCTCATGCTATGATTTTCATTATGCTCCGCACGCGATGGCGGTGCTTTTCAGCTCCTTCTCTCATAGGTTCTGTCCCACCGGGTAATCACGGGCCTCTCCTTATGCTGAGGCATGCCCAGCTCAACTCCACGCTCCTTATTTTATCTCAGCCTCCAAGGTAGATCCTTGAAATCCTCTATGTAGAATGATATTCTAAAAGGTGTTAAATTTAGCTCCATACTTCTTAATAATCTTCTATTTCGAGACTAATTCACCATCAATAACTCGTCCCTGTAGCGGCCTCCATTTCTCGATCCTCAAGAGAGAAGTCCAATTGAAGTTGCACATAATTTCAGTTTCTTGATCGAAACAGTCTTGATCAACATATCAACTAGATTTAGGGTTTTATGAATCTTCTCAAGCGCCAAAACTTTATCCTTCAAAGTTGACATAATGAACCGATAATGAACCTATATATGCTTCTTCCTAGCATGATAAAGAGGATTCTTTGCCAAATGAATAGCATTTTGACTATCACAATGTAATATGCTTTTCCTCTACTAATAACCAACGAATGCAACCATACCATCTCCTTGCTTGCTTCAGTCACAGCAACATACTCTACTTCAATGGTGGATAGAACAACGATCTTCTATAGCTTCAAAACTTAACTAACCATCATACCACCTAGCGTATAGAGAAACCCAATAATACTCTTTCTGCCATCAATATCTCTAACCATATTACATTCCACATAACCCTATAATCTCAAGTTTGACTTCTTACAAAATAGGGCTAAATCTATAGTACCTATCAAATACTTGAGAATCCACTTCTCTGCTTCCCAATGTTGCTTGCCTAGATTGCTCATATACCTATTCACAACTCCCAGTGCTTGTATAATATCTAGTCTAGTGCACATCATGGCATACATAAGACTACCTATAGTAGATACATAAGGCACCTTAGCCATATGGGCTTTTTCTATTCTATAGAGGGTGACTATTCTGTGGATAGTTTGAAGTGAATAGCCAAAGGTGTGTGTTGTGGTCTAGCACCAGATTGTTATCTATCAACGCCATGTGTGGCTATGCACGGTGCTTGGACAGCTCTTCCTTGCTTGTCTCGGCCTTTCGGGCAAACCTGAAACAAGAAAAGGGACGCTGTGGAGGCAAGGGGTAACCGGTGTGGTGCTAGCCAAAGGCTCTCCAACGCTCAAGTCAGGTACCTATTCGGTAGAGCACAGGAGCTGAGTTAGTTAGGAAAAAGCATGTTACCTTAAGCTGCAGTAAATGTGCTCTATTTATACGCTACTACTTGAACTGAGTGTTTGGTGGGTTTGGCTCATGACTCGTGTGTCACATCATGACCTATCAAAGAGCAGGTGACAAGTGTCATGATCCCTACTAGAGGATTAGTCTACATCTAAGGGTGGTTGAAAGTGGGCCATATGTTGACCTTTTATGGTGAGTTGTTGCCTGGCTGGATGCTCTAGTAGTCCAACTCGAGCATGTGCTCTTCTTGAGCATGGTAATTTTTCCTTGTTGTAGAAATGTCTTCGAAGGGGATGCCAAGGTAAAAGAGGCAGAGAATGATGGAAGGTCTCCACTGATCAAAGGGTAAGGAGGTCCTTGACCCAAGATGAGAAGGATCGAGGAACCCGAACAACCTGTCGCTGTCGAGCCTTCGAGCATCCCACCAAGACATAGGGACTCACTGAACAAGTCGTGGTGATAGCAACCATCGCCTTGCTGCCCCCTTTCGCTTGGCCTTCTAGCTAACTGTCATGGTATGCCTAGTTTACATTTTGAGCTTCTTGTTACTTTGTGTTTTTTGGTCTCTAATCTGTGCTCTTGCAAGCCTACTCATATCTAAAGGTCACTGACCTCCTAGCCGAGTGCACATTCCACATTGAGTGGAGAAAGGCCAACAAGGCTATCGAAGAGAAAGATTGGGTAGAAAAACTACTCGAGGAAAAGGAGAACAAGCTTTCCCAAGCTATGGTCGATGTCACCCAAGCTGAGGAAGAGGCCAAGAAAGCTCAAGAGGGGGTCAATCAGGCACGGACAGAGGCGGAGCAGGCTCGGGCCACCCTCCTTGAAGAAACAAATAAGGATTAGGCCACTTGAGATGAGCACGAGTGGTTTTTGAGGGAGAAGCTACCCAGCAAGTTGGCCCAGGCAGTGGAGGAATTCAAGAGCTCTACTAACTACGTAGGCAATTACTATCTTGGGATGAAGGACTAACAAGAGCACCATCTAGAGAAACATCTCGAGGTTGCTACCATGGATTGGTCACTCATTACTAAGCTCTAGGCCGACGAGGAGGAAGAGGTCCAAGCTACAGTAGGGCAGGACACGATTGTCGACCCAGATGCCAATGATGGCAAGGTTGGAGCTTAAAATTGATGGCTATTTTTGTAATTTTCATTTTTACTTTTATCTACCTGATTTTAGGAAGTGCCCAATTGTCTGTACCTCCCACAAACATTAATAAGAATTTTGATTTTTCCTAAGTTCAATGCTTCTCGAGTTATTTTATATTTTTATTTATTATATAATTTTGTTGGGCCAAGTAGGAACATGTCCGCTTTCTCAGACCCTCTTGTTCAGGAATGCCTATCTGGTATGTCCGATCTAGGCTAGCTACGACAACATGTAGTACGCTATGCCGCCTTTAGACTTGTTTAAGTCCTCTAGGATTTTTACAAGTCCAATTGTGGTCAAGAGTTAATGTCCCTAGTTCAGTGTAACTGTTGGTTGGGTCATCCATGATGCATTGGACTAGTAAGCAACTATTTTAAGTCCACTTATGGTCAGCACATATGCCGACCAACCCCTAGTTGGGAGTAAAGGTGGCCCCCTCTCTTTGGAAGTTGTGGCCTTTCTTTAAATTTGAATTTCTCATAGGAATTCTTTAAGTTTGTATCTTTCATTAATATTTCTTTTTTGTACATTTCTGCTTTGCTTGACAGGTCTTTTAGGGCTAGAGATCAAAAATGGTGTTCTGGCTCTTGTCAGCAATAAAATTTTTTGAAGTGCTCAGCGTTCCAAAGGTGGCTGAGCACATTCCTTTCTATATCAGTTATTTTGTATATGCCTGATTGAATGATGCCAACTACTTTGAACGGGCCGTCTCACTTGGGTCCAAAGAAATCGAGCCTGAGCTGTTGAACAACGACTTTCTTCAAGACTAGATCGCCAACTTTAAATATTATTGGATGAACCCGCTTGTTATAATGTTGGGCAACAGCTTGATTTTGTGCAGTAGTAGGATGAGGGCAATGTTTCTCTTTTCTTTGAGGAAATCAAGCTTGAACATCATAAGCTCAGACAATCTGTAGCACATCATAGTGTTTGACTTTGAAGCATGACAAACCGACCTCGGTTGGGATTATAGCTTCAGCTCTGTAGACCATGGAGAATGGAGTTTCTCTTGTGGCAGTCCGAGCAGTAGTACAGTAAGCCCAAATACCTTCTAGAGCTCATCGATCTATGCACCTTTAAACCCTTCCAGTTTCTTCTTCAGTTTTTCATTGATGGTCTTCTTGACTGCTTCAACCTGTTTATTGCTTTGAGGGTATCTAGGTGAGGAAAATATCTTCTTGATGCCGAGTTATTCACACGTTTAAAGAAGACTGGCTTCTTTGAACTGCTTGGCGCTGGTAGTAACTATGTGTGCAGGATGCCATATTAGTAAATGATGTTTTTCCAAATAAAATTGGTGCACTTGGCTTCAGTTATGTCAGTGTAGGATTCGACCTTTACCTACTTGGTGAGGTAATCAATGGCCATTATACAATATTTGAATTATGACTAGGCTAGGGTAGAGGTCTGATCAGGTTAATGACTCATTTGGCAAATGGCCAGGCAAACACCATGGAGTTGAGCAGCTCAGCATGCTGTCCAATTGCTCGGGCAAACTACTAGCACTTGAGACACTTACGCATGTATTCCTTGTAATCCTAGTCCATATTTGGCCAGTAATAGCCTTAGTGGAGACACTTAAGCGATAAGAATTGCCCCTACATGATTGCCGCATAACCCGCCATGAATCTCTTGCATAAGGTATTGAGCTTCTTGAGGCCCAACACGTCTTTGGTAGGGTATGGTGTAGCTGTGTCTATACAGTTTTTCCCCCAATCATCGAATTTTGAGCTGAGTTGTTGCGAATGCACCAGGCTTCCTCTCGATCGTCGGGCAGCCTTGTTGTGGTCAGGTATCAGATGATCAGGTCTATCTAGGTGCCTCTTTGCACATCGGCTACAATTGCCACTTCTTTTGTAATGCTTGGGTCGACTAGCCTCTCGATTAGAATTGATGTTAGGACATTGTTTTCTAAGCCCAAGGCTAGTTAAGTG
Organism: Artocarpus heterophyllus; assembly: GCA_025403435.1. Lineage (NCBI taxonomy): Eukaryota > Viridiplantae > Streptophyta > Magnoliopsida > Rosales > Moraceae > Artocarpus > Artocarpus heterophyllus. The sequence continues at coordinate 33,719,107 of CM046348.1, read as the reverse complement.
AGCGTGTCGGCTTCAACATTCTCAGACCTCAGGATCTAAACAAAAGAATAGGCTCTAAATTGTCCGAGCAAGGTTTTGACTTCTTTTAGGTATACAGCTATGGATTCAGCTTAGGCCTGGAACCCACCCGTAGCTTACTGGACAACAAGCATTGAATTGCCGTGGACGTGGATGTAATCCACCACGAGGTCTCACATGATTCAGAGCCCGACTATCAAGGCTTTGCTAGACATGTATGCCCTAAGGAGTAAAATGTTGTAATATGTTTTTGGAGACATTTTATAAATAAAGACTTTATTTATTGTTCATATACCAAATGTTGTCCTCTTTACTTTTATATTTGTTGAATGTATGATAAACAAACAAAAGTCTGAGACTGTTAGTCTAAACCTTTAAGAATTAGGCATATAATGGACAGATTATGCCAAAGACATGATTCTAAAGGTGATGGTCTAAATCATTAGATGCACAATTGACGGAATAAAGTTGGGCACTTTATTCATGCTAAGATTGTTATGTTATCTATATCCCTAACGAGAGATGGCTTAGCTTGGTCATCGGAGTTAGACTCCACGAGTAGAAACATTGGTGTATTGCTATAGGTGACAATGTATTGGATCAAGACATAAAGTGGAACTGATTTAGATTAATAATTCTATCTGTGCAAATCAATTCACTTTAGACAATCATTTATGTTGTATCTTGATCTTGAAATGACTAATGGGCTAGTTATCTTGACTTATATCTTTTGATGTAGTAAAAGGTGACATCCTAACTTTATGATGGTATGCATACCAGTACATTGGAGATATGACTCTTGATAGCATAGACTTGTAATTCATAGATATGGAATTCATAGCTCCATTGGTGGAGTCAATGATATTCTTTTATATGCATTATCCTATAATTGAAAAACTAGAGCGCTCAACCATTTGGACGCATAGGTATAACCAAATGGTATACTGATTTTAGAGAGTAAAGTTTTCTAATGGTGAGATAATAGAACGTAAGATGAAAATAATAGGGAAGGTAAAAAGGAATTTATCCTTAAGCCAATTATGAATATTCTCTAGAGATACAACACATCATAATATGTCATGGACACTTAGCTAATTTGGAGCTTCGTAATTTTATATAGTTCAAGAGTGCAGCTTTAAGCTTTTAATGGAATAGTGTTAAGGTTGATAATTATGAAATGTATATTTGAGATATTATATTTTATAATTATCAGAGCTTGAAATATATAGGTCCATCAGGTCCCCTTTACTAGCTCATAATAAATTTTGTAACGATACGGTGTGCTTTTCTAATAAATTGGTGACTTATGTTAAATTATTAGATTGGCTAAAATTTGATAGGCTCAGATAATTCAAGTCTGTTCATCGATTAAATTAATTTTGTAAATTAATTCAAGATAAACTTATTGAATTATTGGGAATATTTATTTTCCTAGAAATTATCTAGATATGACAGTTTTAATCAGATAATTTCTCTATTAGATTATTTGAATTGAATCTGAGGCTCTGTCTAAAGAATCTCGGGTAGGAAATAAAAGATTCTCAATGATCATATTATCACAAGTTTGGCAGGCCAATCAGTTAGTTTGGCTTGCCAATAGAGTAAGTTCGGTAGGCCGATCCATTAGTTCAGCCTACCAATCAAACGATAATTTGATCACGCATTTTTGACATAATTTTATAAGAAGTTGATCTAGATTTGAATTTTTTAGGCCTTATCTAACAATGACCAACCTTGGGGATGACATCTATAAATAGAGAGTGAGTTTTCTAAGTTATTTAGATCAATTGAGAAATTAAGAGTGAGTACTTTAGTATGAGAGTCTTTGAAAACTACCTAAAAGCTATTGTTTACAAATCACAAAGCTTAGTTTTGGGTTTTCTCAATTGGTTGAAAAGAGAGTCATAGGGGAAGAGTTGTATAATGTGTGCCCACACACACTCTGATCGTGGATAGAGAATAGCAAAGAAGACTAGTTGGCTGAGGCTCTTCTGGAACATTCTTCTCTTCACAAATTACAGGAGCTCTTCAGATTATAAGGTTAGTAAGATTTGATTAATTTATGTATATAGCATATCAAACTTGTGTTTTGGAAAATACTCTAATGAAAAATTTTAAAATTTTGCCGCGTACTCTTTTTCTAACAATTGGTGTCAAAGCCCAGGTTCTTATATTGTGATCATGCTATATGTATAAATTATGTGATTTTGATTTCTCCTCTGCCTGAATTTAATTTTTTTAGAGAGTTGGCACTCTAGAGTTTCTATATATTTTATGTTGTCTTGAGATTATATGGTGAATGTTTATTAATTAATTATGATTGATTAAATTATTATTTAATTATTTATTAATTAATTAATTTTTACCGGTTATGGCTCCTTAGAGGTTAGAATATGTATTTAGGTTTTTCATGTAATTAGATGGCGGTCTATCATTATTATCTAGGGATTATTATTTAATTTTTAAATTTGTAAGAATTTAGTAATTAAATAATCATCCAGAGCAAATATGGATCTAAAAGATGGATGATAGTGGCTCTAAAGGTATTTCTTAAGTCTTTGAATTTTAATGTTTTTGAATTGTTGAAAATAAGATTAAAAAACTACATAAAAACTGTTTTTTGGAAAAACATGATTTCTGCTTCATTAGGTTCGGCAAGGTGACAGTCACAGACCGGTAGACTGAACCTGAAGATCGATAGGCCATCTATAGGGTAGAATTCTGACGGCTCTGGCGACAAGCCAAACTTTCAAGTTTGGCAAGCCAAAGGGTTATGATTGGCAGGCTGATCACATAAATCGATAGGTCAGAAGAGAGTTGTAATTTTTCAAAAAAGGTATATTTTTTTATACAATTCTAAGAAACATGAAATTTTGTGATGACTCAAAATATAAAGTATTTGATCTATGCGAGATTGAAGACTTGAAAATGATGCCACATGAAGACGAATACAACTAGAGGATACAAGGATGAAGAATTGATAATATGTTTCGATTGATCTCTTGTAATCTTTAATTTCTTTTCTCTAGGGTGGAACCATAATATTACGCCTATTTTGCTTGTAGTTTTGCATGTTGCTTTGCTTGTTTGCATTATAATATGATTTGCCATGTATGTTGATAACATGTTATATAGAATAGGGAGTGTTGCTAATTAAAAATTGTTCATGCATGTCTTTAAAACTTTGATTTCAAAAGATTAAGTAGGAGAAGGTTTTCGAAGAGATGACCTACGGCCTCCATCATTGGTCCATAGGTAGCACATGGTGGTTCCGACCCCTAAGAAGAGACTTCATTATGTACTGGGTTGGATCTTCAAAAAGATAAGACATTTTAGCATAATTTATCATTGCACACCCTTAGGTGGTGATTATAAATCATGGATAAAATAATTGAAACAATGGTTATACACTCAAGTTAATTTTATTATTAACCTCTCCTAGGAGCTTTGTTAATAAAATTAATGGCCAAAGAAAATGATTATTAATATATGCTAGATCAGATAGGTCCTAGATGGCATATGTTAATCAAGATGGGATCTGTGTTCCTAATTGAATTTGACAAGTCTCCCCTAGGTAGCTTATTGAATTATGAGTTAGGAATTATTGTTGGAAGGTTATGATATTTTCAAGGTTTTGACACATAAACACAATTGTTTGTTTACTTCGTTATGTTATCTTACTAAACTCTTATGGTATGTTTGTTTATGCTTGGCATATGATTCTTTATCATAGATCAAAATGTCTAAAAACGCTTTATCTTCGATACTCGATAAAAACCAATTAACTAGTGGGAATTATAATGATTGTAAATGGAACCAAAATATCATCCTGGCTTTTGAGAAACTAAAATTTATGTTGACGACACCATGTCCTCCTAAAACTATCGAGGAATCCACTAATGAGCAAATCCAAGAATATTATTGCTCGAAGGATGCTAATGATTAGGCCTGGTGTTATGTTATGGCTAGTATGAATAACATACTATAGGCTCAACATGAAGATTATAAGACTATGAAGCATATCTTGGATAATCTTGAAGACATGTTTAGAGGCCAAATGATAATAAAACGCAAGGGGCACTTTGAATACTTTAGAACTACAAACAAAGACTGAAGACGTCTGTGAAGGAGCATACGGTGTTGGTCATGGGCTACCTTGCTGGGGCTTAAGCCCATGGAGTTGATATCGATGTCGAGTCCCAAATGACTATGGTTTTTCAGAATCTATCAAAGGAGTTCATCCTATTTAGAGCTTCATATAATTTGAGTAATAGATAGGATGTGACGTTAACAGAGTTGATGAAGCAGTTACAAGAGTTTAAAAATTTGATTAGGGAAACTCCTACAGGTGGTGAGGCCAACTTGGCGGCTGCATCTGGTTCCAATCCTAGCCCTAGGAATGGAAGGAAGTAAGGGGCTAAGAACGGGAAGTCTTTTATTCTTGCAAACGGCAAGAACAAAAAGAAGAAAAAGAACAAATGGTATACCATCTTTAGACAATAAGTTTTCTAATGGTGAGATAATGGAACGTAAGATAAAAATAATCGAGAAAGTAAGACGAAATTTATCCTTAAGCCGATTATGAATATCCTTTAGGATACAACACATCATAATATATCATGACACTTAACTAATTTGGAGCTTCATAATTTTATATAGTTCAAGAGTGCAGCTCTAAGCTTTTAGTAGAAAGCACTAAAGTTAATAATTATAAAATGTATATTGGGGATATTATATTTTATAATTATCGGAGCTTGAACTATATAGGTCCATCAGGTCCTCTTTGCTAGCCATAATAAATTCTGTAACGATATGGCATGCTTTCCGAATAAATTAATGACTTATGTTAAATTATTAGATTGGTTGAAATTTTATAGGATTAGATAATTCATGTCTAATTATTAATTGAATTAATTTTACAAATTAATTCAAGATAAACTTATTGAATTATCGAAAATATTTATTTTCCTAGAGATTATCTAGATATGACTATTTTAATCAAATAACTTTTCTATTGGGTTATTTGAATTGAAACTGAGGCTCTATCCAAAGAATATCGGGTGGGAAATAAAAGATTCTCAAGGATCAAATTATCGTAAGTTTGATCTACCGATCTAACAATAATTTGATCACACATTTTTAATACGATTTTATCAAAAGTTGATTGAGATCTGAATTTTTGAGGCCTTATCTGATAATGACCAACCTTAAGGACGCCCTTTATAAATGGGGACTAAGTTTTCTGAGTTATTTAGATCAGTTGAGAAATTAAGTGTGAGTACTCTAGTCTAAGAGTCTCTAAAAACTCACTAAGAGCTATTGTTCACAAATCACGAACCTTAATTTTGGGTTTTCTCAATTAGTTAGAAGGAGACTCACCAAGGAAGAGTTGTACAACGTGTGCCCATATGCACTTCGATTGTGGATCGAGAATAGCAAAGAAGACTAGTTGGTTGAAGCTCTACTAGAATGTTCTTCACTTCGTAGATTGCAGGACCTCTTTGGATTACAAGGTTAGTAAGATCTGATTAATTTATGTATATAGCATGTTAAACTTTTGTTTTAAAAAATACTATGATGGAAAATTTTGAAATGCTACTGCGTACTTATTTTTCCAATAGGCTTTTTATTCGCTTTATTGTTGGATGCCTTGAAGTCGAAACGGAGCACCTAACTCACCTTGTAGCCAACTAGACTAGTGATGATGAGGCCAGTGCTCAAGCCATTCATACTTGATGATCTGTCCGTGAACAACTTCTATTCGAGCTCAGGCCCAATAGTGCTGTTGTTGTTGGGGGCATTGTGGTCTTCAATTGGAGCCTTCTTGGCCGAAGGGGTAATCTACCTAGCATCCGTGAATTCTGCAATGAAGTTGGCCAAAGCTTGCACTTTTATGGTCATCCAGGGCACAAAGTGTATGTTGCATTGCCCGAGCTTCACTTACCACTTGGCCATCCGACTAGATATTTCTAGACTTTGGAGAATATGGCTTAGGGGATATTTAATCAAGACTTGAATTGCGTGCCCTTGGAAATAAGGTTGGAGTTTCTGAAAAAGGTGATAAGTGCAAGTGCCAGCTTCTCCAACGAAGGGTACCGCTCCTTGGCGCCCTAGATAGCTTTGTTGGTGCAGTAGACCTACTTTTGAATACTATCTTCTTCTCGAACAAGGACCGAGCTAACATGTTCTCGGAAACAACTAGGTAGGCATAGAGCATCTCTCTCGGTAAAGGTTTAGATAGGAGTTGGGGCATGGCCAAAAACCTTTCGAGATTCTAGAATGCTTTTCACACTCCCTGCTCTACCCAAACCTCCCCTTGAGTGCCTGGAAAAACGGTTGGTACTTGTTGGTAAATCGAAAGACAAACTTGGACAGGGCTGCTACTATGTCATCAGTTTCTGTACTTTGTTGATAGTGCGAGGAGAGTGCATATCTACCATGGCTTGGTTTTGGCTGGGTACTTCAATACCATGGTGGTTGACCATAAATTCGAAGAATTTATTGGATTCCATCCCAAATGCCCATTTGGTCTGGTTAAGTGTCATCCGGTATTCCCGAAGTATTTCATAGCTTGGTCGGAGATCAGCAATATGGTCTGCTTCTCGGACTGATTTGATGAGCATATCGTTGACATATACCTTTATGGTTTTCTTGATCAATCGAGCAAACATTTTGTTCATAAGGCACTGCTATGTAGCTTTGGTATTCTTCAATCCAAATGGCATAACTACGTAGCAGAACAGTCATTGGTCGGTGGTGAAAGTGATCTTTATTTAGCATTCCTTAGCCATCCTGATCTGGTTGTATCTAGAGTAGGCATCCATGAAGATTAGCAGCTCATGTCTAGCCATTGCATCCACCAGTTGGTGTATCCGACGTATTGTGAAGCCATCCTTTGGGCAGGCTTTGTTAAGGTCAGTATAATCAATGCAGACCAACCACTTTCCATTAGCTTTTTTTATTAGGACTACATTTACCAACCACTTTGGGTATGTGACCTCCTGAATTAACCCAGCTTTGACGAGCTTTTGGACTTCTTCGTTGATGGTGATATACCTCTCTAGATTAAACGCTCCTCTTTTAGATGACGGGCTTTGTGTTTGGGACAAGCATCGAGGTGGTGGTAGATTATGTTGGGGTCGATGCTAAGCATGTCCTCATGAGATCCGACGAACACTCCAAATATTCCGTTAGGAACTTCTCTAGGTTTGTAACGCCCCCCCTTACGGACGTCACAGATGTTGTTACATTCATACATTACATACTTATTTAGTTAATCATTTAGAAAACTTTAAGTACAAAAATTATAAGATACTTTAATTGTAAACGTAGTTAAGAGAAACATAACCAGGATCCATACATACACATTTTTTTTTACAACATTCATTAATTTAATCCATAATTTAATTTCACTTTACTTTTGAACATAAACTTGCTTTAATAAAAAAAATATACCAAATTACTAAATCATATCTCATTAATCATCACATCACTTAAAAGCTACTTGCTCCCACAGTTCGACAGGCCGAACTTGGGACTTCGGCAGGCCAAACATGGTCGGCAGGCTGGAATTCCTCAATCGACAGGTCGGCAGAGGCTATGCAAATCAGGGCTTGAAAACTTTCAAAGTCTGGCAGGCCGAACATTTCAAAATTGGCATGCCGACCAATGGTGTTCGGCAGGCCGATAGAGCCAAAATCTTTAGAAAAACTTAATTTTTAAAACAAAACTCAACTTTTCATAAAAATACGGAAGATCAAAATTCTAAAAATGATGAAATAAAATATAAAAACATAGTTCTTGTATTCTTTAAAACTTATCATAAAAATATGTTTAAATGTAAAACTTGATTTAAATCATATAAACTCTCTTTGGCGTTCTTCGAATTACAATTCATCGTACTTTGCACACACGCCATTCCACATCCTCTGCCTAGTCCATGACTTTCTTACCCTTATCTGCAACATGACATAAACTTGAATAAGCTAAAGCTTAGTAAGTACATATTATTCTCACAAGTTAAAAATATTTCATAAACATCATCATCATCATCATATCATAATAGTGCATTAAGCACATTTTCATAGAAACATATCTTTCATTACATTGGCCATATTAAAACTTATTCCATTTTATCTTAAGGGCCCAAGTGTCGCACCATAAACATCATTATAGGCGCGCCGTCATGAGAGGAGAAGGGTAGCTAATCTCAAACCAAACATAACATCATAAAATATCATATCATAATATTGGTGTGCAACACTTATTAGGTGATACATATATATATAACTTTCATGCTTAGAAATTTGCCATAATCAAACATGCATAACTTTAAATCATGAAAATCTTTCACAAGAAATCCTTTAAGGAAATCATCATAAAATCATTATAATTATCATCATGAACATAACATCAAACCTTTTAAAACACATCATGTTGCAGGTGAGAATGTACTTACCTTAAAACTAGCTTACTTAACCTTATAAGATTTGGTGACGACGCCGCGGTCTCGATGTGCTCATTCCTTTCTGTGTTCATGCCATTTATCTATTTAAAAATACAATAAAATTAATACTTATAATAAAATAAAACATCCATTCATATACCATCACATATACATTCATCTTATTACAAACATAATTCATAACCATAATTGTCAAAACATAAAATTATCATCACATACACTTCACTGACCTACATGGATTAAAAACTTAAAAACTTAAGAGTCACACATATTTTTGGCACCATACTTGACAGGGGTAAAATCAACACATAAACATGTTATCATGATTTTTCTTTAATCATAAAAATTACATTAAGTATGTAAAAACAAACCATTCATTTCAAACATGAAATCAGCCAACATTAGTAAGGCAGTGAGTAACCTTTTAAATACATTTTTCTAACAATTAAAACACATATATTTTAATTTTCATTTTCATTTTAACATCTTATTATCATTCATCTCAATATCATAAAATTATTTCCTCATCAATAAAATCATTTTAACATATAAAACATTACATAAAACAAAAATCCAAAATTAACATTGTTAAAACAGTTTTTTTGACTTAATCTCAATAAAAATTGCATAACACATAATTCACTTATCAAAACATTATCAAACTTTGCAGTCTATAATATAACATTTACATGAACATTCTTGTCAGCTTTCATGAAAAACAAAACACATTTACCCCTTGAACAAAAATTACATTTTTCATGCATCATAGTTAAACAACAATATTTATTGTGAGTAGTAGAGGATAGAAAGTTCATAACTTATCATAGAAATATCAAAATATCATGAAATTTGGAGGAACATCACACAACATATTCATGAATAACATATTAAAAATTTAGAGCAAAATACAATACCTAAACAAAGATACTGCAGTCGAATTGAGGAGGAGGAACGCTTTTCAAAATTACCAAAAAATAAGTTCTTACCTTAATAATTTCTTCTCAAAATCCTTGAATTCAACCAACAAAATTATTAGATTTTCTTTCAGATATTTGCAGAGAATTTTTGAGAGAAAGAAGGAATGGAATTCGTGGAGAAGAGAGAAAGACAAAAGAAACGTCTCAGAAATTGTGAGAGAGAGAGAGAGAAGAAAATTAATGTAATTGAGGATAACGTAAAAATGAATTCAATACTCTCTATTAAATCAGAAATTTCCTGACTAAGGCTGAGGCAATTGCATGGAGAATGGAGAGGAAATTGGGGAAAGTCAAAACCATTAGTCTCACTTACCATATTTCACCATTTTAAAAAGAGAAACCATATCATTTACATTCAATCAACAAAGATCAATGATTTAATTTCCTTAAATGATAAAATTAATTCTTAATTATGCCAATTAATCACCCAATTAACGTAATCACCCAATTTAATTCCTGCTGACTGCTCTTCAGCTGTCATCGGCCAACCGACTGCACAGTTTGGCCTGCCGATTCCATGAAGTTAGGCTTGTCGATGGTTTCTATCGGCCTGCCGATTCTTGGCAGACTTTTTGGCCTACTGAACCTGAAAGTCCGTCCTGCCAAACTGTCCTTAAAATACCATACATTAATACACTCAAATCATCATTGCATCGTAATTAAACATACATGAAAATTAACATGAACACTTGAGCACAACGATTTCATGCAGTCCTCACCTGTCATAAAACTTGAAATAAAGAGTTAGTAACATAAAATCATGAATCATTAATAAAAATTACTTAGCATCATTACTAAGATCTGTTACATAAAAATAGGTGGGTGTTACAATTTTTCCCACCTTATAAAAGTTTCATCCTCGAAACTTAGAATAACTGTGGATACATAGATCTCATGTCATCTTCACGTTCCCATGTTGCTTCTTCAACTTGATGATTTCGCCATAACACTTTGACCAATGGAATTTCATTATTCCTCAAGGTCTTGGTTCTCCAATCGAGTATCTCTATCAGCTTTTCTTCATAACTTAAATCTTCTCGTATCTCGATAACTTGTGGCTCAATCATATGCGTAGGGTCCAGGACATACTTCTTGAGCATGGAGACATGAAACACGTCGTGCATTGCTGACATTTTTGAACACAACTTCAGCTGATAAGCTACTTTGCCTATCTGTTTAACAACTTCATAAGGAACGATAAACCTTGGACTTAACTTGCCTTTCATCGGTGCAACTTTCAAAAACACAGATTCGCCCACGACAAACTCTAAGGGTCTTCTTCTCTTGTCAGCATAACTCTTCTGACGGCTTTGAGCAGTCTCTATTCTTCTTCTTATCAACTTTTTCATCTCAGAAGTTTCGTTAACAAAATCAGTTCTTTCAGCATCAATGCTTTCCATCAACTTTTTCTCACCAACTTTGTGCCAACATATAGGCGACCTTGCATTTTTGTCCATATAGTGCTTCATATGGTGCCATCCCAATTGTCGCCTGAAAGCTGTTGTTTTAAGCAAACTCTACTAACAGCAACATTTTACACCAGTTGGTCTTAAAATCGAGAGAACAAGCCCGTAGCATATCCTCTAAAATCAAGTTCGTCCTCTCTGTTTGGCCGTCTGTCTGAGGATGAAAAGTTGTATTGAAATGTAGCCTGGTTCCCATTGTAGTCTGTACACTCTTCCAAAACTTAGATGTGAACCTACCATCACGATCTGAGATGATTGACTTGGGAATTCCGTGAAGTCAAACAATTTCCTTGACATAGAGTTCCACTAACCGTTCCATAGAGTAAGTGATCTTGATGGGAATGAAATGCGCCTGTCTTAGTAAGTTGATCCACAACTACCCAAATTGCATCATAACCATTCATAGTTCTAGGTAAACCGGTAATGAAATCCATTGCTATATCCTCCCATTTCCATTCTAGTATTTGGATAGACTGTAAATCACCACCAAGTCTCTAGTGTTTAGCCTTTACTTGTTGACATGTCATACATTTCTTCGTATACAAGGCAACATCATGTTTCATTCCAAACCACCAGAAGTTACCCTTTAGATCATTATACATATTTGTTGCACCTGGATGAATAGAGTAAGGAGTGTCATGAATTTCTGCCAAGATCTTTTCCCTTAAGTCATCAACATTGGGAACACATAAGCGATCCTTTAGGTACAAAGTTCCGTCATCCGCAATACGAAACTCTTGACATTTTCCTTCTTTCATTTCATGTTTAATCCTTACAAGACTTACATCTTCAGCTTGTTTTCTCCGAATTTCATCATACATCGTCGGAGCAAGAGAGAGTGTTGAGAGCTGCCCTGCTATAAGTTCCAAACCGAAGTCTAGAATTTCCTTTCTTAAAGGTGGAGACATTGCTTGCATTAACATTAACATGGCAACTGACTTTCTACTTAGAGCATCAGTCACTCGGTTAGCTTTTCTAGGATGATAATGCCTCCATATCTTTAACGCAAAAACGACTGTTGCTAACTCGAGGTCATGAGTAGGATAGTTCTTTTCATAATCCTTCAGTTGTCTTGACGCATAAGCAATCACCCTTTCATTTTGCATTAAAACAGCTCTGAGGCCCATCTTGGATGCATCACTATAAATTACGAATCCATCATTCCCTTCCGTTATAGCCAATACTGGAGTTGTCGTTAGCCTCTTTTTCAGTTTTTGGAAACTCTTTTCACATGCATCTGTCCATTCATACTTCTTTCCTTTGCGAGTCAAATTCGTGAGTGGAGCTGCTATCTTGGAGAAGTCTTCTACGAATCTCCGATAATAACCTACTAGACCAAGAAGCTCCTTATTTCACTTGCATTCGTTGGTTGCTTCCAATTGAGAACAGCTTCTACTTTAGCAGGGTCAACCATAATCCCTTCCTTTGTAATAACATGTCCCAAGAAAGACACTTTATCAAGCCAAAACTCGCATTTGGAAAACTTTGCATATAGCTGGTGTCTTCTTAAAGTCTCCAGCACAATCCTCAAATGCTCCACATGTTCTTCTTGATTCTTTGAATAGACAAGAATATCATCGATAAATACAACAACAAATTTATCGAGGAAATCCTTGAATACCCGGTTCATCAAGTCCATCAAGATAGCAGGTGTATTTGTCAGACCGAAAGGCATAACCACAAATTCATAGTGACCATACCTCGACCTGAAAGCAGTCTTGGGGATATCTCCTTCTTTAATCTTCAGCTAGTGATATCCTGATGGTAGATCAATCTTTGAAAACATAGATGCACCCTTAAGCTGATCAAACATATCATCGATTCGAGGCAACGGGTACTTGTTCTTGATTGTCACCTTGTTCAGCTCTCTGTAGTCAATGCAGAGTCTCATAGTGCCATCCTTTTTCTTTACAAACAAGACTGGAGCTCCCCAAGGTGAGTGCTCGGCCTGATGAATCCTTTGTCGAGGAGCTCTTTTAATTGTGTGTGAAGCTCCTTTAATTCTACAGGGGCCATTCTATGAGGTGCTTTTAAGAACGGATCGGTGCCAGGAGTGAGCTAATCTCGAAGTCGAGTTCTCTTTCTGACGGTAGACTTGTCAGATCATCAGGAAACACTTCTGCATATTCATGAACTGCAGGTACATCTTCAATTCTTATCTTTTCTTCTTGGCTTTTGTCTACAATGTTCGCCAGATAGCCCATGCAGCCACTTGCTAATAACTTCTTTGCTTTCATTGCGGATAAAAATATGCTGGATTTCTTTCTGGACTCGCCAACATAAATGAATTTCTGTTCACCTTCTGGATGGAAGATCACCTTTCATTTTCGGCATTCAATAGTAGCATTGTACTTGCTTAGGAAATTCATCCCAAGAATCATATCATAATCATGCATGCCGATCACAATGAGGTCGACAAAAAGCTCTCTATCAGAAATCCATAGGGGTACTGTAAGCAGACAATGCGTAGATAATATCACTTCCCCGGAGGGTATTGTCCTAGTGAATCCCTGTCTCATAGGCTCTAAATGAAACTCTAACTTTTTAGCAAATGACATAGATATAAAAGAATGTGTGGCACCCGTATCAAAAAGGACATAAGCATCATTAGATAAACTTGTTATCTGACCTGTGACCACATTGGAGGCTTCAGTAGCCACTTGTTCTTTTGTCATGGCATAAATACGGGCATTCATCGGTGGGGATTTAATTCTCCCTTGACTGATAAGTGGCCCTTCAAGGGAATCTTACATTCGATAAGCTGGGCTTGAGGAGGAGCTCTCTGAGGGGCATTGGCATTCATCAGTTTGGGGCAGTTCTTAACAAAGTGGTCTTCACGCCCACAAATAAAACATTGATTTGTTCCCAAGCGACATTCCCCTGGATGTTTCTTTCTACATTCGGCACATGGTTGAAACCACCTGTTATTGTTGTTGTGCTGACCATCATTATGCCTCTTGTTGTCTTGGCCCTGCTGATTTTGAGGATTGCCCTTCCTCTTGTTATTCCTCCATTTTTGGTTGTTGTTATTGCTGCTGCTGTTGTTGTTGTTGTTCCTGTGTGGAGGGTGGTTCTGGTTGTTTGCATTATTGACTTGTTGGTTAGACTGAGGCTGGTTCCTTCTTAGCTTGGACAAGTGGAACTCCACACACTGGGCCCTCATAACAACCTGCTCTTGAGTCCTAGGTGGACTTGCCCCATCAACGATAGCAACAATTTCAGGCTTGAGTACCTTGATCAGCCTTCTGACCCTTTCATTTTCATCCATAACCATTCCTGGGCATAGGCGAGCAAGCTGGTCAAACTTAATCACCACATCAGTAACTGACATATCCCCCTAGCGCAAGCTCTCGAACTCCTCATAATGCTTCCTTGTAATGTTCATATGGAAGAGCTTCATGTTGAATTCATGAACAAAGTCTTCCCATGACATCTCTTCAATGTTCTGGCTATGTTTAATGCCATCCCACCAAATTTTGGCCTCCATGGTGAGGCAATACGATGCACAGAGGACCTTTTCATTGTTAGTGAAATCCATGAGTCTTAGGGTGGCTTCAATCGTCTTCAACCATCCTTGTGTGACTAACGGGTCCTTTGAACCCTCGAAGTCTGCTGGCTTAACCCTCTTCCATCTGACTAGAAGAAGGTTCCTGATAGGCCGCTCTTGGTTCAGCAGCAGGAGCTGGGACTTTGTTGACTTGTGGCTGAGGAGGAGGAGGTTCATCATTACCTCGACGGTCGTCATTCTGGCCATTGGCCCTTAATTCTGCGATCTCTCTTCTTTGTTCCTCCAACTACCTTTGCAGCTTAGCGATCATTGTCATGAGCCTTTCATTGGTCTAGGGTGTGCGTCTGCATTCTTCTATGACCGTCCATCATTAATTTCCTAAAAGAATTGGGAACTTAGAAATAATCTTCTAATATGAGACAGGTTTTCACTACTAGATCATTAATCATTAAACATCTAAAACTCATTCTTATCCTTATACTTGCATCAAAACATCTAACTTTAAAACATACTTACTTGGAGGACTTGGATTGACGTGTGGCAATATGAATTGTAATCAGAAATTCGCTCTGATACCAAAGCCTGTAACGCCCCCCCTTATTGACGTCATAGATGTTGTTACATTCATACATTACATACTTATTTATTTAATCATTTAGATAAACTTTAAGTACAAAACTTATAAGATACTTTAATTGCAAACGTAGTTAAGGGAAACATAACTAGGATCCATACATACACATTTTTTTTTACAAAATTCATTAATTTAATCCATAATTTAATTTCACTTTACTTTTGAACATAAACTTGCTTTAATAAAATAAATATAGCAAATTACTAAATCATGTCTCATTAATCATCACATCACTTAAAAGCTACTTGCTCCCATAGTTTGGCAGGCCGAACATGGTCGGCAGGCCATAATTCCTCAATCGGTAGGCTGGCAGAGGCTATGCAAATCAGGGCTTGAAAACTTTCAAAGTCCAGTAGACCAAAGATACGATCGGCAGGCCAAACATTTTAAAATCGACATGCCGACCAATGATGTTCAGCAGGCCGATAGAGCCAAAATCTTTAGAAAAACTTAATTTTTAAAACAAAATTCAACTTTTCATAAAAATACGGAAGATCAAAATTCTTAAAATGATGAAATAAAATATAAAAACATAGTTCTTGTATTCTTTAAAACTTATCATAAAAATATGTTTAAATGTAAAACTTGATGTAAATCATATAAACTCTCTTTGGCGTTCTTCGGATTACAATTCATCGTACTTTGCACACACGCCATTCCATATCCTCCGCCTAGTCCATGACTTTCTTACCCTTATCTGCAACATGCCATAAACTTGAATAAGCTAAAGCTTAGTAAGTATATATTATTCTCACAATTTAAATACATTTCATAAACATCATCATCATCATCATATCATAATAGTGCATTAAGCACATTTTCATAGAAACATATCTTTCATTACATTGACCATATTAAAACTTATTCCATTTTATCTTAAGGGCCCAAGTGTTGCACCATAAACATCATTATAGGTGCACCGTCATGAGAGGCGAAGGGTAGCTAATCCCAAACAAAACATGACATCATAAAATATCATATCATAACATTGGTATGCAATACTTATTAGGTGATATATATATACATAACTTTCATGCTTAGAAATTTGTCATAATCAAACATGCATAACATTAAATCATGAAAATCTTTCATAAGAAATCCTTTAAGGAAATCATCATAAAATCATTATAATTATCATCATGAACATAACATCAAACCTTTTAAAACACATCATGTTGCAGGTGAGAATGTACTTACCTTAAAACTAGCTTACTTAACCTTATAAGATTTGGTGACGACGCCACGGTCTCGATGTGCTGTGCTCATTCCTTTGTGTGTTCATGCCATTTATCCACTTAAAAATACAATATTATTAATACTTATCATAAAATAAAACATCCATTCATATACCATCACATATACATTCATCTTATTACAAACATAATTCATAACCATAATTGTCAAAACATAAAATTATCATCACATACACTTTACTAACCTACATGGATTAAAAACTTAAAAACTTAACAGTCACACATATTTTTGGCACCATACTTGACAGGGATAAAATCAACACATAAACATGTTATCGTGATTTTTCTTTAATCATAAAAATTACATTAAGTATGTAAAAACAAACCATTCATTTCAAACACGAAATCAGCCAACATTAGTAAGGCAGTGAGTAACCTTTTAAATACATTTTTCTAACAATTAAAACACATATATTTTAATTTTAATTTTCATATTAACATCTTATTATCATACATCTCAATATCATAAAATTATTTCCTCATCAATAAAATCATTTTAACATATAAAACATTACATAAAATGAAAATCCAAAATTAACATTGTTAAAATAGTTTTTTTGACTTAATCTCAATAGAAATTACATAACACATAATTCACTCATCAAAACATTATCAAACTTTGCAGTCTATAATATAACATTTACGTGAAAATTCTTGTCAACTTTCATGAAAAACAAAACATATTTACCCCTTGAACAAAAATTACATTTTTCATGCATCATAGTTAAACAGTAATATTTACTGTGAGTAGTAGAGGATAGAAAGTTCATAACTTATCATTGAAATATCAAAATATCGTGAAATTTGGAGAAAGATCACACAACACATTCATGAATAACATATTAAAAATTCAGAGCAAAATACTATACCTAAACAAAGATACTGCAGTCGAATTGAGGAGGAGGAACGCTTTTCAGAATTATGAAAAAATAAGTTCTTACCTTAAAAATTTCTTCTCAAAATCCTTGAATTCAACCAACGAAATTATCAAATTTTCTTTCAGATATTTGCAGAAAATTTTTTAGTGAAAGAAGGAATGGAATTCGTGGAGAAGAGAAGAAGAAGAGAGAAAGCCAAAAGAAACGTCTCAGAAGTTGAGAGAGAGAGAGAGAGAGAGAAAATTAACGTAATTGAGGATAACGTAAAAATGAATTCAATACTCTCTATTAAGTCAGAAATTTCTTGACTAAGACTGAGGCAATTGCGTGGAGAATAGAGAGGAAATTGGGGAAATTCAAAACCATTAGTCTCACTTACCATATTTCACCATTTTAAAAAGAGAAACCATATCATTTACATTCAATCAACAAAAATCAATGATTTAATTTCCTTAAATGATAAAATTAATTCATAATTATGCCAATTAATCACCCAATTAATGTAATTATTTCAACCATAAATTTGGAGAGATTTCTACTGACTACTCGTCAGCTATCATCAGCCTGCCAACTGCACAGTTCGGCCTACCGACTGCGCAGTTCGGCCTGCCGATGGTTTCTATCGGCCTGTCGATTCTTGGCAGACTTTTTGGCTTGTCGAACCTAAAAGTCCAGCCTATCGAACTGTCCTTAAAATACCATACATTAAAATTAAACATACATTAAAATTAACATGAACACTTGAGCACAACGATTCCATGAACACTTGAGATTAAACATAATTAAACATAATTATGTTTATTTCAAATCATCATTGCATCATAATTAGACATACATTAAAATTAACATGAACACTTGAGCACAACGATTCCATGCGGTCGTCACCTGTCATAAAACTTGAAATAAAGAGTTAGTAACATGAAATCATGAATCATTAATAAAAATTACTTAGCATCGTTACTAACTTAACATGATCCGTTACATAAAAATAGGTGGGTGTTACAAGGTTGACCTAGATCTCAAGCTTTGGTTAAGACCTAAGTTAGACCATTCAATTGGGGTGTTTGGGGTCTAAGTGTTATGGCACTAGGTCTTCTACGAGTGTTGCTCGTGTTTCTTCTTCAGGCATTCATGGATCAAGGTCGAATAGCATTTTTTGTTCTCACTCTACAGGAAAATCTATTTCATCTGCCTTGAATATGGCCAAGACAATCAATTACTGAGTTATAGCTTCTTTAACAGCCTTGACATAGCACTCGCAGGAGTCCTTCTGCCTTGACCTGATTACTTTGACCCCATTCTCTATTGGAAACTTCATTTCCATATGATAAGTGGAGATCATAGCCTTGAAGGCATTAAGGGTTGGTCATCCGATAATAATATTGTGCTAGTAGGGCTTGTCGGTGATAAAGAAGTTGACCTAGACGCATTACCCAAGTAGCGCCCTCACCAAATGTGAAGCACAAGCCGATCTTGTCTACTACTCAGATGCATTCCCCTATGAAGCCATACAGAGGTGTACGGACCAAGGTTAGTATGGCCTTGTTGATCTTCAACTTGTTGTACGCTTGTTTAAATAAGAATCGACCGAGCTGCCGTTATCAATCAACACCTGCTAAACTATGTTATTAGTGATTTAAAGCTTCCACACTAGAGCATCACTATGCAGCTGAATGAGTTTGTCTGCTTCCTCCTTTGTGAAGGTGATGGAAATATCTTCTTGTCTTTAATTTTGTTTTTGTTCTCTAACATGTAGATGAGGCTGCCCCTCTCAACAGGCTAAGCCTCCCAGGCATACGCCTGTCGGCCACTCGAGGTGTCCTAGTGACTAGGTAGCCAAAAATCGTATGTACAATGTTCGGTAGGTCTGGGGCATCCCCACCATCATTTTGTGGTCGGGGCTACCCTTCTCAGGCTGGCTGGTCATTCCTCTTGACATCGGATGTGCCTCTCGATTAAATCCTTAAGCTTGATACAGTCATGGGTATTGCATCCAATGTTCTTATGGAAATTGTAATATTTGTTTTGATCTCTCTTGGCTCTACTTCCCTTCATGGAGGTAGGTCCACCAATAGGTTGTAGTTACTTACTTGGTTCAACAACTCGTCAATGTTGGCGACTATGGGCATGAAGCTCTAGAACTTCCTAGTCAGGACTTTGGATTTGTTGGTTTTTGGCTTCTTATTCTAGTAAGTCTCCGACTCCTTAGGAAAAGTCTTTTGCTTGTTCCCTTTCTTCTTGCTGCCCCTGTTGCCCTCACCTTCTCGGCGACTTTTCATATATTTATTCACATCGGCATGCCTTTGATCATAATCTAGTATCTGAGAGAATGTGCTTGACTGCTTGAGGGCGAGCGACTAGATCAAGTTTCTATCTCCAAGTCCCTCTAAGAAGGCATGCTTTAAGGTCTCGTCCTCTAAGTGCCTCACCTCTAGTGTAGCTCGAGTGAAGCGATTGATGTAGTCCCTAACACCTCCATCAGCTTGCTTGACAACCTAGAGGTGGGTTACTTCCTTCCTTTTTTTCAACTAAAAATGAGTCAGATGGCTAGAGGAACGAGGTCATGGTGTCTAGCTCAATGCTTCAGAACCATTTCCAAACTAAGCCGATCAGAATGAGTGAAAACACCTTGCACATCACGGCGTCCCTAGCGTTCTAGAGCAGTATTGACCTCAGTATAGCTCTAGATGCTCGTCGGTGTTGGTAGTTCCATCATATGGCTTGATTTAAGGAACCTTGAATTAGCTCAACATGGGGGCCAGCATGATTGCATCAGTGAAGGGTGGGTCCAACATGCCTCCTTCATCCAGCACGAAATGGCAGTTTCGAATTTGGTCGATCTGTCGTTGTAGGTCCCAAAATTAATGACTATTAGTATCTTTGGGCAGTTCTTCACCTCTCCCATCTTACCTGTCTCAAGGAGGGTGGTTCCCCTGGTCCCCGAGCCTGTCAAAGACTGATGCCTGAAAACCTTATAGGGATCGGTCACGACCTCCCTAAGGACCAATCTAGCCTTTTCGATCTAGCTTGTTGTTTGTCGAGCTACCTTTGGTATGCCTAGTATGCTCGGAGTCTACTTTATCTTGGGAATCACCTCTCTACCCTACTCAATCTCTAGCTTGGTTTTTCAAGGCTGGGGGAAGGAGAGCGGGGGATGATTGCTGCTGAGCCTACTATTGTACCATCTGTTGAGTTAGTAGGCATACTGTAGTGGTCAGTTTTTGGATCAGGTTCTATGTGATTTGTTCCTCTCTGGCCTTGTTGTCCTGGTCAAAAAATCGAGATCTCGCCGCTTGAGGCCTTCCCCAAGCTCTATTATGCTTTTGGTTCCTATTTTGGGCGTTACCTAACCCATCTTGTCTCGCACTCTTATCCTGGGTATTTCCTCTGATTACCATACTTGGATATCGACAGATGTGGCTGCTAAATTTGAACGCTAGAAAGGCATAGGCACCCTCCTTTAGGCTCAAAAATATTGAGTTCTTGCACTGGATTGTTGTCTATCAACCCCACATGTGATTCTACACGATGCTTAGATGGCTCTTCCTTGCTCATCTCGGCCTCTCGTGTGAACCTACAACAAGAAGAGGGATGCTTTGGCAGAAAGGGGGCACCAGTGTAGTGTCGGTCAAAGACTCTCTAACGCTCAAGTCAGGTATCTGCTCGACAGAGCACGAGAGTTGAGTTAGTTAAAAAAGAGCACATTATCTTGAGCTGTAGTAAATGCACTTTATTTATAGGCTACCACTTAAACTGGGTGTTAGATGCGTGTGGCCCATGATCCGTGTGTCATATCAAGACCTATCAGGGAGTAGGCGACAAGTATCATGATCCCCACCAGTGGATTGGTCTCCATCTGAAGGTTGAAATTAGGCCATATGTCGATGTTTTGTGGTGAGTTGCTGCCAGGCTGGATGCTTTGGTAGTCCGACCCGAGCATATGTTCTTGTCGAGGAGGCGGTGCCATGTGTCACAACCAATGGGGGCCCTGTGGAGCACTTTGCGAGGAAGGGCCGAGCACATGGAGTTGTGGATTTGCCTCCTTGTTTATCTTACAAGCAAGGTGGTTGAGCTGCCACGGAGGCAATCCTCGGGGATGGCATTAAGCACACCCCCAACAGTGTGCTTCCCAGTTTTGCATCTCCTATGTAGAACCTACTTAATCTTCTTCATATATTCTTCTTGTGACATATTGAAGACATCATTGTCTTTAGTAATCCTCATCCCAAGAATTTGCTTTGTAGCACCCAAATCCTTTATAGCAAACTCCTTCGACAACTCCTCTTGGAACTTTTCAATCTCTTGTTTGCTAGTTCCTGCTGTAACGCCCCTTAATTCGGACGTCACAGATATCGTTACATACTTACATTCATACATGCTTAAATAATTAAACTCATAGATAATATCAACTCAATCGTACTATAGATTTTAAAAGTACTTAAACTTACATTACCAGGATCCATTCATACGTTTTTTTTTTTTTTTTAACTTAACGTTGTTTCGAAGAACATAGTTTTAATTTTATTCCATAACATAATTTATTCGTTTATACTTAAATTATTCATGAACTTATTTAATAATATTTGATAATCAAATAGTAAAATCAAGACTTATTAAAATCTCACATTAAATATCTTTGATCATCACATCTTTGAAATCCACTTATTCCCACGGTTCGGCAGGCCGAACTTGGGACTTCGGCAAGCCGAACAACATCGGCAAGCCGGAGCGTCTTCCACCGGCAGGCCGGCAGAAGCTTTGTAATTCGGACCAAAAATTCATCCAGGTTCGACAGGCCGAAAAATAGATCGGTCGGCCGATCTTCTGGTCTTCGGCAGGCCGGACACAGGAGTTCGGTAGGCCGTCCGAGACCAAATTTACTTTAAAAAAATTAAAACGTTCTAACTTTACGTAAAATATAGCGGAAGTTCATATTTCATAAAAAATGATAAAATAACTTATAAAACCATAATATAAGTATTCTTAAAAAAACTCAACATATAATATGTTCAAAATATATAATTTTATTAAATCATAAATTCATTTCTTCTTGGCGTGCTTCCGGTTACAATTCATCGTTCATGTTGCTCACACGCCGTTCCATGTACTCCACCTATTCCATGACTCTCTTACCCTTATCTGCAACATGACATAAAAACATGAATAAGCTAATGCTTAGTAAGTACATAAAATTCTCTCAATTTAAAACATTTCATAAACATCATCATCATCATCATCATCATCGTATCGTAAAAGTGCCTTAAGCACAATTTCATAGAAACATATCTTTCATAATATTGACCATTTTAAAATTTATCCCATATATATATATTTTTTTATTCTTAAGGGCCCAAGTGTTGCACCATAAACATCATCATTGGCGCGCCATCATGAGAGGAGAAGGGTAGCTAATCCCAAACCAAACATGACATCATAACATATCATTTTATAACATTGGGTGTGCAACACTTATTAGGTGATACATATATACATAATTTTCATACTTTGAAACATACCATAACATCATACATGCATAACTTTAAATCATGAAAAAAATTTCATAAGAAATCCTTTAAGAAAAATCATCATAAAATCATCATGAAAATCCTTGTAAACATATCATTAAACCTTGAAAAAGTGTCATGTTGTAGGTGAGAATGTACTTACTTTATCGATAGCTTACTTAACCTTAATATTGCACTTGGTGACGACACCGCGGTCTCGTTGTGCTCGCTTCCTTAAGTGTCCATGCCATATATCCATTTTAAGATGCAATAAAAAAACTCAATACTTATCATAAAATATCCATGCACTCATCTCATATTTTAAATATTATTCAAAACCCTACATCTAAACATAATTATATTTTAAATAAAACATTTTCGAACAATTAATATATTTATATTGTAATTCAAAACTTCATACAAGCATCATATTATCATGCATGAAATTATTTTTATTATCATAAAATCTTTTAAACATACATAACATTTTATAATCAAAAATCCAGAAATAACATTTATTAAAACATTTCATAATCATAAAATACATTCATCTTACATACTCATACATAAGCATAATTAACAACTTTTCACGAAAACATCATTCTTTACCTATTGAATAATCATTACATTTTTCATACCTTCAAAATTAAACAGTAACATTTTACTGTGAGGGGTAGAAGACAGAAATATTCATTTTTCATAAAACGTTAAAATGACATAAAACGTGAAGAGACATCACACATAACAAAATACAATACCTAAAGAAGACATTGTAGACGAAATTTGAAGAGGAGAACATCTTTTTACATTTACCAAAAAAAACTGAATTCATACCTTGAAGTTTCTTCTCGAAATTCTTGAATTCGATCAACGAAACAAGACTTCTCTCTTTTTTTTTTTTTTTTTTTTACAATATGCTCAGAAAATTTCCGTGGAAGAGAGAAAGAAATTTCAGTGAGGAAGAGAAGAGGAAGAGAAGTGAAAGAATGTCTCAGAAATTTTTGAGAGGCAAAACGTGTGAAGGAGAGAAAATAATGAAAAAGGAAAACGTTAAAATTTTTAACGCAATAAACACCATTGATGGGAATTCAATTCCCTTCATTAAGTCAGAAAAATTCTGACTGTTGGGGGCGTGACGTGAGGCGTGAGAGGAGGAAAAGAAAATAATGAGAGAACGTCTCAGAACCGAGAAAAATTATTTGAGGAAAGAGTGTAAAATTTTTTTTTAACATAATGTGTATAATAAAGAGTCATTACTCTTCATTAAGTTAGAAATTTCTGACTATGAAGAAGGTGATTGGCGTGGGAAAGGAGGAGAATAGAAAAGGAAGGTCAAACATCATCAATCTTACCTTAACTTACCTTCTAAAAATAGGAAACCTCTTAATATAATACAAATCTATTCCTTTAATTTCCTTAACTGATAAAAACATTCCATTATTATGCCAATTAATCACATTAATTCACCCAATTAACGTAATTAACTCAGTCATAACTCTGGAGAGATTTCTGCTGACTGTTTGTCAGCCTTGTTCGGCCTGCCGATTTTCCCTCTTCGGCCTGTCGATCTGTCATTAAATGCCATAACATAAAACATTCACACATCATTGCATCATAAATAATCATATATTTATAATTTCACATGAACATTAGAGCACAACGATTCCATGCGGTCGTCACCTGTCACAAATCTTGACATAAAAAGTTAGTAACATGCACATCACATATCATATCATATAACGTTATTTATTAATAACATTCCTTAATAGCGTTACTAACTTAACGTGGTCCGTTATATAAAATAGGCGGGTGTTACAATTCTCCCCACCTTATAAAAGTTTCATCATCGAAACTTAGAACAAATGTGGATACAAAACTTTCATGTCATCTTCACATTCCCATGTAGCTTCTTCAACTTGCTAATTTCGCCATAACACCTTAACCAATGGAATTTCTTTATTCCTCAAAGTCCTAGTTTTTCGATCGAGTATCTTCTTTGGCTTTTCTTCATAACTTAGGTCTTCTCGTATCTCGATCACTTGTGGCTCAATCACATGCATAGGGTCCGGAACATACTTCTTTAGCATGGAGACATGAAATACATCGTGTATTGCGGACATTTCAGATGGCAACTTCAGCTGATAAGCTACTTTGCCTATTTGTTTAACAATTTCATAAGGACCGATGAATCTTGGGCTTAACTTGCTTTTCTTCCCAAACCTCATAACCCCTTTCATTGGTGCAACTTTTAAGAACACATATTCGCCTACAGCGAACTCTAAAGGTCTTCTTCTTTTGTCAGCATAACTCTTTTGACGGCTTTGAGCAGTCTCTATTCTTCTTCTTATTAACTTTATCATCTCAGAAGTTTCATTTACAAAGTCGGTTCTTTTAGCATCAACACTTTCCATCAACTTCTTTTCACCAGCTTCGTGCCAACATATAGGTGACCTGCATTTCCGTCCATACAGTGCTTCATATGGTGCCATTCCAATTGTCGCCTGAAAGCTGTTGTTGTAAGCAAACTCTGCTAATGGTAACATTTTACACCTAGCTGGTCTTAAAATCGAGAGAACATGCCCGTAGCATATCTTCTAAAATCAAGTTCGTCCTCTCTGTTTGGCCGTCAG
Source organism: Artocarpus heterophyllus (assembly GCA_025403435.1). Classification (NCBI taxonomy): domain Eukaryota; kingdom Viridiplantae; phylum Streptophyta; class Magnoliopsida; order Rosales; family Moraceae; genus Artocarpus; species Artocarpus heterophyllus. Next base: position 33,693,775 of record CM046348.1, on the reverse strand, counting down.
TCTGAGGATGAAAAGCTGTACTGAAATGAATCCTGGTTCCCATTGCATTCTGGACACTTTTCCAAAATTTAGATGTGAACCTACCATCACGATCTGAGATAATTGACTTGGGAATCCCATGTAGTCGTACAATCTCCTTAACATAGAGTTTCGCTAATCGTTCCATAGAATAAGTGATCTTGATAGGAATGAAATGCGCCGTCTTCGTCAGCCGATCCACAATTACCCAAATTGCATCATAGCCGTTCGTAGTTCTGGGTAAGCCGGTAATGAAATCCATTGCTATTTCCTCCCACTTCCATTTCGGTATTTGAATAGACTGTAGTTCACCACCAGGTTTCTGGTGTTCAGCTTTTACTTGCTGACATGTCATACATTTCTTCACATACTTTGCAACATCACGTTTCATTCCAAACCACAAAAAGTTACCCTTTAGATCATTATACATCTTCGTTGCACCTGGATGAATAGAGTAAGGAGTGTCATGAATTTCTGCCAAGATCCTCTCCCTTAAATTATCAACATTGGGAACACATAAACGATCCTTAAGGTACAGAGTTTCGTCATCAGCAATACGAAACTCTTGACATTTTCCCTCTTTTATTTCATGCTTAATCCTTACAAGGCTCACGTCGTCATCTTGCTTACTCCGAATTTCATCATACATTGTCGGAGCAAGAGAGAGTGCTGATAGTTGACCTGCTATAAGTTCTAAACCGAAGTCTAAAATTTCCTTCCTTAAAGGTGGAGACATTGCTTGCATAGACATCAATGTGGCAACTGACTTCCTACTTAAAGCATCAGCTACTCGGTTAGCTTTACCAGGATGATAAAGGATTTCACAGTCATAATCCTTCACCAACTCTAGCCATCTTCGTTGTCTCATGTTCAGGTCTTTTTGCGTGAAGAAATACTTCAGACTTTGATGATCAGTGAATATCTTACATTGGACCCCATATAAATAGTGTCTCCATATCTTTAATGCAAAGACGACTCCTGCTAACTCGAGGTCATAAGTAGGATAGTTCTTTTCATAATCCTTTAGTTGCCTTGAAGCATAAGCAATCACCTTTTCATTTTGCATCAATACAGCTCCTAGGCCCATCTTGGATGCATCACTATAGATTACGAACCCATCATTTCCCTCAGGAATTGCCAACACTGGAGCCATCGTTAATCTTTTCTTCAACTCTTGAAAACTCTTTTCACATGCATCCATCCATTCATACTTCCTTCCTTTGCGAGTTAAGTTTGTGAGTGGAGCTGCTATCTTGGAGAAATCTTCTACAAATCTCCGATAGTAACCTGCTAGACCCAAGAAACTCCTTATTTCACTTGCATTCATCGGTTGCTTCCAATTGAGTACAGCTTCTGCTTTAGTAGGGTCTACCATTATCCCATCCTTTGAAATGACATGCCCTAGGAATGACACTTTATCAAGCCAAAACTCGCATTTAGAGAACTTAGCATAAAGCTGGTGTCTTCTTAAAGTCTCCAGCACGATCCTTAAATGCTCCTCATGCTCTTCCTGACTCTTCGAGTAGACAAGAATATCGTCGATAAATACAACAACAAATTTATCGAGAAAATCCTTGAATACCCTGTTCATTAAATCCATAAAGGCAGCAGGTGCATTCGTCAAACCGAAAGGCATAACCATAAATTCATGGTGACCATACCTAGACCTGAACGCAGTCTTGGGGATATCTCCTTCTTTAATCTTCAACTGGTGATACCCTGATCGTAGATCAATTTTTGAGAACACCGATGCACCCTTGAGCTAATCAAACAAATCATCAATTCGAGGCAACAGATACTTGTTCTTGATCGTCACCTTGTTCAGTTCTCTGTAGTCGATGCAAAGTCTCATAGTGCCATCCTTCTTTTTCACAAATAAGACTGGTGCACCCCACGGTGAGTGACTTGGCCTGATAAATCCTTTGTCAAGCAGCTCCTTTAATTGTGTGTGAAGCTCCTTTAATTCTGCCGGGGCCATTCTGTAAGGAGCTTTAGAGATTGGTTCGGTGCCTGGAGCGAGCTCAATCTCGAATTCAACTTCTCTTTCTGGCGGTAGACTCGTCAGATCATCAGGAAACACATCTTCATATTTATGAACAACATGCACATCTTTAATTCTTGTCTTTCCTTCTTGGCTTTTGTCTACAACATTTGCCAGATAGCCCATACAGCCACTTGCTAACAGCTTCCTTGCTTTCATTGCCGATAAAAACATGTGGGGTTTCTTCCTGGTCTCGCCAACATAAACAAATTTATGATCACCTTTAGGATGGAAGATCACCTTTCATTTCCGGCATTCAATCGTGGCATTATACTTGCTTAGGAAATCCATCCCAAGAATCATGTGATAGTCATGCATGTCGATCACAATGAGGTCGACGAAAAGTTCCTATCAGAAATCCATAGGGGTACTGCACGCAAACAATGCGTGGATAATATCACTTCCCCGGAGGGTAGTGTCGTAGTGAATCCCTGTCTCATTGGCTCTAAACGAACCCCTAACTTCCTAGCATGTGACATAGACACAAAAGAATGCGTGGCACCCGTATCAAAAAGAACATAAACATCATTACATAAGCTTGTTATCTGACCTGTGACCACATTGGAGGTTTCTGCAGCCACTTGTTCCTTTGTCATGGTATAGATTCGGGCATTCGTTGGTGGGGCTTCAAGTCTCCCTTGACTGATTAGTGGCCCATCAAGGGAGGCTTGCATCTGATGCAACTGGGCCTGAGGAGTAGGTCTTTGTGGGGCATTGGCATTTATCAATTTGGGGCAATTCTTTACGAAATGATCTTCACGCCCACATATGAAACATTGGTTCGTTCACAGTCGACATTCCCCCGGATGCTTCTTTCCACATTTGGCACATGGTTGGAATCGCCTGTCATTGTTGTTGCGCTGACCATCATTGTGCCTTTTGTTGTCTTGGCCCTCCTGTTGTTGAGGATTGCCCTTCCTCTTATTGTTTCTCCAGTTTTGACTGTTGTTGTTGCTGTTGTTGTTGTTCCTGTGGGAAGGACGGTTCTGGCTATTAGCATTGTTGGCTTGCTGGTTGGGCTGAGGCTGATTCCTTCTTAACTTTGACAAATGGAACTCAGCACGTTGGGCCCTCATAACAACCTGCTCTTGGGTCCTTGGCGGAGTTGCCCCATCAACAATTGCAGCAATGTCTGGTCTAAGGGCTCTTATCAACCTTCTGACCCTTTCATCTTCATTCATAACTATCCCTGGACACAGACGAGCAAGTTGATCAAACTTTGTCACCACATCAGTGACTGTCATATCCCCCTGACGTAAGCTTTCGAACTCCTCATAATGTTTCCTCGTAACATTCATGTGGAAGAACTTCGTGTTGAACTCGTGAACAAAGTCAGCCCATGACATTTCTTCAACACTTCTGCTCTGTTCGATGCCATCCCACCATATCCTGGCCTCCATAGTAAGGCAGTACGAGGCACAGAGGACCTTTTCATTATCCGTGAAATCCATGAGTCGTAAGGTAGCCTCAATTGTCTTTAACCATCCTTGAGTGACTAGCGGGTCCTTAGAACCCTCAAAGTCAGCTGGCTTAACTCTCTTCCATCTGACCAAAAGAGGTTCCTGATAGGCTGCTCTTGGTTCAGCAGCAGGAGCTAGGACTTCATTTACTTGTACTGGTGGCTGCGGAGGAGGAGGAGGCACATCATTGCCTGGTTGTTCACCATTCTGGCTGTTGGCCCTTAATGCAGCTATTTCCCGTCGTTGATCCTCCAACTGCCTTTGTAGTTCAGCGATCATCGTCATAAGTCTCTCGTTAGACTGGGTGCGGGTCTGCATTCTTCTATAGCCGTCCATCATAAATTTCTTTAAAATAATAAGGACTTAAAATTCATCTTCTATTTATGAGACAGGTTTTCATTACTATGTCTTTAATCATTAAACATTCAAACCTTAATCTTATTATCATACTTGCATCAGTACATCTAACAAACTTACTTGGAGGACTTGGATTGACGTGTGGCGATATGAATTGTAATCGAAAGATTCTCTCTGATACCAAAGCCTGTAACGCCCCTTAATTCGGACGTCACAGATATCGTTACATACTTACATTCATACATGCTTAAATAATTAAACTCATAGATAATATCAACTCAATCGTACTATAGATTTTAAAAGTACTTAAACTTACATTACCAGGATCCATTCATACGTTTTTTTTTTTTTTAACTTAACGTTGTTTCGAAGAACATAGTTTTAATTTTATTCCATAACATAATTTATTCGTTTATACTTAAATTATTCATGAACTTATTTAATAATATTTGATAATCAAATAGTAAAATCAAGACTTATTAAAATCTCACATTAAATATCTTTGATCATCACATCTTTGAAATCCACTTATTCCCACGGTTCGGCAGGCCGAACTTGGGACTTCGGCAAGCCGAACAACATCGGCAAGCCGGAGCGTCTTCCACCGGCAGGCCGGCAGAAGCTTTGTAATTCGGACCAAAAATTTATCCAGGTTCGACAGGCCGAAAAATAGATCGGTCGGCCGATCTTCTGGTCTTCGGCAGGCCGGACACGGAGTTCGGCAGGCCGTCCGAGACCAAATTTACTTTAAAAAAATTAAAACGTTCTAACTTTACGTAAAATATAGCGGAAGTTCATATTTCATAAAAAAATGATAAAATAACTTATAAAACCATAATATAAGTATTCTTAAAAAAACTCAACATATAATATGTTCAAAATATATAATTTTATTAAATCATAAATTCATTTCTTCTTGGAGTGCTTCCGGTTACAATTCATCGTTCATGTTGCTCACACGCCGTTCCATGTACTCCACCTATTCCATGACTCTCTTACCCTTATCTGCAACATGACATAAAAACATGAATAAGCTAATGCTTAGTAAGTACATAAAATTCTCACAATTTAAAACATTTCATAAACATCATCATCATCATCATCATCATCGTATCATAAAAGTGCCTTAAGCACAATTTCATAGAAACATATCTTTCATAATATTGACCATTTTAAAATTTATCCCATATATATATATTTTTTTATTCTTAAGGGCCCAAGTGTTGCACCATAAACATCATCATTGGCGCGCCGTCATGAGAGGAGAAGGGTAGCTAATCCCAAACCAAACATGACATCATAACATATCATTTTATAACATTGGGTGTGCAACACTTATTAGGTGATACATATATACATAATTTTCATACTTTGAAACATACCATAATCATCATACATGCATAACTTTAAATCATGAAAAACTTTTCATAAGAAATCCTTTAAGAAAAATCATCATAAAATCATCATGAAAATCCTTGTAAACATATCATTAAACCTTGAAAAAGTGTCATGTTGTAGGTGAGAATGTACTTACTTTATCGATAGCTTACTTAACCTTAATATTGCACTTGGTGACGACACCGCAGTCTCGTTGTGCTCGCTTCCTTAAGTGTCCATGCCATATATCCATTTTAAGTGCAATAAAAAAAATCAATACTTATCATAAAATATCCATACACTCATCTCATATTTTAAATATTATTCAAAACCCTACATCTAAACATAATTATCTTTTAAATAAAACATTTTCGAACAATTAATATATTTATATTGTAATTCAAAACTTCATACAAGCATCATATTATCATGCATGAAATTATTTTTATTATCATAAAATCTTTTAAACATACATAACATTTTATAATCAAAAATCCAGAAATAACGTTTATTAAAACATTTCATAATCATAAAATACATTCATCTTACATACTCATACATAAGCATAATTAACAACTTTTCACGAAAACATCATTCTTTACCTATTGAATAATCATTACATTTTTCATACCTTCAAAATTAAACAGTAACATTTTACTGTGAGGGGTAGAAGACAGAAATATTCATTTTTCATAAAACGTTAAAATGACATAAAACGTGAAGAGACATCACACATAACAAAATACAATACCTAAAGAAGACATTGTAGACGAAATTTGAAGAGGAGAACATCTTTTTACATTTACCAAAAAAAACTGAATTCATACCTTGAAGTTTCTTCTCGAAATTCTTGAATTCGATCAACGAAACAAGACTTCTCTCTTTTTTTTTTTTTTTTTTACAATATGCTCAGAAAATTTCCGTGGAAGAGAGAAAGAAATTTCATGAGGAAGAGAAGAGGAAGAGAAGTGAAAGAATGGCTCAGAAATTTTTGAGAGGCAAAACGTGTGAAGGAGAGAAAATAATGAAAAAGGAAACGTTAAAATTTTTAACGCAATAAACACCATTGATGGGAATTCAATTCCCTTCATTAAGTCAGAAAAATTCTGACTGTTGGGGGCGTGACGTGAGGCGTGAGAGGAGGAAAAGAAAATAATGAGAGAACGTCTCAGAACCGAGAAAAATTATTTGAGGAAAGAGCGTAAATTTTTTTTTTTAACATAATGTGTATAATAAAGAGTCATTACTCTTCATTAAGTCAGAAATTTCTGACTATGAAGAAGGTGATTGGCGTGGGAAAGGAGGAGAATAGAAAAGGAAGGTCAAACATCATCAATCTTACCTTAACTTACCTTCTAAAAATAGGAAACCTCTTAATATAATACAATCTATTCCTTTAATTTCCTTAACTGATAAAAATATTCCATTATTATGCCAATTAATCACATTAATTCACCCAATTAACGTAATTAACTCAGTCATAACTCTGGAGAGATTTCTGCTGACTGTTTGTCAGCCTTGTTCGGCCTACCGATTTTCCCTCTTCGACCTACCGATCTGTCATTAAATGCCATAACATAAAACATTCACACATCATTGCATCATAAATAATTATATATTTATAATTTCACATGAACACTAGAGCACAACGATTCCATGCGGTCGTCACCTGTCACAAATCTTGACATAAAAAGTTAGTAACATGCACATCACATATCATATCATATAACGTTATTTATTAATAACATTCTTTAATAGCGTTACTAACTTAACGTGGTCCGTTATATAAAATAGGCGGGTGTTACACCTGCAATATACATATCATCTACATATGGCAATAAAATGATGTATGAGTCATCAAAGTTTTTTACATAGCAACAATGATCTACCTGACACCTTAGGAAACCATTACTACACATATAGTATCAAACTTCTTGTACCACTATCTATGAGCGTGTTTGAGCCTGTATAAGCTTTTTTGAAGTTTGCACACTACTTTCTCTTTGCCTTATACTTCAAATCCTTGTGGCTGCATCATCTAGACCTCTTCCTCCTAATCACCTTGAAGAAAGACAGTTTTAACCTCCAACTACTCCAAATACAAGTTTTCCCGCACCACTAACCCAAGTACCATTCTAATTGTGGTCAATTTAAGCACTAGAGAAAAAATCTATGTGTAGTCTATTCCTTCTTTCTGTTAGAATCCCCTTACAACTAGCCTAGCCTTATATCACTTACTATCATCATGTTCTTCTTTAATTAGTTATACCTATTTATTATGCAAGGCTATCTTTCCCTTTGGCAATTCTGCCAATTGCCATGTCTAATTGGACATTAGAGCATCCATCTCATCTTTATGTATGGCTACAACAATACCTGTTAAGATTGTTATCTCAAAGAGAAAACAAAAGATAAGGCAAATTATACACATTTGTTATATTATTTTTGTAATGATCAAACAAATCCTAGTATTAAATAATGTAATTTAGATATTTACATCAAGGATTTTCTTGGAAATATCATGCTTAATTTTTGTGACTGAAGGATCTATAGAATTAATATAAATATTCTAAAATTCTATAGTAAAATTTAAAGTTAAATTTATTAACTTTCATGATTAAATAATTTGATTGATAAATACTTACTGCAATTTAAGATAGAAGAGATTTCAATCCGTAAATAACTTGAAAATTTTAATTACAAATTTTTCAAGTGCAATATGACATTAAGCAGTGTGCTGGGAAACACACTAATGCTTGGCAAATTTTTAATTGCCAATTAATTAAAAGTCATTTACGCAAGTAATAATTTTGGTAGAAAAATGCTATATGAGCTCAAAAATTTGACACTGTCGAAAAACTATGTCATTACTAAGACTAGATGTAGAAAAAGTCAAGTTTACATTTTTTATTAAGTCTAAAAATAATCTTAAGACTACAAATAGTCTAATATCGATAAGCAATTAAAGTATATATTGATATTGGTTTAAACAACGATTAGTGTCTAATTGTAATTGAGTAGTGTGAAAGGACCCGTCAAAAACCAAAATTTCTTATCAACTAAGTTAGTCAGTCCTTGACAGTATAAATTTCATTTGTTTGGTGGGAATCTTTAAAGATAAGGTCAAGTACAAGCGATGACCACTTGAACAATCTTGATGTGGTGAAGTACTTGATGGTATTATGAGATGCTAATCTTATCATCCTTGGGCTTAAGAGTGGTGCTACCGTTAGGGAATGATTACACAAAATTTTGTCTAAGAAAGCTTGACTAAGAGCCTAATTAAAACTAGGTTAGGTGGGGAAACTAAATTAGAGTTTGACCTATAAATAAGTGCTTATTCATCAAGTTGCCATTTTTTCTATTTCTTCTCTCTTTCACCTTCCCCAAAACTAGATCAACCTTGAAGCTATTCTTGAAAAAAATTTTCTTCCATTTCTGTCATAAATCCCTTGCCAAAAAGAAAAAGGAAAACTAAGAATAAGAAGGAGAAGAAGTTGATTGTTCTACAGAGATCATTAAGGGTATACTCTAAACTTTCTTCTTCATTTTTCTTAGTTAGAACCAAGTTTATATTTTTTATTAAGTTAAATTTGTGATTTAGAGGCCAAATGAAGAAGTATTAGGAGGAAACTCTTAAACTTTTTACTCTCCATTCTCCTTGTTGATTTAAAGTTTAGTATTTTTATGAGTTAGTTTATGATTTGGTGTAGAAATGGTTTGTAATAATCTCTATTTGTGTTGGTTGGTATGGTTTTACATGTATATTGTTGTAAAAGTTTAGACTATGCATGTTTAGTTTGGTTTTTATATGTTTTGTGTTGTAGAAAAATTTTTCCACTAATTTTGATAACAAAAATGGAAGACTTAGAGTCCAAATTGAAACTTTTTCCAAGCACCAAAATTTTAGATTTTGACGTTTTGAACGAACCTCCATGACTGTGAAAAAGCATAGTTTTGACTTTAGAACAAGTTTCCAATCAATTTTTCTTGTTGTCCAAAATTGTTTTTCGGGGGGTAGCCACTATTTCACTAGTTTGGGCCGATTCATTTCCGAATCACAATTTTCTCCAAACAAAAAACTTTTAGCTTTCAATGAGATGAACAACTTTCACGAAGAAAACGTTTTCAAATTCTGCCTCAAAAATATAATTACTAATAGTTTTCTAAAATCATCCAAAAATGTAAAGATGTGCTACCATTGTTTTTCAAATTTTCAGGTCATTTTAAAGCCGAATTATAATTTTCACTTAACGCAAAACTTCCATAAAAAAAAATTTAAATTCCATATCTATAATACAATTATGGGTAGTTAAAGCTTGCTGCTTTTTACTCGTAAAAAAAAGTTTTTGTTATTGATGAAAACGACCTCCAAAAAATCTAAAAAGTACCTCTCGGCAGTAGCTTTACCAATAAATGCTCATTTAGGGATACAATTCTCTTTCACTACTAATAGAGAAATTGTAGCACTTGATAAACTATGCCAGTCTATAGGTTACTGTTTTATCAAATTCGAATGCTATTTTAAAATACGAGTTTTAATACAAATCTTTAAAATATATAAATATCGTTTCCATAAACTTTAACAGCTTTCAAAATAAACATTTGAATGAGTATTATGAAAACCTAAATGTGATAGACCCATAGTATTACGCCACTAGACACAGGTGCAACACTCATATAAGTCAAAGAGCCCACACCAGGCAAAGTTTTAAAATACAATGCAAGAAATGCCTTAGGAAGTTTTTTTGGTTTAATAGACTTTGAACCAATTGTGAGCCCAGTAAATAGATTAAGAAAATGGTTATTTAGAATTAAGTCCAGAAACTAGAAAGTTATGCAGTTTTAAATTAGTTAATTGAAGTTATAAAAACTTAATAACAATAAGATAATTATTTAATTATTTAAATTAATTAATTATCAATCTTACTACGAGTTATTAAAGGCAATTAACGAAAACTAAAATCATGAGATTTAATTTATTAAATCTTTGTAATAGAAATAACGATTTTTTTATGATAGTTTGATATAGAGAAATACGGTCTAAAGAAATAATCAAAATTCTTATGATTATGCTAAAATTAAAATAGTATAACATAAAATTATTCTTACACTCTTAATGGGTGTTTCTATATAGAATTTGCCCATAGAGGATAGAAAATTCTTGGCTCGTACAGTGTAACGGCCTAGCTTTCCGAACAGTTATTTAATGCTCTTTTCTTAACTTAATCTTAATCTTGCTCATAAAAATGCAAAATATTTCTTAAAACCATAAAACATAATTATAATACTTAATTATATCACTTAACATTCCTATAAATATTTTTAAAACATTTGCTTACTTATAATGACAAACCATTTACTTAAATATGCTTGCAAAAGTGGTACTAGCTTACTATTAGACCGTAACATACTATAAAATAAACAGTTTATCAAAAAGCGGAATTAAATCTTACGGTGATATCCATAGCTCGATCATCGCATTTGTCCCACTGCCAATCTCAGCTCATTAACTTTACATACCGGCCTCTTGGTAGAATTTCTTATAGCATGAAGATTTAGATAAGCTTTCGCTCAGCAACTCCAAACACATCTCACAAAACATTTAATAAGATCACAACAATAATACAATGCATGGTTCTACTTATGCTTACTTATGAACATCTTATTATCATTTATAACTTATCCTTCATTATAGGCCCAAGTGATCATAATGAGTGTGTGAGATCATCAAACACCAAGATCATATTTTAACTTGATGCTTCCCTTGGGTCAAGAGACTTACAAACCTCACCTAAGTTGAGGTTGGTATGGCACTTAATTATCTTCTATCAACTGTAGATAAGATTTGAGACTTACTTGATCCTTACACTAACACTCCACTTAATTCCTTTTTCATTTGTTAGTCGACTTTGTGTCCTGTTAATGTGACATCCAATTATGAATTCGTGTCTACGTTAAACGTTTAAATCTATATTGTTTAACGTAGGCAAATTGAAGCCAATTAATGTCTTGTTTAATGGCTTTGAACTTTATATGTCGAGAATTATCACTTGTTTTAAAACTTTGAGCCTAATTTGTAAGCTCGCGTCCGTTTTGACCATTTTGTAAAAATAATGTTTTTGCCCTCAACAGGTCTTGAAAAATCACCCAATATTTTGGAACAAAATTGTGATTGCTTGCTACCCAAAACAGTGCTATAAATCTGCATATGCAGTAAGGAAAATAAAGTTTTTCTTATCATTACGGTTTCGGCCTGAAATATGAAAATCTTGACTTTTTGCCCCTGGTGGATTTTAAAAAATTTTCAAACTCCTTGGAAAGTTTTCTTACTGCCCAAAAGAGTGCAGGGAACCTGATTGTGTAGTCAAAATACGGTTTTTTTTTTTGCTAATTTTGCCATTTTTGCATGAAACATAAAAATTTTAACACTTCTGCTCGCTAGCACCAAGACAAAATTGTTTGGAATTGTTGGGTGCATTTTTTTTAATAAGGATTAAAACGTTCCAAAGGCTCATGGGTAGATTCCATCATTTTAAAAATGTTTTCCCCTTTTCTCCATTTGAAAAAATTTTACAGTAAGCCCTTGTAAAATTCATAACTCAAAATGGTTGCATAATTGACAGGAACCTTATTTCACAAGATTTGATAGTTTTAGCAAGACCTATAATTTTCGTGTTTTAATTTTTCTCAAAATCAATCATTTTGGAGGACTTTCCGCTGATTTTCTAAAATACTAGTTTTGAAAAATGACATTTTTGGCTAAATTCATCTGGCTTTCTAAGAAACTTTCTTCACAAGAAACACTTATCTTGACGTTTTACATTAAATCACGTTTTGTGCTCAAAAACCAAATCCATCTCTAAGTATCTCTAATCTTAGATTTTTTAAAAATGTGTTGCAACACTTTCGCAACAAAGTTTAGTTTTTGATCAAAGCCACATAATCTAGACATAATAATCACATCCAAAACCATACTCCATGCAAATAAATCCTAAATCGTTTTGTTGAGGTAACATAGTTCGCACTCAAACGAGATTTTTTAAGTGATCAAGTTAACATTTTACTAAGTACGTATATACAACGTTATTATAGGTTTTCTTATCCCCATGTCATCCTACCCCACCCATTGCAAACAACTAGCTTCGGTATCGTGACTTATGTGTAAATGGATGGGAAAAAGCTTGTAAGTTAGGCATTCAACATTTTCGTGAAGTTGTGGGTTCTAGCGTAAGGAGACACTTCATTTTTATTGTGAATTTTTCGATATAGAGCTAAGAAAAAATGATTAAATTTTCTCTATCGTCTTGTTCAAAAAATTTTCTATAATTTTTTTTTGTGCATGGAATAATGATAAAAGTATAGTTTACAACAAATAATCAGATTTATGATCTTATAACACATGGAAGTGTGGTTTTTGTTTTAACGTAAAAAGAAAAATGTTTATAAAAAATTACTCTAATTAATCATCTTTTTAATTAACTTTTTAACCATTTAAATCCTCAGATTCCGTTGAAATTATAAGGATGGATTTTTTTTTTGGTAGAAAAAGGCTTCTTTAAAGATGATCAATGATATTTATAAAGTACGCTATTTTTTAAGTCCATAACATATATAACCTTTTTCTTTAAAAAATTACGCTTTCTTGGGGCAAAAAAAACGGAACTTTTTTTTAAACTAGTTAATTTACAACTGATCATGTCTCTCTCTCTCTCTCTTATTATTATTATTATTTTTTGAATTACCTTGTAAGTTTGCTTAGTTGGTAGGTGGATGGATGGGTGGAACAAGGGAAAAACACTATTTAGGTGTAAGGATTTCTTTAGTATTTTAAACAAAGTGTAACAAGTAATTAAAATAAAAGTGTTTAAGAAATTGTGTGTGAAAAGTAAAATGCGGTCTTAATAAAAGTCCTTTTATTATTATTATTTTTTAAAAAGGCATGGCTTCCTCAACGTAGTTACAATTACAAAATAACTCCTACTAAACACACATGCATGTGCGTTTTTTTTTTAAGATTTAACGATCAGATGTGTAAAAAGAATATCTCATATATTTTCATAAATGGGAATCTTGTTTTGTCTGGCGGGACAAATAATGAGATTAACCCCTTTTTTTTCTCTACACGACAGTGTTCGTTTGAGATGGACTATGATATATTGTCGTTTAATTACATTAATAATACCTTATTTAGTTCTTGATGAGTGGACTATGATATATTGTCGTTTAATTACATTAATAATACCTTATTTAGTTCTTGATGAACAAAAAATAAAAGAAAGATTTCTTATTTATCTTGAAGTGGGAAACGAAAGAATACGAAAATTAATTAAGGAAGGCTAATCAAGAATAGCTAGGGAAATTTGCACTATTGCTTGTATATATTATGTATTAGATAAGTATATCGTAATCACATTAAAGTGAGAATTGGAGAGAAGGAAAAAGAGGGGTGTGCTGATTTAAGTACTACTGTAGGGAAGCAACCATTGTTCCGCATCAATAAAAGACACATCAAGGAAAACAGAATCTTCTGTGTCATTAAGTCTCCGTACATATGGAGCCCCCATGCTCATATTAGCTCCTGGGCCTGAGCAGTCATATTCACCATAGAAAATAGTCCTGCAATGAGGAATAATTAAGTTTCATCATTAGCTTAATTAAAAATAAATAAACAAATTTAAATATCAAAATTAACATGACAAAGGGCACTCGCTGTATATAGCAATGGCGAAGGCAGACTATTTTGTTAGTGGGGTACTATACAACAAATTAGTGTAGTTTTTATTGCATACGGATGTAGTATATGTTTAGATTGTTGAATATGAGGGCACAAATAATGTTTTTCAAAAAGTGGAAGCACAACAGTATATTTTAAATTTTAGTGAGACACCATCAAATTTTTTTTTTTTTAATAAAATAAAGGTTATTTAAAATTTTTTAAGCAAAGAATCAGAACTTCAAAAGTGCCCCGCTCAACAATAAGTGATTCTGCCTTTGGTATGTAGTAGGGATGATAGTAGATAACACTGCTCTACTAGACTAACTAGAACTAAATCAAAATTTTCCTAATTAAGTGATAATTAAAAGGAATATTTATGTGATTACGAACGGGTCTCTTGTTGGATCATTGAAATCATTCCAACCCTTGGGGGCAATGATATCGGACATTGTAGTGCGGGCAAAAACAACACGTGAAAAGGGCCTCCAAGCTCGGCCAAGCCATACTCTACCAGTGCCTCCAATGGTACAGTTGACGAATGCAAAGCCAGTGTTTTCATCTTTCGTAGTTCTGCCGTGTGCTGTTGCACATCCGCCTATGAACTTTGACCCCTCCGCCACTGGGTTCGCCATCGAAATTAGCACGCAATCCTGCAAGTACATATTTATCAATTCCCATTTGGCGGACTTTAACAAAACATAGCTACCACAATTCGTTACATTCGTCTAATCTATTATACCGCTAAGACAACGACAAGGGATACATATCAAAAGTTTATAATCATAAGGAAAGTCAATGTCGTGTTGAAATTGTACTTTAGGACAATCAATACTATTATTACACATGTGGTGTAGAAATTGTACATTCATTAGGACAATCAATACTATTATTACATGTGTTCCGCGCCGCCCCCCCAAAATTCACTGATTAGTGTTGGGCGGTCACATGGGATGGGTCCCGTTTCGGGATGTCCCATAAATACAATGAATAATGGTTGAAGATGGAAATAATATGATCTACAAACACATCAGATTAATCTTTATAAATTCGATTTATATAGATAATATGTGCATATATGAGTCTGGTTTTAACGGTTACGTATATAATATATATACATATATATATATTAATAAAGTATTTTTAGATATTGTTTGGCAAAGTAAAGGAAAATTGGAGCGATGATATTTTCCTAATCCTAAACGTTATTATTTTTTTTTTCTCTAGAATCCTAAACGTTATTAATTAATCTGTCCAATTATAGTACTGTTAAGTACTCTTCTGTCGCTCTCTGGATCTGTCATGAGTCCGATGTCTCGCAAGAGATTTGCCTGAGCTAAAGAAACATTACCCAAAGATGAAAGCGAGCTTCAAATAATTTGTATCTAATTTTTTTGCTCCGATTTTTAAGTAACTAAGTGAGCATAAATATAGTTTTGCACAACAAATTCATACGTATAGTTCTTTTTTCTGGTTAATAGTTTTTTTATATACAGTTAAAAGCAAATGTTGTCGTTTGTTTTGTATTGCATATCTAACTAACACTAATGCCTAATCAATAACATTTTTTTGATAACAGGTAATTCATTGCGCTCAATTATTAAAAGTAATACAAAACAAAAAAATCGTGAAAGACCACATAGCACATGAGTAGAACCTTTCCTTTGACAACGGATTCATCAATAGATTCAGATGACACTTAAAAGGATAAACACATGTTAGAAACCCATAAACGGGAAAGAACATCAATGTACTAAAAACGAGCACTAGTGCTCTTTTTATCCTAGTTTTTTGGTTCGATTGGATTTTCCAATCGATCAAATGCCAAGACATTATGGCTTTTAGTCCACCGCCCCCTACAATTGATGAATATTTCCAATCATTTAGGGGGCACCGTTTACTAGCACTGAGGCTAACATTAACTTCTTCTAGACCTAAATCTAGAGAAACAAAAACTTAGACCTAAACCAAGTTGAACAGAACATACAGACTCTTAAGAGGTGGGAACACCGCCTCTATTATTACAATAATCACTACTATAGACTGTAGATTTCACGACGGTTTAAAACCATCGTGGAAAAATTGTTAACCGTCGTGAAAACTTCAGTTGTGGTGCAAAATGGAGTTTTTATGATGGTTTTTTACTGTCATGAAACAACAAAATTGGCACGAAGGGGGCCTTGTGGGTGTGAATCTTCCACGATGCTTTTTATAAAAACAGTCGTGGAAGGTCAAGCTTCCACGGCAGTTTTTTCAAAAAGGTCGTTGAAGCATGACCTTCCACGACGTTTTCCTATAAAACCGTCGTGAAAGCTTATGCTTCCACGATAGTTTTTCTAGAAATCGTCATAGAAAATTGGTATTACAAAAAAAAATTCAAAAATTTTTGATTTCCCGTAAGATAGCCAGTCCCGTGTGTTATCCATTACAACAAGGCTATGATTGCATATAAAAAATTGATGTGATGAACTTTAATTCTTAAACCTTTCTTTCTCATGCGATGAACTTTTTCATCAATGTAGCCCTTCGTTCAAAGTCTACTTTCGGATCAAATTTGATTCACCTTCATGGCTTATTACGTTGATTTCCCTTGTTATATTGCAATGAAGATGGAGTGCACTCTTTGTACTTGTCCTCGTACTAGTTACTATCGACCTCGCGAGACATTGTACATGTGCAAAGTAAGCAAAAACTAACACACATAGTAATATTAAATTACTATCTTACAGTCAAAAATTGACATATTCTAAATTGATATATTTCACAATTACATATTGAAAATCACATATTATAAGTTGACATATTACATATATTCACGTAATTTCACATATTACACAAGTTCACATCTTCACAAGTTTACAATTTCAATTACACAATTTCACATATTCACATAATTTCACATATTTCACATATTCACAAGTTTACAATTTCAATTACACAATTTCATATATTCACATAATTCACATATTTACATCTTCACATATTCACAAGTTTACAATTTCAATTACATAATTTCACATATTCACATAATTGCACATATTACACATATTCACATAATTTCACTTATTACATATATTCACAATTTTACTATTTCAATTACACAATTTCACATATTACACATAATTACATACACACAATTTCACATATTCATATAATTTCACATATTCACAAAACAAATAAATTTTATGGGGGCGGGTGGGGCGAGGGTAGGGTGGGGTGAGGTAGGGGGGGCGGGGTGGGTAGGGCAAGGGTGGGTGGGGTAGGGTGGGCAGTGGGTGGGGCAATGGGGGGGGGGGGAGAGGGAGGGGAGGGGGGGCAAGGGTGAGGTGGAGTGAATGTGGGTGGGGCAAGGGGGTGAGGGGTGGTGATGGTGGGGAGGGTTGGGTGGGCCGAGGGTGGGGGGTGGGTGGGGCGAGCAGGGAGAGGGTGGGGCAAGGGGGGACGGGGCGGGTGGGGTGAGGTGGGGGTGGGTGGGTCAGGGTGAGGTAGGTGGGTGGGGCAAGGGGGGCGAGGGGGGGGGGGGGGGGGGGGGGGGGCTGCTGGGTGGGGGAGGAGGGGGGTGGTGGGGAGGGGGAAGTGCAGAGAGAAAGGGAGGGGGTGAGGGGAGGGGGAAAAGGAGAGAGAGAGGGAGGGGGAGCTTACCAACGGTGAGGAGGCGAGGGCAGCGGAGAGAGATCTCGAGAGTGAGAGAGGGATTTTAGAGAGAGCGAGAGAGAGGGAGCGCTTTTAGAGAGAGAGGGAGGCAGATTCAAAATGGGGAGGTGGATGCGCATTTCAAAATTTTTAAAGGGGAAAATGAAGCTTCCACGATGGTTTATGCACAAACTGTCATGGAAGCTGAGTGTTGTAAAGGCTTTTCTTCCACGATGGTTTATTTATAAACTATCGTGGAAGCTATTTTACAGCATTATAAATGCTATAAAAAGACAGCATTAAAAACAACCTTCCACAATGTTTATAAATAAACCGTCGTGGAAGAAAAGCCTTCCACGATGGTTTGTTTATAAGCCATTGTGAAAGCTATTTTAAAGCTGTCGTGGAATGGGATGGAGCTACCAAGATGGTTTTTTAAAAAACCATCGTGGTAGGTAACTCATAGCACGACGGTTTTTTAAAAAACTGTTGTGGTAGCTCGTGGCCATTCCACGATGATTTTCATCTTCATAGGCATAACTTGTCAGGTTTTTTTCCCTTATCACAATGGCTTTTGGGAAATAGTCATTAAATAAAGGTCGTATAATCAAATATTTGTTGTAGTGAATGTATCAACAAAATGCTAAATTTAGACTACTACCGATCGTCGAGAACGTCGTTGGTCGTATTACAATGAACCCAGAAAACACACATAATACAACGCATAACGTCAGGACTCTATCTTCACCGTGATCCCCAGAACCAAGCACCCTCGACGTCTTCCACCCGGAAGCCTCAATTTTCCAACCCAAGTCCCCTACCCACCGAAGATCCCCAATAGCTCCTATACTTCATTTGCCACAACACCTTCCTCAGTCCTCCCCATGGTAGAGCCAACCCCACCGCAGCCCACCCTCACCCGACGGCATGACCCCAACCTCACCCTTGGTTAGGTCCCTTGCCTCGGTCAACATACAGGCATGCCCACACCACAGCAGCCCCAACCTGCACCCCCTTCTTTCCCAACTGACCTAGACTGAAACTAGGGAAATTTTGCATGACTCAAGACTGTTGCAAATAGCCACAGTGTGTAACGCCCTGAAATTTATTTAATGTTAATGTAATATAAATGATGAATTAGTGTGCCATAATTAATGTTTCAACATTAATTTGATTACTTGGTTGGATTTTGAATTTTTGGTTGTTTTGTTAATTTGGTTAATTCAAATGATTTCTTATTGTTTTAAAATGATGTTTTGAGTTTTAAAACATAACAATTTGTAAAATGTTAAAAATATTCCGTTTTACAAAAATGTGGGCGGCACATGGTTTTCGCACAGTAAAACCACCCACTGTTTCTCTCTATTTATTCTCTCTCTTCCTCCTCTCTCCTCACTCTCCCTGATTTCACACACTCTCTCTCTTTCTCTCTTTCACCCGAGACCCTCGTCTCTCCCTCTATCTCACTCAAAATTTTTGAAACCAAATTCGAATCCAAGCTTCGGGTTAGCAAGGAGGAAGCTCGGGAACATGATTTGGCAACCGAGAACGCAGATTGAAGCTTCGATTCGAGGTTAGTTTTGAAATTTCTAAACTTTTTCCAAAATTTTCAATTTTGTGCATTTTTGAAATCTAGGTTTGTTTAAGCCTAGAAAACCCTTGATTTGAGTTAAATGAACTTAGAACAACTAGAATCTAAACTTAGATTGAAGAAAAACGGATTGGATTTAAGATTTTCCATTTTTCTCCCTATTTTCTCAATTTTGGATTTTTGAGATTTTTGAGTTTAAATCTTGTTTAAATGAGTTCAAATGTGTTCTAGTATATTTTTCTATCAACTATGATTGTTTTCCATGCCTGGGATTTGAGAAAAACAGGTTAGAATCAAGATTTGTGTTTTGGAGGAATCGAAAACCCATGGCTGAATTTCTGGGTTTTCTTAGTTCGGCAGGCCGGACCACTTGTTTGGCAGGCCGGTGTTCATCTCTCTGGCAGGCCAAACCTGGGAATGTTTAGCCGACCAAACTTGGCTTCCAGCAGGCCGAACTACACAGTTCGGCCGGCCGAAGCAGGGAGTCCAGCAGGCCGGCTGAGAGTAGGGAATTTTGTGATTTTTCACCCATTTTCACTGTTTTGAACCCTGATTTAAATTCCAACCTTATAGAATGATTCTAAAGATACAAATGGCACACTAGGACATCATGAAACGATTTAGTAACATAGAATGTTTTGAACTAGATAATGATCGACTTAGTTTGTATCTAGGATCGTTCGTGGTTCCGCGGAGCTAACGTATAGCGGACCAGGATTACGGTGTGGGGCATCGGCATGAGTATCGAGGTAGGACTTCTACCCCATTTCCTTGGTAGCCTAGTTTCCAAAATGATTTGGCTTTGAAAAGGGTTTCTATTAAAATATTTTCAACGGTTGTTTGAAAATGAATTTATCGGTTGCATTTTAATATACCATGAACTAAAATGAATTTCATAATGAATGTAAAGGACAACACTCGGTAATTGGGTTTTGAATGATGATGATAATAAACATATAGGCATGATGCCATATCAGAGATCGGGTCGTGTAGCGATCGACCTTGGGGGCAGGTCCCGAAACCCAACTGGGCCACTACGGTGGTGATGTTATTATGGTTTGCCTTGGAAAGGAAAATGATATTGCTGGTTGTACGAATAAACTGTTCTGGGTAAGGACGGTTTTACTCAAATTTATTTATTTATTTACTCATTTAAGGTTTCTTTTAAAATAATTCCTGACTAATGAAGGGTTTCTTTAAATTAAATTATTTTATAAAACATAGTCCTACTGAGCCTGTCGCTCACGTTTTATTTGTTTTAAATTTCCCCCTTTAGGTGGTTTTCCATTTAGGTTTGGAGAAGATTCAACGGACAGGACTCATGAGCAGTAGAAGAACTAGTATATCTCTGTATTAATTAATCAAGGCATGTAAGATTTTAACTTTATTTGTATCTAGACTGTGATTGTATTTATGATATTGTGAGTACCATGTGTGTGCACAAGTTGTGGGTCTGTGGGACCCATACTCGCGGCTTTACTATTTTATTATTATTCGTTTAATGATTTCAATTGCCTAATGTATATAAACTCTTTTATAAGGTGTTGTTTTGAAAACCTCATATTTTATTATTTAATCCAACTCCTAAACTCTTGATTTTAATTAAATTATCCTTTAATTAACTTAAATAATCCATCACGTCACCTCCCGTACTCTGGGGGGTGACAGAATGGTATCAGAGCTCAAGGTTATGAACCTTGGGAATTATGCACACATAGGTTTGACAATGAAATACCTCTGACAGTCCAAATTTTGTTTTTAGAAGTGAGAGAATGGCACCTAGACGTCGTTCGACAACTGACGCCGAGTTCGGAAATGATGAAGGTATAATGCGGTCTATGTTTACGGCTTTCCAGCAGATGGTAGCCAAGGCTAGACCGGGAGATTCTGATGTTGGTAGTCGGCATGCGTACTTTAAGGAATTTTGGCGTGCGTCAGTTTCTACTTTTGATGACAATGGGGATCCGCAGTTAGCAGAGTATTGGCTAGATTCGGTCTTGAAGCATTTGGATACCCTTGGTGTGCCTGAGGAGTATCGTGTGGAGTTTGCTGCATATAAGCACGAGGGTGGCGCTAACACTTGGTGGAAACAAGGTAAGCGTTTGGAGCACAGTGGTGATATTAGTTGGGACAGGTTTGAGGAGCTGTTCTATGATCGATATTTTCCGCAGGGGTATAGAGACTAGAAGGCAGCTGAGTTCTATAGGTTGCAAAAGGGTGATCTGTCAGTCTGGGAATATGAAGCAAGGTTTAATGAGTTGGCTAGGTTTGCACCATCAGTGGTGGCATCGGAGCGTGAGAAGTGTATTAAGTTTCAGGACGGGCTTAAGGCTCCTATTCAGTGACAGTTGGTTGCTCTGCGGCTTAGGAGTTTTGAAGAGCTTGTGTCGTCGGCGATATCCGTGGAGAATGATTATGTGCAGTATTGTGAGGACCAAGCCAAGGCTTTAGGAGGACCGTAGAGGAGTGGTAGGAAAAGCACCAGTAGTCGTCCGACTCTGGGGAAGAGCAAGCAAGGTGGCGCAACCAGTGGTAGCAGCAGTTCGTCTGGCAGCGGGCGCAGCAATCCCTACAGCTTTCATTGTCATTTCTGTCAGCAGCCCAGACACATCAAGAGGAATTGCCCGATCAGGAGTGCTCGTCTTGGATCTCAAACCGAGGAGGATGCCAGCCGTCAGTCTCAGCCTCAGACCCTACCTCTGCCTCAGCAGTACCTGCAGTTGCAGTATCCCTAGTTCTCTCCTCAGCAGTTCTCATATCCGGCACGGGGGCAGCAGCCGCAACATTTCCAACGCAGCATCCCTCAGTATCGAGCACCGAGTACAGGTAGTGTGTAGTCGTCTCTATCTCAGCAGCATCGACAGAATAATCCAAGACCCAACAATGTTGGTAGAGGGAAAGGAAAGGCTCCAGTGCGGGTTCATGCAATGGCATCTGGAGGTTCAGATTCTAGACTGGTAACGCGATTGTCGATGGTACGATTTTGGTTTCTAGATCTTTAGCTTGCGTTTTATTTGATACCGGTGCCTCTCATTCTCTCATTTCGAGTTCTTTTGTACATGCCTTGGGATTAGAGATAGAAGAGTTTAATGAACCCCTAGTCATAACTTCTCCCTTGGGGTGGGTGTGTGTAAATTGTATGTGTAAATCTTGTAAAATAAAGATTGGGGATGAGATTTTGAAAAGTGGTTTGATTATACTCCCCATGAGCTCCTATGATGTAATTCTAGGGATGGACTGGTTGTCCAGGTATAATGCAGTTGTGGACTGCCAACTTAGAAGAGTGACCCTAGTGTCTGATAGGGGGACGATGATCACTTACCAAGGTGGTGGTGATTGGTTAATGAGTGAGCGTCTCATGAAGTCGTGTCTAGGAGGGCGAAGGAATCTAGGTTGTTGTGCTTTTCTTGCCAACCTAGGTAGCGAGCCCTATGCTTTGAGAGGCAGTGTAGCGATTCCAGTGGTTGATGAGTTCGAGGATGTCTTTCCCGACGAGTTGCTAGGATTACCACCGCATTAGGAAATTGAGTTTGATATCGAGTTGTTTCCAGGGACAACACCGATTTCTATGGCACCTTATAGGATGGTGCCGACAGAAATGAAAGAATTGAGGAGGCAACTTTAGGAGCTTGCTGATAAAGGGTATATTCGGAATAGCACATCTCCATGGGGAGCACCGGTTTTGTTTGCTAAGAAGCATGATGGGACTCTCAGGTTGTGTGTGGATTATCGGTAGCTGAATCGTGTTACGGTGAAGAACAAGTATCCTTTGCCTAGGATTGATGAGTTGTTTGATCAGTTGGTAGGTTCGCGGTACTTCTCAAAGATTGATTTACAGTCGGGTTATCATCAGCTCAGGATTAAGGAGGAGGATATTCCCAAGACAGCTTTTAGGACTCGGTGTGGGCACTTTGAGTTTTTGGTCGTGTCGTTTGGGTTGACGAATGCTCTGGCAGCTTTCATGGATTTAATGAACAGGATATTTAGGCCGTATTTGGATCAGTTTGTGATCTTGTTCATCGATGATATTCTTGTGTATTCTAAGACTTGGGAGGAGCATGAGCAGCATCTTCGAATCGTGCTTCAGACTCTGCGGGAGCACCAGTTGTATGCTAAGAGGGAAAAGTGCAAGTTTTGGTTGACTGAGGTCAAGTTTCTGGGTCATGTCATCTCAGAGCATGGTATTTTAGTGGATCCGTCCAAGATTGAAGCTATATTGGAATGGGAACGACCAAGGAATGTAGCGGAGATTCACAGCTTCTTAGGTCTTGTAGGTTATTACAGGAAATTTGTAAAAGATTTTTCAAAGATTGCAGCTCCGTTGACGAGATTGATCAAGAAAAATGTCAGGTTTGAGTGGAATGAAGATTGTGAGCTTGCTTTTCAGGAATTGAAGAACCGGTTGACTTCAGCTCCAGTGTTAGTTATTCCCAGCAGTGACGAGCCGTATGAGGTTTATGCAGATGCTTCAGGACGCAGACTTGGATGTGTGTTGATGCAGCATGGACGTGTGGTTGCATATGGATCGAGACAGCTACGACCTCACGAGCGGAATTATCCTACTCATGATTTAGAGCTCGCAACGGTGATTCACGCGCTAAAGATTTGGAGGTGTTACTTGTATGGAGCATCGTTTCAGGTCTTCTTCGATCACAAGAGTTTGAGGTATCTGTTCACTCAGAGGGATCTTAATTTGAGGCAGCGTAGATGGATAGAGTATATGGAGGATTATGATTTTGTGTTGCAATATCATCCCGGGAAAGCTAATGTGGTCGCGGATGCGCTTAACAGGAAGTCTTCAGGGATTCTCACTTGTTTGGCTTTTGAGGACTGGAGCAGGGATGCGACGGTGAGTGAGTATAGGCTACGGTACCATGAAGACTGTGATCGAGTTTTGGTGTATCATGTGGAAGCGACTCCAGCTCTTGTTCGGATGGTGAAGCAAAGTCAGTGGCAGGATCGGCATTTGTAGGGGATTTGGTCGCAGATTCAGAATGGGGAGCAGTTTGAAGAATGGAGCATGCATACAGATGGATCGTTGTATTTCTGGGAGCATCTTGCAGTTCCAGCTATCGCCGAGGTGACGAAAGCCGTTTTAGATGAAGCTCATAAGTCTCAGTTCGCTATTCATCCGGGGAGCACAAAGATGTATCGCGATTTGAAGAGGCAGTATTGGTGGAGAGGCATGAAGAAAGATGCTTGAGAGTACGTGGCCAAGTGTTTGACGTGTCTTCAGGTGAAAGCCGAGCATCAGAAGCCTGCAGGTCAACTTCAGCCGCTTCCTATTCCAGGGTGGAAATAGGAGCATGTGACGATGGATTTTCTCACAAGGTTGCTGAAGACGGAGCAGCGGCATGATGCAGTTTGGGTTGTGGTCGACGGGTTGACGAAATCGACGCATTTCATTCCGTTTAGGTCGACGTGTTCTAGGAAGGTTCTCGGGGAGTTGTATCTGCAGAACATTGTGAGGTTGCATGGAGTTCCTTTGTCCATCACCTCTGATCGAGACACCAGGTTTAATGCTAAGTACTGAAGGAGTTTTTAAGAGGCTTTAGGTATGGATTTGAACTTTAGTACGACGTTTCATCCTCAGACTGATGGGCAGTCTGAGCGGGTTATTCAGATTCTCGAGGATATGTTGCGTGCCTGTGCATTGGACTTCGACGGGAATTGGAAGTAATGTTTGCATCTGGCGGAGTTCGCATACAACAATAGCTATCATGCGAGTATTGGTATGGCACCGTTTGAGGCGTTGTATGGACGACCGTGTCGGTCACCTGTGTGTTGGGCCGAGCTAGAAGATAGGGTTATTCTTGGGCCGGATGAGATCCGTGATAGTAACGAGAAAGTTGCGGTGATTCGAGATCGATTGAGGGCAGCTCAGAGTCGACAAAAGAGTTACGCAGATAGGAGACGTAGACCCTTAGAGTTCACGGTTGGAGATTTCGTTCTCTTGAGGGTATCACCTCGTAAGGGAACTATGCGGTTCGGGGTGACTGGGAAGCTCCCGTCGAGGTATATTGGGCCGTTTGAGATTACTCAACGTCTTGGTGTGGTCGCTTATCAGCTTGATCTTCCACCCGAACTTTCTCATGTTCATGATGTGTTTCATGTGTCGATGCTTAGGAAGTGTCCACCTGAGCAGGGTAAGATAGTTTCGTTTCGCGATGTGCAGGTTCAGGAAGATACGACATACGAAGAAGTGCCGATTCAAATCATCGACTGGAAAGTGATTAGGTTGCATCGTTGTGAGATACCGTTGGTAAAGGTCGTGTGGCAACATCATGGGGTTGATGAAGCCGCTTGGGAACTAGAGTCGTGTATGCGGGAATTGTATCCGTATTTGTTTTGTTTCTGAAATGAGATGTAAATTTCGAGGGCGAAATTTCTTTTAGGGGTGGAGAGTTGTAACGCCCCAAAATTTATTTAATGTTAATGTAATATAAATGATGAATTAGTGTGCCATAATTAATGTTTCAACATAAATTTGATTACTTGGTTGGATTTTGAATTTTTGGTTGTTTTGTTAATTTGGTTAATTCAAATGATTTCTTATTGTTTTAAAATGATGTTTTGAGTTTTAAAACATAACAATTTATAAAATGTTAAAAATATTCCATTTTACAAAACCGTGGGTAGCACATGGTTTTCGTACAGCAAAACTGCCCACCGTTTCCCTCTATTTATTCTCTCTCTTCCTCCTCTCTCCTCACTCTCCCTGATTTCACTCTCTCTCTCTTTTCTCTCTTTCACCCGAGACCCTCTTCTCTCTCTCTATCTCACTCAAAATTTTTGAAACCAAATTCGAATCCAAGCTTCGGGTTAGCAAGGAGGAAGCTCAGGAACGTGATTTGGCAACCGAGAACGCGGATTGAAGCTTCGATTCGAGATTAGTTTTGAAATTTCTAAACTTTTTCCAAAATTTTCAATTTTGTGTATTTTTGAAATCTAGGTTTGTTTAAGCCTAGAAAACCCTTGATTTGAGTTAAATGAACTTAGATTAACTAGAATCTAAACTTAGATTGAAGAAAAACGGATTGGATTCAAGATTTTCCATTTTTCTCCCTATTTTCTCAATTTTGGATTTTTAAGATTTTTGAGTTTAAATCTTGTTTAAATGAGTTCAAATGTGTTCTAGTATGTTTTTCTATCAACTATGATTGTTTTCCATGCCTGGGATTTGAGAAAACAGGTTAGAATCAAGATTTGTGTTTTGGGGGAATCTAAAACCCGCGGCTGAATTTCTGGGTCTTCCCAGTTCGGCAGGCCGGACCACGTGTTCGGCAGGCCAGTGTTCATCTCTCCAGTAGGCCGAACCTGGGAATGTTCGGCCGACCGAACTTGGCTTCCGGTAGGCCCAACTGCACAGTTCGGTCGGCCGAAGCAGGGAGTCCGACAGGCCGGCCAAGCATAGGGGATTTTGTGAATTTTCACCCATTTTCACTATTTTGAACCCTGATTTAAATTCCAACCTTATAGAATGATTCTAAAGATACAAATGGCACACTAGGACATCATGAAATGATTTAGTAACATAGAATGTCTCGAACTAGATAATGATCGACTTAGTTTGTATCTAGGATCGTTCGTGGTTCCGCGGAGCTAACGTATAGCGGACCAAGATTATGGTGTGGGGCACCGGCGCGAGTATCGAGGTAGGACTTCTACCCCATTTTCTTGGTAGCCTAGTTTCCAAAATGATTTGACTTTAAAAAGGGTTTCTATTAAAATATTTTCAACGGTTGTTTGAAAATGAATTTATCGGTTGTATTTTAATATACCGTGAACTGAAATGAATTTCATAATGAATGTAAAGGACAACACTCGGTAATTGAGTTTTGAATGATGATGATAATTAACATATAGGCATGATGCCATATTAGAGATCGGGTCGTATAGCAATCGGCCTTGGGGGCAGGTCCCGAAACCCAGCTGGGCCACTACGGTGGTGATGTTATTATGGTTTGCCTAGGAAAGGAAAATGATATTACTGGTTGTACGAGTAAACTGTTCTGGGTAAGGACGGTTTTACTCAAATTTATTTATTTATTTACTCATTTAAGGTTTCTTTTAAAATAATTCCTGAATAATGAAAGGTTTCTTTAAATTAAATTATTTTATAAAATATAGTCCTACTGAGCCTTTCGCTCACATTTTATTTGTTTTAAATTTCCCCCTTTAGGTGGTTTTCCATTTAGGTTTGGAGAAGATTCAACGGACAGGACTCAGGAGCAGTAGAAGAACTAGTATATCTCTGTATTAATTAATCAAGGCATGTAAGATTTTAACTTTATTTGTATCTGGACTGTGATTGTATTTATGATATTGTCAGTACCATGTGTGTGCACAAGTTGTGGGTCTGTGGGACCCATACTCACGGCTTTTCTATTTTATTATTATTCGTTTAATGATTTCAATTGCCTAATGTATATAAACTCTTTTATAAGGTGTTGTTTTGAAAACCTCATATTTTATTATTTAACCCAACTCCTAAACTCTTGATTTTAATTAAATTATCCTTTAATTAACTTAAATAATCCGTCACGTCACCTCCCGTACTCCGGGGTGTGACACGGTGCTTCTCCCCCAGATCTGATCTCTGGTCGGTAGTGGATCTGTACTTTCTGAGATCTCCTCTCTTGTCTGCCGGCTCGTGCGAGACTTTTCTCTCTCAACGACATGCTCCCCGGTATAGATGAGGATTGGCTGGCGAAGACTTCCTTGATGAAGTTCGGAGGCCGGCAGACTGGCTACGCGCCGGTCCCCCAGCCTCAGACCACTCCCTCTTTAGTTTACTGTTACTCCGTTCTTTCTCTTCTCCTGAAGACCTCTCTCGAAGACCAGCAGTGTTAATCAATAACGTTTTCGGATCATCAATTTAATGCATGGTTTGGCTTGCAAATCTACTATTATTATATTAGCCAAGCAGCGGATACCTTGGCAATGTAGAAGTCTAAAGTCTAAACTAAAATAATTTGATTTATTTTATCCACTTGCATGATTGGTTATTTTTAAAATATTATATTTGTTTACACTAATTTGACATGACGGCAAGTATAATACATATATACATATACACACACACATAGAGATATATATATATATATATATGTTTGGTTGCACTTATTTGGCATCACTCAAGCGGCAAGATTCGAAGTGAGTGGAATTGAGTGTGAGAAAAACTATAGAAAAACTTCTATGATTCAATAGCAGTTATGTCAAAACTTTTCACGACGTCGGTCTTAAAAAATTTCCTGAAATTTGGAGTCAAGAAAAGTCTTTATATTTTATGAAAAATTATTGTGAAAAATCCACAAGGAAGCTCCACATGGTGTGAATGACAGTACTTTTAACAATGTTTTAAAAAGAGATATTAAAATTGAAAAGAAATCCTTAATTTTTATCAAAAAGTAATTTCCTTGCTCAACTACGGTTTCTAAAATTATTATTCACAAACATCAACTCATTTTTGTGGTATAGAGGAGGAGG
The DNA here is from genome assembly GCA_025403435.1 of Artocarpus heterophyllus. Lineage (NCBI taxonomy): Eukaryota > Viridiplantae > Streptophyta > Magnoliopsida > Rosales > Moraceae > Artocarpus > Artocarpus heterophyllus. The sequence goes on along the minus strand of CM046348.1, from coordinate 33,665,093 downwards.
AGAATTGAGATAGTTTAAAACTTTGTGAAAAGAAGAAAGGACGAAAAAAGTAGTCGGACGTTTTGTTTTTGAAAATTTTCAACTTTTAACGCTGCTTTTAAATTTTGAAAAGAGTTTCTAGAAGTCAATATGGTCAATGTCGAAAATTGTCCTTTCATTAATTTGTGGACATTGGATGGCAGTTTTTCAAGAATCATCATAGAAAGTTTGCCCTTTAATTTTATTTTTTTATTTTTTGGTAATGCATGCTAGTTTAGTTCTCATATTCTAATTATTACAAAACGATACTTGTATAAATAAATGATAAATGAATTTGCATATTATCATGCAAAGGAACTTTTATGAGTTTTCCACAATATCGTTCCCATCAAGTACTTTTAGAGTGCAAACATGGGCCTTCGAATATAAGGTACGTAGATAGTTGAAAGCACAAATTCTGGAATATATACTTGCTATCAACAACGACACAATATATGTACTAAGCAAAATATATAGGGAGATAATAAGAGAGCAATCAATTTAAAAAAGGAAACCTAAAAACTATGAAACATAATAAAACAAAAACTAATTATTACCTCACACAAGGATCTTGCATTTCCAAAGATGAAATCAATAGAGCCTTGAATGAAGCATTCTTTGAAGTAATGCCGACCCTTATCATCATGAAGGGTGTCTTGTGCTCCAAAGCATCCACAACCCCGGAGCGCAGCTTGGTCTCCTGAGACCCTAATTGCTACTCCCTGAGCTCCCACATCACCAGGCTTCGGAATCGGAGCTACATTCTATACATAATACGCAAACATTAGAAAAATACTTTTTATCTCTATTAAGTTTTATCAGCGATGCATACTCAAAAGATAGGACCCATTATTTTATAATTAGCAGGGATAAAACCCTATTGAATCACTAGGTTTTATTCCAAGTATTGATTAGCATTAACTTACATGCATGTGCATAAATATTCAAACAAGATATTGTCAAGCCCCGGAGTACGGGAGGTGACGTTGCGGATGATTTAAAATAATTAAAGGAGAATTTAATTAAAAATCTAGAGGTTAAGGGGGGTTGAATTAAATATAAAGTGTGGGATTCATTAAAACACTTTGTAAAGAGTTCATATACATTAGACAATTTAAAACATTAAGCGAATAAATATTAAAATAATAAAGTATGGGTTCCACAACCCACAACTTGTGCACACACATGGTACTGACAATATCGTAAATACAATCACAATCCAGGTACTAATAAAGTTAAATCTTACATGCCTTGATTTAAATAATACAAAATATAAATCAATCCTCCTATTGCTCCTGAGTTCGGTCCGAAGAATCCTCTCCAAACCTAAATAGGAAACCACCTAAAGGGGGAAATTTAAAACAAATAAAACGTGAGCGAAAGGCTTAGTAGGACTATGTTTAACAAAATAATTTAATTTAAAGGAACATTTCATTATTCAAGAATTATTTAAAAGAAACCTTAAATAAATAAATAGATAAATAAATAAACAATCTTAAGTAAAACCATTCTTACCCAGAATAGTTTACTTAGGTAACCAGAAATATCATTTTCCTTTCCTAGGCAAACCATAGTATCACCACCGTAGTGGCCCAGTTGGGTTTCGGGACCTGCCCCCAAGGTCGATCGCTACACGACCCGATCTCTGATATGGCATCATGCCTATGTGTTTATTATCATCATCATTCAAAACCCAGTTACCGAGTGTTGTCATTTACATTCATTATGAAGTTCATTTCAGTTCACGGTATATTAAAATATAATCGATAAATTCATTTTCAAACAACCATTGAAAACATTTTAATAGAAATCCTTTTCAAAACCAAATCATTTTGAAACTAGGCTACCAAGGAATAGGGTAGAAGTCCTACCTCAATGCTCGTGCCGGTGCCCCACACCGTAATCCCGGTCCGCTATACGTTAGCTCCGCGGAACCACGAACGATCCTAGATACAAACTAAGGCGATCAATAACTAGTTCGAGACATTCTATGTTACTAAACCATTTCATGATGTCCTAGTTGTTGGAAACAAAGTGCGCAGCGGAATTTTTAAAATTTTTCATCAGAGTATTTTCCAAAACACAAGTTTGACATGTTATATGTATAAATTAAACAGATCTTACTAACCTCAGTGTGCCGAAGAACCTCCGCGACCTGTGCAGAGAAGTAACGTTCTAGAAGAGCCTCAACCAACTGGTCTTCTTTGCTATTCTCTATCCACAACCGGAGTGAGTGTGGGCTCACACGTACAGCTCTTCCACCGGTGACTCTCCTTCCAACCAATAGAGAGAACCCAAAGCTAGTGTTCGTGATTTGTGAACAAAAGCTCTCAGGGAGTTTTCAGATGCTCACTAGAAGAGTATCACTCTTAATCTCTCAAATTGATCTGAGTAAATCATTAAACTCACTCCTTTTTATACCTATTGGTCCTTGGGGTCAGTCCATATCAGATTAGGTCTCAAAAATCGAAACAGAATCAAGTTCGGATCAATATCTGATAAGATACGCGTGAAAAATGCGTAATCTTAACTGTCGCGGTCGGCATGCCGAACTGTGTGATAGGCAGGCCGAACTGGCCAATTCGGCAGGCCGAACTTTCTGATAGGCAGGCCGAACTACCGAGAAAAAATCTCCGCTAATCTTTTATTTTCCACCCGAGATTCTAAAGGATAAAGTCTCAGTTTTGATTCAAATAGCCCAATAGAAAAGATATCTGATCAAAACAAACTTTATCAAGATAATCTCTAAGAAAATAAATCAATTCACAATAATTCTACAAGTTTATCTTGTTCTAATTGTCCAAAATTAAAACAACCGATAAACAGACAAGAATTATCCGAACGCCATAATTCAACAAGTTCATCTTGAACTAATTTCTTACATAATTAATTCAACCGATAAACAGACATGAATTATTTGATTCTTATAAATTTTAAACCAATCTGATAAATCCGACATAAGTCACCAATTATTGGAAAAGCACGCCGTGTCGTTACAGGATTTTGTGAGCTAGCAAAGGGGACCAAAATGGACCTATAAAGTTCAAGCTCATGATAATTATGAAACCCAATATCCCAGATATACATTTCACAATTATCAACTCTAACGCTACTCCACTAAAAGCTTGGAGCTGCACTCTCGAACTTTATAGAATTACGAAGCTCGTGTAGCTAAGTCTCCATGACATATCATAGTGTATCGCATCCCCATATGATCATCCATAACCGGCTTAAGGACAAGTTCTGTCTTACCTTCTCGATTATTTTTATCTTACGTTCCATTGTCTCACCATTAGAAAACTTACCATCCAATGATAATATACCATTCGGTTACACCTATGTATCCAAATGGTTGAGCGCTCCAGTTTTCCAATTACAGGACAACGCATATAAGAGGATATCATTACTCCTAAAGAGGAGCTATGGATTCCATATCTATGAATAACAAGTCTACGCTACCAAGAGTCATGCCTCCAACGTACCGGCATGCATGCCACTATAGAGATGTGGGAGTCACCCATTGGTACATCAAAAGACACAAGTCGAGACAACGGGCCCATTATTCATCTCAGGATTAAGATACAATGCAAATGATTGTCTAAAGTGAATCGATTTGCCAAGACAGAATTATTAATCCAAATCAATTCACTTTATGTCCCGATCCAACACATCGTCACCTATGACAACGCGCCAATGTTTCTATTCACGGAGTCCAACTCCGATGGCCAAGACAAACCATCTCCCAAAAGGGATATAGACAACATAACAATCTTTTCATGAATAAAGCGCCCAACTTTATTCCCTCGATTGCGGATCATATATTTTAGACCATCACCTTAAGAGTCGTGTCTACCGCATAATCATCCCATCATATGCCCAACTCTTAAGGTTTAGACTGACAGTCTCAGACTACTGTTTGCTTATCATACATTCAACAAATATGAACGTAAAGAGGACAATATCTGGTATATATAAATGAATAAATTCTTTATTGATAAAATGTCTCCAAAAACGTATTACATTTTTACTCCTTAGAGCATACATGTCTAACACTAGTGTGCCATTTGTACCTTTAAAATCATTCTATAAGGTTGAAATTTAAATCAGGGTTCAAAATAGTGAAAACGAGTGAAAATCATAAAAATTTCCATGCCTCGGTCGGCCTGCCGGACTCCTTGCTTCGGCCGGCCGAACTGCACAGTTCGGCCTACCGGAAGCCAGGTCCAGTCGGCCGATCATTTCCCCAGGTTCGGCCTGCCGGACAGAAGAACACCGGCCTGCCGAACACGCAATTCGGCCTGCCGAACTGGGAAAACCCAGAAATTCCAGCCACGGGTTTCGATTTCCCCAAAACCCAAATCTTGATTCTAACCTGTTTTTCTGAAATCCCAGGCATAGAAAACATTCATAGATGATAGAAAAACATATTTAGACACTTTAAAACTCATTTAAACAAGATTCAAACACAAAAATCCCAAAAATCCAAAAATAGGAAAAATTGAGAAAAAATAAAAAATCTTGAATTCAATCCGTTTTTCTTCAATCTAAGCGTAGATTCTAGTTATTCTAAGTTCATTTAACTCAAATCCACGGTTTTCTAAGCTTAAACAAACCTAGATTTCAAAAATGCACAAAATTAAAAATTTTGTAAAAAGTTTAGAAATTTCAAATCTAACCTCGAATCGAAGCTTCAATCCGCGTTCTCGGTTGCTAAATCACGTCCCCGAGCTTCCTCCTTGCTAACTCAAAGCTTGGATTCGAATTTGATTTCAAAAATTTTGAGAGAGATGTAGAGAGAGAGAGAGTTGCCGAGAGACCAAGAGAGAGAGAGTGAATGAAGAGAGAGAGAGAAGCTGGAGAGAGTGAGGAGAGAGGAGGAAGAGAGAGAATAAATAGAGAAAATCGGTGGGCGGTTTTACTGTGCGAAAACCATGTGCCGCCCACGGTTTTGTAAAACGGAGTATTTTTAACATTTTACAAATTGTTGCGTTTTAAAACTTAAAACATTATTTTTAAAACAATATGAAATCATTTGAATTCATCAAATTAACAAAACAACCAAAAATTTCAAGATCCAACCAAATAATCTAATTAATGTTAAAACATTAATTATGGTACACTAATTCATCATTTATATTACATTAACATTAAATAAATTTCGGGGCGTTACATATATGTACTTTGAATAATGAGCTATAATTTAAAAAAAGGAAAAAAAAAAAGCGGAATTTTTCTCTCAACATGAAGCTTATGTTCCGGGCGAAGAAGTTGTCAGAGAAAACATGACCGGAGCCACTGAAAAAGTTCCATGCGATGAGTTTGCTGTGTCGTTCCAGATAATTGCGGACGAAGCATAGCCTTGTCCTTGAAATGTTATGTTCGGTTTGGTTCTTGGAACCTACACTTTTTCAGTATTATAATCAAGGACAAGACAAGATAATATTGATCATACTATCCTCATGGAGGTAAATAAACTTGGGCAAGAAATTCCAAAATTAAAGTGCAAGGGATCATATAGATTAGGACCATATAATTCTATGTGCTCATTGGGATGGGTTTCTGTTTTTAATGACAAGTGCAAGCACTCTTTTCTCTTAATGTAGATTTTTTTTTTTTGGGGTTTTACTATTAAGGGTTTTCAATAAGCTATATCATTATGGGACTAATTTAAAAAAAAAAAAAGGTTATGGCTTTGCTTTATGGCATTATTAGCCCGCTTGTTCATTAGCCCATACATAATGGAATTTTGGATGGTTTTCATTGTTAATTTCTATCACATTCTTTGGGTAGTTAAGCTTAACCTTTTTTTTCAAATTATTTTAGATATATTTTTCTTTTTAAAAAGAAATGATAAAATAGACGGATGCTTGGTGTGTAAGTTGACAAGCTTAGTTGCTACCTTAGTTGGGATATGATTCTGATCTTGGTTCTAATTATGACCTCTATTCATTTACTTTAAAAGATTTAAAGAGATTATGCATCAAGCTAATTAATTAAGCAACACTTACTAGTCAAGGCCAGAATTAATCCATACTATGGTTCTCTTCTGGCTAGGGGGAGTGGTGGGAACTGCATCGACAGCGCCTTAAACTGAGGTGAAATTGCAACATCCATTTTTATCCACACAAAGAATAGAGGTCGTGTTAGGGTCTATAGAAGGAAATTGAGGTTGAAAATCGTCACAGATCGACGTGACTTTGCCCTTGTCGGGACGTTTGCATTGGCGATCACGATCATGATGCCTGCTAATTGTGTAGGTAAGTGGTGAAATAATCGGTGACGATAATAAGTTGGTAAGAGCAAGATCAACCAAGTCTTTAAAGGATGACGGTAATTTTGGGGTTCTTAGATGGGACGTGGATGCCCAAAGTACTGCCAAAATTGCTACAAGAAAAGTTAGATTTTTGACTTTGGGACTCTGATTGGATTATAATCAGAGGAAAAAAGTTTAGAAGAGAGGGAAAGAGAGAATTTTTGAGCAGGAAAATATGTTGTGATCATAAGTATATAAGTATATGCAATTGGCTTTTCAAGAACAAAAAAAAAAAAAAACGAAACGAAAAGAAAAGGCACAGGCACTTGATGTGGAAGGGTTTGGTAACATGTCTTGCAAATTACCCTGTCCCTTCGTAAAATTCTTGAATCAATATTTTCTGACCTACCAAACTTAAAATCGGTGGTATGCTTGAATTTTTCTTTTCTCTGTTTTTTTTTTTTTTTTTTTATATTCTCAATATGCATTTGTTAAGAGTAATGCTTAAATGGCTGGGTTAATTTGTTCGTTCAAAATTGTTGCAATTCTGGAATTCCTAGCTTAAATCTTACAAAAGGTCTTTTTTTTTTTTCAATTTTTTTTAATTGCATGCTTGAAGAACTCCCAGCCACTAGTTAATGATTAGAGCACTTGTATTAATGTCACGCCCCGGAGTACGGGAGGTGACGTGGCGGAATATTTAGGTTAATTAAAAGAGAATTTAATTGAAATTAAGAGTTTAAAAATCCAATTAAGTGAGAAATAAAGAGATTTTCCACCACATTTTATAAAAGAATTCATAAATATTAAACAAATAATAATACTTAAATAAAAACCGCAAATATGGGTTCCACAACCCACAACTTGTGCACACACATGGTACTGACAACATCATAAATACAATTACAGTCCAGGTACAAATGAAGTTAAAGTCTTACATGCCTTGATTAAATAATATAAAATATAAATAAATTCTCCTATTGCTCCTGAGTTCGGTCCGAAGAATCCTCTCCAAACCTAAATGGGAAGCCACCTAGAAGGGGGGAAAATTTAAAACAATAAAACGTGAGCGAAAGGCTCAGTAGGACTATGTTTTATAAAAATAATTTAGTGCAAAGGAACATAGCATTATTAGAAGTTATTCAAAAGGAAACTTAAATTTATAAATAAATAAATAATTTGAGTAGAACCATCCTGACACAGAACAGTCTACTCGTCAAATCAAAACACCATTTTACTTTTACCTAGGCAAACCATGATATCACCACCGTAGTGGCCCAGCTGGGTTTCGGGACCTGCCCCCAAGGTCGACCGCTACACGACCCGATCTCTGATATGGCATCATGCCTTAGTGTTTATTATCATTGTCATTCAAAACCCAATTACCGAGTGTTGTCAATTACATTCATTATGAAATTCATTTCATAATCACGGTATATTAAAATATAACCGATAAAACCATTTTCAAACAACCGTTGAAAACATTTTTGATAGAAATCCTTTTCAAAGCCAAATCATTTCAAAAACCAGGCTACCAAAGAAATAGGATAGAAGTCCTACCTCAATACTCGTGCCGGTGCCCTACACCGTAATCCCGGTCCGCTATACGTTAGCTCCACAGAACCACGAACAATCCTAGATACCAACTAAGTCAATCAATATCTAGTTTGAGACATTATATGTTACTAGACCATTTCATGATGTCCTAGTGTGCCATTTGTACCTTTAAAATCATCCTATAAGGTTGGGATTTAAATATGAGTTCAAAACAGTGAAAACGGGTAAAAATCACAAAATTTTCCATGCCTCAGTCGGCCTGCCGGACGCCCTACTTCGGCCTGCCGAACTGCACAGTTCGGCCTGCCGAAAGCAAAGTTCGGCCTGCCGAGCATTTCCCCAGATTCGGCCTGCCGGTCGGAAGAACACCGGCCTGTCGAACACACAGTTCGGCCTGCTGAATTGGGAAAACGCAGAAATTTCCAGCCACGGGTTTCGATTCCCCAAAACCCAAATCTTGGTTCCAACCTGTTTTTCTCAAATCCCAGGCATGAAAAATAATCATAGTTGATAAAAAAACATTCTAAAACATGTTTGGACTCATTTAAACAATATTTGAACTCGAAATCCTCAAAAATCCAAAAATGAGAAAATGAGGGGAAAAATGAAAAATCTTGAATTCAATCCGTTTTTCTTCAATCTAAGCTTAGATTCTAGTTGTTCTAAGTTCATTTAACACAAATCCACGATTTTCTAAGCTAAAACAAACCTAGATTTCAAAAATACACAAAATTGAAAATTTTGTAAAAAGTTTAGAATTTTGAATTCTAACCTCGAATCGAAGCTTCAATCCGCGATCTCGGTTGCCAAATCACGTCCCCGAGCTTCCTCCTCGCTAACCCGAAGCTTGGATTCGAATGTGGTTTCAAAATTTGTAAAGAAATTAGAGAGAGAGAGAGAGAACTACCGAGAAAGAGAGAGGGAAGAGAGAGGGAGACGCGTGAGAGTGAGGAGAGAGAGGGGAAGGAATGAAATAAATAGAGAAAATCGGTGGGCGGTTTTACTGTGCAAAAACCATGTGCCGCCGACGGTTTTGCAAAACAGAGTATTTTTTAACATTTTACAAATTGTGGTGTTTTAAATCTCAAAACATCATTTTAAAACAATAAGAAATCATTTGGAAGCATCAATTTAACAAAACTACCAAAATTTTAAAATCCAACCAAATAATCTAATTAATGTCAAAACGTTAATTATGGCACACTAATTCATCATTTACATTACATTATTATTAAATAAATTTCGGGACATTACAGCTCTCCACCCCTAAAAGAAATTTCACCCTCGAAATTTACAACTCATTTCAGAAACAAAACAAATGCGGATTCAATTCCCGCATACTCGACTCTAACTCCCAAGTGGCTTCATCAACCCCATGATGCTGCCATACGACTTTTACCAACGGTATCTCACGAAGATGCAAGCTAATCACTTTCCGGTCGATAATCTGAATCGGCACTTCTTCGTACGTCGTATCCTCCTAAACCTGTACATCGCGAAACGAAACTATCTTATCCTGCCCAGGTGGACATTTCCTAAGCATCGATACATGAAACACATCGTGCACATGAGAAAGTTCGGGCGGAAGATTAAGCCGATAAGCGACCACACTAACACGCTGAGTGATCTCGAACGGCCCAATATGCCTCGGCGCGAGCTTCCCACTCACTCCGAACCGCATAGTTCCCTTACGAGGCGATACCCTCAAGAGAACAAAATCTCCAGCCGCGAACTCTAAGGGTCTACGTCTCCTATCCGCGTAGCTCTTCTGCCGACTCTGAGCTGCCCTCAATCGATCTCGAATCACCGCGACTTTCTCGTTGCTATCATGAATCTCTTCCGGCCCAAGAATAACTCTATCTTTAGGCTCGGCCCAACATACAGGTGACCGACACGGTCGCCCATACAATGCCTCAAATGGTGCCATACCGATACTCGCCTGATAACTATTGTTGTACGCGAACTCCGCCAAATGCAAACATTGCTTCCAATTTCCGCCGAAGTCCAACGCACAAGCACGCAACATATCCTCGAGAACCTGAATAACCCGCTCAGACTGCCCATCCGTCTGAGGATGAAACGCCGTACTGAAGTTCAAATCCGTACCTAAAGCCTCCTGAAAACTCCTCCAGTACTTAGCATTAAACCTGGTGTCTCGATCAGAGGTGATGGACAAAGGAACTCCATGCAACCTCACAATGTTTTGCATATACAACTCCTCGAGAATCTTCCTGGAACACGTCGACCTAAACGGAATGAAATGCGCCGATTTCGTCAACCTGTCGACCACAACCCAAACTGCATCGTGCCGTTGCTCCGTCCTCGGCAAACCCGTGAGAAAATCCATCGTCACATGCTCCCATTTCCATCTTGGAATAGGAAGCGGCTGAAGCTGACCTGCATGCTTCTGATGCTCAGCTTTCACCTGAAGACACGTCGAACACTTGGCCACGTACTCGCAAACATCTTTCTTCATGCCTCTCCACCAGTACTGCCTCTTCAAATCACGATACATCTTTGTGCTCCCCAGATGAATAGCAAACTGAGACCTATGGGCTTCGTCTAGAACAGCTTTCGTCACCTCGGCGATAACTGGAACTGCAAGACACTCCCGAAAGTACAACGATCTATCTGCATGCACGCTCCATTCTTCAAACTGCTCCCCGTTCTGAATCCGCGACCAAATCCCCTGCAAATGCCGATCCTGCCACTGACTTTGCTTCACCATCCGAACAAGAGCTGGAGTCGCTTCCACATGGTATAACGAAACTCGATCACCGTCTTCATGATACAGTAGCCGATACTCACTCACTGTCGCATCCCTGCTCCAGTCCTCAAAAATCAAACAAGCGAGAATCCCTGAAGATTTCCTGCTAAGCGCATCCGCTACCACATTAGCTTTCCCGGGATGATACTGCAAAGCGAAATCATAATCCTCCATGTACTCCACCCATCTGCGCTGCCTCAGATTAAGATCCCTCTGAGTGAACAGATACCTCAAACTCTTGTGATCGGAGAAGACCTGAAACGACGCTCCATACAAGTAACATCTCCAAATCTTTAGCGCGTAGATCACCGCCGTAAGCTCTAAATCGTGAGTAGGATAATTCTGCTCGTGAGGTCGTAGCTATCTCGATCCGTATGCAACTACACGCCGCCCATGCTGCATCAACACGCATCCAAGTCCGCGCCCTGAAGCATCCGCATAAACCTCATACGGCTCGTCACTACTAGGAATAACCAACACTGGAGCTGAAGTCAACCGATTCTTCAATTCCTGAAAAGCAAGCTCACAATCTTCCTTCCACTCAAACCTGACATTTTTCTTGATCAATCTCGTCAACGGAGCTGCAATCTTCGAAAAGTCCTTCACAAATTTCCTGTAATATCCAGCAAGACCTAAGAAGCTGCGAATCTCCGCTACATTCCTTGGTCGTTTCCATTCCAATATAGCTTCAATCTTGGATGGATCCACTGAAATACCATGCTCCGAGATGATATGACCCAGAAATTTGACCTCAGTCAACCAGAACTCACACTTTTCCCTCTTAGCATACAACTGGTGCTCCCGCAAAGTCTGAAGCACGATCCGAAGATGCTGCTCATGCTCCTCCCAAGTCTTAGAATACACAAGAATGTCATCGATGAACACGATCATGAACTGATCCAAATACGGCCTAAATATCCTGTTCATCAAATCCATAAAAGCTGCCGGAGCATTCGTCAACCCAAAAGACATGACCAGAAACTCGAAGTGCCCATACCGAGTCCTAAAAGCTGTCTTGGGAATATCCTCTTCCTTGATCCTGAGCTGATGATAGCCTGAACGCAAATCAATCTTCGAGAAGTATTGCGAACCTCCCAATTGATCAAATAGCTCATCAATCCTAGGCAAAGGATACTTGTTCTTCACCGTAACATGATTCAGTTGCCGATAATCTACACAAAACCTGAGAGTCCCATCGTGCTTCTTAGCAAACAAAACTAGTGCTCCCCACGGAGATGTGCTGTTCCGAATGTATCCTTTATCAGCAAGCTCCTGAAGTTGCTTCCTCAATTCCTTCATTTCTGCCGACGCCATCCGATAAGGTGCTATAGAAATCGATGATGTCCCTGGAAACAACTCGATACCAAACTCAATCTCCCGATGCGGTGGTAATCCTGGCAACTCGTTGGGAAAAACATCCTTGAACTCATCAACCATCGGAATCGCTACACTACTACTCGAAACATAGGGCTCGCAATCTAGGTTGGCAAGAAAAGCACAACGACCTAGATTCCTTCGCCCTCCTAGACACGACTTCATGAGACGCTCACTCATTAGCCAATCACCACCACCCTGGTATGTGATTATCGTCCCCCTATCAGACATTAGGATCACTTTTCTAAGTTGGTAGTCCACGACTGCACTATACCTGGACAACCAGTCCATCCCTAGGATTACATCATAGGAGCTCATGGGGAGTATAATCAAATCACTTTTCAAAATCTCATCCCCAATCTTTATTTTACATGATTTACACATACAATTCACACACACCTGCCCCAAGGGAGAAGTTATAACTAGGGGTTCATTAAACTCTTCTACCTTTAATCCCAAGGCAAGTACAAAAGAACTCGAAATGAGAGAATGAGAGGCACCGGTATCGAATAAAACACGAGCTAAGGATCTAGAAACCAAGATCATACCGTCAACAACCGCGTTACCAGTCTGAGAATTTGACCCTCCAGATGCCATTGCATGAACCTGCACTGGCGCCTTCCCTTTTCCTCTACCGACATTACTGGGTCCTGGATTACTCAGCCGATACTGCTGAGATGGAGATGATTGCACGCTACCTGTACTCGGCGCTCGATACTGAGGAACACTGCGCTGAAAATACTGCGGTTGTTGCCCCCGTGCCGGATATGAGAATTGCTGAGGAGAAAATTACGGATACTGCAACTGCGGGTACTGCGGAGGCGGAGGTAGGGTCTGAGGCTGAGGCTGAGATGAACGACTGGCATCCTCCCCGGTCTGAGATCCAAGACGAGCACTCCTGATCGGGCAATTCCTCTTGATGTGTCCGGGCTGCTAACAGAAATGACAATGAAAGCTGTAGGGATTGCTGCGCCCGCTGCCAGACGAACTGCTGCTACCACTGGTCGCACCGCCTTGCTTGCCTTTCCCCGGAGCTGGACGACTACTGGTGCTCTTCCTGCCACTCCTCTGCGGTCCTCCTGAAGCCTTGGCTCGATCCTCACAATATTGCACGTAATCATTCTCCACGGAGATCGCCGACGACACAAGCTCTCCGAAACTCCTAAGCCGTAGAGCAACCAACTGCCGCCGAATAGGAGCCTTGAGCCCTTCCTGGAACTTGATACACTTTTCACGCTCCGATGCCACCGCTGATGGAGCAAATCTAGCCAACTCATTAAACTTTGCCTCATACTCCCGAACTGAAAGATCACCCTGCTGCAATCTATAAAACTCAGCTGCCTTCTGGTCTCTATACCCCTGCGAAAAATACCGATCATAGAACAGCTCCTCGAACTTGTCCCAACTGATATCGCCACCGCGCTCCAGACGCTTAGTCTGTTTCCACCAGGTGTTAGCGCCACCCTCGAGCTTATACGCCGCGAATTCCACACGATACTCCTCAGGCACACCAAGAGTATCTAGATGCTTCAAGATCGAATCCAACCAATACTCTGCTAGCTGCGGATCCCCATTACCATCAAAAGTCGAAATAGACGCCCGCCAAAATTCCTTAAAGAAAGCATGCCGACTACCAACACTGGAGTCTTCTGGTCTAGCCCTGGCTGCCATCTGCCGAAAAGCCGCAAACATAGACCTCATCAAGTTCTCATCATTTCGGAACTCGGCGTCAGCAGTCGAACGACGTCTAGGTGCCATTCTCTCACTTCTGAAAACAAAATTTAGACTGTCAGAGGTATTTCATTGTCAAACCTATGTGTGCAGAATTCCCAAGGTTCATAACCTTGAGCTCTGATACCATTCTGTCGCGCCCCGGAGTATGGGAGGTGACGTGGCGAAATATTTAGGTTAATTAAAAGAGAATTTAATTGAAATTAAGAGTTTAAAAATCCAATTAAGTGAGAAATAAAGAGATTTTCCACCACATTTTATAAAAGAATTCATAAATATTAAACAAATAATAATACTTAAATAAAAACCGCGAATATGGGTTCCACAACCCACAACTTGTGCACACACATGGTACTGACAACATCATAAATACAATTACAGTCCAGGTACAAATGAAGTTAAAGTCTTACATGCCTTGATTAAATAATATAAAATATAAATAAATTCTCCTATTGCTCCTGAGTTCGGTCCGAAGAATCCTCTCCAAACCTAAATGGGAAACCACCTAGAAGGGGGGAAAATTTAAAACAATAAAACGTGAGCGAAAGGCTCAGTAGGACTATGTTTTATAAAAATAATTTAGTGCAAAGGAACATAGCATTATTAGAAGTTATTCAAAAGGAAACTTAAATTTATAAATAAATAAATAATTTGAGTAGAACCATCCTGACACAGAATAGTCTACTCATCAAATCAAAACACCATTTTACTTTTACCTAGGCAAACCATGATATCTTAGTGGCCCAGCTGGGTTTCGGGACCTGCCCCCAAGGTCGATCGCTACACGACCCGATCTCTGATATGGCATCATGCCTTAGTGTTTATTATCATTGTCATTCAAAACCCAATTACCGAGTGTTGTCAATTACATTCATTATGAAATTCATTTCATAATCACGGTATATTAAAATATAACCGATAAAACCATTTTCAAACAACCGTTGAAAACATTTTTGATAAAAATCCTTTTCAAAGCCAAATCATTTCAAAAACCAGGCTACCAAAGAAATAGGATAGAAGTCCTACCTCAATACTCGTGCCGGTGCCCCACACCGTAATCCCGGTCCGCTATACGTTAGCTCCACGGAACCACGAACGATCCTAGATACCAACTAAGTCAATCAATATCTAGTTTGAGACATTATATGTTACTAGACCATTTCATGATGTCCTAGTGTGCCATTTGTACCTTTAAAATCATCCTATAACGTTGGGATTTAAATATGAGTTCAAAACAGTGAAAACGGGTAAAAATCACAAAATTTTCCATGCCTCAGTCGGCCTGCCGGACGCCCTACTTCGGCCTGCCGAACTGCACAGTTCAGCCTGCCGAAAGCAAAGTTCGGCCTGCCGAGCATTTCTCCAGATTCGGCCTGCCGGTCGAAAGAACACCGGCCTGCCGATCATCACTCTGGCCTGCCGAACACACAGTTCGGCCTGCCGAACTGGGAAAACCCAGAAATTTCCAGCCACGGGTTTCGATTCCCCAAAACCCAAATCTTGGTTCCAACCTGTTTTTCTCAAATCCCAGGCATGAAAAATAATCATAGTTGATAAAAAAACATTCTAAAACATGTTTGGACTCATTTAAACAATATTTGAACTCGAAATCCTCAAAAATCCAAAAATGAGAAAATGAGGGGAAAAATGAAAAATCTTGAATTCAATCCGTTTTTCTTCAATCTAAGCTTAGATTCTAGTTGTTCTAAGTTCATTTAACACAAATCCACGGTTTTCTAAGCTAAAACAAACCTAGATTTCAAAAATACACAAAATTGAAAATTTTGTAAAAAGTTTAGAATTTCGAATTCTAACCTCGAATCGAAGCTTCAATCCGCGATCTCGGTTGCCAAATCACGTCCCCGAGCTTCCTCCTCGCTAACCCGAAGCTTGGATTCGAATGTGGTTTCAAAATTTGTAAAGAAATTAGAGAGAGAGAGAGAGAACTACCGAGAAAGAGAGAGGGAAGAGAGAGGGAGACGCGTGAGAGTGAGGAGAGAGAGGGGAAGGAATGAAATAAATAGAGAAAATCGGTGAGCGGTTTTACTGTGCGAAAACCATGTGCCGCCGACGGTTTTGTAAAACAGAGTATTTTTTAACATTTTACAAATTGTGGTGTTTTAAAACTCAAAACATCATTTTAAAATAATAAGAAATCATTTGGAAGCATCAATTTAACAAAACTACCAAAATTTTAAAATCCAACCAAATAATCTAATTAATGTCAAAACGTTAATTATGGCACACTAATTCATCATTTACAATACATTATTATTAAATAAATTTCGGGACATTACAATTAATTACGGCAAACTCTATTTTTAGTTATTCAACCTTTAATCTAAAGGCTGAATCATAAATCTGTTTAGCTTATCTGTATGGATAAACAAATATATATATATATATACACAAACATATATGCATATGTACACATATATAATAGATTTTTTTTTCCACGTCCAATTAATTACAAGGGAAATCCAAGTGATCACAGAGGCAGTGCCGGTCTCCATCTTTTAAAATTGCAATTACATTGAAGTTTTGCGTGCAAATCTATGTACAGAACCAAATCTATTATCCTTCAAAGTGTGAAAGTGATAATGAACTAGAAAGCATTTTAAAATAAGTTTCTTTTTCTGTTAGTCATTTCCATTTTTGGGTATTTCAATCTTATATTAACTTATTTTCTGTTTGTGTTTCATTCTAAGCAAGGCAAAACATTTATCAAACTACAAAGTCACCTTCCGTTTTAAGTAAGAGCTCATGTTTCAGGTTACCGCTGCTCACATTAAAAGTAGATTTGTCTTTCCATGTAAAGCCAAATTAGTTAAATTAATGATTCCTAGGGCTATTTCTCAATATATAACATAAATACGTATATATCTTTTATAATTAGTGGTTACAAAATCACGTTTAACTACTTTAGATCTTGCTTCCTATATACTGCTAGAGCACCTTTTTTTTCTTTTTTTCATATAGCACACACAAGCAAGGCTTCATTTGAATGTATTGGGAGAGAAGGAAAAGAAATGTGGGGGGCTTGTGAGGCCTATCAAATCAAGTTGGAAAGTGATCTAAGATAGAAATGCATGAAAATTAATCACTTGCTAGAGTGCTTTTTTACAAACCTGCCCCCGTTTGATACACTTTTAAGGCATGAGATTGGGATTATAATTAATTTTACTCTCATGTTTAGTACAAAAAAGATGGAATGATAACTAACACTACAAAGAAAAAATAATTTTTAGTCACGACCACTTCTTTTAACACCATTAAGAATAACTGCATTTTTTTTTACTAAATGTACTTTACTCACATTGTTGTTATTTGTATATATTTATTTAGTCACAAATTTGTGATGTGCCTAACTTTCTTTTTTTTTTTTTTTTGCCACTGTGTTTTCAGTACAGACAACATTTTGATGTGAAATGATGGGACTTATAATTTTTTTGGGTTATTTATCTTTTTATGCCTATAGTTTAGGTTCATTGAAATAGTATATGTTTGGTTTTTTATCTAATCAAATGTATACCTTCATATTAGATTTAATATCAAATTTATGCATTTTCTACATCAATCTTTAATTTTGACCTAAGAAATTTTTCAAAGTACCCTCAAATTGAAAAATAAGAAAAATTTAACAACTTTAAAAAACTTTGTACCGACGGTTTTGACTTCAAAAATGTATAGAATATCCTTAAAATTAGTGTTTTATATTTTTTTGTTTTTTGTTTTTTTCTTACTTTATTGAAGACTTAAAGATAATTTAATCATTTTGAAAGTGAAAATAACTGTTGACTAAGATAGAGTATAGATTTAGACATTAAATATAATATGAAATGTATACATTTAATGAGATCACACTGTAACAAAATGTGGTTTAGACGACACAGAAAAGGCGATGGTTTGTCAAAAAACCTTCATCATATCCTATGCGGCACGGAGAACTCTATCTTTTGGAAATCCATACCATAGATTAGAGGACGATTTTTTATAAACCATCGTCTAAAGTTAATGTCAGACGATGTTAGATGATGGTTTCTAGGAAACCGTAGTCTAATTTCCAGTTTTTAATACCCTTTCAAAGACAAATATATCAAGCCCAGTCTTCTCTCTCTCTTCCTCGTCTAGTCTTCACCCTAATCTTCCAATCACACTTTCCTGTATGCCACCTCCATCACCTTGCCCTACCTCAGTCACCTCGCCTTGCCTCCGACATCACCTCTATCTCCTCGCCCTGCCTCCATCTCCTCTATTTTCCTACCCTCGCTTCTCTTTACCTTAGCCCCCTCGCCTCCCTAGCTTTCGCCTTCTTGCCTAGCCACATTTGCCGCTGTCACCTTGCCTCCCTCGCCCCACCTCATCTCCCACATGTCCATCACTATCCCTTTACCTACCAAGAACTCCGCCGGTGTGTTTCTTTTTATTTTTATTTTTATTTATTTTTCTTTTCTTTCATTATAAATTATTTGTATAATTTTTTTATGAGATTGAATGTAATCCCTCAACCCTCTATGGGGTCCACCTAGAGGGACCCCAGCATAATCAAGTCTTACATTCATTATTCATACGTACTATCCCCTCTATACGCCTTTTCGCCCTCAAGAATTTCTTCACGTCCCTCAACACTTGAACCCAAGACTTCCCTTCTTATAAGATTCTTTAGTCAAGGGTTGGTACTAATTGACTTGAGCCTACGAGACAGGGGTTTGCTATGACAACTATAGGGCTACAATTGGAATGGCACGTTATGAGGCTTTATATGGGTGGAGGTGTAGATAGCCTATATATTGGCATTAAGTTGGAGAAAAAAAAAAAGATGATGGAAAATGAGGATGATGAAAAGATAGATTTTGTTAGTGAGACATCTGAGATGGAAAAGTTAATATCGAAGAGAATTGTGACTGCTTAGAGTCGACAGAAGAGCTATGTCGACAAAAGGAGAAGGCCCTTAGAATTCACTATAGGCGAGTCTGTGCTCTTAAAGGTTGCACTGATGAAGGGAGTCATAAAGTTTGGAAAGAAGACCAAGTTGAGCTTGAAGTACGTAGGACCGTATGAAATTATGAAGCGAATTGGCAAGGTAGCTTATCAGTTAAATTTACCATCGGAGATGTAATCTATCCACGATATGTTCCATGTCTTTATGCTTAAAAAGTATGTCTAGGATCCTATGCATATGATCAAGCCACAGGTAATTGAGATACAAGAAGATCTCAGCTATGAAGAAAAGTCAGTTAAAATTTTGGATCAGAATACCAAGACTTTGAGGAATAAAGAAATTCCCTTGGTCAAAGTTTTGGGACAAAATCACTAGGTAGAAGAGGCTATGTGGGAACACGAGGACGATATGAAGGCCAAGTTTTCACAATTATTTCAAGTTTCGAGGATGAAACTCTTATAAGATGGGAAGAGTTGTAACACTCTCCATTTTCCTAGGATGTATAAAGGAGGAAATAATGAATTAGTATAATAATAACTTTATTTTATGGAATTTAAGCTACGTAATAACATTTTTACCTAGTTATGTTTTAGGTGACGGCCACGTGAGATCGTGTGCTCGGGATGTCCATGTCAAAAGAATGATGATAAGCATGACGAGTTTGATTTTTATAAATATCGTTGCATGCCTTAAAGTTTTATTTTGGTGATGACACAAATTTTGTTATACATATTTTCTTATTGACATCACATCTATGATATCATGATAATAATATCAGAATTAATTTTTTTCTATTTGAGTTATAAAAATATATGCAGTTGTCGTACTTAATTTATATTATATATATACATATATATATTGAACGCCCAAAGGAATCCGTTACCGTCGATAAACGACAACTTACATATATATATATATATATAGGACAACTTTGCATTGCCGTTAAAAAAAACTAAAGAGATAAAACCTATGTATTATAATATATGATGTTTTTAGCTCGAGGTAACAATTTTTTTGGTATGTTCTTTCTATCATATTTAAATTTCCATTTTTTTTAGTATGTAAGTTCTCTTAGTTTTGTTATCCCATATATATTTCCCTAACATATATAGTTCTTCACGTGCATGCATGATGATTCCATCATTGACTTCTCTATTGTATTATTTGATTATTCACTACAACAAATTCAAGATTATACGACCTTTATTTAACGATTGTTTCTCAAAAATTGTCGTAATAAGGAAAAAAAACATGACGAGTTATGCCTGCGAAGACGAAAACCGTCGTAGTATTGGTGGGAGCTACCACCGCGGTTTTTTAAAAAACCATCGTGTAAGATTAAACCTTTCACAACGGTTTTTATAAAAACCATAGTGGAAGGTTTTAAAATCTTTAGAAAATTTAATCTTTCACGATGGTTTTTATAAAAACTATCGTGGAAGGTTTGGATGTTTGAAATTTTTAGTATCTTGCCTAATTAAACCTTTTACGATAGTTTTTACAAAAACCGTTTTGGAAGGTTCTACATATTTGAAATTTTTTATAGCCCGCCAAAATTTACTCTTTCCCAAAGGTTAAATTTGGATGGGAAACTAAAAATTTCAAACATACAAACCTTCCACGACGGTTTTTATAAAAACCGTCGTGAAAGGTTAAATTTGGCGACATTCTAAAAATTTCAAACATGAGGACCTTCCACGACGGTTTTTATAAAAACAGTCATGGAAGGTTTTCATGTTTGAAATTTTTAGTAGCCCGCCAAAATTTAATCTTTCACGAAGGTTAAATTTGGGCGGGAAACTAAAAATTTCAAACATACAAACCTTCCACGACGGTTTGTATAAAAACCGTCGTGAAAGGTTAAATTTGGCGACATACTAAAAATTTCAAACATGAAGACCTTCCACGACGGTTTTTATAAAAACCATCGTGAAAGCCACAGGGCTTCCACGACGTCGTGAAAGGCCTTTCACGACGGTTTTTACAAAAACATCGTGGAAGGTCCTCATGTTTGAAATTTTTAGAATGTCGTCAAATTTAACCTTTCACAATGGTTTTTATAAAAACCATCGTGGAAGGTTTGTATGTTTGAAATTTTTAGTTTCCCGCCCAAATTTAACCTTCGTGAAAGATTAAATTTTGGCGGGCTACTAAAAATTTCAAACATGAGGACCTTCCGCGACGGCCTTTCATGACGGTTTTTACAAAAACCGTCGTGGAAGGTCCTCATGTTTGAAATTTTTAGAATGTCGCCAAATTTAACCTTTCACGACGGTTTTTATAAAAACCGTCGTGGAAGGTTTGTATGTTTGAAATTTTTAGTTTCCCATCCAAATTTAACCTTTGGGAAAGAGTAAATTTTGGCGGGCTATAAAAAATTTCAAATATGTAGAACCTTCCAAAACGGTTTTTGTAAAAACTATCGTAAAAGGTTTAATTAGGCAAGATACTAAAAATTTCAAACATCCAAACCTTCCACGATAGTTTTTATAAAAACCATCGTGAAAGATTAAATTTTCTAAAGATTTTAAAACCTTCCACTATGGTTTTTATAAAAACCGTTGTGAAAGGTTTAATCTTACACGATGGTTTTTTAAAAAACCACGGTGGTAGCTCCCACCAATACTACGACGGTTTTCGTCTTCGCAGGCATAACTCGTCATGTTTTTTTTCCTTATTACGACAGTTTTTGAGAAACAATTGTTAAATTTACAATTTTTTCCTTATTATAAAAACCGTCGTGGAAGGTCTTCATGTTTGAAATTTTTAGTATGTCGCCAAATTTAACCTTTCACGACGGTTTTTATACAAACCGTCGTGGAAGGTTTGTATGTTTGAAATTTTTAGTTTCCCGCCCAAATTTAACCTTCGTGAAAGATTAAATTTTGGCGGGCTACTAAAAATTTCAAACATGAAAACCTTCCATGACTGTTTTTATAAAAACCGTCGTGGAAGGAGACCTTCCACGATGGTTTTTACTAAAAACCGTCGTGAAATGTTTTGCATCTTTAAAATTTTTAGTATCCCGCCGAAATTTAATCCAGCGCCAACGACATGGCCTTTCCTATTTATTTGAAATTTCTCTAACTCAAACCCACTAACTCTCAAACCCCTTTCTCTCTCTAACTCGTCCACCCACGACCTAGCCACCGATGAAACCAACCCCCACGGCATTCCACCAACTTTGACATTCCTCTATCACTCTCTTCACGACCCACCTAACAAACCCGATGCCATTCACCACCGTTCATCTTCATCCCTTGACATTCTACCGACTCCACCATCGTTCAACTCGTCCTTTGCCATTCCACCAACTCCACCGCCGTTGGTAAATTTCAAACCATTACTTTTAGTTTTAGCATTATTGTTAGTTCTAAACTTAGTATTATTTTGTTATTTTAGTGTTATTTAGCTTTAGTTTTAGTTTTAGTTTTAATATCAATTATATTAATTTTTTATTTGCCATTTAGTATGTGTTACTTGTATTTGGTGTTTGAAAGAACTTTGAACAACATTTAGCATTTTAGTGTGAGAATAGATTACTTTTTATATGTTTGTGATGTCTAAGTATTTTTGTGATGCCCACCACATGTTTGATGAAAAGCTTCTATCACTGTGTGTTTGTATTTGTGTTTGTGTTTTAGTTAATTAATTTTATTTTTATTATTTTTGTTAATTATATTTATTTTTGTTTTTCTTTCTTTACCTCACACATGATAGCATGCATGGACTTAGACACCAAAAATCCATCAACTGTTGTGCAAGCATGAAAAGATTATATGACTTTACAATGTAAATATATATATGATTTTGTCAAAATTTTATAGTTCAATATAATTATGTGATTATAAAGTTAGGTCATTGTATTAATGGTGAAAACACAGGACCATTCATCCCGTGGGAAACCAAAAATTCTGGTTATTTTTTGTAGCTTCAGACCAACTTTTTCACGACGGTTTTTAGTGAAACGGTCGTGAAACAAGGATTTTACACAATGGTTTTCATAAAAACCGTCGTGGAAGGCCTTCCATGATAGTTTTTACAAAAACCGTCGTGGAAGCCTTAGGGCCTTACACAACGGTTTTCATAAAAACTGTCGTGTAAGCTTAGCTTTTCATGACGGTTTTTAGTGAAAACCGTCATGGTAGCCTCGTCCTAAGATCCCATAACCCCACCAAAATAAGGAATCCATGACGATAAAAAACCATCGTAAAAAGTCTCGTTGGTACTACGACGGATGATTATACGATGGTTTTTAAACCGCCGTGAAAACATACCACGACGGTTACGGTAAAAAACCATCGTAAAAAGTCTCATTGGTACTACAACGGACGATTACACGACGGTTTTAAACCGTCGTGTAATCTACAATTTCTACTAGTGATTAGCCTTGTTTGGGAGTTCTTTCCATACTTATAAGCGAAATAGTTATTTCGATGTCACTTCTTTCCTTCAAAATAGAAGAACGTGTTTAGGCAAGAAAGTTGTCGTTTTGTTTTTATTTTGTTAGAAAAGAAAGTAACTATATTATATTATATAATACGTATCCTATACTAATGCCTGCATTTAGCAAGCATATGCCTTATTTAGGGGAAAAAAGTAGGAGAAACCCATTTAACCTAGGGTCCTCTCTCATAAACATATAAGAGCATCCTTATCTACCAAAGCTTTTACGTTCTCCATATTTTCTTTCATAAAGAATATCTCTTCTTCTATTTCTCCTCTCAAATATGTTTCTAAACCTCTCTCTTCACTCAAAAATTCTCCAAGAAAGCCTCCATCATCTTTCCAATCCAAAGTCTATATTTTTCTTACCATTCTAGGAGAATTCATTCTAGATTTTTTATTTGCAAGGCTTCATATTTGTTTAGATGACAGCATTGCAATTTAAGGTATGGTATGAAGGTTTTCATGTTATGAGTTTTTATGATTGATAAATATGGCTTTCGCGAGAAATATGTTTAGAAGTTGTTCTTTTACAGGGTAAATATGAATGTTGTTGGAAAAACAGTACGCAGTGGAAATTTTAAAAATTTTTAATCAAAGTATTTTCTAAAACACAAGTTTGACACGCTATATGGATAAATTAACCAAATCTTACTAACCTTGGTATGCTGGAGAGCTTTTGCAATCTGTGAAGAGAAAGATGTTCCAAAAGACCTTTTGCAATCTAAATAACAATGAGTATTCACTCCTTATTTATAGAGGTCGTCCCCAGGTTGGTTATTATCAAATAAGGCCTAAAAAATTTGAATCTGGATCAATATCTAATAAAATTACGTAAAAATGCGTGATTAAATTTCATTTGTTTGACAGGCCAAATTAGCAGATCGGCCTACCAAACTTACTCCATCGGCAAGCTGAACCTGAAGATCGGCCTGCCAAACTTATAATAAATGATCCTTGCAAATCTTTTATTTTCCACCCAAGATTCTTTAGATAGAGCCTTAGTTTTAAGTCAAATAACCCAATAGAGAAGTTTTCCAATTAAAAAAGTCATATCTAGATAATTTCTAGGAAAATAACTATTTCTGATAATTCAACACGTTTATGTTGAATTAATTTAGACAAATAAATTCAACTGATAAATAGGCATGAATTAACCGATCCTAACGAATTTCAGCCAATATAATAATTTACCATAAGTCACCAATTTATTGGAAAAGCACGCCGTATTGTTGCAGAATTTATTATGAACTAACAAAGAGAACCTGATGGATCTATATAGTTCATGCTCCTGATAATTATAGAAAACCCAATATCTCATATCTATGTTTCATAAGTATCAACTCTAACGCTACTCTACTAAAAGCTTAGAGCTGCACTCCAAACTATATAAAATTATGAAGCCCGAATAGCTAAGTATCCATGACATATCATAATGTATTGTATCCCCATAGCATATCCATAATCGGCTTAAGGATAAATTCTGTCTTACCTTCCCGATTATTTTTCTCTTACGTTTCATTATCTCACCATCGGAAAACTTATTATCCAAAGACAATATACCATTTGATTGCACCTATGTATCCAAATGATTGAGCACTCTAGTCTTCCAATTATAGGACAACGCTTATAAGAGGATATCATCAACTCCTAAAGAGGAGCTATGGATTCCGTATCTATGAATAGCAGTTCTACGCTATCAAGAGTCATGTCTTCAATGTATCGACATGGGAACCAACATAAAATGTGGATGTCACTCTTAGGTATATAAAAAGATATAAGTCAAGACAACGGGCCCACTATTCATCTCAGGATTAAGATTCAACACATATAATTGTCTAAAGTGAATCGATTTGTTGAGACAAAATTATTAATCCAAATCAATTATACTTTACATCCTGATCCAATGCATCGTTACCTATAGCAATGCACCAATGTTTCTCTCATAGAGTCCACCTTCGATGGCCAAGAAAAACCATCTCCCATTAAGGATATAGACAACGTAACAATCTTTGCAAGAATACAGCGCCTAACTTTATTCCCTCGATTGCGGATCTTATGATTTAGACCGTTACCTTTAAAATCATGTCTTTCATATAATCTGTCTATCATATGCTTGATTCTAAAGGTTTAGACTGATAGACTCAAACTTTTGTTTGCTTATCATACATTCAACAAATATGAATATAAAGAGGACGACAATTTGGTATATGAATAATAAATAAATTCTTTATTGGTAAAAATGTCTCCAAAAACATATTACATTTTTACTCCTTAGGACATACATGTCCAACAATCTCCCACTTGTACTAAGTGAGTAAATATGACAAATACAGCATCCCTATAGCTTCCACATGTCTCTCAAAAACTCTCACAATTAGTGTCTTCATCAATGGATTAGCTAAATTGTCCTTAGATGTAATTTTGCATACAACAACATGCCTGCCCTCAATGAAGTCCTTTATCACATGATACTTCTGATAAACATGCTTACTCTTCTTGTGAAATCCTGGTTTCTTAGCATTAGCTATCGCTGCAGTGTTATCACAATACAACGATACCTCCTTATCCATACTAGGAACTACCTCAAGATCCCCAAGGAACTTGCGGAGCTACTCTACTACTTTCAAAGCATCACTAGCTACCACATACTCGGCCTCTATCATTGAATCTGAAGTTTAATCTTACTTGACACTTCTCCAAACAATGCCACCGCTACCCAAAGTAAGCACAAAACCTAAAGTTGATCATCTCGAATCCAAATAGGATTAGAAATCTGAGTCAGTGTATTCTAGAGGTGTTAAATCCTTACCCAAATACACAAACATATACCCTCGAGTCCTTCTCAAGTACTTGAAAATATGCTTGACCATAACCCAATGGTTTAGTCTCAGAGCTGATTGAAATTGACTTACTATCTTGACTGCATAACTAATATTTGGTCATGTACAAAGCCTAGCATGCATGAGACTACCCACTGCCGAAGCATAAGGTACCTTCTTCATGTGTTCTCTTTCTTCATGAGACTTTGGTGAGTCTTTCTTAGAATCTTTCTTAGAAAGAGTAATTCTAGACCTAGATGGTTGCCCACCTTTCTTGGACACCTACATTGCATACCTTTTGAGAATTTTATCTATGTAGCCTGCTTAGGATAAAGCTATTATTCTGTTCTTCCTATCCCAAAAGATCTACATATCGAGAATGTAATTAGCTTCACCAAGTCTTTTAATGTCAAACTGCTTAGTCAACCATAATTTGACTGACAACATGCCACAATGTCATTGCCAATTAGCAGAATGTAATCTACATAGAGTAGTAGAAAAACCACCTTCTCATCCTTAATGTGTTTGTAAACACATGGTTCATCTACATTTTGTGCAAACCCATAAGTATTGATCACTTGATCAAATCTTATGTTCGAAGAACAGGAAGCTTACTTAAGTCCATAAATTGACTTTAGTAGCTTACAAATCTTACCTTCCTAACCCTTACCCTTGAACCCGTCTGGTTGTACCATATAAATGGACTCATCAAGATAGCCATTTAGAAAAGCTATCTTAACATCTATTTGCCAAATCTCAAAGTTAAGAGCGATAGCTATGGACAAAAGAATGCGGACAGACGTAAGCATGGCTATGGGCAAAAAGGTTTTCTCGTAATCGATTCCTTCCTTTTTGTGTGTATCCTTTAGCTATCAGTCTAGCTCTATAGGTTTTGACTTTCCCATCCAATCCTCTCTTTCTTTTATAGATTCACTTACACCCTATGGGTTTTACACCTTTGGGAAAATCCACAAGCTCCCAGACCAGATTAGTCTCCTTAAACTTCATCTCTATGTTCATGGCCTCTGTCTAGAGTTTTGAATCAACATCCTCCATAGCCTCTTCGTAAGTGTAAGGATCCCTGTCATGTTCAACTGGTTCAGCCAAAAAGGCTTCACCATTGAACATATACTTCTTGAGTTCACACCCTATCCTTCCACTACGCTGAAGCCCCTTATGTTGTTGTTCGGTCAGGTTTTTCTACATTGATTGGAATAGTTTCATTCAAAATCCCCAAAGTGATCGATCACTCACCAACTCCTCAAGCGCCACTTTGCTTTGAGGCTTAAAGTGGTCCATGTAACTTTCCTTGAGGAAAGTTGCATTAGTTAAAACCATGACTTTATTTTCCATTGGGTTATAGAAATAATCCCCTTTAGTCCCTTTTGGATATCCAACAAACACATAAACTTCCAAATGTGCCTCCAACTTATTCGCTTCCTTAAAAAGGACATGAGCCAGACATCCCCATATACGAATATGGTTTAAGGATGTCTTTTTCCTCGTCTACAACTTGTGAGGAGTTTTAAGAACCAATTTTAAAGGAACATTCTTTAAAAAATAACATGCGATTTGTAGTGCATATCCCCAAAAGGATAAAGGCAATGATGAATAACTCATCATGGAACTAACCATGTCCAACAAAGTCCTATTCCTTCTTTCAAGTATGCTATTCTACTACGGAGTGCCCGACATAATCAAATAGGATAAAATCTCATTCTCTAATAAGTGTTCCAAGAGCTCATCAAAAAGGCATTCACCACCTCGATTGGATCGAAGTGCCTTTATGGGTTTACATAATTGCTTTTCCACTTCAGCCCGAAACTCCCTGAACTTGTCATAAATTTCGCTTTTATGATGCATTAGGTACACATACTTATAACATGAGTAATCATCAATAAAAGTGACAAAATACTCATACCCTCCTTGTGCCTGGATGTTCATAGGTCTACAAACATCGCTATGCATAAGTTCTAGAACCCCTTAAGCCTTATTGCCCTTAAACCCTAATGGTCTTTTGGTCATTTTTCCCTCCAAACAAGATTCACATTGTGGTATAG
This sequence comes from Artocarpus heterophyllus, assembly GCA_025403435.1. Classification (NCBI taxonomy): domain Eukaryota; kingdom Viridiplantae; phylum Streptophyta; class Magnoliopsida; order Rosales; family Moraceae; genus Artocarpus; species Artocarpus heterophyllus. The sequence goes on along the minus strand of CM046348.1, from coordinate 33,637,123 downwards.
ATTCCACCTTTAAGTGACTTAAAATTCCATCCCTTACCAGCCTTTGAATCCTATTCAGGTTAATATGACTTAATCGTAAATGCCAAAGATAGGTCTTATTAAAGTGAGAAGTTTTAAGTCTTTTAGAGCTGTTATCATTAACCTCAGTGTCAAGCAGTGAGTCTATCTTAGGTTTGATAAAATATAGATTGTCTTGCATCCATCCATCATAGATAAAAGATTTATTTTTACGAATCACTACTTTATTATTAAATGAAACTGCATAAGAGTCTTTAAATAAACAAGCTATAGAAATTAAATTCCTTTTAAGTTTAGGAACATATAAACAATCTCGCAAAACTAAACTTCTATAATTATCAAAGTAAAGATAGACGTCTCTCACTGCTTTAGCCAACACTGAGGATCCATCGCTCATTGGAAACGTAAAGTCTTCACGTAGCAGACTTTTTGTTTCTTTGAACCCCTATAGAGAAACGCAACACATGATTAGTTGCTCTAGAATCTATAACCCAAGTGTCTCCAGATTCCTCAACCAAACAAGTTTCAATAACTAAAAGATCACACCTACCTCCTTGGAAAGGAAGTCTTTGCAATTCTTCTTGATGTACCTGACCTTCCATAGAAAAATCTCTTGAGCTTCTTCGGGTTCTTCTTTTTCTTCTTCTTGTTCTTGCCATTCGCAGGAATAGAAGACTTCATATTCTTAGCCTAGTGTTTATTTTCCATTCCTAGAGTTAGGATTGGAACCAAAGGCAACTGCCAGGTTGGCCTCACCACCAACAAGAGTTTCCCTGATTAGATTTTAAAACTCTTGTAATTGCTTCATCAGCTTAATCAAGGTCATATTCCGTCTATTGCTTAAATTAAATGAAGCTCTAAATGAGATAAAGTCCTTACATAGAGTCTAAAAACCATAGTCATCTGTATTTCAGCATCTCTGTCAGCTCAATTGGCTTGAGCCTCAGTAAGGTAACCCATGACCAACATCATATGCTCCTTCTCAGGAGTCCCTAGTCTTTGTTTGCAGTTTAGAAGTTTGCAAAGTGCCCCTTGCCATTTTGTTAGGGCCTAGCCTCTAAACATGTCTTCAAGATTATCCAAGATCTACTTCTCGTCTCATAGTCTTCATGTTGACCCTGCAGCACATTATTCATGCTGGCCATAACATAACAGTAGGCCTGATCATTAGCATTTTTTCAGCAATCATACACTTGGATTTGCTTATTATTGGAATCTCCCATAGGCTCAGGAGCACATGGTGCCGTTAGCACAAATTTCAGTTTCTCAAAGGATACGATGATATTTAGATTCTGTTTCCAATCATTAAAATTCTCACTGGTTAATTAGTTTTTATCAAGTATCAAAGATAAAGCGTTTTTAGGCATCTACAATAAAGAATCATATACTGAACATAAGCAAACATATCATAATAATTTAATAAGAGAATACAATCAAGTAAACATAGAAGTGTGTTTATGTGTTAAAAACCTTGAAAATATCACAACCTTACAATGTAATTCCCAACTCAGAATTCAACAAGCCGCCTAGAAGAGTCTTGCCAAATTCAATTAGGAAACATGGATCCTTTCTTGATTAATATATGCTATCTAGGACCCGCATGATCCAGCATATATTAATAATCATTTCTTTGGCCATCAATTTTATTAACAAAGCTCCTAGGGGAGGTGAATGATAAAATGAACATGAGTGTATAACTATTGTTTTAATATTTTATCCATAACTTATAATCATCACCTAGGGGTGTACAATGATAAATCATGCTAAAATACCTTATCTTCTCGAAGATCTAACTTGGCACATGATGAAGTCCCTTTCTAGGGGTCGGAACCCCCATGTGCTACCTATGGACCAACAATGGAGGCCATACGTCCTCTCTTCAAAAACCTTCTCCCATTCAATCTTTTGAAATCAATGTTTTATTTTGAAAACATGCATGAACAATTTTTAATGAGCGACACTCTTTATTCTATATGATATGTTATCAACATACATGGCAAATCATATTATAATGCAAACAAGCAAAGCAATCATGCATAGCCACAAGCAAAATAATAAACAGCCGTAATATTATGGTTCCACCTTAGTGAAAAGAAATCAAAGATTACAAGAGGTTAATCGAAACATGTTATCAATTCTATATCCTTGAATCTTTAAACTATACCTCATTCATGTATTATCTATCTTCAAGTCTTCATTCCTATACAGATGGAATACTCCATATTTTCGCTCACATCCAAATTTAATGTTTCTTAGAATTGTCCCAAAAATAAAATCAAAACTATATTGAAAAAAGCACATTTTTGGAAAATTCATAGCTCTCTGTCGATATGCCGATCAACACAGTTCGCCCTGCCGATCATGACAGATCGGTCTACCAAACTTGAAAGTTTGGCCTGCTGCAAGAGCCGTCAGAATTCTACCTCGCAGATAGCTTGCCGATCCTAGAGGTTCAGCCTGTCGGTCTATGACCATCGGCCTATCGAACTTGAGGGTTCGGACTACCAATCGAGCTAAATTCACATTTTTCTAGAAAAATAGTTTTAACACAGTTTTTCAACCTTATTTTCAACAATTCAAAAACATGAAAATTTAGAGACTTAGGAAATACCTATAAAATGCTATCATCCATCTTCAAGATCCATCCTCTCCAAATGATTATTTAATTACAAAATTCTTACAAATTCAAAATTAAATAATAATTCCTAGACAATAATGATAGACCGTCATCAAATTACATGAAAAATCTAGATGCATATTCTAACCTCTAGGGAACCATAACCGGCACAAATTAACTAATTAATAAATAATGAATAATAATTTAATCAACTATAATTAATTAATAAATATTCACCATATAATCTCATGACAACATAAATATATAGAAACCCTAGAGTGCCAACTCTCTAAAAAATTAAATTCAAACATAGGAGAGATCAAGATCACATAATTTATTCATATAGTATGATCACATACTTGTAAATTTATGTAAAAACCTTGCCTCTGATACCAATTGTTGAGAAAATAATACACAGCCAAAATTTAAAAAAATTTTAATCAGAGTATTTTTCAAAACACAAGTTTGACAAGTTATATGTATAAATTAACTAGATCTTACTCACCATTGTATGTTGAAGAGCTTCTGCAATTTGTGAAGAGAAAGACATTCCAAAAGAGCCTCAACCAACTAGTCTTCTTTGCTATTTTCTATCCATGATCGGTATGTGTGTAGGCAGACCTCATACAGCTCTTCCTCAGTGACTCTCCTTTCAACCAGTTGAGAAAACCAAGAACTTGCGTTCATGATTTGCGAACAATTGATCTCAAGGGAGTTTCAGAGACTCACATACTAGAGTGCTCACTCTTGATTTCTTAATTGATCTAAATAACTATGAGCACTCACTCCTTATTTATAGAGGTCATCCCCAGGTTTTTTATTATTAGATAAGGCCTCGAAATTTTGAATCTAGATCAATATCTGATAAAATCGTGTAAAAATGCTTGATCAAATTATTGCTCATTTGGCAAGGTAAACTAACATATCGACTTACCGAACTTACTCCATCGATAGGCAAAACCTAAAGATCGGCTTGCTGAACTTACGATAAATGATCTCTATAAATCTTTTATTTACCACCTGAGTTCTTTGAATAGAGCCTCAGTTTTAAGTCAAATAACCCAATAGAGAAGTTATCTGATTAAAACAGCAATATCTAGATAATCTCTAGAAAAATAAATATTTCTAATAATTCAATAAGTTTATCTTAAATTAATTTACACAAATTAATTCATCGAATAAACAGACATGAATTATCTGAGTCTATCGAAATCAGCCAATCTAATAATTTAACATAAGTGACCAATTTCTTAGAAAAGCATGTTGTCTCATTAGAGGATTTATTATGAGCTAGTAAAGGGGACCTGATGGACCTATATAGTTCAAGCTCCTGATAATTATGAAAAACCAAATATCCCATATATATGTTTCATAATTATCAACTCCAACGTTACTTTACTAAAAGCTTAGAGCTACACTCTTGAACTGTTTAAAATTACGAAGCCAGATAGCTAAGTATCCATGACATATCATAATGTATGGTATCCCTATAGGATATCCATAATCAACTTAAGGATAAATTTTATCTTAGCTTCCTGATTATTTTTATCTTACATTCTATTATCTCACCATCAGAAAACTTACCATCCAAAGACTATATACCATTCAGTTACACCTATGTATCCAAATGGTTAAGCACTCCAGTCTTCTAATTATAGGTAACGTATATAAGAGGATATCATCTACTCCTAAAGAGGAGCTATGGATTCCTTATCTATGAATAATAGGTCTACGCTATCAAGAATCATGTCTCCAATGTACCAACATGCGAACCAACATAAAATGTGCATGTCACCCTTTGGTACATCAAAAGACATAAGTCAAGACAACGGGCCCACTATTCATCTCAAGATTAAGAGACAACATATATGATTGTCTAAAGTTAATTGATTTGTCGCAGCAGAATTATTAATCCAAATCAATTACACTTTATGTCCCAATCCAATACATCGTTACCTATGACAATGCACGAATGTTTCTACTCGTAGAGTCCACTCCCGATGGCCAAGACAAACCATCTCTTGTTAGGGATATATATAACATAAAAATCTTTGCATGAATAAAGCGTCCAACTTTATTTCCTCGACTGCGGATCTTATGATTTTGACCGTTACCTTTAGAATCATGTCTTCTGTATAACTTATCCATCATATGCCTGATTTTAAAGGTTTAGACCGACAATCTCAGACTTTTGTGTGCTTATCATATATTCATCAAATATGAACATAAAGAGGACAAGAATTTGGTATATGAATAATAAATAAATTCTTTATTGATAAAAATGTCTTCAAAAATATATTATATTTTTACTCTTTAGGGCATATATGTCCAATAAATGTATATTTTGCTATCATGGAGTATGAATTATCTTGTTAATACTTTAGTTATGAAAGGATTATTCTTATAAATGCATTTACATTCATATGATATCATAAAATTGCATGAAAATAATGTTTTGTTGTGGAATGTGTTGTAATTATTCTAAGTTTTTTGGTTATCTAATAGAATTTTTGGTAATGTTTTAAATTCAAATGATTTTATTTTGCTGTGATTTTAAGATATGATGTATATATATATGTTAGGAAAGCCTTGAATTTTTTTTTATAAATTTTACTTCAACATGTTTTAAATGTTATGAGTTTTCAATCAAACACTACTCACAAATTTTATATGCTGGCATATTTGCATGCATGTATTAGAGTCTGTTTTATTAGCCAAACAACATCCTTTGGTTCTATAAAATATTGTGAGTTATTATCAACATGTTAAGTTTATGTAAATTTTTAGCTTCATATCTTAATTGTGTTTTAAGATAAAATTTGTTGATTGTCGAGTACTGGGTAGTTATGAATGTCTACGTGATATACTCTATTTAATTTGTGAGATAATAAATTATACTTTTAAATATGGTTTTCACAAATTCTTATTTTTTTAATATTTATTATATGTTAAGCATGTCACACAAAAATTTCAAAAGCATATCATGCATATTTGATTTTATAAAAATATTTGAATGAAGGGTGTTTACTATTTAGCATGTTTGATGTTCATATTAAGTCTTAATTCAAACATGTGTTTTGAATTATTTTAAATTTATTTAAAGCTAATTTTGTATATGTCATGACTTTATGTGTTTATTATACGTGGTAATTTTGATAAATTATTTTATAATTAGGACTACTCACTGTCCAGTTTTTGCATGTAGATTTTGTAGTATTAATTTTGTGTATTATTTAAATCACCAAATGACATTTTTATGGCGAAAGAAAATTCTTACAATTATATATACGTGTTACTTTTATTCTTGCAAAATTTTGTATACTTTAATTAAATGCAAATTGAAAAATATAAGGTGATGAATCCTTAAAGGTCAGTCAGCTTTTGTGACTAGCAGATTTACTTGAATGTTATGAAAATTTGAAAAGGGTATTTTGAATTAACGTTTTCAAGATAAGAAAATTTGAGTGATGTTTTTATATGTTAGCTATGTTATGAAAGAAGTTTATGCTCTTATCTTGCTTATGAATTGAGATTTAATTCTCTAAATGATTAAAGGTCAAGTTTGCTGCTTGTATGTTAATTGACTTTAAGTGTATGATTATGACTTAAAGATATTTTATTTCATTGAATATGAAGTTGAATGTTATAGTACTATATTAAATGGCATTGAAAACATGAATAATAATTTCATGTATTATATGAATGATTAACATGGACACTCCAAAAGGTGAGAACATAGAGAACCGCAGCTACGTCACCCAATGTAAGGTTTAGTAAACAAGCCAGTCAAGTAAGTATATTTTCATCTGCAACGTAATAAAGCTCATGAAAATGATATAGAATATTTTATGATTTAAGGCTTGTGATTAGACATTCTTCTTTCAGGATCCTTTTATGAGAAATTTTCCCAAGGGTATTTTTATGTTTATGTTTTTATAGTTTTTTTACAAGTTTTTAAAGAAAGCTTATATACATATATATATATATATGTATGTATCACTTAATTAAGCATTGCACACCTTATGTTTATATTTATGATGTCCTGCAAGGTTGGACCTGTCATGTTTAGTTTGAGTCTAACTACCCCACTCATCTTAGGTACGACACACCAATGATGTTAATGGTGCAACGCTTAGGCCATTAAAGATAAAATGAATAATGTTTGAATCTGGAAGATAAATTAAAGATATGTTATATATAAACATGTACCTTGTGCACTATTATAATTATGATGTTATGATTTTATGAAAGATTATATTTTATGTTGTGAGATAGGAAAGTGTACTTTTACTAAGCTTATGCTTACGTAGCTTTATATCATGTTGTAGACAGAGGTAAAAGGTATGTGAAATAGAATGGAGGACGAGCATGGGCGTATATGCAAAGAGTGTTGGATTGGAAATGGAATCATGCCACAAAAAGAATTAACTACTCAAGCAATGATTTTGTTTTAATGTTAGTTTCCGCACTGATGTTGATTTGAGACTTAATTTATTCTTCCTAGGGATTTTTAAATGTTTTGGACGGTTTAATATTTCTATAATTATAGTTTCTTGAGGACTATGCCATGTCTCTTTTTTTTATGTGATTAAACTATTCGGACATTTAAGTATACATCTCAAGTGTTTTAAACATTATATGAAGTTTTGGTGTTTGTCTACAATTCAATATATGCTTGTATTATTAAACTAACTGTTTCTACAAGATATTAGTTATTCGAACACTATATGTGTTTTGTCGAGCTAACTGAGATGAGGGAAGCATATCAGGTAAGTAGTTTTAAAAAAAATACATGTTTTTCCAGGGATATTTGTTTAAGTGTAAATGCATGATTTAAACAGAAAAGGAAACAATTATTGTGGCGTCCATACGAGGGCGTTACATTGAACTTGATTAATTTGGCTACATTAGTTTTAGGTTTTTTTTTTTAAATTGAGCTTATTAGGTTTAATTTATGTTTTGTAAGTGGATATTGTTTTAAATTAGTTATAAATTATTTGTATAATTTGTAGTGAGATTGAAACTAATTGAGTTTTGGTATGTTAGTTTTAGTTTTCTTCTGTTATTTAGCTCATTAGGTTTAATATATGTTTTTCAGTTGGATTTGTTATTGGAAATTGTTGAAATTTATTATTAATTTGTTGTTATTGGATAATTTTAAATTTGGATTAAGATTGAATAAATTTTTATTTGATTATATAGCAACATATAAGAAATAGATGTATGCTAATAGGATGAGTGATGAATACGAGAGAAAGGTTGAGGATTTTGTGGCTTTTGCTAAGGATAATGTAAAAGGGAATGTGATTTGTTGCCCTTGTGTTGATTATAGAAACATTAGAAAATAATCATATGATGATGTTAGGTTTCATTTTTATCTAAATGGGATTGAACAGACGTATTAAATATGGACTACTCTGAATTAGGCCTTCTACGATAGTTTTAAATTGTCATGGAAAACTTTCACAATAGTTAAAAAACTATCATGAAAATCTCGATCCTAATACCAAATTAAGTTTTTACGATGGTTTTTTTGTCATCATGGAATATCCGTTTAGGCACCAACTTAGGTGTTTGGGGGCCCACTATCACAACAGTTTTCACAAAAAACCGTCGTGGAAATATATATATCTTACACGACAATGTTTTGAAAAACCCTCATAGAAGTTAGACTTTACAGGACGGTTTTCACAAAAACCGTCATATAAAATTTGACATACCTTAACCTTACATGGCAGTTTTTGGAAAAAACCATCGTGTAAGGTTACATTTCCATGACGGTTTTATCTAAAAACTGTTGTGGAAAATTGGTCGTACACAAAAAAAAAAAAGACTAAATTTCTGATTTCCTATGGGATGGTCAGTCCCATGTGTTATCCATTACTACAAGGCCATGAATGCAAAAAAAAAAAAAAGATTTATATTGAAATTACAATGTCTTTACAAAATCATTTACATTTGAACTATTTTACATAATCATTTAACTACTATCTCTAGCTAAATTTGACATACCTATTTACAAATTGTACCCACTCAATTCTAGCTTTATTTATATCTGTATGTATATAAAATTCCTTTTTTGCCTGGGATTATATACTATTATTAAATATATCCCGCATAAAACGTAGAATAAAAAACCACATTCTACATTCCCTTGTTGTCTTAGACGCTTATGTTTTGAATATAGCGTTCCATTCGATCGCAATGTTATACCACTTCCCGCTTGAAGTTTCCAATTGTTAAGCGCCCTAACAATGTGTCATGATTAAAATGAATTAATAAATACAATTATATAAATATTAACATAGTTAATTTTATAAGAAAAATTGATAGTTACAATCTTGTGAGTGATACGAAATTATCATGTGGTGGATGCCTAAGGGGATCAAACCAATATATTTGGTCCTCCCATGGTGAAACAAGTGTCAATATCCAATGTTCTCCAATATTGTATGGCACAAAGATCAATTTCTCCCTCGGTGCTTGAGCTAATAGGTGGAGGAGTGACATGGCGCGCTCTCTAACATCACTCTGTGGGTCTTTTGCAACACTTGAAATAATGGTCAGACATATGAAGCTGAAATTGTATGCCTTGTCATAAAGTTCACAATATTCTATCAAAAAACTACAATGAAAAACAATGCACTCAATTATTTGAACGCACCTGACAATTCTACTTAGATTTTAAAAAGTAAAAATTAAAGATAGAGCTATTACCTAAGGTATACCATTATATAGTTTTTCCCAATTTTATCAAAGGTGATGAAGTAGTAAACGTCTTCATACGCTACATAGATAGATATTTCATTACCAGTGATTATTTATTGTATCGGGCACTAAACCATCAACCTATTGTAGATGAAAAATGTGTGTACAAGCCAACTGCATAAATTTTGGAGGTACTCAAGAGAAGTCAAATACGGGCAGTGGCTCATTAGCAATGGGTTGTTTCTCAACTATTCGTTCTTGTTCTACCTTAGGTTGTGATTCTCTTGCTTTTGTAGAACTTTTCTTTTTTTGGCATTTATTTCCCCTACATCTTGAAGAACATTGCTAGGCACTTGACTCGTATTTGTTGTCGCAACGACTTCAATTAACCTTTTTGGCTATGCAACAAAGTTTCCAATGACTTCACCCATAATTGTTGCTTTAAATATCGTAACAGATAATTCAACTATTCTAACTCTATAGTAATGATGTTAACGCACACATCTCTATCCCATGAGGGCTTTCATAGACTATATCAATTGGAAGACTCCCTATCCATGCCTTCCTAAGTGCAACAATTACACACACACCATTAACTCAATCATCAACAAAGAGCCTGCATTCTTCATATTGTTCAAGCTCTTGACGATGAGGTGACAATTGGACTTTTAGAGATTGTGGAGCTTCTGCTACATTGTCGGGAGGGTTGCAGCAAGCCTTGAAGCTGTTGCATTGTAAGATGCTCTCATTCGCCGGTCTGGCACGTCCTTGGGAAATAAACTTGGTTACTAAACCTTGCAGTTATGCAATGTCCATCTGCATCTTTGATATTTGGGAATTGAATTTTGAACTTCTCGGAGGTGAAGTATTGAGAATGCTTCACATACTTAGATTGATCGCGAACATGTCCTGAATGTTCTAGGTTCCCTAGTGCCCTCGTTAGCATATCATTGTTACCAATGGACTAGAAGGTCCCTTGGCTTTTTTACATCGTGTACTCATCCTATAAAACAACAACAAACCAAGTTATTCTTAATATGTGTTAATAGGTATAAAATTACAAAACAATAATTTGAGTTTAATAAACTTACAATCAACTTCCCAATTTGTGCTACTCTTGGATTTTTTTAATTGTCTATCAGGACCTTGACGTGATTTTACCCATAACTCCTCTCTTGATGGTAGCACACCCATCTCAGCTAATTGTATTTTGCTATATTAGTAACATATTAATGATAGAATAATTGATAAATGTAATATAAGTAAGATAATAATGTAGCAATGATTGGTCGGGCTTTCTATATCCGTCTCAGCCAACCATAGAAACATATTCATTTTTTGCTCTTACTTTCCTTGCGTTAGCTATAGCAGTTGGAATTCAACGACATGCCGATACTTTACCAATCGTCATCGTCTATAGAAGGGTAGTAGTGTACTACCATAGGAGGCCGCTTAAATACATTTTTATCATCCTCCGAAATGGCAAGGTTAGGCTTTATAAAAGTGACATAGAGGTTGGATCTAAACCCTTTACTAATTTGCCACAAATCTTTAAAGCATTTTTCCTATACCACCCCTCAACTATGAAAGCTTCGTAAATCTTTCTCCAAACAACATCTTCTACTCAGTCTAAATCCTTTGTTCTCTAATCTTTAATGCATATTGGAACGTGTTCTTGACTAAAGACTCCAATCCAAATGCTTAATTCACTTCTGGGTGTGCCTTCTGATTGGCCTTTTGCATCAAACGCCACTTTTATTCTTAAAAGTCTCTTCTTCATCTAATGAACTTTTTTCATCAAAGTAGCTTTTTGCTCAAAATCTACTTTAAGATTGAATTCGGTGTGCCTTTAGGGCTTGCTAACTTGTTTTGCCTTGCTATATGAAGAGGAAGATGGCGTACACTCTTTATACTCTATCATAGTGGTCATTATCGCTCTCTTAAGACATTTTTATCTAATCTAAACCAAATCTTCATGGAAAGGTAAACACATAAATTGATATAAATCCAATGTCACTAGCTTATGATATACGATATAATCGATAAAGTCATGGGATTATATTGGAAAGACAAAACAACCACAAATTATAATCGATCAAGGCACTATCAAAGAACAACCACAAAGTTATGATATACAATATGATCGATCAAGGCACTATCACAAAAAAAAAAAAAAAAATTAAAATCAAAACTCATAACCACCATATTTTACACATATTCATTCCAAAACATACCCAAAACTAAAAATCAAACTTAAACACAACATATTCCAAACCTTATCAAGGCACCATCACATTATAGACAAACCAATAAATTATAACAACCAACTAATGAAATCCAAAAAATTTAAAAAACAAAACACATATTCACCATATATTACACATACTCATTCCAAAACATACTCAAAACTAAAAACCAAACTTAAACACAACATATTCCAAACTTTATCAAGGTACTATCACATTATAAACAAACTGACAAATTATAACAAGTAACTAATGAAATAAAAAAAATTAAAAAAACAAAACACATATTCGTCAACAAATTCCAAGCTTTATCAAGGAACTATCACATTATAGACAAACTAACAAATTATTACAACTAATTAATGAAATCTAAAAAATTTTAAAAAATAAAACACTTATCCGCCATATATGGCACATGTTCATTCCAAAGCATACCCTAAACTAAATATCAAACGTAAATATGAAATATTCCAAACTTTATCAAGACACAATCACATTATAAATGCACTAACAAATTATAACAACTAAATAATGAAATCAAAAAAAAAATTTTAAAAACAACACATATCTAACATAACAAAACATAATCAACATGTTAACCATATATTACATTCCAAAGCATACCTAAAACAAAAAATCACACTTAAACACAACGGTGGCAAACAAAAAAAAGGGGCAAAAAAGGAACCAAAAAAGAAAAAAAAATGACTTATAGAATGACGGTGATAGCGAGAAGCAGCGATGGCTTGGGCTGACTTGATGACGGCGATGGTGACGGTGGGTTGAGTCAATGGCAACGGTGACGATGACCATAGGTTGGGTCGAGGGCACTCTAGGGATGGTGAGGTCGAGAAAGTTTGAGAGAAAGAGTTAAGTCAGCTGGGGGCGATTTTTGTTGGAAGCGAATTCGTTCAACTGAAAATTTTCAAAATATAAGCCCTAAAGGGTGCGGTTTTTTGTGGGGGCTAAAATGACACTATTTAATGCCCCACATTACACAACGGTTTTTATTAAAACTATCAAGTAATACTCATCTACCATGAAGGTTTTTAATAACATTATATTTTCACGACAGTTTTTTCAATAAAAATTGTCGTGAAAAATTGGTCTAAAACGCCAATTTGTCAAAACTTTTTTTTCCTTTGCTCACAGGTGGCTAGCCCATATGTTATGCATCCAATGGTCCAGAGTTTTTACTTTTTGTTGTTTTTATCATAAAAATAACTATATATAGATATATCGCTTAGCTTAAAAAGAAGAAAAAAGTCAAATTAAGTAAAATACATTGAAATAAATAAATTGACATAAAGTTGTTTACAAATGCTCATTTTTTTCTCTTTTTTTCCTTTGGTTCCTCAATACATATGTATTTATCATCTTCGCAAAGCAAGTGGAAAACATCATCATCATCAAAATTATCAATCTCTTCAACTGGTGGCAATCTATTTGTGAATAAGGGGATGTTCGTGCAATCCTTGACAACTTGTTCACCATCAATAACTACTATTGGCTTTATCAAGACGAGGAGGGAAATTTCAAATCTTTGGCATCCATTATATAAAAAACTTGGATTGCTTGTGATGCTATAATGGAGGGATCATTTTTGTATCCCAATCTTCTAAAGTCAACCACCGTGACACCATCATTATTCTTCTTAACACAGTTACTGTCGGCCTACTTACACTTAAAAAGTGCTATGTGTAATCCCCCATAACCAAGTTCCTAAATATCTCAAATGAAACCAAATTAGTTCATAGTCCTATATACCAGATTCTTGTCCTTGGCGGAGGAAATATGCATAGCCTTGGCATAGAGAGTCACACTACTATTTTGGACAGGATGCTACTTATCTTTTTCGTGAGTGTAGAAAGTGTAACCATTTATGGAATATGATGTATACCTTGTAATTACCGGCGATGGTTCTCTAGCTAGGTTCTTTAAGTCTTATGACATGCTTCTATTTTGTGATGTGGAGCACTTCGCATAGATGTGTGCTCTAATCTACTACTGACAGGTCTGGTTGTGTTCATTTGACAACCACATCTTATTTCTTGATCTTTTTCTATGGTCCATCTATCAACGGCTCATCCTTACCTCGCTTTTTCTTCTCGAGTAACACTTTCACATCTTTTACCATTTCAAATATTTATTTACCCGTCAAAAGCTGAGGAGAGTATCTTCCTTTGTTATTACCATCAAAGGCTTTTTTTTTGTTTGCGGTAACAATGATCTCTTAGCAACCATCTTCTATGAGTAAGAAAAATGGTTTTCTTGCCATTCTTCAACTGTTTGTGAGATGTTTCCTTCATACAAATAGGACAACCAATAGAACTCTTCACCAAATAACCAAATAAATTGCCATATACTGGGAAGTCATTAATTGTCCATATCAACATTGCATGAAGTGTGAACGTCTCTTCTCATAAGCATCTCTAACTTCGATTTTAGTTTCCCACAAGTTCTTTAGGTCATCGATTAACAGTGCCAAGTACACATCAATGTCATTTCCCGGTTAGTAAAGACTCAAAATCAATAAAGACAACATTAAGAACTTGCACTTCATGCATATTTTTAAAGAGAGATTGTAGTTGACAAGTATTACAGGCCAAGGGCTATGCCTACTACTCATGTTGCCATGTGGGTTCATTCCATCTACCGACAAAGCGAAATGTATGTTTCTTGAATCTGCACTGAACTTGGGATGATCAGCTTTAAAAGTCTTCTATTGTGGTGGCACTGAACTCATGTTGGATGTCTAAGCGTACCATCGTCAATCTGTTTGTCATGATGCCATGTCAAATTCTTGGCATGCTCTGTGTTTCTGAATAAATGTCTCAAACATGGTACTGGTGGAATAAAACATAACATCTTCATTGGCACTCCATTCTTACCATCTTTTGGCTCCTTTCCTTTATTCCACCTTGACTCTTTACAAACCGAAAAATAATTCTCGTCATCATACTCTTTCTTGTAAAGAACACAATCATTTTTGCAAGCATGAATTTTCTCATACTCCATTTGTAACGGATAATGTTATATGATTGACGATGTTAAGCATTTTATTCCAATATGATTCATGATATTATTGTCACTAACCAATTATTCTAAGTGTTATGATAGGTGACGATCACATGGAATTAATGTGCTCAAGTGTTCATGTTATTTACATTGTATGTTTATTTATGATTCATTAATGATTTAAATGTTAAGATGTATTCTAGTATGTAAGTACAGTTCGATAGGCTGAACCTTCAAGTTCGGCAGGCCGAATTGTCCCTCGAGCATCAGTAGGCCAATAGAAAGCATCGGCAGGCCAAACTTTGTAGAATCGACAGGCCGAAGTAAGGAATTGGCAGGCCAAAGATGACTAAAGAACAATCAGCAGCAATCTCTCCAAATTTTGTGATTGAGATAATTACGATGATTGGTTATGATTGGATGATGATTTGTGATTGATTGGCTTTTTTTTGGATTGATTGCTTTAAATTTGGTAAAGAAACCATTGGCTTTGCATTGATTTGAGTTAATTGATATAATTTACCATTTTAAAATTGGTGAAGTATGGTAAGTTTTTCTAAATGATTTGACTTTCCCCAATTTCCTCTCCATTTACACGTGAATAGCCTCAATTTTAGTCAGAAAATTTTTGACTTAATAGAGAGTTTTGACTCCTTTTACGCTATGCTCATTTACATTATATTTCTCTCTCTCTTTTTTTTCTTAGACGTTTTATATCTCCCTCCTCTCTCCCTTTCACGTTTTCTTTCTCGCTCTCTTCCTTAATTCACTTGCAAATATTTGAGAAATATTGAGTTTTCTTTTGTCGAATTTGAAGAAAGCGGAGAAGAATTTATTTTTTAAGGTAAGAACTCATTTTTTGGTATTTCTGAAAAGTATTTCTCCTCCTCAATCCAACTGCCATAACTTTGTCTAGGTATTTTATTTTGTTCTGAAATTTTAATATCATGTTCATATATGTGTTATGTAAATTTCCTCTAAGTTTCACATTATTTTGATATTTCTATGATAAGTTATGAATTTTCCTTCTCTCTGCCACTCACAATAAATTAATGCTGATTGAATAAGTTGCACGAAAATATGAGTTTTGGTCATAACGCAAATGAATGTTATTTTGCACGAAATTGGGCAAATATGTTTATGTATAGGTTAATGTCTGAATTGAAAAGTCTCATGATAATATGAAATATATTTTATGTAATATGAAATTTTTATTGAAGCTAGGTTTATAGACTATTTTGTCGGTAAATTGTTGAACTCCTAGTTTTGTGATGATTTGTGTGACAAAATGATTTTATTTAATGATAAAATATTTTACTGGTTCTGTAACTTTATGTTAATAAGTTGTCTTATGAATTTTAGGGTCATCATATTTTTATTTTAATTATGGGAATATGATGATTGCTTATAACTCACTGCATGAATTGATTATGATTATTTTGTCTTTGAGTTCAAGCACACATTTTGGAATGTAAGGAATTTATTTAAAGGTAAGTTTTGGATATTTTAAAGTTTTATGTCTATTATATGTGTTAATTTTCGTAGATTTTTTTATGGTACGGAAATGTAATATATAGACTTGAGTTTTAGAGTTGTTCACTAAATTATTATTGCTTGCAGTTTTGGAAGTGTGAGTTATGCGACATGGTTTAAATTACCAACTGAAATTTTTATGACAAATGAAAAATCACGATAATATATTTATGTATTATTTTGGTTTCTGCCAAGTGTGGTACTTAAATTATATGAGAATGTTGAGTTGTTGAATTTAGAATTCATGGAGGTCAGAAAATGTTTGTGTTGGTAGTTTGTTCTTATGATTTATGGATAATGAAAATGTGTTATAAATTATGTTTGCTAAGAGATGAATGTATGAGTGATGACTTATGAAATGGATGATTCAATTCTATGAAAATAAATATTAATTCTTATGTATATTTTAATGAATGTATGACATGAACACATTATGAAGAAGAGCACATCGAGACCGCGGCGTCATCACCAACAATATTAAGGTTAAGTAAGTTAGCCAAAAAGTAAGTACATTCTCACCTGCAACATCATATGTTTTATAAGGTTTGAAATTATGTTCATGATGATATCTATGATGATTTTATGATGATTTCCTTTAAAGGTTTCTTATGAAAGATTTTCATATTCAAAAGTTATGCATGTATGATGATGACAAATTTCAAAGCATGAAAATTATATATATATGTATCATCTAAATAAGTGTTGCACACCAATGTTATGATATGATATGTTATGATTTTCTATTTGGTTTAGGATTAGCTACCCTTCTCCTCTCATGATAGCGTGCCTACAATAATGATTATGGTGCAACACTTGGGCGTGTAAGATAAAATGAATTAAGTTTTAACATGGATAAAGTTATGAAAGATATTTTTCTTAAGAAATTGTGCTTAGTGCACTATTATGTTGATAATGATGATGATATTCATAAAATGTTTTAAGTTGTGAGATAATAATGTACATTCTAAGCTTTAGCTTATTCAAGTTTATATCATGTTGCAGATAAGGGTAAGAAGGTGATGGACTAGGCGGAGGGCGTGGAAAGGCATGTGAGTTAAGCAAGATGAATTATAATCGGAAGCACGGCAAGGAAGAAAGTTTTTAATGATTAAATCAAGTTTTATAATTTGAACATGTTTATTGATAAGTTTTAAAGAATTCATCATCTATGTTTTTTTATTTTATCTTATTATATTAAGTATATGGTCTTCCACGTATTGAAGTATTGATTCTCGATTTAAAAATTAATTATCTAATTTTTCTTAGTCAGTCACCCTACCGAACAATGAAGATCGGCCTACCGAACCTAGCAAAAGTTTAAAACCCTGTTTTTGTAGAGCCTCGGGCGGCCTGCCGGTGGATGTTTTCTGACCTGTAGATAAAGTTCAGCCTGCTGAAGTCTCAAGTTCGACTGTCGAACAGTGAAAGCTGATTGTTTTAAAATGTTGTGATGTTTCTTTTTAAATTATGATTTTATTATTTGGAATGTTTAACTAATTAAAGAATGTTTATGATCAAGTAAATTATTATTATTATTATTATGGATTAAATTATTGAATGTTGTAAAAAAAAAATATGCATGCATGGATCCTGGATATGATTTCTTAATTATGTTTCCAATTAATTTTTATGTTTTTCAAAACAATTAAGTTTTGTTCAAATGGTTATCCTAAAATAAAAGTATGTATGAAATGTTGAAAGTATGACATCTATGATGTCCGTAAGGGGGGACGTTATACGATTTGGTATCAGAGAAAAAATTTTTGTTTACAATTCAAATCACCACACGTCAGTCCAAGTCCTCCAAGTAAGTATATTTTAAAGTTAGATGTTATGATCCAAGTATAATGATAAGAACGAGGTTTAGATGTTTAATGATTAATGCTCTAGTAGTGAAAACCTGTCTTATAAATTAGAAGATTATTCATAAGCTCCTAAATCTTTTAGGAAATTGACAATGGACGGCCACAGAAGGATGCAAACTCTCACCCAGACTAACGAAAGGCTAATGATGATGATTGCTAAATTGCAAAGGCAACTAGAGGATCAAAGGAGAGAAATTACAAAATTAAGGGCCAACGGCCAGAATGACGATCAACGAGGCAATGACGTGCCTCCTCCTCCTCCTCCCCAACCACAAGTCAACGAAGTCCCGGCTCCTGCTGCGCTGCTGAGCTTGGAATGGTACATCAAGAACCCCTTCTAGTTAGATGGAAGACGGTTAAGCCAGCAGACTTCGAGGGTTCTAAGGATCCGTTAGTTGCTCAAGAATGGTTAAAGATGATTGAGGCCACCCTAAGACTCATGGGCTTCACAGACAATGAGTAGGTCCTTTGTGCCTCGTACTGCCTCACCATGGAGGCCAGGATTTGGTGGGACGGCATTGAATAGAGCCCAAACGTTGAAGAGATGACATGGAATGACTTTGTTTATGAGTTCAACATGAAGTTTTTCCACATGAACATTACAAGGAAGTACTACGATGAGTTTAAGAACCTACGCCAGGGGGACATGATGGTCACCGATATGGTGGCAAAGTTTGACCAGCTAGCTCGATTATGCCCAGGAATGGTGAACAGTGAAGGTGAAAGGGTCAAAAGACTGATCAGAGTCCTCAGGCCAGAAATTGCTACAATAGTTGATGGGGCAAGTCCACCCAAAAGTCAAGAGCAGGTTGTTATGAGGACCCAACGTGCTAAGTTGCATTTGTCCAAGTTAAGAAGGAACTAGCCTCAGACTGGCTAGCCAGCCGGTAATACTAACAACCAGAACCGCCCTCCGCACAAGAACAACAACAACAACAACTAGAACTGGAGGAACAACAAGAGGAAGGGCAACCCTCAGAACCAGTAAGGCCAAGGCAACAAGAGACACAATGGTGGCCATCCCAACAACAACAATAGCAGGCAGTTTCAACCATGCACCAAATGTGGAAAGAAACATCCATGAGAATGCCGCTTGAGGACAAACCAATGTTTCATTTGTGGGCGAGAAGATCATTTTGTCAAGAACTACCCTAACCTGATGAATGCTAATGCCCCTCAAAGAGCTCCTCCTCAAGCCCAACTCCATCATATGCAAGCTTCCCTTGAAGGGCCACTAATCAGTCAGGGAAGACTTGAAGCCCCACCTACGAATGCCTGTATCTATGCCATGACAAAGGAACAAGTGGCTGCTGAAGCCTCTAATGTAGTCATAGGTCAGATAAAAAATTTATCTATTGATGCTTATGTTCTCTTTGATACAGGGGCCACACATTCTTTTATATCTACGTCATTTGCTAAGAAGTTAGGGGTTCGTTTAGAGCCTATGAGACAGGGATTCACTATGACACTACCCTTCGAGGAAGTGATATTATCTACGCACTGTCTGCGTACAGTACCCCTATAGAGTTTTGATAGGGAACTTTTTATCGACCTCATTGTGATCGACATGTATGATTATGATATGATTTTTGGGATGAATTTTCTAAGCAAGTACAATGCTTCTATCGAATGTCAAAAAAGAAAGGTGATCTTCCATCCAGAAGGTGATCAAAAGTTTGTGTATGTTGGCGAGTCTAGAAAGAAACCCATTATGTTTTTATCCGCCATGAAAGCAAGGAAGTTGTTAACAAGTGGCTGCATGGGCTATCTGGCCAACATAGTAGATAAAATCCAAGAGGAAAAGACAAGGATTGAAGGTGTGGCAGTGGTATGTGATTTTCTTGAGGTATTTCCTGATGACCTAACAAGTTTACTGCCTGAAAGAGAAGTTGAATTTGAGATTGAGCTCGCACCAGGCACTGACCTAATCTCTAAGGCACCATACAGAATGGCCCCAGCAGAGTTAAAGGAGCTTTATACGTAATTAAAGGAGCTACTCAACAAAGGATTCATCAGGCTGAGTCACTCACCATAGGGAGCTCTAGTCTTGTTTGTAAAGAAGAAGGATGGCACTATGAGACTCTACATCGATTATAGAGAGCTGAACAAGGAGACGATCAAGAACAAGTACCTGTTGCCTCCAATAGATGATTTGTTTGATTAGCTTAAGGGTGCATCAGTGTTCTCAAAGATTGATCTACGGTCAAGATATCACCAGCTAAAGATTAAAGAAGGTGACATCCCCAAAACTGCCTTCAACGAGGTATGGTCACTATAAATTTATGGTTATGCCTTTCGGTCTGACGAATGTACCTGCGGCCTTCATGGATTTGATGAATCAGGTATTCAAGGATTTTATCAATAAATTTGTTGTTGTGTTTATAGATGATATTCTTGTCTATTCAAAGAATCAAGAAGAACATGAGGAGCATTTGAAAATTGTGCTAGAGACATTAAGGAGACACAAGCTACATGCAAAGTTCTCTAAGTGTGAATTCTGACTCGACAGAGTGTCTTTCTTGGGGCATGTTATATCAAAGGAAGGAATCATGGTAGATCTTGCTAAGGTAGAGGCTGTTCTCAACTGGAAGCAACCGACGAACGCAAGTGAAATAAGGAGCTTCTTAGGCCTAGCAGGTTATTATCAGAGATTCGTAGAAGACTTCTCTAAGATAGTAGCTCCACTAACGAACCTAACTCGCAAGGGAAAGAAGTATGAATGGACAGATGCTTGTGAGAAGAGCTTTCAAGAACTAAAGAAAAGGCTAATGACAACTCCAGTATTGGCTGTTCCAGAAGGAAACGATGGATTTGTGATTTATAGTGATGCATCTAAGATAGGCCTCAGAGCTTTAATGCAAAATGACAAGGTGATTGCCTATGCAGTCAAGACAACTGAAGGACTATGAAAATAACTATCCCACTCATGATCTTGAGTTGGTAGCAGTTGTGTTTACGCTAAAAATATGGAGGCACTATTTATACGGGGTCCAATGCAAGATCTTTACCAATCATCAAAGTCTGAAGTACTTCTTCACGCAGAGAGACCTGAACATGAGACAACGAAGATGGCTTGAATTGGCAAAGGATTATGATTGTGAAATCCTGTATCACCCTGATATGGCCAACCGAGTGGCTGACGCTTTAAGCAGGAAGACAGTGGCTACGTTGATGTCAATGCAAGTGAAGTCTCAACCTTTAAGAAAAGAAATTCTAGACTTTGGTTTAGAACTTATCACAGGACAGCTGTCAGCACTCACTCTTGCTCTGATGGTGTATGATGAAATTCAGAGAAAACAAGATGAAGATGTAAGCCTCGTAAGAATTAAGCAGGAAATGAAAGAAGGGAAATGTCAAGAGTTTCGTATTGTAGATGATGGAACTCTATACCTCAAGGACCGCTTATGTGTTCCCAATGTTGATGGGTTAAGAGAAAGGATCTTGGCAGAAATTCATGACACTCCTTACTCTATTCACCCAGGTGCAACAAAAATGTATAATGATCTAGGAGGTAACTTCTGGTGGTTTGGAATGAAACGTGATGTTGCCATGTATGTGAAGAAATGTTTGACATGCCAGCAAGTCAAAGCTGAACACTAGAGACCTGGTGGTAATTTATAGTCTATCCAGATACCGAAATGGAAGTGGGAGGATATAGCAATGGATTTCATTACTGGTTTGCCCAGGACTATGAATGGTTATGACACTATCTGGGTTTTGTGGATTGACTGACGAAGATGGTACATTTCATTCCTATCAAGATCACTTACTCTATGGAACGGTTAGCAGAACTCTATGTCAAGGAGATAGTACGACTTCATGGATTTCCCAAGTCAATCATCTCAGATCGTGATAGCAAGTTCACATCCAAGTTTTGGAAAAGCATTCAGACTACTATGGGGACCAAGTTGCATTTCAATACAGCTTTCCATCCTCAGACAGATGGCCAAACGGAGAGAATGAACCTGATCTTAGAAGATATGCTTCAGGCCTGTACACTCGATTTCAAGACCAGCTTGTGTAAAATACTACCATTAACAGAGTTTGCTTACAACAGCAACTATCAGGCGACGATTGGAATGGCACCTTATGAGGCCCTAGATGGACGAAAATGTAGGTCGCCTGTATGTTGGCATGAAGCTGGTGAGAAGAAGTTGATGGAAAGCGTCGATGCTGAAAGGATTGATTTTGTCAACAAAACTTCTAAGATGATAAAGTTGATAAGAAGAAGAATAGAGACTGCTTAAAGTTGTCAAAAGAGTTATGCTGACAAGAGAAGAAGACCCTTAGAGTTCACTATAGGCAAATTTGTGTTTTTGAAAGTTACGCCGATGAAAGGAGTTATGAGGTTTGGGAAGAAAGGCAAATTGAACCCGAGGTTTATCAGACCTTATGAGATTGTGAAGCGGATAGGCAAAGTAGCTTATCAGCTGAGGTTGCCTTTAGAAATGTCTACAATGCATGATGTGTTTCATGTTTCGATGCTCAAGAAATATGTCTCGGACCCAACGCATGTGATTGAGCCACAAGTGATCAAGATACGAGAAGACTTGAGTTATGAAGAAAAGCCAGAGGAGATACTCGATCGAAAAACCAAGACCTTGAGGAATAAAGAATTTCCATTGGTCAAGGTGTTATGGCGAAATCATCAAGCAGAAGAAGCTACATGGGAACGTAAGGATGACATAAGAACTAAGTATCCACAGCTGTTCTGAGTTTTGAGGATGAAACTCTTATAATTTGGGGGGAATTGTAACACTCGCCTATTTTATGTAATGGATAATGTTATATTAGTCAAGATGTTAAGCATTTTATTCCAAAATGATTCATGATATTATTGTCACTAACCAATTATTCTAAGTGTTATGACAGGTGACGATCACGTGAAATTGATGTACTCAAGTGTTCATGTTATTTACATTGTTTGTTTATTTATGATTCATTAATGATTTAAATGTTATGATGTATTCTAGTATGTAAAGACAGTTCGGCAGGCCGAACCTTCAAGTTCGGCAAGCCAAATTGTCCCTCGAGCATCAACAGGCCAATGGAAAGCATCGGCAGGCCGAAGTGAGGAATCGGTAGGCCGAAGATGGCTGATGAACAATCAGCAGGAATCTCTCCAAATTTTGTGATTGAGATAATTACGATGATTGGTTATGATTGGATGATGATTTGTGATTGATTGGCTTAGTTTTGGATTGATTGCTTTAAATTTGGTAAAGAAACCATTGACTTTGCATTGATTTGAGTTAATTGATATGGTTTCCCATATTAAAATTGGTGAAGTATGGTAAGTTTTTCTAAATGATTTGACTTTCTCTAATTTCCTCTCCATTTACACGTGAATATCCTCAATTTTAGTTAGAAAATTTTTGAATTAATAGAGAGTTTTGACTCCTTTTACGTTATGCTCATTTACGTTATATTTCTCTCTCTCTCTTTTTTTTCTTAGACGTTCTCTATCTTTCTCCTCTCTCTCTTTCACGTTTTCTTTCTTGTTCTCTTCCTCAATTCTCTTGTTCTCTTTGAGAAATATTGAGTTTTCTTTGGTCGAATTTGAAGAAAGTGGAGAGAAATTGTTTTTTAAGGTACGAACTCATTTTTTGGTATTTCTGAAAAGTATTTCTCCTCCTCAATCTGACTGCCATAACTTTTTCTAGGTATTTTATTTTGCTCTGAAATTTTAATATGATGTTCACATATATGTTATGCAAAGTTCCTCCAAGTTTCACGTTATTTCAATATTTCTATGATAAGTTATGAATTTTCTTCTCTCTACCACTCGCAGTAAATTAATGCTGATTGAATATGTTGCATGAAAATATGAGTTTTGTTCATAACGTAAATGAATGTTATTTTGTACGAAATTGGGCAAATATGTTTATGTATAGGTTAATGTATGAATTGAAAAGTCTCATGATAATATGAAATATATTTTATGTAATATGAAATTTTTATTGAAGCTAGGTTTATAGACTGTTTTATCGGTAAATTGTTGAACTCCTAGTTTTGTGATGATTTGTGTGACTAAATGATTTTATTTGATGATAAAATATTTTAGTGGTTCTGTAACTTTATGTTAATAAGTTGTCTTATGAATTTTAGGGTCATCATATTTTTATTTTAATTATGGGAATATGATGATTGCTTATAACTCACTACATGAATTGATTATGATTATTGTGTCTTTGAGTTCAAACACACGTTTTGGAATGTAAGGAATTTATTTAAAGGTGATTTTTGGATATGTTAAAGTTTTATATGTCTATTATATGTGTTAATTTTTGTAGATTTTTATCTGGTATGGAAATGTAATATATGGACTTGAGTTTAGAGTTGTTCACTGAATTATTATTGCTGGCAGTTTTGGAAGTGTGATTTATGTGACATGGTTTAAATTACCAAATGAAATTTTTATGACAAATGAAAAATCACGATAATATATTTATGTATTATTTTGGTTCCTGCCAAGTGTGGTACTTAAATTATATGAGAATGTTGAGTTGTTGAATTTAGAATTCATGGAGGTTAGAAAATGTTTGTGTTGGTAGTTTGTTCTTATGATTTATGGATAATGAAAATGTGTTATAAATTATGTTTTCTAAGAGATGACTGTATGAGTGATGAATTATGAAATGGAGGATTTAATTCTATGAAAATAAATATTAATTTTTATGTATCTTTTAATGAATGTATGACATGAACACATTATGAAGAAGAGCACATCAAGACCGCGGCATCATCACCAACAATATTAAGGTTAAGTAAGTTAGCCAAAAAGTAAGTACATTCTCACCTGCAACATCATATATTTTATAAGGTTTGAAATTATGTTCATGATGATATCTATGATGATTTTATGATGATTTCCTTTAAAGGTTTCTTATGAAAGATTTTCATGTTCAAAAGTTATACATGTATGATGATGACAAATTTCAAAGCATGAAAATTATATATATATATGTATCACCTAAATAAGTGTTGCACACCAATGTTATGATATGATATGTTATGATGTCATGTTTAGTTTAGGATTAGCTACCCTTCTCCTCTCATGACGACGCGCCTACAATGATGATTATGGTGCAATACTTGGGCCCTTAAGATAAAATAAATTAAGTTTTAACATGGATAAAGTTATGAAAGATATGTTCCTTAAGAAATTGTGCTTAGTGCACTATTATGTTGATGATGATGATGATGTTCATAAAATGTTTTAAGTTGTGAGATAATAATGTACTTACTAAGCTTTAGCTTATTCAAGTTTATATCATGTTGCAGATAAGGGTAAGAAGGTGATGGACTAGGCGGAGACGTAGAAAGGCGTGTGAGTTAAGCAAGATGAATTATAATCGGAAGCACGGCAAGGAAGAAAGTTTTTAATGATTAAATCTAGTTTTATAATTTGAACATGTTTATTGATAAGTTTTAAAGAATTCATGAACTATGTTTTATTATTTTATCTTATTATATTAAGTATATGGTCTTCCGCGATTGAAGTATTGATTCTCGATTTAAAAATTAATTTTCTAATTTTTCTTAGTCGGTCGGCCTGCCGAACAATGAAGATCGGCCTACCGAACCTAGCAAAACTTTAAAACCCTGCTTTTGCAGAGCCTCGGGTGGCCTGCTGGTGGATGTTTTCTGACCTGCCAAAGTCTCAAGTTCGGCTGTCGAACAGTGAGAGCTGATTGTTTTAAAATGTTGTGATGTTTCTTTTTAAACTATGATTTTATTATTTGGAATGTTTAACTACTTAAAGAATGTTTATGATCAAGTAAATTATTATTATTATTATTATGGATTAAATTATTGAATGTTGTCAAAAAAAAAAAAGCATGCATGGATCCTGGATATGATTTCTTAATTATGTTTCCAATTAAGTTTTATGTTTTTCACAACAATTAAGTTTTGTTCAAATGGTTATCCTAAAATAAAAGCATGTATGTAATGTTGAAAGTATGACATCTATGACGTCCGTAAGGGGGACGTTACACCATTCCCAAAGTGCTCAAAGTTTTCTTAGCCTTATGCATACTAGTTAGTAATTTATTGCCCTCTAGTAGAAGCCTTCCTTGAAATTCCAAAAGTTTTGTGACTCTAGAATTTGACCACCCGCTCGATGTTTGAAGTTCCATACTCCAACTAAAGTGGACAATTTAGTGAAATTGGTATACTCCTCATACACGGGTGTTTCAGCATTATTCATCATTGTCCCAAATTAATCCGTATGATGTAAAAAATGTTCTTTCAAAATTTGACCATTTCAACCATCTTGTTGTGATCATCCATATTATCTTCCATAAGAGCTACCTTTTCTTTACTTACTAAAGTTGGATTGAACTTAGACTCGCCATGAAAATGCCACGTTTGGTAACTACTTATAATCCCATTTTAAAATGAATGCCCTCTAACAATTGGAATTGAATGAGATCTATTGTTTCCATATTGAACACAAAAAGACATGGAATTTTATCACCATGGAAATGAGTTTTGGCAAAATCTAAGACCTCTTTCACACTATTCACATATTTTGTAGAAAATCAAAAATCTCATATCCATTCCCTATCCATTTCATAAGTCCTAAATTGAAATAACAAGTAATACAATTCAATTAAAAACAATTTCATAAATTACACAAATCTATCATATTATAATAATAAATTATAACTAATCATATCCAAATAACAAAACAAATTAATCATATCTATATCCAAATAACTAATCGTGTCCACTTAAACAATAAACATTGATCAATAATCAACAAAATCAAAACCAATTTATAAATATACCGAATAAAATGATTCCAATTAGGATGGAGATTAAGGAGGATGGAGGTAGAGAGTGTAATGACCGAGAAAACGTCATCAATGAAACCTAATATTTAATTAGGTTTAATTAATAAATTTATTCTTAAAAATGTAAAATTTTGTAAAAATTGTAATTTCTGTGAAAATTACAATAAAATATGAATGAGCGGCATTGATTGCAAATTTTATGGCATATGTAATGCAATGGTGGATATTATAAAATACAAATTTTATGAGTTTGATGACTCAGAGATTTGTGGATAATATCCATAAAATGAATATCATGTCACAATTAATTGTGAAATTGTGATATAAATGAATGAATGATTAGAATATAAATAGGACATAGAGGTTGTCCTAACCCTAACCGGGGGGTAGAAAGAAGGCCAGAGCAGTATAAGAATACTGCTAAATGAAAACGCAGATACGAAAAATGTCACGATTAGCCTCCAAAAGTAAATGAAAAGTAAGTTAAATATTTTTATACAGTCTAAGGATAGAAAGTACACTGATTTGACCACGGTAGTATAGAAAAAATACTGTGTGGTAAAAAATTACACAGTATAAATTTTTAACTCCACAAAGTGGACACTCCTTGATTTTCTATTGGGCCACATGTCAAGAAAAGTGGCCCAATCACCTTGTGACACCTAGTGGTATACTCATGGGTTACCATGAGTCACCAAATGTGATAAGGATGCATTTATGGCAAGTTTATCACAAATTTTGTTTTCTTTCCTTTCCTTCCAAGATCCGGCAGCCATGTCCAGGTCTCTAAAAAAATTTCTCAGCCCCCAAACTTTGCAAAAATAACCCCAAACAAGTTTTACAAGCAAGTACAAGGATTTCCCACAAGTTTTAAGGTAAAATCCTAAACTTTTTCATGAGTTTTCAAGGGATTTTTCATGGGTAAAGGGCAAAGATTAATCCATGCAATTTTTGCATGAAAATGAAGTCCAATAAGAAGTTCAAGAAGCCTTTGAAGGCTAGAAATCCAAAAAGTGTTATTTGGGTAAGTTTTAAAGTCTAAAGTTTTGAATTTTGTTTTGATTTTATTCTTTCAAACCCATGAGGGGTTTTGAGCATGTATTTGCTGGAATTTTATGTATATGTGATGATTGGCAAGTTTGAGTTGTGAAACTTTGGTTAATAGTGCAAAACGGTAGTTTTTGCAAAAAGTATTATTTTTGCAATTTTGATGTTAGACTTTACAAAAGTGATGTTTGAGTATGAGAATCTGTTGATTAAGGCATGGAATGGTTTCTGCAGGGGTAGAATTACAATTTGTAAACGTATTTTTGTAAAAATGCCATAGGGACTAAATTGAAAGAAAAAGTTCCTTCTCGGCATATTTGAAAAATAGTCAAAAACACCCCTGTACAGTGAAATTTTGGGAAACGTTAAAATACGAAAGTTGTAGATCTCGATGAAAATGTCAAGCCACACTGGTGGTTTGCCTAAAAACTCAATCGTTTGTGAGTTTTTGATTTTTCAAGAATTTGTTAAAAGTGAACAAAGTGTTAAATGGCAAAAATGTCATTTTTCAAAATGATTTAAGGTATGGTACCTTAAGTAAAAATGATCCTTGAGAAAAATAGGAAATTTTGATGCAAAGAAGTAAATTTTAGTCCCGGGGGTAAAATCGTCAAAATTTTCAGTTCAGGGACTAAACTGCAAAGTTTTATGAAAATGGGGCATAATTGAGAAATAAAGGGATTTGACCCACTAGGGTGTTATTTTGAAATTAGTATGTGGTTATTTTCATAAGAATAACGAAATCGAGCTCGAGAATGTTAGTGGACCCACGAAGGGCAAAATCGTCATTTTTGCCCAAATAACCCGAACCATTTTGAAATGTTTCCAATGTGATAAGAAAACGACTAGAAAGGTTCCCGCCCTTCGTTAGAAATGATAGGGTAAAGTTAGATAAAAATAAGAAAAAAAAAACAGTGGTTTTTAGAGTTGTACATAGTAATGCAACTCAATTTATTAACTAACGGATGTTTCGTATCGAAACATAGTGAAATTTGGCTAATGGCTTTGTAATTGGCCAACAGGATCTTAGGAGTCTAGGAGAAGGAAAATCGAGATTAAGTTGCCCGACATTCGCATCAAGTAAGTACCCTTCCCACCCACAGTATGAAATGTAGGTTTAGAAAGAAATGTATGTATATGTATACCTGTGCGTATAATTAAGTTTAAACTGTATTTTGCCATGATATGAATACCTAGGGGTATAGTCATGTATGAATAATTGTGAGCATATTAATGTGTACCAGTGTGTACAAGATGTTATGTACCTGTGTGTACAATAATGAAAATGAGCATGTGTATCATGATTTTGTATCTGTGTGTATAATATGTTATGTACTTGTGTGTACAATAATGAAAATGAGCATGTGTATCATGATTTTGTACCTGTGTGTACAATGATAAATACTTGAGTATGTATAAAGTAGGTATCTGTGTATACATTTGATGTTAAGTACCTATGAGTACATTATGCTATATACTTGTGCGTATATTAATGTATACCAGTGTGTATAAAAAGTAAGTACCTGTGTGTACTATGCTATGCAAGAGAATTTATGTTTCATGGATAATATGTGATTATCACTTCATGCATGGTATGTCAACCATAATAAAGGGACTGGTAAATGTATCACCAGAAATTAAGAAAAGTGTCGTACCGACTCCTGACTCAAGGGGAGTTTAAAGGATATGTTACGGTCACGGTGTTACGTAGACCTAAATGAAATTGCGCAATGGTACGAACACTTGGGCCCTAATAAAGATAAGAAATGATGAGTATAAAGAAAGTTTATAAGAAAGCATAATTGATTCATGCATTCATATGAATATCCATGTGGGATTTATGGGACTTACAGAGCGTTAGCTCATTAAGTATTTCATGCTGTAGGTATTCCGGCGAGAAGGTCAAAATAAGTTCAAATGGTGAGCTGGCGGAGGGTTGGATGATGTACAGATTGGGTATGGAGTCCGTTGCTGTAATGTTTTCCGCTACGTATGTTTAAAGTTATTTTGTAATGAAATATTTGAAAGAAAGATGTTATGAAAGTAAAAGTATTAATTATGTAAATACAAGTATGTGAAAGTATTTTGAGAATTATCAAGTTAATGTAAGTAAATTATTTATTTCTGTTTAAAAAAAAATTCCTAAATTTTTCCCCTAAAGTAAGTAAGAAAGAGTTTTATCACAGCCTGAAAAGGCGGGTTGTGACAGTTGGTATCAGAGCGAAAATCTTGCCATCCTACTACACATCGTCGTCTGCCCCATTGCCATAGCTCAAGTAAGATAGTTTGATTTTAAGAATAAGACTGTTCAGTACTACTTTATATGACACTGTTATGTTAATTACAACAATAAATATAGTATATGGCGGAGCCGCATCATGATCGTGATATGGAAGCTGATCGAAGAGCCAGTATTGCTTTTCAAGAGGAGATGCCACCGCGGCATTATGGGAGTCGGCAGCCAATGGTGTAGACCGAATGGCTTAGTTGAAGTGACTTTTAACGCCTGTCATATGCCACCGCATCTTCTAGTTTTATTGGCCTCAAGATTATTGATGAGGGAAGCCTTAGTATATGGTTAAGGATTGAACCTGACAAGCAACCACGGGACTGGTAAGGTTCTAGAGGACAGATTCTAGCTAAGTTGCACCCATACCACCAGCAAACGTTATTCCAGTCTAGGTGATTTCGATGTTATGAGCGGATGGGAGACACCGATTGTACCTATGAGTAAGATCGGTATAAGGAAGACACGTAGGCGAACTAGTAGATCATTACATTCTTAAATTTCGCGGTACTATGGTACCATTGATTCCGCCACAATTACCCTTACGGTGCATTTAAGATCTGGTTTGGAGAAATCTTCCCAATGCGGTCCAGCAGCAAATACCGTATCCCCGAAATTACCTTAGTATCCATGATTCTCTTATGGCGGCATTACATGCAGACTATAATGTAGCCGTACCATTAAAAGATCCTCTAGTAGGTATGGATGATGATGAGGATGATGATGATGATGTTGATGATGATAATAATGATAACATTGATGAAGAGCCTGTGCCTTTAGAGCCTATAATCGCAAGTGATGATAAGTCGACTGATTCGGATATGGAGGAAGAAGAGAAATCCTAAGGAGGGTTCCGAATATAGTGACATGTCTAAAGTCGAGTTCGACAAAAAAAATTTTTTTAAGAAAATCTTTGTGGATTATGATGTACATAGATGAGATATTAGTACAGTTTTGGGCTTTGATGCCCTTGTATATGCATGTATGTTGGCTAGTGGTGTCCTTCTCAGCAAGAAGGTATATGTAGCCAGAAGTGATAATTGCTCCCGGAGACGATATGAATAGTTATGTATGAAAAGAAAGTATGTATATATGTATGTTCGTTATGCATGTAATGTTATGGAGAATGTAAAAAGGAAATGAAATGTATGAATGATTATGAAATGAAATGTACGAAAGGAAAGGAAATGAAATGTATGAATGCTAATGAAATGAAATGTATGAAGGTAAAGGAAATGAAATGTATGAATGATTATGAAATGAAATGTACGAAAGGAAAGGAAATGAAATGTATGAATGCTAATGAAATGAAATGTATGAAGGTAAAGGAAATGAAATGTATGAATGCTAATGAAATGAAATGTACGAAGGTAAAGGAAATGAAATGTATGACGCAAGATATTGAGTTCATGTAATTGTGTATGTTTGCATGTATTTATGTTGTTTGAATACATGCAGTTATTGATTGGATACTATTAAGTTAATAGTATGTACTAACATAGTAACGAAAATACACGATAGATATATATAACGATTGATATCAATGGCTGATATACCAGCTGCTACAGCTGTTCCGGTAGTATCCACTACTGAAATTTTACGAAAGATTCCAGAGAATGAAGGCCCTGGAATTTGATGGATCTACAGACCCCTTAGAGGTCGACGATTGGCTTACAGACATAGAAAGGGTTCTGAAATTTATGGGACTTAGTGACCATGAAAAAGTCCTATGTGTTTTGTTTTCTCTCACTAAAGATGCTAGGAGACGGTGGGAGTCGGTAGAGAGTAAAAGGAATGTAGACAACATGACAGGGCCAGATTTTGTTGAAGAATTTGGCAGGGCTTATTTTAATGTAGAAATCGTGGCAGCCCAACAAGAAGAATTTAATAATTTTAAGCAAGGCAATGTATCCGTAGCTGACGCTGTAAAGAGGTTTAATCAGCTAGCACGGCTTTGTCCCGAGTTAGTACCCACTGATCGGGAACGAATAAGACGGTTAATGAGAATGTTCAAAATCGACATTGCCCTTGTAGTCGATATTGGAGGGCAAGCTCCCAAGGATGTAGAGGATTGCATTAAACGGGCGACCAAAGTAGAGTTTAGAATTGCCCGCGATAAGGAGGAAAGAGCAAGGATTTTCAAAGCATAGAAGGAGGAGAAAGCTTTGGCCAAGGAAAGTCAAGCTGTACAAGCAAAAGGACAAGGAAGTGTTCCAAGTCAAGGGCTGTCCTAAAACGTTCAAGCAAGACACAACTACATTGCTAACGGCAAAAGGAAATGGAACGTGAATAATGCAAAGAAATCAAAAGTTCAACCCCATAAGAGGATTAAAGATGTAGGAAACAATAAACCCCTTTTGCAGTCAATGTGGGAAAAGACATGTAGGGGAATGCAAGGCTAGCACGAACAAGTGCTATATCTGGGGAACGAAGGGCATTATGCCAAGAATTGTTTTTCTAATTCCCAAAGTCAGAACAGTCATGCTCAGTAGAGGTCTCAAAGAAACCAATTACATACAGTTCAAGTTCAGGCACAAATTGAAGTCCCTAGTGTTAGTCAAGGGCGACTAGAAGCTCCGGAACCAAGTGGGTGAATTTATGCCCACATGAAGAAGAAAGAAGATGCAGGAACCTCATCGATGGTAACATGTTAGTTTTCTGTTGCCAACACTGATGTATATATTTTATTTGATTCTGGGGCAACATATTCGTTTGTATCGCTTAAGTCTACGAAACGAATAGGAAGTAAAAGAGATAGGATAGAGCAAACCTTTAGAATTGCACTACCCTCTGGGGAGGTATTAAGTGCTGATTATTGGTTACGTCATGTATCGATAGTCATATGTGGAAGGGAATTGTATATTGATTTTAGAATAATCGATATACAAGATTATAACGTCATCCTAGGAATGAATTTCCTAAGAAAATACACGGCTAAGATTAGTCATCGACACCGCAAGGTTACGTTTCGACCTTCCAGAAGTGAGAAGTTTATGTATTTAGGGAAAGTTCCCAAAGCTCCCAAAGCGTTGACTTCAGCATTAAAGGCAAGGAAGATGTTGGAAAATGGATGTACCGGTTATCTGGTGAATATAATAAGGAAAGATAAAGAAGCTCAGTTAGGACCAAAGAAGGTCCCCTATAGTAAATGAATTTATTGATGTGTTTCCGGAAGAGTTGCAGACTTACCACCAGAACGAAAAATTTCGTTTAAATCGAATTGACCCCCGAAACAGCCACAATTTTTTTAAGGCGTCATATTAAATGACTCTTGGGAAACTCAAGGAACTTCAGGCGCAGCTAAAGGAAATATTGGACAAGGGGTTCATCCGACCAAGTTATTCCCCATGGGGAGCACCTGTTCTATTTGTTAAGAAGAAGGATGGAATGTTACGAATGTGTATTGATTATCGGGAACTAAACAAGATCTCGATTAAGAACAAGTATCCACTCCTAAGGATCGATGATTTGTTTGACCAACTTAAAGGAGCGTCAGTATTCTCAAAGATTGATCTACGCTCAAGATATCATTAACTTCGAGTTAAAGAATAAGATATACCAAAGACAGCATTCCGAACACGTTATGGGCATTATAGGTTCTGCGTCATGCCTTTTAGACTGACCAATGCCCTAGCAGCTTTCATGGATCTCATGAATCAAAGGATACCTCGATAAGTTCGTTATTGTCTTCATCGACGATATTTTCATATACTCAAGAACGCCAGAGGAACATGAAAAGCACTTGAGGATTGCACTATAATTATTGAGAAGGCATCAGTTGTACGCC
Source organism: Artocarpus heterophyllus (assembly GCA_025403435.1). Lineage (NCBI taxonomy): Eukaryota > Viridiplantae > Streptophyta > Magnoliopsida > Rosales > Moraceae > Artocarpus > Artocarpus heterophyllus. The sequence continues at coordinate 33,603,196 of CM046348.1, read as the reverse complement.
AAGTTCTCAAAATGTGAGTTTTAGCTGGAGAAGGTTCAATTCCACAAACACGTGGTGACACAAGAAGGAGTATCTGTTGATCCTTCTGAAGTTGAGCAGTGAATAAGTGGCCTACACCGAAAAGTGTGTCAGAAATTAGAAGTTTCCTCGGTTTAGCAGGCTACTATCAACGTTTTGTAGAAGGATTTTCCTGACTTGCAGCACCATTCACTGCACTTACATGAAAAGCAACAAAGTATGAATAGACTAAGAAATGCAAAGAAAGTTTCCAAGGATTAAAAAGGACGACTTACAAGTACACTAGTACTGACAATAGCAGATCCGAACCATGGAACGTTCGTGATCTATAGTGATGCATCAAAAATAGGATTGGGAGCCGTATTTATGCAAAATGGAAAAGTGATTGCTTATACATCCCAACAGTTAGAGGATTATGAAAGGAATTATCCAACGTTTGACTTAGAGTTAGCGGCAGTTGTATTTGTGTTGAAGATATAGTGTCACTACTTGTATGGAGCAAGATGTGAGATTTACACAGATCATCAAAGTCCAAAGTATATCTTCACACAGAAAAAGTTCAACATGAGACAGCGAAGGTGGCTTGAGTTGGTCAAAGACGACGACTGTGAGATTTTGTATCACCCGGGAAAGGCTAATCAAGTAGCCAATGCCCTTAGTTGTAGAACAACGTCCTTGCTAGTAACGGTATAGATGATAACAAAACCTCTCCAAAAAAGGATTTGATGGAAGCAGAAATAGAGCTAGTCACAGGAAGATTAGCTAATTGATCCTTTCAACCAACTATGTTGGAGAATTTAAAAGAGCGACAAGAAGCAGATCCGTCGCTGCTTAAAGTTAGGAATGAAGTTCTTAAAAACAAAGAAACAGAATTTAGCATTTTGAAAGATAGTATCATCCGTTACAAGAGTAGGATATACATTCCCAATGATGAAGGATTAAAGAAGCAAGTATTAGAAGAAACTCATGAAACACCATATGTGGCTCATCTAGGAGCTACTAAAATGTACCAAGATTTGAAAGAACACTATTGGTGGAATGTAATGAAGAATGACGTCACGAGATTCGTCAGCAAATGCCTTACATGCCAGAAGGTAAAAGATGAGCATCAACGACCAACAGGCGAATTACAAAAGATTGAAATCCTAGAGTGGAAATAGGATCAGATAACTATGGACCTGATAACTGGGCTACCCAGAACTACGGGTGGACATGATGGTATATGGGTAATTATTGATAGATTGACTAAATCCTACCCATTAAACTCAGTAGTTCTATAGAACGACTAGCTGAACTATACGTAACCCAAATAGTTAGATACCACTGAGTTTCGAAGTCTACCATTTTTGATCGTAATGGTAGATTCACTTTCAAGTTTTGGAGAAGTGTTCATCAAGCAATGAGAACAAAGCTGACGTTCAACACAGCCTTCCACCCATAAACGGACGGTCAATCAGAAAGGACCATCCAGAATTTAGAGGATATGTTAAGAGCATGTGTGCTAGATTTTAAGAGAGGATGGGATAAAAAGCTTCCTCTGATCGAATTTGTATACAACAATAATTGTCGAAGCTCCATTGGTATGGTTCCATATGAAGCTCTATATGGAAGGAGATGTAGACCACCCTTACATTGGTACGAAACCCAAGAAAATGGCTTTTAGTCGGCAAAAGAGATATGCTAATCGACGACGGAGACCTTTGAAGTTTCAAGTAGGAGACTTGGTCTTTTTAAAGATAATGCCCATGAAAGGAAATTGTAAGATTTAGAAAGAAAAGAAAGCTCAGTCCAAGGTATATTGGACCATTTGAGATCTTGAAACGGATAGGCAGTATAGTTTATAAGTTAGCCTTACCCTCTAATCTAGCATTGGTACACAATGTATTCCATGTGTCCATGCTAAAAAAAAAAGTATGTGCCAGACCCTTCACATGTTCTTCAGCCGGAAGAAATTGACATACAGGAAATTTTGTCTTATGGAGAAAAAACCAGTTCAAATTCTGGCACAAGAAAAGAAGGAATTAAGGAACAATAAGATACCTCTGGTCAAAGTTTTATGGCGCAACCAACAAGTAGAAGAGGCAACGTGGGAGCGAGAGGATGAAATAAGGAAAGACTACCACGAATTATTTTGATTTTCGAGGACGAAAATTCTTAAGGGGGGTAGATTGTAATGACCGAGAAAACGTCATCAATGACACCTAATATTTAATTAGGTTTAATTAATGAATTTATTCTTTAAAATGTGAAATTTTGTAAAAATTATAATTTCTATGAAAATTACAATAAAATAAGAATGAGCGGCATTGATTGCAAATTTTATGGCATATGTAATGCAATGGTGGATATTATAAAATACAAATTTTATGAGTTTGATGACTCAGAGATTTATGCATAATATCCATAAAATGAATTTCATGTCACAATTAATTGTGAAATTATGATATAAATGAATGAATGATTAGAATATAAATAGGACATAGAGGTTGTCCTCACCCTAACCGGGGGGTAGAAAGAAGGCCAGAGCAGTATAAGAATACTGCTAAATGAAAACGCAGATACGAAAAATGTCACGATTAGCCTCCAAAAGTAAACAAAAAGTAAGTTAAATACTTTTATACAGTATAAGGATAGAAAGTACACTGATTTGACCACGGCAGTATAGGAAAAATACTGTGTGGTAAAAATTACACAGTATAAATTTTTAACTCCACAAAGTGGACACTCCTTGATTTTCTATTGGGCCACATGCCAAGAAAAGTGGCCCTATCACCTTGTGACACCTATTGGTATACTCATGGGTTACCATGAGTCACCAAATGTGATAAGGATGCATTTATGGCAAGTTTATCACAAATTTTCTTTTCTTTCCTTTCCTTCCAAGATCCGGCAGCCATGTCCAGGTCTCTAAAAAAATTTCTCAGCCCCCAAACTTTGCAAAAATAACCCCAAACAAGTTTTACAAGCAAGTACAAGGATTTCCCACAAGTTTTAAGGTAAAATCCTAAACTTTTTCATGAGTTTTCAAGGGATTTTTCATGGGTAAAGGGCAAAGATTAATCCATGCTATTTTTGCATGAAAATGAAGTCCAAGAAGAAGTTCAAGAAGCCTTTGAAGGCTAGAAATCCAAAAAGTGTTATTTGGGTAAGTTTTAAAGTCTAAAGTTTTGAATTTTGTTTTGATTTTATTCTTTCAAACCCATGAGGGGTTTTGAGCATGTTTTTGCTGGAATTTTATGTATATGTGATGATTGGCAAGTTTGAGTTGTGAAACTTTGGTTTATAGTGCAAAATGCTAGTTTTTGCAAAAAGTGTTATTTTTGCAATTTTGATGTTAGACTTTGCAAAAGTGAGGTTTGAGTATGAGAATCTTTTGATTAAGGCATGGAATGGTTTCTGCAGGGGTAGAATTACAATTTGTAAATGGATTTTTGTAAAAAGGCCATAGGGACTAAATTGAAAGAAAAAGTTCCTTCTCGGCAGATTTGAAAAATAGTCAAAAACGCCCCTGTACAGTGAGATTTTGGGAAAAGTTAAAATATGAAAGTTGTAGATCTCGATGAAACTGTTTGTCCACGCTGGTGGTTTACCTAAAAACTCAATCGTTTGTGAGTTTTTAATTTTTCAAGAATTTGTTAAAAGTGAACAAAGTGTTAAATGGCAAAAATGTAATTTTTCAAAATGATTTAAGGTATGGTACCTTAAGTAAAAATGATCCTTGAGAAAAACAGGAAATTTTGATGCAAAGAAGTAAATTTTAGTCCCGGGGGTAAAATCGTCAAAATTTTCAGTTCAGGGACTAAACTGCAAAGTTTTATGAAAATGGGGCATAATTGAGAAATAAAGGGATTTGACCCACTAGGGTGTTATTTTGAAATTAGTATGTGGTTATTTTCGTAAGAATAACGAAATCGAGCTCGAGAATGTTAGTGGACCTATGAAGGGCAAAGTCGTCATTTTTGCCCAAATAACCCGAACCGTTTTGACATGTTTCCAATGTGATAAGAAAATGACTGGAAAGGTTCCCGCCCTTCATTAGAAATGATAGGGTAAAGTTAGATAAAAATAAGAAAAAAAAACAGTGGTTTTTAGAGTTGTACATAGTAATGCAACTCAATTTATTAACTAACGGATGTTTCGTATCGAAACATAGTGAAATTTGGCTAATGGCTTTGTAATTGGCCAACAGGATCTTAGGAGTCTAGGAGAAGGAAAATCGAGGTTAAGTTGCCCGACATTCGCATCAAGTAATTACCCTTCCCACCTACAGTATGAAATGTAGGTTTAGAAAGAAATGTATATATATGTATACCTGTGCGTATAATTAAGTGTAAACTTGTATGTTTGCCATGATATGAATACCTAGGGGTATAGTCATGTATGAATAATTGTGAGCACATTAATGTGTACCAGTGTGTGCAAGATGTTTTGTACCTGTGTGTACAATAATGAAAATGAGCATGTGTACCACGATTTTGTACCTGTGTGTGTAATATGTTATGTACTTGTGTGTACAATAATGAAAATGAGCATGTGTATCATGATTTCGTACCTGTTTGTACAATGATAAATACTTGAGTATGTATAAAGTAGGTATCTGTGTATACATTTGATGCTAAGTACCTATGAGTACATTATGCTATATACTTGTGCGTATATTAATGTATACCAGTGTGTATAAAAAGTAAGTACCTGTGTGTACTATGCTATGTAAGAGAATTTATGTTTCATGGATAATATGTGATTATCACTTCATGCATGGTATGTCAACCATAATAAAGGGACTGGTAAATGTATCACCAGAAATTAAGAAAAGTGTCGTACCGACTCCTGACTCAAGGGGAGTTTAAAGGATATGTTACGGTCACGGTGTTACGTAGACCTAAATGAAATTGCGCAATGGTACGAACACTTGGGCCCTAATAAAGATAAGAAATGATGAGTATAAAGAAAGTTTATAAGAAAGCATAATTGATTCATGCATTCATATGAATATCCATGTGGGATTTATGGGACTTACAGAGCGTTAGCTCATTAAGTATTTCATGTTGTATGTATTCCAGCGAGAAGGTCAGAATAAGTTCAAATGGTGAGCTGGCGGAGGGTTGGATGATGTGCAGATTGGGTATGGAGTCCGTTGCTGTAATGTTTTCCACTACGTTTGTTTAAAGTTATTTTGTAATGAAATATTTGAAAGAAAGATGTTATGAAAGTAAAAGTATTAATTATGTAAATACAAGTATGTGAAAGTATTTTGAGAATTATCAAGTTAATGTAAGTAAATTATTTATTTCTGTTTAAAAAAAAATTCCTAAATTTTTGCCCTAAAGTAAGTAAGAAAGAGTTTTATCACAGCCCGAAAAGGCGGGTTGTGACAGTTGGTATCAGAGCGGAAATCTTGCCATCCTACTGCACATCGTCGTCTGCCCCATTGCCATAGCTCAAGTAAGACAGTTTGATTTTAAGAATAAGAATGTTCAGTACTACTTTATATGACACTGTTATGTTAATTACAACAATAAATATAGTATATGGCGGAGCCGCATCATGATCGTGATATGGAAGCTGATCGAAGAGCCAGTATTGCTTTTCAAGAGGAGATGCCACCGCGGCATTATGGGAGTCGGTAGCCAATGGTATAGACCGAATGGCTTAGTTGAAGTGACTTTTAACGCCTGTCATATGCCACCGCATCTTCTAGTTTTATTGGCCTCAAGATTATTGATGAGGGAAGCCTTAGTATATGGTTAAGGATTGAACCTGACAAGCAACCACGGGACTGGTAAGGTTCTAGAGGACAGATTCTAGCTAAGTTGCACCCATACCACAAGCAAACGTTATTCCAGTCTAGGTGATTTCGATGTTATGAGCGGATGGGAGACACCGATTGTACCTATGAGTAAGATCGGTATAAGGAAGACACGTAGGCGAACTAGTAGATCATTACATTCTTAAATTTCGCGGTACTATGGTACCATTGATTCTGCCACAATTACCCTTACGGTGCATTTAAGATCTGGTTTGGAGAAATCTTCCCAATGCGGTCCAGCAGCAAATACCGTATCCCCGAAATTACCTTAGTATCCATGATTCTCTTATGGCGGCATTACATGCAGACTATAATGTAGCCGTACCATTAAAAGATCCTCTAGTAGGTATGGATGATGATGAGGATGATGATGATGATGTTGATGATGATAATAATGATAACATTGATGAAGAGCCTGTGCCTTTAGAGCCTATAATCGCAAGTGATGATAAGTCGACTGATTCGGATATGGAGGAAGAAGAGAAATCCTAAGGAGGGTTCCGAATATAGTGACATGTCTAAAGTCGAGTTCGACAAAAAAAAATTTTTTAAGAAAATCTTTGTGGATTATGATGTACATAGATGAGATATTAGTACAGTTTTGGGCTTTGATGCCCTTGTATATGCATGTATGTTGGCTCGTGGTGTCCTTCTCAGCAAGAAGGTATATGTAGCCGGAAGTGATAATTGCTCCCAGAGATGATATGAATAGTTATGTATGAAAAGAAAGTATGTATATATGTATGTTAGTTATGCATGTAATGTTATGGAGAATGTAAAAAGGAAATGAAATGTATGAATGATTATGAAATGAAATGTACGAAAGGAAAGGAAATGAAATGTATGAATGCTAATGAAATGAAATGTATGAAGGTAAAGGAAATGAAATGTATGAATGATTATGAAATGAAATGTACGAAAGGAAAGGAAATGAAATGTATGAATGCTAATGAAATGAAATGTATGAAGGTAAAGGAAATGAAATGTATGAATGCTAATGAAATGAAATGTACGAAGGTAAAGGAAATGAAATGTCTGACGCAAGATATTGAGTTCATGTAATTGTGTATGTTTGCATGTATTTATGTTGTTTGAATACATGCAGTTATTGATTGGATATTATTAAGTTAATAGTATGTACTAACATAGTAACGAAAATACACGATAGATATATATAACAATTGATATCAATGGCTGATATATAATGAGAATGTTCAAAATCGACATTGCCCTTGTAGTCGATATTGGAGGGCAAGCTCCCAAGGATGTAGAGGATTGCATTAAACGAGCGACCAAAGCTGAGTTTAGAATTGCCCGTGATAAGGAGGAAAGAGCAAGGATTTTCAAAGCATAGAAGGAGGAGAAAGCTTTGGCCAAGGAAAGTCAAGCTGTACAAGTAAAAGGACAAGGAAGTGTTCCAAGTCAAGGGCTGTCCTAAAACGTTCAAACAGGACACAACTACATTGCTAACGGCAAAAGGAAATGGAACGTAAATAATGCAAAGAAATCAAAAGTTCAACCCCATAAGAGGATTAAAGATGTAGGAAACAACAAACCCCTTTTGCAGTCAATGTGGGAAAAGACATGTAGGGGAATGCAAGGCTAGCACGAACAAGTGCTATATCTGGGGAAAGAAGGGCATTATGCCAAGAATTGTTTTTCTAATTCCCAAAGTCAGAATAGTCATGCTCAGTAGAGGTCTCAAGGAAACCAATTGCATACGGTTTAAGTTCAGGCACAAATTGAAGTCCCTAGTGTTAGTCAAGGGCGACTAGAAGCTCCGGAACCAAGTGGGCGAATTTATGCCCACATGAAGAAGAAAGAAGATGCAGGAACCTCATCGATGGTAACATGTTAGTTTTCTGTTGCCAACACTGATGTATATATTTTATTTGATTCTGGGGCAACATATTCGTTTGTATCGCTTAAGTCTACGAAACGAATAGGAAGTAAAAGAGATAGGATAGAGCAAACCTTTAGAATTGCACTACCCTCTGGGGAGGTATTAAGTGCTGATTATTGGTTACGTCATGTATCGATAGTCATATGTGGAAGGGAATTGTATATTGATTTTAGAATAATCGATATACAAGATTATAACGTCATCCTAGGAATGAATTTCCTAAGAAAATACACGGCTAAGATTAGTCATCGACACCGCAAGGTTACGTTTCGACCTTCCAGATGTGAGAAGTTTATGTATTTAGGGAAAGTTCCCAAAGCTCCCAAAGCGTTGACTTCAGCATTAAAGGCAAGGAAGATGTTGGAAAATGGATGTACCGGTTATCTGGTGAATATAATAAGGAAAGATAAAGAAGCTCAGTTAGGACCAAAGAAGGTCCCCATAGTAAAGGAATTTATTGATGTGTTTCCGGAAGAGTTGCAGACTTACCACCAGAACGAAAAATTTCGTTTAAAATCGAATTGACCCCCGAAACAGCCACAATTTTTTTAAGGCGTCATATTAAATGACTCTTGGGAAACTCAAGGAACTTCAGGCGCAGCTAAAGGAAATATTGGACAAGGGGTTCATCCGACCAAGTTATTCCCCATGGGGAGCACCTGTTCTATTTGTTAAGAAGAAGGATGGAATGTTACGAATGTGTATTGATTATCGGGAACTAAACAAGATCTCGATTAAGAACAAGTATCCACTCCTAAGGATCGATGATTTGTTTGACCAACTTAAAGGAGCGTCAGTATTCTCAAAGATTGATCTACGCTCAAGATATCATTAACTTTGAGTTAAAGAATAAGATATACCAAAGACAGCATTCCGAACACGTTATGGGCATTATAGGTTCTGCGTCATGCCTTTTAGACTGACCAATGCCCTAGCAGCTTTAATGGATCTCATGAATCAAAGGATACCTCGATAAGTTCGTTATTGTCTTCATCGACGATATTTTCATATATTCAAGAATGCCAGAGGAACATGAAAAGCACTTGAGGATTGCACTATAATTATTGAGAAGGCATCAGTTGTACGCCAAGTTCTCAAAATGTGAGTTTTAGCTGGAGAAGGTTCAATTCCACAGACTCGTGGTGACACAAGAAGGAGTATCTGTTGATCCTTCCGAAGTTGAGCAGTGAATAAGTGGCCTACACCGAAAAGTGTGTCAGAAATTAGAAGTTTCCTCGGTTTAGCAGGCTACTATCAACGTTTTGTAGAAGGATTTTCCTGACTTGTAGCACCATTCACTGCACTTACATGAAAAGCAACAAAGTATGAATAGACTAAGAAATGCGAAGAAAGTTTCCAAGGATTAAAAAGGACGACTTACAAGTACACTAGTACTGACAATAGCAGATCCGAACCATGGAACGTTCGTGATCTATAGTGATGCATCAAAAATAGGATTGGGAGCCGTATTTATGGAAAATGGAAAAGTGATTGCTTATACATCCCAACAGTTAGAGGATTATGAAAGGAATTATCCAACGTTTGACTTAGAGTTAGCGGCAGTTGTATTTGTGTTGAAGATATAGTGTCACTACTTGTATGGAGCAAGATGTGAGATTTACACAGATCATCAAAGTCCAAAGTATATCTTCACACAGAAAAAGTTCAACATGAGACAGCGAAGGTGGCTTGAGTTGGTCAAAGACGACGACTGTGAGATTTTGTATCACCCGGAAAAGGCTAATCAAGTAGCCAATGCCCTTAGTTGTAGAACAACGTCCTTGCTAGTAACGGTATAGATGATAACAAAACCTCTCCAAAAAAGGATTTGATGGAAGCAGAAATAGAGCTTGTCACAGGAAGATTAGCTAATTGATCCTTTCAACCAACTATGTTGGAGAATTTAAAAGAGCGACAAGAAGCAGATCCGTCGCTGCTTAAAGTTAGGAATGAAGTTCTTAAAAACAAAGAAACAGAATTTAGCATTTTGAAAGATAGTATCATCCGTTACAAGAGTAGGATATGCATTCCCAATGATGAAGGATTAAAGAAGCAAGTATTAGAAGAAACTCATGAAACACCATATGTGGCTCATCTAGGAGCTACTAAAATGTACCAAGATTTGAAAGAACACTATTGGTGGAATGTAATGAAGAATGACGTCACGAGATTCGTCAGCAAATGCCTTACATGCCAGAAGGTAAAAGATGAGCATCAACGACCAACAGGCGAATTACAAAAGATTGAAATCCTAGAGTGGAAATAGGATCAGATAACTATGGACCTGATAACTGGGCTACCCAGAACTACGGGTGGACATGATGGTATATGGGTAATTATTGATAGATTGACTAAATCCTACCCATTAAACTCAGTAGTTCTATAGAACGACTAGCTGAACTATACGTAACCCAAATAGTTAGATACCACTGAGTTTCGAAGTCTACCATTTTTGATCGTAATGGTAGATTCACTTTCAAGTTTTGGAGAAGTGTTCATCAAGCAATGAGAACAAAGCTGACGTTCAACACAGCCTTCCACCCATAAACGGACGGTCAATCAGAAAGGACTATCCAGACTTTAGAGGATATGTTAAGAGCATGTGTGCTAGATTTTAAGAGAGGATGGGATAAAAAGCTTCTTCTGATCGAATTTGTATACAACAATAATTGTCGAAGCTCCATTGGTATGGTTCCATATGAAGCTCTGTATGAAAGGAGATGTAGACCACCCTTACATTGGTACGAAACCCAAGAAAATGGCTTTTAGTCGGCAAAAGAGATATGCTAATCGACGACGGAGACCTTTGAAGTTTCAAGTAGGAGACTTGGTCTTTTTAAAGATAATGCCCATGAAAGGAAATTGTAAGATTTAGAAAGAAAAGAAAGCTCAGTCCAAGGTATATTGGACCATTTGAGATCTTGAAACGGATAGGCAGTATAGTTTATAAGTTAGCCTTACCCTCTAATCTAGCATTGGTACAGAATGTATTCCATGTGTCCATGCTAAAAAAAAAAGTATGTGCCAGACCCTTCACATGTTCTTCAGCCGGAAGAAATTGACATACAGGAAATTTTGTCTTATGGAGAAAAAACCAGTTCAAATTCTGGCACAAGAAAAGAAGGAATTAAGGAACAATAAGATACCTCTGGTCAAAGTTTTATGGCGCAACCAACAAGTAGAAGAGGCAACGTGGGAGCGAGAGGATGAAATAAGGAAAGACTACCACGAATTATTTTGATTTTCGAGGACGAAAATTCTTAAGGGGGGTAGATTGTAATGACCGAGAAAACGTCATAAATGAAACCTAATATTTAATTAGGTTTAATTAATGAATTTATTCTTTAAAATGTGAAATTTTGTAAAAATTGTAATTTCTATGAAAATTACAATAAAATATGAATGAGCGGCATTGATTGCAAATTTTATGGCATATGTAATGCAATGGTGGATATTATAAAATACAAATTTTATGAGTTTGATGACTCAGAGATTTGTGCATAATATCCATAAAATGAATTTCATGTCACAATTAATTGTGAAATTGTGATATAAATGAATGAATGATTAGAATATAAATAGGACATAGAGGTTGTCCTAACCCTAACCGGGGGGTAGAAAGAAGGCCAGAGCAGTATAAGAATTCTGCTAAATGAAAACGCAGATACAAAAAATGTCACGATTAGGCTCCAAAAGTAAACAAAAAGTAAGTTAAATATTTTTATACAGTCTAAGGATAGAAAATACACTGATTTGACCATGGCAGTATAGGAAAAATACTGTGTGGTAAAAAATTACATAGTATAAATTTTTAACTCCACAAAGTGGACACTCCTTGATTTTCTATTGGGCCACATGCCAAGAAAAGTGGCCCAATCACCTTGTGGCACCTAGTGGTATACTCATGGGTTACCATGAGTCACCAAATGTGATAAGGATTCATTTATGGCAAGTTTATCACAAATTTTCTTTTCTTTCCTTTCCTTCCAAGATCCGGCAGCCATGTCCAGGTCTCTAAAAAAATTTCTCAGCCCCCAAACTTTGCAAAAATAACCCCAAACAAGTTTTACAAGCAAGTACAAGGATTTCCCACAAGTTTTAAGGTAAAATCCTAAACTTTTTCATGAGTTTTCAAGGGATTTTTCATGGGTAAAGGGCAAAGATTAATCCATGCTATTTTTGCATGAAAATGAAGTCCAAGAAGAAGTTCAAGAAGCCTTTGAAGGCTAGAAATCCAAAAAGTGTTATTTGGGTAAGTTTTAAAGTCTAAAGTTTTGAATTTTGTTTTGATTTTATTCTTTCAAACCCATGAGGGGTTTTGAGCATGTATTTGCTGGAATTTTATGTATATGTGATGATTGGCAAGTTTGAGTTGTGAAACTTTGGTTTATAGTGCAAAATGATAGTTTTTGCAAAAAGTGTTATTTTTGCAATTTTGATGTTAGACTTTGCAAAAGTGATGTTTGAGTATGAGAATCCTTTGATTAAGGCATGGAATGGTTTCTGCAGGGGTAGAATTACAATTTGTAAACAATTTTTGTAAAAATGCCATAGGGACTAAATTGAAAGAAAAAGTTCCTTCTCGGCAGATTTGAAAAATAGTCAAAAACGCCCCTGTACAGTGATATTTTGAGAAAAGTTAAAATACAAAAGTTGTAGATCTCGATAAAACTATTAGGCTGCGCGGGCGGTTTGCCTAAAAACTCAATCGTTTGTGAGTTTTTGATTTTTCAAGAATTTGTTAAAAGTGAACAAAGTGTTAAATGGCAAAAATGTCATTTTTCAAAATGATTTAAGGTATGGTACCTCAAGTAAAAATGATCCTTGAGAAAAATAGGAAATTTTGATGGAAAGAAGTAAATTTTAGTCCCGGGGGTAAAATCGTCAAAATTTTCAGTTCAGGGACTAAACTGCAAAGATTTATGAAAATGGGGCATAATTGAGAAATAAAGGGATTTGACCCACTAGGGTGTTATTTTGAAATTAGTATATGGTTATTTTCATAAGAATAACGAAATCGAGCTCGAGAAGGTTAGTGGACCCACGAAGGGTAAAATCGTCATTTTTTCCCAAATAACCCGAACCGTTTTGAAATGTTTCCAATGTGATAAGAAAATGACTAGAAAGGTTCCCGCCCTTCGTTAGAAATGATAGGGTAAAGTTAGATAAAAATAAGAAAAAAAAACAGTGGTTTTTAGGGTTGTACATAGAAATGCAACTCAATTTATTAACTAACGGATGTTTCGTATCGAAACATAGTGAAATTTGGCTAATGGCTTTGTAATTGGCCAACAGGATCTTAGGAGTCTAGGAGAAGGAAAATCGAGGTTAAGTTGCCTGACATTCGCATCAAGTAAGTACCCTTCCCACCTACAGTATGAAATGTAGGTTTAAAAAGAAATGTATGTATATGTATACCTGTGCGTATAATTAAGTGTAAACTTGTATGTTTGCCATGATATGAATACCTAGGGGTATAGTCATGTATGAATAATTGTGAGCATATTAAGGTGTACCAGTGTGTACAAGATGTTATGTACCTGTGTGTACAATAATGAAAATGAGTATGTGTACCATGATTTTGTACCTGTATGTATAATATGTTATGTACTTGTGTGTACAATAATGAAAATGAGCATGTGTATCATGATTTCGTACCTGTGTGTACAATGATAAATACTTGAGTATGTATAAAGTAGGTATCTGTGTATACATTTGATGCTAAGTACCTATGAGTACATTATGCTATATACCTGTGCGTATATTAATGTATACCAGTGTGTATAAAAGTAAGTACCTGTGTGTACTATGCTATGCAAGAGAATTTATGTTTCATGGATAATATGTGATTATCACTTCATGCATGGTATGTCAACCATAATAAAGGGACTGGTAAATGTATCACCAGAAATTAAGAAAAGTGTCGTACCGACTCCTGACTCAAGGGGAGTTTAAAGGATATGTTACGGTCACGGTATTACGTAGACCTAAATGAAATTGCGCAATGGTACGAACACTTGGGCCCTAATAAAGATAAGAAATGATGAGGATAAAGAAAGTTTATAAGAAAGCATAATTGATTCATGCATTCATATGAATATCCATGTGGGATTTATGGGACTTACTGAGCGTTAGCTCATTAAGTATTTCATGTTGTAGGTATTCCGGTGAGAAGGTCAAAATAAGTTCAAATGGTGAGCTGGCGGAGGGTTGGATGATGTGCAGATTGGGTATGGAGTCCGTTGCTGTAATGTTTTCCGCTACGTATGTTTAAAGTTATTTTGTAATGAAATGTTTGAAAGAAAGATGTTATGAAAGTAAAAGTATTAATTATGTAAATACAAGTATGTGAAAGTATTTTGAGAATTATCAAGTTAATGTAAGTAAATTATTTATTTCTGTTTAAAAAAAAATTCCTAAATTTTTGCCCTAAAGTAAGTAAGAAAGAGTTTTATCACAGCCTGAAAAGGCGGGTTGTAACAGAGAGGGACCGCAACTGTAGTTTCAGAAGGTTCTAAATGTGTTTTTGATAGCTGGATTTGTAATTCATGTCTGATTGTCAAGCTGGAATAAAGGTTTTTAAGGCATCTTTCAAACCATTATGATAAGGAGAAACCTTCCACGATGGTTTTTTAGAAAACATCGTTGAAAGTCTAATACCACGACAATTTTTAGAAAAAACCATCGGGGTAGACCTCTCTTCCTACTACGACGGTTTTTGTCTTCTTAGCAGTAACTCCCCACATTGTTTCTCTCTTACCACAACAGTTTTGAAAAAAGGTAGTTAAATGAGGGTAATATAATCTCAAATTTCTAGTAGTATGGTATGGTGAGGAAGTTCTGACTTTAATCAACGATAAAGGGGAATGTCTATGTTAGTCATATTAATGAGGATGATGACAGTGGGTTTCAAGTGTAGAATATAGTAGGCAAAATCAGTTAATTATGAGGCCAAAGAATGGAATCATAAGAAATTAGGCCACTTGTGGAAAAAAAGACTCAAACATCTATTTTTTTTTTCAGGTAACGATTTCTTCGTAAAACTATTTTCTAAAACTAACTATAGACGATGGTTTTAGAAAGAAACAATTGTCTAATATCAGCGTGTCACGCCACTTAGTAGCCCAGGTGGACATTAGATGACACTTTATAACCATCATCTAATGTCCAGTACGTATTATATCACTAGATTACACGACGGTTTAACTAACCATCATCTAATCTTTAGACAATAGTTTTTCAATGTTGTCTAATATGCTGTCTGTACTAGTGTCAAAAGCCTAATCCATAGTTTTTTAATAAATCTAAAATATAGAGCATAAAAGATAAATATCCTTTTTTGTTTTTGGAGTGAATACCAAATCTTTGTGCAATCCATTATCCTTTGCAAGAGGGTAAACTAAAGTAATCCACATATAATCTAATTTTTTAATTTTTAACTAACTCTTGGATCTAAAATGGTTATTTTATAGAGGAAATAATTATTTTTTTATTCTTGAAATTTTTATTTTGTTTTTAAGTAAAAGGCGAGAGGAAAAAATTTAGATTAAAAAGGTTTAGCACATCTTAATTAGGTTGGTATCTAGTAGAAGATCCATATTGCTAAGCGCCCACTCAATATTATTAAATGTAGAAAAGAAAAATACGGAGAGTTTAAAATAAGAAACCGAAGGCCAGAGAAACTATAGAAACAATGCTTGAAAATTGGCTTTTTGAACCTAATTGGTTATTCTTTTAAATTTGTAATGAAAAATAACAATATTATATTTTAATTCTTTACCTAACAGGATTAGGTATATACGATCTTCCTTTAAAAAAAGTACATATAATCTCAATCCAATTTAATATAATATTAGGCTATAATCCTATCTTATCTCATGCACGAAATGTAACATATACTGAGCTTTTTGAGACTACCAGATATTCAACTATTATTATTCTAAAGAAAAAGGATATTCCATTAAAAAAAGCAGAAAAGAAAAGGATATTTGAACTATTACTAGTATCAGATATCCGAAAGAAACAATATAGAAATTCAACATTATCTAAAGAAATTTTCTTTCTTTTTCTCATTAACTTTTACAAAACAAGGTTCCAAAATTATTATCCCTTAGAAATTATTTTTTAAAAAAAGAGTTACAACTTGGAAAAATGGAGGCAGCTTATTCAATCGTTCTATGATTCATATCACATGGCAATATGCGATTCAACAAGAGCATAGTGTTCAATATTGCTCATTTGAAAAGTCTCACCAAAGCTTAACCTAACCCATACTTCAGCCAAATCAAATGTATGCCTAACAATTCGAGCCACAAATCATTTAACTATTCTCCATACATTCATACCCACAATATTTATAAGCTAATTACTATTTGGAGCCTTTTTCTTGCTAAAAATTAAGTGCAATTTTTTTCCCTGCTGCTAAATTTAAGTGTTAAGTGTTCGATGGTTAATGCTACACTTTTGTATGTACTATTGAATTTCTCGCAAGTTTTTGCCCTCTAAAAAAGGAAACCATTAAGTTCATTCAATCCTTCATCTTTTTCGTCACTTTGAAGCCTCGAAATTCGCCAATGGAACAAAAAAGACGATCTAATTTTATTCGAAGGATGTTTAATTTCTAACTAATTTACCAAGTAAAAAAATGGCAAAAAAAAAGCAGAAAAAGAAACTGATATATATCAAGGATCATCAAGAACAAATTATTAAAATGGAACGAAAAAAAATGTCTTGGGCCAAGTTGGAAATTAACCATAATCTAGACTACTTTTTTCCAAAAGATGATTCCATTTCATCGAAGTTGGGATCCACTGATCTCTTCTAGTAGCTTTTCTGAAAACAGTTTATGCAAAAGTTAATTAGTGCCATATATTCCTTTGCTAATTAAACGCAACAGAGTGTGTGAAACTGTATAAATTTTGC
The DNA here is from genome assembly GCA_025403435.1 of Artocarpus heterophyllus. Taxonomy (NCBI): domain Eukaryota; kingdom Viridiplantae; phylum Streptophyta; class Magnoliopsida; order Rosales; family Moraceae; genus Artocarpus; species Artocarpus heterophyllus. Next base: position 33,586,544 of record CM046348.1, on the reverse strand, counting down.
ACTTCAAAAAAATATTAATTTTGCAAAACTGATTGCGGTACTAGTTTGCTTATACACAACAAAAGTGTGAAAGTATATTATATTAAGCCACGTTTTTTGACACGACCCATCACTGCAAAAAGTTTGAAAATTTAAGTTTGGCTGATTGATAATCATGCGTATGCCAACCAATATTGAACAAAGGAGAGAAGATTGATGTAATCTTGGTGAATCAAAAGGCATCTATTTTTAGTTTCAAATTAGCAAAGATTAGGGTTTATGTAATTTGACTTTGTCCAAATGCAACTTCTGCTTTATACGTCGGTGGCCCCAAGCTGACCTCTCATTCACCCCCTCTGCCCATTCCATCTCTCACTCAATTTGAGATATGTCCCTCTCACTAAGAAACATGTTTAGAGGTGACAGACGCGCCACGGGCCCACAACCCACCAGTTCACTTGAATTTGATTCTCTCTCTTTTTGTTCTTTTTTTGGAAAAAAGAAGAATATAAGATTATTATGGGAAATCCCTTCAAAAAAAAGGTTATAATTGGAAACACATAGTGCATGTATACTGAGAAAAACCTTTTCATTGAGTTATAACTTCACTATTAATAAGATTATGAGCATCTTTTTAATATGTTGTATACTTTTTAAATCTGAGTTCTACTGTTTTATAAATGACAAGATTATAACTCGTAAAGTTAAATATAATTACTATTATATTAATAGTTAATTACATAATTACATCAAATTAGTTAAAAAATATACAATAATAATGCTTCTTTGGTAATTTATAAGAAACAATCATTTTACGGTTGCATGTATAGTTTAACGATAACTATACACCTAATTCTAATTCACAGTGTAGAGTTTAAATATCCCACCTACAAGTCCAAAAAAAATAGCAAAGTCATTTTTTAAATAATATTATGGAGAAGGGGAAAGAAAAAAAAATTGCAAGCTTTTTTCCCCTTTTATAAATTCACTTGGCCTCATATTTATTAGAATCGTGTTAAGCCTTTTTCATTTTGTTTTTTTTTTTTTTTTTGAAAATGATTTTGTTTTTTATTTTGCTAACGATATAAAATTGTTTAAAGGAATTATCAGCTTTATAAACGTGCGACCATTTTAAAACCATTTTTTCGGAAAGATAATAATGGATATTTATAAACTCATGACTCATGGGTAGTCTACGAGGTTATAATATATACCACATGTACCATATGCACTCATGTAATCCATATACCAAGATAAGTAGATAAGCATGACCAACACAGAATGTCAAACCTTAATTTCTCATAGGTTGGTCCATAAAAAAGTATTTCCCATAGGCGTCTACGGGGAAATAAATTATTGAATTTTGTTCACATAATTTTGTTAAGCAATTTAAAAAAAAAATAATTAACACATGTTATAGGATGTCTCATTTAAATAAATGAGAATTAAAAATTTCAAATTATATCGAACCCCAAACTACCGATAGGCAGCGTTTCCAACTCGCGCGCCTAGGCCATAAAGCGAAATAATCTTAAGCAATTTTGTTAAGAAACTTGTTTGTCAATGATATTCACTATTTTTTCTTGCTCTTCACTAAATTGCGAGTTAACAAAGTATTCATCAAAAATGGATAAAATAGAACTGTTTGACTAAATCATAATTAATTTTTATATTAAAACAATGCATTTTCGTACCATCTTCGAAAATGATTATTGTCAAATTTAGAAAAACAACAATAAAAGATAAGTAAGGACTCACAATATATAATTATATAGTATTATACATCAACACCAGCTTATCGAAAAAAAAAATAGTAATAATAAAATAAACACCAAAAATACAAGAGTTAAAAGCATATCAACCTCTGCGAAAAATTAGGAATTTTGTGTACTATTGTAACGCCCCTATATGGGGGTTAACAGTTTTTAATGAGATAAAATAAAAATAAATAATAAAAGTAAAACCTTAAAAATAAAATTTGCCCGGGACTTAAATGAAAACTCTCAACTCAAAAATAAAAATATAAACGACAAATAAACCACAGTTTTAATGTAGCACCTTAAATTTAATAATATAAACTGTTGTCATCATCATTTTAACCTTCAACACATTGTAATACAGTCACAGAAAGTAACAATTGATGCTTACATTATCATGAAGAACATTCTCAACAATTGAAGCAGTCCCAATGTAATATAGCTACATCACTTCCTCAACTATATTTCTCGTAGCCACCTCACACTTAGTGAGTCCTGAAAAGATAAAAATATAAGGGTATGAGCAACACTATGCTCAGTAGAGAAAGCCATTACTCACCTTTAGGTTTTTATCATTACCACATTAAAATCTGCATGGTTAGTAAGTCACATCATATTCCAGATTATGAGGTTTATTATGATCACATCTTATGGATACCGTAGTTAATCATTACCAAGTGTCATAATTACACATTTATACAAATATTACCAATCATCATTGTTCCTAGGTATCCATGTTAAATTGAGTATCACTCAACTCATCGAAACCCAAATGGGCGCACTTGATCACCCTATAAACATTCCAAGGGTGTTCCGGTGAGGGGACATCAAGCCCCGAGTCCTCACCAAATCGATTCCTGTACAGTGTGTTCTGGGACTTTCAACCCAAGGAAGCGTCATCGCCTTCCCCCTATTTTACCTTTTAGGGTATTCATGCCCAAGGACGTAACCGTCGCCCTCTTCATGTCTCACAATTTCTCTATATTGAATCATTATCAATAGAGTTAGTTTTCCTAACCATGCTTCTCAATTTATAACATGTGTCAATTCATTATGTTCCTCGTCGTACAATACAAGACGAGTCCATGTCATAGTTTCATATGTGATACACATATAATATCAGTTCAACATAGATATATATATATTGCGGCAAAACAATCAATTTTAATTCTATAAAAACCTCACAAAAGATGAGTAATAGAATCCCTACCTTTCAAGCTTATCAACAGTCTCTTAATCCTGGAATCAATTAACGTTAGCTCCATACTCCCTTGATCCTAAGGCGTGCATAAGGACAATTAAAACTAAAGCACAACATACAACTACATTCATAAATAAATCATGTGTAAACCTATCTTACTAGTATGCCATTAAAGCTTTTATATAAATCTCTTTTGAATACCACAGTAAACAATTTTTGTCTTAACACAATATAAAATGTGAACAAGTAATCTATATGTTTTAGTCCCTAATAAGATTCATCAATCACTTAGGATAATATTGGAAAGGTTGCAAGACATTAAAGAATTAGGTGGTTAGCAAAGATGGGTTCTTGGTTCAGGTTAGCAGCTGGTATACCATAACAAACTGGCAGATTTACTAGTTTCCAATACAAAAATTGAATAATTCTTAGAAAATAAAATACAACTCCGATTTAGGTTTATGATAGCTCGTTAGAAAGCCTAGGATGCTACTTTTCAAATATGCAAACCAATTCATAAAATTCATTTTAATTTAATCTTAGAATTTCAAGAAATAACCACTGCCCATAGAGGTATTACAAAGTTTAACAATATAAATTTTCTGTCTAGGGCATATACACTTAGACTTCATACATATGCTCCAAAATAGCAACAAACATATACTTAGGTTTAAGAACGCAAATTTGAATAATCCTTTAGTATAAAAGAAAATTTATAAATGAAAGACTAAATTTGTTCATAAGATTCTAACCTCGGATTATGGTTAGTTGGAAGCTTGAAATGGCTTCAAAACAGGTTCCTTTACTTCGGTATGACTGAAATTCTTGCTCAAATGGAGGTGATGGTGGCTGATTTTTATGGCTGCCTTGAAGAAGTTCTCTAAGTATTTTGCTTCAGCAAAGAAATGAGAAGAAGAGTGTGGGAACCGTGGAAGAGAAAGGAAGAAAAGATGAAGTCTTTGAAAAGAAGTGATAGAAACAATTATAGAGGAGACATGTTGAAGCATGTCACGGAGGAAATAAAGAAAATGAGGGTCAAGAGTAGTTGGAAAAGATATCCTTATGTCTCATCTAAAGACTTTAACACACATAATGCCAATATGACATTTTTGAGATTTATTAGAAGTTCTAAGGCTTTTTAGTAATCATACTAAATAAATATAGGAGAATTTTAGAAAACTTAAAAATAGATAAAAATAAATATTATAAAATAAATTTAAATGAAGCAATTTTTTTATACATTAAAAATTAATTTAATTACCTCAATACCCGTTAGAAGAATAACGGGTGTCACAGCTCTACCCCCCTTAAAGAAATTTCGTCCTCGAAATTTCAATTCTAGCAATACTAGTAAAAATTATGATTCCACTATGATTCCAATTCTGAGTCTAAACCGTTAATGTTGTTTGTCCTCCAAATTTAAGTTATCGTATCTCCACTTATTTACTTGCATAATAAATCTTACTCCTAAATCCCTCAATGAGAGTATTTCTGACAAGTTTCAACTTATAACACCGTATAATAGTCTAAGAATCTGATCAGGCATACATATTGACCATACCATGATTCCAGTCCTTCATTGTCCATGGACTGTGATTTACAATCACATTTAAGGAGATTGCCAAAGAAATTTTATATACTTCATCTTTAGGTTCCTTTTCCTTTTTGAGTAAGGAAAAGTCAAATATATTTGATTTCATACCTCAACTAATAAACTAAAACATAATCATAAAACATATATCACAAACGCTTTTATTCAAAACTATACATTAAACTTACTCATAGAGATATTAAACGGAATCTCAGAGTTGCAAACATACCCGACATATTTTTCATTAAACAGCTATCCTCATGACACAAACATTCAATCCAAATAATATACTCATATTTCATATGGAATATCCCCATAACTGACTTTGGTACTTCCACATAATATTAACAGAATATTACACATTACAAACATGATACGGATACGTTTCGAGAGTACAAGGCACTCCGTATACCAGCTATCCATATCATGCATGCTTAGAGGATACAAAAACATCGATAAACAAAAGATCGGACCTTAAGAAGGATGCGTTTCGAGAGCATCAAGTACTCCGTATCCAGCCATCCCGGCATTAGGCTCAATGAATCTAAAAGATTGAACAACGACGTACCACAAGAAACACAGAATACAAGGCAAACGGTTATTCGTAACACACGAAATACGGACACACATGCCTACATGCCAAAGATAAAACAAAAAGATTACAGATGGAGATTCAAATCAATTGGCCGCTCCCGGCTTTCCCTTTCCCATTCAAGCTTGGATGTTGCAGTGTCGGATTCTGGATGTATGATTTGCATTTTATCTATCAATTCCTCAGCTGTTGAAGCAGTGACAAAGATTTGTCTCTCCGATTCTGTAGTGATGTTTTCTTCCACAGCGTAATCTAGAAATTTCAAAAGACCGTCATAAAAACCCTTTACGTTCAGCAGTCCCAAAGGTTTGGAATAAAAGCCCAACAATTGCCCACAAGCAACTATAAATATTTCCTCAAGAGTGCCTAGACCACCAGGTAATGCTATAAAAGCATCAGAATTATAGATTATGTCTTTAAAATTTTTAGGGATACTCCTGACTCCTTCTCCCTTACCTATGGCTTCCTTACAAAGGTTTCCTTCAACTGGAATATGAGGCCAAATTCTTACATCAGTAGCGTCACTAGACCTAGCTGCTAGTGCCATATTTACCATCATTTTTATACTACCACCCCCATAGATTATGTTAATCTTCTTGCGTGCTAGGACTTGCCCTAAGTGATTTGCAGCTTCTAAATAAGCTTTATCTTTTCCAAGGCTGGAACCACAAAAGACACAGACATTCTTTATTTTCTTCGTGGACTGGGAGGTAGACATATTTGGTTTATAGAAGTGGTTGCTTAATGTCTGCTCCACTTAGACTTCGGGTTCTACATGAGTTTTTAAAGATGAGAAATATACAAAAAGGGCTAAAGAGATAGACGAGTAGGTAATGAAAAGGTAATCCAAAGATTTAAACAAAATCTTGTGCGGATAAGAAAGTAAGATAAGGTGATTGATAGTTTACAAAAAATCTGATTCACTTTTTGAAAAAGATTAGACTCTAATTGTATAACTTTTGACAATTGAGAACAATTCGACAGAAGACCCTCATGACACAACTGTAGACTTTTTGACAAATATACACCAAGTCTAGAAATTTAATATAAACGACAAATACTGTAGAACTTTTGAAATTTGAGACACAAATCTTGAAATATCTGGATAAGCTTTTCAAAATTCAAACATATTACTGTACCGTATGTGACGTGTCTGATAAGATAATATATTTTATTATATATATATTTAAGAAAATTATAAATTAAATAAGATATTAACACTTACTGTATCAATCTAATAATCACAATTATTTCAAACACAAAAGCAAATATTTTGAGTAAAAGAAAAACACAAACTGTTGAACATCAGCTAAAACTGCTTCAAATAAGTAAAGACTAAATAACCTTTATAGAGCGATGACTTATTCCCCATCCAGTTTTCTTATGGCTTGACAAACAGGATCTAGAAATACCATATTCCTGAGGCGTTGTCTTTCTGTATAAAATTTAGGCCAGAGTTTAAAAATAGCTCCTTGAACATATCCACTAGGGTGACCGTGGAGAGGAGGATGGATGCTATCCAAGTTCTCCTTTGAAAGTCCATCCCTACAAAACCTTATTTTATCCTCTCTATTCGTAGACATATAACCAGGTGAAGTACATTTACCGTTACAATTTTGTCTTCCACATTTGTTACAAGTGACCACGATGGCACGAGCTCTTCTTTTCATTGCACTACGACTGGTACCTGTTCCTGGTAAACCGACATCTTGACTAAAGTCACTCGGACGGATTTTCCCCTCTATCAACATTCTCACATCACAAGGGATACCAAAACGCATAAGAATCCACAACTGAGTAATTCTAGCCTTGTATTTCTTTCTGAGAATCTTTTGGGAGAGTGATGGGAAATACTTTCTCAGATGTTGGTACTTTGGGTCCATGATGAGATGAAAGAAGAGTAAATAGAAAGGAAAAATTAAGATAGTAAATTGCAGAATCCTAGAATTCCTTCTTCTTTTTGAGGAAAAGAAGAATTTTTAATGAAAAAGAAGAGGATTTGCGATTTAGAGAGAAAATAACAAATTAAGAGAGAAAAAGTGAACTCGGAGAAATAAGCTCCTATGCACAGTAAACGTATTTGTAAACATTAATTAAACCACTGTATATGACACGTATAGAGACCACGTGGGAGAGACAGTGTGAATCAAACTGATTTAGGATTTAAACTAGGCCCAAATGTTCTTAGTTGAAAATGGTCAGGTTGTTTCGGGCCTTAACACATTTAGAACAAGTTAAATAACAAACATAAAATTGAAAACCAATTCGTATGAATCTTAAACCCAATTCAAAGCCCACTATAGATAAAGTTAATTATGAACAACAAATCTAATTTAACGACAACAAGGATCTTCCTGAATGATATTTAAAATCATTTCATAACAACATAATCTTCCAGCAACTCGAATAATTTTGTTTTAATCAAAACCTTATTGAACAATATATACACCCATATGTTATTCATAATACTTAACATCTATCAATGGATTCATCATCATTGCTACCAAGGGTTTAGAATGCGACTAACCTTGAAATCAATACGATTTACGTCTTTCAACGTAGACCATATCAACGAACAAAGACACTAGATGTTACTACTTAGGAACATCTACAATCCCCACAATTCTACTTATACAATATATAATTTCCTCATATAACAAAACCTTAGGTAACCAAAAGATTCACTGATACACTTAAATACAATGTACGTAACAAAATATTCCAATTTTGAGATTCATGCATTCTAGACTTTACACAGTCTCAACAGACCAAAAGTCTAACATTTATCTCTCTCAAGATTCAATACCATGATTCCCAACTTATATCATATTCCTCAAATATATAGAACTTTTAAGAAAAGACATTGACACTTATGTGCTCCATCGAATCCACACATAATCATTACTTAGGTTTGAATCAATTACGAAAAATTTGGCATATCTATGTCAAACTTTAAAATCAATAAATCAAGCCTTATATTTCTTATTGTTTTTCACGAGACAAAAGGCTCTTAAATCCTCGTATCTATACGAATTTCTCATCGTTTATACGAATTAAATATGCTTATAGATCCTAATATTATACGAATCTCTCATAAGCATTCTACTTATAAACTCATTTCATATAATTATCATTCCCTCATAACTATTAATACTTTCCTTCTATATAAATATTGTACTCATATAACCATTAGTATTTTCATTCTATGGCCTTTCCATGTTACATCCTTCTAAACTGTATAAATCAATGTGAAGGTTCATTTTGATGATGACACTGAAAATTCAGCTTCAAAACCATCTCAAAAATATATTTTTTTAAAGTGGTGCTACACTCCCTAGGTTAACCGAACCTAGGCTCTGATACCAAAAATTCTGTAACGCCCCTATATGGGGGTTAACAGTTTTTAATGAGATAAAATAAAAATAAATAATAAAAGTAAAACCTTAAAAATAAAATTTGCCCGGGACTTAAATGAAAACTCTCAACTCAAAAATAAAAATATAAACGACAAATAAACCACAGTTTTAATGTAGCACCTTAAATTTAATAATATAAACTGTTGTCATCATCATTTTAACCCTCAACACATTGTAATACAGTCACAGAAAGTAACAATTGATGCTTACATTATCATGAAGAACATTCTCAACAATTGAAGCAGTCCCAATGTAATATAGCTACATCACTTCCTCAACTATATTTCTCGTAGCCACCTCACACTTAGTGAGTCCTGAAAAGATAAAAATATAAGGGTATGAGCAACACTATGCTCAGTAGAGAAAGCCATTACTCACCTTTAGGTTTTTATCATTACCACATTAAAATCTGCATGGTTAGTAAGTCACATCATATTCCAGATTATGAGGTTTATTATGATTACATCTTATGGATACCGTAGTTAATCATTACCAAGTGTCATAATTACACATTTATACAAATATTACCAATCATCATTGTTCCTAGGTATCCATGTTAAATTGAGTATCACTCAACTCATCGAAACCCAAATGGGCGCACTTGATCACCCTATAAACATTCCAAGGGTGTTCCGGTGAGGGGACATCAAGCCCCGAGTCCTCACCAAATCGATTCCTGTACAGTGTGTTCTGGGACTTTCAACCCAAGGAAGCGTCATCGCCTTCCCCCTATTTTACCTTTTAGGGTATTCATGCCCAAGGACGTAACCGTCGCCCTCTTCATGTCTCACAATTTCTCTATATTGAATCATTATCAATAGAGTTAGTTTTCCTAACCATGCTTCTCAATTTATAACATGTGTCAATTCATTATGTTCCTCGTCGTACAATACAAGACGAGTCCATGTCATAGTTTCATATGTGATACACATATAATATCAGTTCAACATAGATATATATATATTGCGGCAAAACAATCAATTTTAATTCTATAAAAACCTCACAAAAGATGAGTAATAGAATCCCTACCTTTCAAGCTTATCAACAGTCTCTTAATCCTGGAATCAATTAACGTTAGCTCCATACTCCCTTGATCCTAAGGCGTGCATAAGGACAATTAAAACTAAAGCACAACATACAACTACATTCATAAATAAATCATGTGTAAACCTATCTTACTAGTATGCCATTAAAGCTTTTATATAAATCTCTTTTGAATACCACAGTAAACAATTTTTGTCTTAACACAATATAAAATGTGAACAAGTAATCTATATGTTTTAGTCCCTAATAAGATTCATCAATCACTTAGGATAATATTGGAAAGGTTGCAAGACATTAAAGAATTAGGTGGTTAGCAAAGATGGGTTCTTGGTTCAGGTTAGCAGCTGGTATACCATAACAAACTGGCAGATTTACTAGTTTCCAATACAAAAATTGAATAATTCTTAGAAAATAAAATACAACTCCGATTTAGGTTTATGATAGCTCGTTAGAAAGCCTAGGATGCTACTTTTCAAATATGCAAACCAATTCATAAAATTCATTTTAATTTAATCTTAGAATTTCAAGAAATAACCACTGCCCATAGAGGTATTACAAAGTTTAACAATATAAATTTTCTGTCTAGGGCATATACACTTAGACTTCATACATATGCTCCAAAATAGCAACAAACATATACTTAGGTTTAAGAACGCAAATTTGAATAATCCTTTAGTATAAAAGAAAATTTATAAATGAAAGACTAAATTTGTTCATAAGATTCTAACCTCGGATTATGGTTAGTTGGAAGCTTGAAATGGCTTCAAAACAGGTTCCTTTACTTCGGTATGACTGAAATTCTTGCTCAAATGGAGGTGATGGTGGCTGATTTTTATGGCTGCCTTGAAGAAGTTCTCTAAGTATTTTGCTTCAGCAAAGAAATGAGAAGAAGAGTGTGGGAACCGTGGAAGAGAAAGGAAGAAAAGATGAAGTCTTTGAAAAGAAGTGATAGAAACAATTATAGAGGAGACATGTTGAAGCATGTCACGGAGGAAATAAAGAAAATGAGGGTCAAGAGTAGTTGGAAAAGATATCCTTATGTCTCATCTAAAGACTTTAACACACATAATGCCAATATGACATTTTTGAGATTTATTAGAAGTTCTAAGGCTTTTTAGTAATCATACTAAATAAATATAGGAGAATTTTAGAAAACTTAAAAATAGATAAAAATAAATATTATAAAATAAATTTAAATGAAGCAATTTTTTTTATACATTAAAAATTAATTTAATTACCTCAATACCCGTTAGAAGAATAACGGGTGTCACAACTATCGAAATAATATTTAAATGAAGACCTTTTAACTCGCCATTTGAATGATAGATATGAATCATAATTTAAATTTTTTTAGTACAATGTTGTTTTTATAAAAATTTAATTTTCAAGGGTTAGTGAATGGTGAGACAAGTGGTCAAATTCTTTATTAAATTAAAATATAACTCTTGTTTTGTAAATATTCCACATATTCCTAAAATTACATTATTAAATAATTACTATATAATTATAAGGACAACATATGATATTACTAAAATAATTACTATGTATTTAAATATGTATTTAAGGTAATCTAAAAATTGTGTTGAATTTTAATTTCATAACAATAATTTGGTAAGGTATTGTATTTTTTTCTTAACCAATAAGAGAAAAGGAAACAAAGCAATGTTACTTTTAATCCACCAAAAAAAAAAATTCAACTTTAACATATTGATCAGAAAAAAAGAACAAAAGAAAAAGGGGGAGAAAATCTAAAAACCAGTACGAGAAAGACACATCACAAAAGGAAAACAACAATACAAAACAGACAGAATTCAGGAATGATCCTTCATGCAACCGAAGCATGATTTTATTGATGATGCAATCCCAAACCCAAACAAAAATAAATAAATAAATAAATAAGGTGATGAGGTTATAAAAAAAGGAGAAAAGAAAGAAAAAAACGACCCTTTATAACCTATAGACAAAAATGTTGAAACGAAAAGTAAACAATGGGCCACATTGTAGGGCAGCCCCAAGCTACTTAGGCATTATCAAGTATATAATGCAAAAAGGGACACATGCATAAATAAATATCACATTATAAACATATTATATATACATTGGTCAAATATACACTCCCCAATTAGACGAGTCAGTTTCTAACTTTTCTAAGTCTTCTTCTACCTAACTCTTTCTCCTTTATGTCCCTTCTCAAAACATGAAAGTGTTACTCCGATTCTCATTAGCCGAAATCGAAGAAGGCCTCACCGTCGCAGCCGCCGCCGGAGCCACTCCTTGGGATCCCATTTGCAAAAACCTTTCTATAGTAATATTATTAGTATTAAACCCCATATTGCTCACCGGCCTACCGGAGCTCAGTCTGTGAAAAAAGCCATCGTGACCGGCACCGGCACCAGCACCACCGCCGCCAAACATGTACTGCTGACTCTGCTGCTGCTGATGGAACAGATTCTGCTGATGAAGATGAAGACTATGATGATAATTACCGGCCTGTACCGCAGGCACCATGACTGCACTAGGGTTTGCGAAGCTGCCTTGGCGGGCCCCAAGCCCGAAAGCGAACCCAGAAGCACCGGGGTGTGACCCGGCGGAGGCGAAGGGAGCACTGGGACCGCCGGTGAACTGCTGGACCATGGCTCGGAAGTTTGAGGTGTCAGTATTGAGTAGGGTTGTTGGGGTCCGCCGGGAAGCCCTAGAGCGACGTCGTACGGGCTTTGACACCCGGCCTTCAGGGCTCAACCGGTTCGATGCAGTCGGGATCGAACTGCTTGTCACGGTGGCCGTGACTGCGGTTGCTTCGGAGACTCGATCAGGGAAAAGGGTTGGTTGAGTTGGGCCTGAACTAGTACTGGAAGGCACTAGTGTTGGTTGACCAGAGAAGTTTTGGTTGTAGAATTGCATCCATTCGGTTGGGTTAGACATGGTTTCGCTCATGACGACTTTATAATTAGTAATATGTATAACTAGAAAGAAATCTGAATGAAAAAAAAATTGAAAAGGAAAAGTTTGAGGAAGCTCTAAATTTTCTCCTCTCTTTCGTAAGAGGGAAGGGGGAATGAGCTTTCCATGGTTGAGGTATTTATGGAGGTTTGCTTGGTCAAGATGAAGACTTTTTTGGGATGATCCTGACCCTTAATTTGGTTCAACTTGAAGATTGGATTCTAAACATGTCACGTGCAAGCCACGTCGGCAAGTGATGGAAAAATATTTTCAAGAATATTACTTCTTCTTTTTTTAAGGAAGAAATTTACTTTTAATGTATCCAGATATGCACCAAATACAAGGACATTTTAATTTAAAAAACATGGGTTTTTTTGTTTTATAACGTATGAAAATAATAGTCCAACATATATATAGGTAGTATCGCAATTTTATTTCTTTTTATTTGTGGATTTTCATGCAAATGGAAGGTAACATCGTCTCTTGCATCAGCTCTTTAACTTTGTTGATGGCAATATTCGACTTTAAGCTCTGTATGTATTCAAAGCGTTTAAGATAATTTCTTATTTTATTAGGCCGTGTTTACTTCAATAAAACAAAGTATTTACTTTTCATCATATGTTGGTTCACAAATTAAAAATAATAGTTTAGTGGGTTACACACAATATTGTAACGCCCCGAAATTTATTTAATGTTAATGTAATATAAATGATGAATTAGTGTGTCATAATTAATATTTTAACATTAATTTGATTACTTGGTTGAATTTTAAATTTTAGGTTGTTTTGTTAATTTAATGAATTCAAATGATTTCTTATTGTTTTAAAATGATGTTTTGAGTTTTAAAGCATAACAATTTGTAAATTGTTAAAAATATTCCATTTTACAAAACCGTGGGTGACATTTGGTTTTCACACAGTAAAACTGCCCACCGTTTCTCTCTATTTATCCCCTCTCTCTCACCCTCTTTCTCTCACTCTCTCTGATCTCTCTCTCTCCTCTCTCTCTCTCCTGTGGGCTCTCACTCACTCTCTCTCGGTTTCCCCTCTCTCTCTCAATTTCTCCTTGAACTTTTGAATCAAAATTCGAATCCAAGCTTCGAGTTAGCAAGGAGGAAGCTCGGGAACGTGATTTGGTAACTGAGAACGCGGATTGAAGCTTCGATTCGAGGTTAGTTTTGAAATTTCTAAAATTTTTCCAAATTTTTCAATTTTGTGCATTTTTGAAATCTAGGTTTGCTTGAGCTTAGAAAACCTTTGATTTGAGTTAGATGAACTTAGAACAACTAGAATCTAAGCTTAGGATGAAGAAAAACGGATTGGGTTCAAGATTTTTTATTTTTCTCCTCATTTTCTCATTTTCAGATTTTTGAGATTTTTGAGTTTAAATCTTGTTTAAATGACTTCAAAAGTGTTCAAACATGTTTTTCTATTGTCTATGAATGTTTTCCATGCCTGAGATTTGAGAAAAACAAGTTAGAATCAAGATTTGGATTTTGAGGATCGAAAAACCTGTGGTTGAAATTTCTAGGTTTTCCCAGTTCGGCAGGCCGGATTAAGGATCGACAGGCCGGAGTTCATCTGTCCAGCAGGCCGAACCTGAGAAATGACCGGCCGACCGAACCTGGTTTCCGGCAGGCCGAACTGCACAGTTCGACCGGCCGAAGCAGGGAGTCCGGCAGGCCGGTCGAGCATGAAAAATTTTGTGATTTTTCACCCGTTTTCACTGTTTTGAATCCCGATTTAAATTCCAACCGTGTAGAATGATTTTAAAGATACAAATGGCACACTAGGACATCATGAAGTGGTTTAGTAACATAGAATGTCTCGAACTAGATATTGATCTACTTAGTGTGTATCTAGGATTATTCGTGGTTCTGCGGAGCTAACGTATAGCGGACTGGGATTATGGTGTGGGGCATTGGCGTGAGTATCGAGGGAGGACTTCTACCCCATTCCTTAGTAGCCTAGTTTCAAAATGATTTGGCTTTAAAAATGATTTCCATTAAAATGTTTTCAACGGTTGTTTGAAAATGAATTTTATCGATTATATTTTAATATACCGTGAATTGAAAATGAACTTCATAATGAATGTAATTGACAATACTCGGTAAATGGGTTTTGAATGATGATAAAAATAAACACATAGGCATGATGCCATATCAAAGATCGGGTTGTGTAGCGATCGACCTTGGGGGCAAGTCCTGAAACCCAACTAGGCCACTACGATGGTGATATTCTTATGGTTTGCCTAGGAAAAGAAAATGATATTTCTGGTTGTTCGAGTAAACTATTCTGGGTAAGAACGGTTTTATTTAAATTTATTTACTTATTTATTTATCTATTCAAGGTTTCTTTTAAATAATCCCTGAATAATGAAATGTGTCTTTAAATTAAATTATTTTATAAAATATAGTCCTACTGAGCCTTTCGCTCACATTTTATTTGTTTTAAATTTTCCCCCTCTAGGTGGTTTTCCATTTAGGTTTGGAGAGGATTCAACGGACAAGACACAAGAGCAGTAGAGGGACTAGTAAATTTATTTGTATTGAATAAATCAAGCCATGTAAGATTTTAACTTTATTTGTACTTAAACTGTGGTTGTATTTATGATATTGTCAGTACCATGTGTGTGCACAAGTTGTGGGTCTGTGGGACCCATACTTGCGGCTCTATTGTTCTATTATTCGTTTAATGATTTCAATTGCTTAATGTATATAACCTCTTTTATAAGGTGTTGTTTTGATACCCTCATATTTTATTACCTAATTCAACCCCTAAACTCGTGACTTTTAATTAAATTCTCTTTTAATTAATTTAATTAACCCACCACGTCACCTCCCGTACTCCGGGGCGTGACAATATAGAAAATGAAAAAAGAAAATACAAATTCTTTTGTCTCTTAGTTGATTTCTAATTAAAATGATCTATCAAATTACTAATCGATAAGTTGCTGTAACTCAACAGTTATTTAATTTTTGGGATTTTTAATAATTATATTGATAAAATTTTTATTCCAAATTAAATTTACTAATAAACACTATTAAGGAATTTGGATTACTACCAATTTATAAAAAATAAATAAATTATTTACTTTCAAATTGACAAATAAACACTAAAAAGAGAATTAATTATTCTTACTATTTCTTATCTTTTTTAAGCCATTACTTTTTTCATTACATTTTATTACTATCCGGTATCGTAAAAAATATCCTGAAAATATGACGTGTCATTAAAGGAATTATAATTAAAGTTACAAATCTTTGTACAAATTTGTTGTCTCATATATGACAGATAATTAAATGAAATCCCAAACTTCATGTATAAATATGTGACGAGTGACCATATTATTAATTTCTGGTAATTGGAATTTGACCATTATAAACTAAATATTAATATTACACTTCACTTGTAAATATTTGAGCTTCTGGAAGTCTTGTATTTTGGGGCACATTTGAAATTGAAGATAAAGGGGGTCGTTGGT
The DNA here is from genome assembly GCA_025403435.1 of Artocarpus heterophyllus. NCBI lineage: Eukaryota > Viridiplantae > Streptophyta > Magnoliopsida > Rosales > Moraceae > Artocarpus > Artocarpus heterophyllus. Next base: position 33,570,541 of record CM046348.1, on the reverse strand, counting down.
ATAGTTCGAGGAAGTAACATTTAATCATTTCTTGGCACGAATAGTATAATATAATAATATCATGACAACGTCATCGTCAAAGTGGACACGCCAGCAAAGCGGACCGTTGGTATGGTAATGGCGGTGGTAATGGTGGAGGGTGGGCAAGTGATTTTAGCATGACTTGGAATCTTCTTGGCCTTCTTGGGATGGTTTTTGGGCCACCACGAAACAACCTCGAACCATCCAAAATCTCTCCTTAGCTTTCTGGAGACATCTCTCGGCCCACAACATCTCCATTTCACGCATTTAATCACAACTTTTTTAGGGATTTTTTTTTTCTTTCTGTATTTTGATTTTGATTAGCAAGAAAATCAGAACTTTTTTATTCGTTTATTTTTTTCTTTTATGAGAATATGTAATAAAGTTAAGGCACTAATGTTGCCTCAACCCCTAAATGCTTCTGCTTAAACACTTTATGATTTTTAGCCTAAAACCGTTTGGCCTATTGACTAACAGTTAAGGTAACGAGAGACTCTAAGAGAAAGCTACAAGTTTGATTTTAACTCATTTCAAAACAGAAAAAAAAAAATTGTAAGAAGGGTACGGTTCTAAAAAAATTAAAAAAAAGTAATATTAAGAAGACCAACTTTAATTCTAACTCTTGTACTAATTGTATGTTGTCATTAATTTATTGATAAATATAACATAATGATGTAACAATTTTTGAATCACTTATTTATTGAAATACAACAGCATTCATAAATTTGTATACAAGTTGGGATTAGAACTGGTGTTCTTATATTTTTATTAAAATAAAAAGGCACAAACAAAAGAATAGAATTAATTGGTAACCATGTCACAAATTTTTTCAACATTTTTCGTTCACTTGTGAATTTATAAGGCATTGAAGAGTAAATATAAAATTTATGGTAAACCATTCTTTTCATTAAACAAACAAATAAACAATTATTAGGAAATACCAAAAAAAAATTCTTTTGTTACTTAGTCCTTTCACTAGGGAAAAAAAAGGAAAGAAAACAAACAAACTCATTCGAAATAAATATTTAATAATAAGAGCGTGATGTTTTTCTTTTTTCTTGATAAGGTGAAGACTAAAGTTGATATTCTATTATGATGTTTAATACAATAAAAAAGGTTGTTACTTGTTTCTCTCTTGATTTAAAAGAGGATGCTAGGATGCTAATGGAGTTACCTTTTGAAAGAAATATTTAAAGATCCTTTATCATAAGAGGTTATTATTATTACATCTGGTATTATTTATGTATTTTTCAAAGAAATCTTTAGTCCTTTGAAATTATTGTATATATATTACGAAGCTTTTGAAGTCTTTTGATATATTAAAATTCCTTTTTTTAAAAACGTATAACAGCTTGGACTTTATCAATCAATATTTTGATCTTTCAATGGTATTGAAATCATTTCCTAATTTAAGTGCAGTTGAAAACTTAGGATCCTTAATACACTCATTTGACTTTTATTTAGTTCCAATTTTCAGTTTTTTTTTTCAAAATGAAAAGAAAATATTTTAAGAGGTATTCACATAAACATCACTTTTTTAGACTCAATTTTTATTTATATCACAAAATGTAAAAAAATTTTATGCCACAAAACTTGATGCATGTCCCACCAAGATATATTGCGTATCCCACTAAGATTTTTTTGTCCCATCAGGACATATGTGTCCTACTAGGACATTTTTTTCTCCTCTTTCTCTCTCTCCCCTTGCTGCCGCTTGCTTGTCTCCAAGTCACGGGCTACGTCTTCGAACAGCATTGTCACAGGCAACGTCTCCAACAGCCACCACATACCATGAAAATCTAAAGAAAGGAAAAAAAAGATTAAAAAAAAAACAAAACGATAACAACAATGACAACAACGACAACAAACAACAAAAATAGTCTAGTAAACTCTATAGAATATTCAATCAATCCAAATCAACAAATTAACTAATCAAAATCAACAAAATTAATCACATTTACATACTTAATCAGTAGATTAGTGGAACCAATTTGACAATGGGAAATAGAAAGCCATGTTGTTCTCGTGACAACGCTGGCCCTCCTCAGCATTAACGGTGACCTTGAACCAATTCTAGCGGACCTTAGACCTCACGCTCGGCCTCAATTACATTATTTTCTGAAACCTAAAGAGCTGACTTCGAAATGAGAAAGAGAGAATGGACCAAGATCTCCTCCGCTCATCGCTTGTCGGCATTGTCACTACTCCATCATGATCTATTGTCATCAGAGGTCTATGAGATCGATTGCGACAAGATGCGAGGCACGGCGGAGATTGCGACGCAAAATCAAGGACGATGTTTGCTAGAGTTGTTGGATCAAAATCCAATATATGGGTTGATATATTAAATAAACGTGAATTAAAGGCTATCAATAAGGTTGCCCAATTAAAAGTGATCAATTTGGGTTTTGGACTTTTAATGTATCATTAAGTATGGGCCTCCTATGTGTAAAGACCAAAATTATAATTATTAATTTTATGATGGGCTAAATTGGTAATTAAGGATAATTGCTAGGGTTTAGCAATTATATAAAGGGGTTGTGGTCCCCAAGTCAGTACGTACATTATTTTTCTGTTACCCATCTACAGAGAGATTACAGAGCATTCTGATAGGGAGGATTTACGTACCAGACTTGGAAAAGATTCTTAAGAGATATGGCATGCAGTATTGTAAACCAGGTGATACCCCTGTGGCTAAGGGAGACAAGTTTAGTTTCAATCAATGCCCTAAGAATTATTTTGAGGTTAAGGAAATGCAGAAGATTCCTTATGCATCAGTAGTAGGGAGTCTAATGTATGCTCAGGTTTGTACGCGTCCGGATATTGCGTACGTTACAGGGATGTTGGGCAGGTACTTAATCAATCTTGGAAAGGATCACTGGGTAGCAGCCAAACGAGTCTTGAGGTATTTTCAGAGAACAAAGGATTACATGCTCACGTGTCGGAGGTCAGAACAGCTTGAGATCATTGGGTATACTGACTCTGATTTTGCTGGATGCCAAGATAGTATGAAATCTACATCGGGCTATGTCTACCTTTTGGCTAGAGGTGTTGTCTCTTGGAAGAGTGCTAAACAGTCTCTTATAGCATCTTTTATGATGGCGACAGAGTTCATAGCGTGTTATTGTTGGAAACAAAGTGCGCAGCGGAATTTTAAAAATTTTTCGTCAGAGTATTTTCCAAAACACAAGTTTGACATGTTATATGTCTAAATTAAACAGATCTTACTAACCTCAGTGTGCCGAAGAACCTCCGCGACCTGTGTAGAGAAGTAACGTTCCAGAAGAGCCTCAACCAACTGGTCTTCTTTGCTATTCTCTATCCACAACCGGAGTGAGTGTGGGCTCACACGTACAGCTCTTCCACCGGTGACTCTCCTTCCAACCAATAGAGAGAACCCAAAGCTAGTGTTCGTGATTTGTGAACAAAAGCTCTCAGGGAGTTTTCAGATGCTCACTAGAAGAGTATCACTCTTAATCTCTCAAATTGATCTGAGTAAATCATTAGACTCACTCTCTTTTTATACCTATTGGTCCTTGGGGTCAGTCCATATCAGATTAGGTCTCAAAAATCGAAACAGAATCAAGTTCGGATCAATATCTGATAAGATACGCGTGAAAAACGCGTAATCTTAGCTGTCGCGGTCGGCATGCCGAACTGTGAGATAGGCAGGCCGAACTGGCCAGTTCGGCAGGCCGAACACGTCATCCGGCATGCCGAACTGCCGAGAAAAAATCTCCGCGAATCTTTTATTTTCCACCCGAGATTCTAAAGGATAAAGTCTCAGTTTTGATTCAAATAGCCCAATAGAAAAGATATCTGATCAAAACAAACTTTATCAAGATAATCTCTAAGAAAATAAATCAATTCACAATAATTCTACAAGTTTATCTTGTTCTAATTGTCCAAAATTAAAACAACCGATAAACAGACAAGAATTATCCGAACGCCATAATTCAACAAGTTCATCTTGAACTAATTTCTTACATAATTAATTCAACCGATAAACAGACATGAATTATTTGATTCTTATAAATTTTAAACCAATCTGATAAATCCGACATAAGTCACCAATTATTGGAAAAGCACGCCGTGTCGTTACAGGATTTTGTGAGCTAGCAAAGGGGACCAAAATGGACCTATAAAGTTCAAGCTCATGATAATTATGAAACCCAATATCCCAGATATACATTTCACAATTATCAACTCCAACGCTACTCCACTAAAAGCTTGGAGCTGCACTCTCGAACTTTATAGAATTACGAAGCTCGTGTAGCTAAGTCTCCATGACATATCATAGTGTATCGCATCCCCATATGATCATCCATAATCGGCTTAAGGACAAGTTCTGTCTTACCTTCCCGATTATTTTTATCTTACGTTTCATTGTCTCACCATTAGAAAACTTACCATCTAAAGATAGTATACCATTCGGTTACACCTATGTATCCAAATGGTTGAGCGCTCCAGTTTTTCAATTACAGGACAACGCATATAAGAGGATATCATTACTCCTAAAGAGGAGCTATGGATTCCATATCTATGAATAACAAGTCTACGCTACCAAGAGTCATGCCTCCAACGTACCGGCATGCATGCCACTATAGAGATGTGGGAGTCACCCATTGGTACATCAAAAGACACAAGTCGAGACAACGGGCCCATTATTCATCTCAGGATTAAGATACAATACAAATGATTGTCTAAAGTGAATCGATTTGACAAGACAGAATTATTAATCCAAATCAATTCACTTTATGTCCCGATCCAACACATCGTCACCTATGACAATGCGCCAATGTTTCTATTCACGGAGTCCAACTCCGATGGCTAAGACAAACCATCTCCCAAAAGGGATATAGACAACATAACAATCTTTACATGAATAAAGCGCCCAACTTTATTCCCTCGATTGCGGATCATATATTTTAGACCATCACCTTAAGAGTCGTGTCTACCGCATAATCATCCCATCATATGCCCAACTCTTAAGGTTTAGACTGATAGTCTCAGACTACTGTTTGCTTATCATACATTCAACAAATATGAACGTAAAGAGGACAATATTTGGTATATATAAATGAATAAATTCTTTATTGATAAAAAATGTCTCCAAAAACGTATTACATTTTTACTCCTTAGAGCATACATGTCTAACAATCTCCCACTTGCACTAAGTGAGTAAATACTGCAAATTTCGCATCCCCATAGCTTCCACATGCCTTTCGAAGACTCTCCCAGAAAGTGTCTTCGTAAATGGATCAGCTAAATTGTCCTCTGACGCGATCTTGCACACCGTGACATGCCCGCTCTCAACGAAGTCCTTTATCACATGATACTTCCGATCAATATGCTTACTCTTCTTGTGAAATCTTGGTTCCTTAGCATTAGCTATCGCCGCACTGTTATCACAGTACAGTGATACCGCTTTATCCATACCAGGAACTACCTCAAGATCCCCAAGGAACTTGCGGAGCCACACTGCTTCTTTCGAAGCATCACTAGCCGCCACATACTCGGCCTCCATCGTTGAATCCGAAGTGCAATCTTGCTTCGCACTTCTCCAACTGATGGCACCGCCACCCAGAGTAAACACAAACCCTGAAGTCGATTTCCTAGAATCCAGGCAGGATTGAAAATCCGAATCAGTGTATCCTAGAGGAGTTAAATCCTCACCCGAATACACAAGCATATACTCACGAGTCCTTCTCAGGTACTTGAAAATATGCTTTACCGCAACCCAATGGTTCGGTCCTGGATCCGCCTGAAATCGACTCACAATCCCGACCGCATAGCTAATATCCGGTCGAGTGCAAAGCATGGCATACATGAGACTACCCACTGCCGAAGCATAAGGTACCTTCTTCATGTATTCTCTTTCTTCATTAGACTTTGGAGAGTCTTTCTTAGAAAGAGTAATTCCAGACCTAGATGGTTGCCCACCTTTCTTGGAATCCTGCATTGCAAACCTCCTGAGAATTTTATCTACGTAGCCGGCCTGTGACAAAGCTATCATTTTGTTCTTCCTATCCCGAAAGATCTGGATACCGAGAACAAAATTAGCCTCACCCAAGTCCTTCATGTCAAACTGCTTGGTCAACCATAATTTGACCGATGACAACGCCCCAACGTCATTGCCAATTAGCAGAATGTCATCTACATAGAGTAGTAGAAAAACCACCTTCCCATTCTTAATGTGTTTGTAAACACATGGTTCATCCACATTTTGTGAGAACCCATAAGTCTTGATCACTTGATCAAATCTTATGTTCCAAGAACGAGAAGCCTGCTTAAGTCCATAAATAGACTTTAGCAACTTACAAACCTTACCCTCTTGACCCGTGACCTTGAACCCGTCTGGTTGTTCCATATAAATGGACTCATTAAGATAGCCATTCAGAAAAGCCGTCTTGACATCCATCTGCCAAATCTCGTAGTCGAGAGCGGCAGCTATGGACAAGAGAATCCGGATGGACTTAAGCATGGCTACAGGGGAAAAGGTTTCCTCATAATCGATTCCTTCCTTTTGCGTATAACCCTTAGCTACCAGTCTAGCCTTAAAGGTTTCGACCTTTCCATCCACTCCTCTTTTCCTCTTGTAGATCCACTTACACCCTATGGGTTTTACCCCTTCGGGAAGATCCACAAGCTCCCAGACCCGATTAGTCTCCATAGACTTCATCTCAATGTTCATGGCCTCTGTCCAGAGTCTTGAATCAACATCCTCCATAGCTTCTGCGTAAGTATAAGGATCCCTGTCATGTTCATCCGGTTCAGCCAAAAAGACCTCCCCATTGAACATATACCTCTCAGGTTGACGACCGATCCTCCCACTACGCCGAAGCCCCTGAGGTTGTTGTTCAGATTTGTTTGGTTTTTCTACACCGATCGGAATGGTTTCGTTCGGAACCTCCGGAGTAAACGGATTACCCCTCAACTCCTCAAGCACCACTTTGCTTTGAGGTTTAAAGTCGTTCATGTAACTCTCCTCAAGGAAAGTTGCATTAGTTGAAACCACGACTTTATTTTCCTTTGGGTTATAAAAATAACCCCCTTTAGTCCCTTTTGGATATCCTACAAACACGCAAACTTCTGAACGTGCTTCCAACTTATTCGGATCCTTAAACAGGACATGAGCTGGACATCCCCATATGCGAATATGGTTTAAGGATGTCTTCCGTCTTGTCCACAACTCGTGAGGAGTTTTAGGGACCGATTTTGAAGGCACATTGTTCAAAAGATAACATGCGGTTTGTAGTGCATATCCCCAAAAGGATAAAGGCAATGATGAATAACTCATCATGGACCGAATCATGTCCAACAAAGTCCTATTCCTTCTCTCTGCTACGCCATTCTGCTGCGGAGTACCCGGCGCAGTCAAATGGGATAAAATCCCATTCTCTAACAAGTGTCCCAAGAACTCATCAGAAAGGTATTCTCCACCTCGATCTGATCGAAGTGCCTTTATTGGTCTACCCAATTGCTTTTCCACTTCAGCCCGAAACTCCCTGAATTTATCATAAGTTTCGCTATTGTGGTGCATTAGGTACACATACCCATATCTAGAGTAATCGTCAATAAAAGTAACGAAGTACTCATACCCTCCTCGTGCCCGGATGTTCATCGGTCCGCAAACATCACTATGTACAAGTTCTAGAACCCCTTCGGCCCTATTGCCCTTAGACCCGTATGGTCTTTTGGTCATTTTACCCTCCAAACAAGACTCACATTGAGGTATAGATTCCACCTTTAAGTGACTTAAAGGTCCATCCCTTACCAACCTTTGAATCCTATTTAGGTTAATATGGCCAAGGCGCAAATGCCAAAGATAAGTCTTATTAGAGTGAGAAGTTTTAAGTCTTTTTGAGTTATTATCATTTATCTCAGCATTAAGTAATAGGTCCATCTTAGGTTTGATAAAATATAGATTATTTTGCATCCATCCAGAACAGATAAAAGATTTGTTTTTACGAATCACCACTTTTTCATTAAAAGATACCACGTAGGAGTCTTTAAATAAAGAAGATACAGAAATTAAATTCCTTTTAAATTTAGGAACATAAAAACAATCTCGCAAAATTAAACTCCTATAATTATCAAAATAAAGATGGACATCTCCCACTGCTTCCGCTGAGACCAAGGATCCATCGCCCATCCGAAGCGTTAAGTCTTCACGAAGTAGACTTCTCGTTTCTTTGAATCCCTACAGAGAAACACAAACATGATTAGTTGCACCAGAATCTATGACCCAAATGTCACTGGATTCCTCAACCAAACAAGTTTCTAAATATAGAAGATCACACCTACCTCCCTTGGAAAGGAAGTCCTTGCAATGCTTCTTTATATGCCCGACCTTACCACAAAAGAAGCACTTAAGCTTCTTTGGGTTCTTCTTCTTCTTCTTCTTGCTCTTGGTAGCAATAGGAATAGAAGACTTCCCACTCTTGGCCCGTTGTTTCTTTCCATTCCCAGAGTTAGGATTGGAACCAGAAGCAGCTACCATATTGGCCTCTCCACCAGCAGGAGACTCCCTGATCAGCAGTTCAAACTCTTGTAACTGTTTCATCAGTTCTGTCAAGGTCATATCCCGTCTATTGCTTAGATTAAAAGTAGCTCTAAACGGAATAAATTCCTTAGACAGAGTCTCAAAGACCATAGTCATCTGAGTTTCAGCATCGATGTCGGCTCCATTGGTTTGAGCCTCAGCGAGGTAACCCATGACCAACATCATGTGCTCCTTTACAGATGTCCCCGGTCTCTGTCTACAGTTTAAGAGTTTCCGAAGCGCCCCTTGCCGCTTTGTTATGGCCTGGCCTCCAAACATGTCCTCAAGATTATCCAAGATCTGCTTCGCAGTTTCATAATCCTGATGTTGAGCCTGCAGCACGTTATTGATGCTAGCCATAACATAGCAGCGGGCCTGATCATTAGCATCTTTCCAGCGTTCGTACGCTTGGAATTGCTCATTACTTGAGTCTCCCGTAGGCTCGGGAGGACAAGGAGTTGTCAGAACATATTTCAGTTTCTCAAAGGAAAGGATGATGTCCAGGTTCCGTTTCCAATCATTATAGTTCTCACCGGTTAATTGGTTTTTGTCAAGTATCGATGATAAAGCGTTTTTAGACATTTTCAATCTACAATAAAGAATCATATACCAAACATAAGCAAACATATATAATAATTTAGTAAGTTAACACAATCATGTAAAATCATACAAATGTGTTTATGTGTCAAAACCTTGAAAATATCACAACCTTACAACGATAATTCCCAACTCAGAATTTATCAAGCTCCTAGGGGAGTCATGTCAAATTCAATCAGGAACACGGATCTCCTCCTGATTAATATATGCCATCCAGGACCCGTATGATCCAGCATATACTAATAATCGTTTCTTTGGCCATTAATTTTATTAACAGAGCTCCTAGGGGAGGTTAATAATAAAATTAACGTGAGTGTATAACCACCGTTTTAATATTTTATCCATGATTTATAATCACCACCTAGGGGTGTGCAACCATAAATCATACTAAAATACCTTATCCTTTCAGAGATCCAATCTGGTACATGATAGAAATCCCTTCCTAGGGGTTGGGACCATCATGTTCTTCCTATGGACCAACGATGGAGGCCTTAGGTTCTCTCTTCGAAAACCTTCTCCCACTCAATCTTTTGAAGTCAAGGTTTTATTTTAAAATTATGCATGAACAATTTTAATATGAGCGGCACTCCCTATTCTATATGACATGTTATCAATATACATGGTAAATCATATTATAATGCAGACAAGCAAAGCAATCAAGCAAAGCTACAAGCATAATAATAATAACCGTAATATTATGGTTCCACCCTAGAGAATAGAAAAAATAAGATTACAAGAGAATAATCGAGACATTTATCGATTCTTCATCCTTGAATCCTCAAGCTGTATCCTTCTTCATGTAATATCCATCTTCAAGTCCTCAATCCCGTATGAATCGAACACTTCATATTTCCGGTCATATCCAAATTTAATGTTTCTCAGAATCGTCCCAAAAATAAAATTAAAACTGCACTGAAAAAATCGCACCTTTTCTGGACACCTGGCAGCTCTCGGTCGGCAGGCCGATCTGGGTGATCGGTCTGCCGATCATGGTGGTTCGGCCTGCCGAACATGAAGGTTCGGCCTGCCGGCAGAGCACCAAAATTTCTGCCCCACTGTCGGCCTGCCGGACCGTACGTCCGGCCTGCCGATCTGTGACCTTCGGCCTGCCGAACTGTGAGGTCCGGCATGCCGACCGAGCAGAAAACCCTCAATCCAGAAAATACAATTTTAATGCAATTCATCAATTTTATTTTCAACAATTCAAAAACATAAAATTAGAGACACAGGAAATACCTGGAGGCGCCATCATCTATCTTCAAGATCCGACTTCTCGTTCCGTCTTCTCCGAATAATTATTTAATTACAAAATTCTTATAAATTAAATAATAATTCCTAGACGGAGATGATAGTCCGCCATCTAATTACATGAAAAACCTAGATACACATTCTAACCTCTAAGGAACCATAACCGGTATTAATTAATTAATAAATAATTAAACAACAATTTAATCAACCATAATTAATTAATAAACATTCACCATATAATCCATGACAACATATATATTATATAGAAACCTAGAGTGCCATCTCTCTATAAAATTTAATTCAAGCATTGGAGAGATTAAGATCACAAAATTTATGCATATAACATGATCACAAACTTGCAAATTTATGTAAAAACCTCGGCTCTGATACCAATTGTTGGAAACAAAGTGCGCAGCGGAATTTTTAAAATTTTTCATCAGAGTATTTTCCAAAACACAAGTTTGACATGTTATATGTATAAATTAAACAGATCTTACTAACCTCAGTATGCTGAAGAACCTCCGCGACCTGTGTAGAGAAGTAACGTTCCAGAAGAGCCTCAACCAACTGGTCTTTTTTGCTATTCTCTATCCACAACCGGAGTGAGTGTGGGCTCACACGTACAGCTCTTCCACCGGTGACTCTCCTTCCAACCAATAGAGAGAACCCAAAGCTAGTGCTCGTGATTTGTGAACAAAAGCTCTCAGGGAGTTTTCAGATGCTCACTAGAAGAGTATCACTCTTAATCTCTCAAATTGATCTGAGTAAATCATTAGACTCACTCTCTTTTTATACCTATTGGTCCTTGGGGTTAGTCCATATCAGATTAGGTCTCAAAAATCGAAACAGAATAAAGTTTGGATCAATATCTGATAAGATACGCGTGAAAAACGCGTAATCTTAGCTGTCGCGGTCGGCATGCCGAACTGTGAGATAGGCAGGCCGAACTGGCCAGTTCGGCAGGCCGAACACGTCATCCGGCATGCCGAACTGCCGAGAAAAAATCTCCGCGAATCTTTTATTTTCCACCCGAGATTCTAAAGGATAAAGTCTCAGTTTTGATTCAAATAGCCCAATAGAAAAGATATCTGATCAAAACAAACTTTATCAAGATAATCTCTAAGAAAATAAATCAATTCACAATAATTCTACAAGTTTATCTTGTTCTAATTGTCCAAAATTAAAACAACCGATAAACAGACAAGAATTATCTGAACGCCATAATTCAACAAGTTCATCTTGAACTAATTTCTTACATAATTAATTCAACCGATAAACAGACATGAATTATTTGATTCTTATAAATTTTAAACCAATCTGATAAATCCGACATAAGTCACCAATTATTGGAAAAGCACGCCGTGTCGTTACAGGATTTTGTGAGCTAGCAAAGGGGACCAAAATGGACCTATAAAGTTCAAGCTCATGATAATTATGAAACCCAATATCCCAGATATACATTTCACAATTATCAACTCCAACGCTACTCCACTAAAAGCTTGGAGCTGCACTCTCGAACTTTATAGAATTACGAAGCTCGTGTAGCTAAGTCTCCATGACATATCATAGTGTATCGCATCCCCATATGATCATCCATAATCGGCTTAAGGACAAGTTCTGTCTTACCTTCCCGATTATTTTTATCTTACGTTCCATTGTCTCACCATTAGAAAACTTACCATCTAAAGATAGTATACCATTCGGTTACACCTATGTATCCAAATGGTTAAGCGCTCCAGTTTTCCAATTACAGGACAACGCATATAAGAGGATATCATTACTCCTAAAGAGGAGCTATGGATTCCATATCTATGAATAACAAGTCTACGCTACCAAGAGTCATGCCTCCAACGTACCGGCATGCATGCCACTATAGAGATGTGGGAGTCACCCATTGGTACATCAAAAGACACAAGTCGAGACAACGGGCCCATTATTCATCTCAGGATTAAGATACAATACAAATGATTGTCTAAAGTGAATCGATTTGACAAGACAGAATTATTAATCCAAATCAATTCACTTTATGTCCCGATCCAACACATCGTCACCTATGACAATGCGCCAATGTTTCTATTCACGGAGTCCAACTCCGATGGCCAAGACAAACCATCTCCCAAAAGGGATATAGACAACATAACAATCTTTACATGAATAAAGCGCCCAACTTTATTCCCTCGATTGCGGATCATATATTTTAGACCATCACCTTAAGAGTCGTGTCTACCGCATAATCATCCCATCATATGCCCAACTCTTAAGGTTTAGACTGATAGTCTCAGACTACTGTTTGCTTATCATACATTCAACAAATATGAACGTAAAGAGGACAATATTTGGTATATATAAATGAATAAATTCTTTATTGATAAAAAATGTCTCCAAAAACGTATTACATTTTTACTCCTTAGAGCATACATGTCTAACAGTTATGAGGTGTCCAATCATGGAATATGGCTGCAAAATTTTGTCACAGGGCTGCGTATAGTGGACAATATTCAAAGACCACTCAAGATATTTTGTGACAATAAGTTAGCAGTTTTGTATTCCAACAACAACAGGAGCTCGACAAAGTCAAAGCATATAGAGATCAAGTTCCTAGTTGTGAAAAAAAGAGTTCAGAGTGGACAGTTGTCTATAGAGCACATCGGCACAAACTCCATGATTGCGGATCCGCTTACTAAAGGATTGCCACCCAAAATGTTTCATGAGCACATTGCTCGTATAGGTGTCATATCATTTCAGGATATTTAGTTTTAGTGGGAGTTTGTAATTTTAAATGCTCTTATGATATATACATTTTTCAGTTATTTCAGTTTATGGATATTTTGAGGTTATTTTCTGCAGAAATAAAGTTTTCAGTTTATTCACACTCTGATTTTGGTATGGTTTGATCTCACTAAAGTTTTCAGGTGGACCAGTTAGAAATAGGCATATTAAGATCACATTGCATGAAATTTCCATGCTACACATCCATGCTTGATCTTGTCATTAGTTGTATTGGTATATATGATCATTGATGGGTCTAGTTACGACATATGTAACGAAGGTCGCTTTGGTCCTATATTGATATGGTTAATGGACAAGATTGTTGAGGTGCATAAGGTTTTGATAGCAAAATTCATGAGCTCATAAGGTATAATTCACATTTATAAAGTTTCATATATAGCCCAAGTGGGAAATTGTTGGATCAAAATCCAATATATGGGCTGATATATTAAATAAACGTGAATTAAAGGCTATCAACAAGGTTGCCCAATTAAAAGTGATCAATTTGGGTTTTGGGCTTTTAATGCATCATTAAGTATAGGCCTCCTATGTGTAGAGACCAAAATTATAATTACTAATTTTATGATGGGCTAAATTGGTAATTATGGATAATTGCTAGGGTTTAGCAATTATATAAAGGGGTTGTGGTCCCCAAGTCAGTACGTACATTATTTTTCTGTTACCCATCTACAAAGAGATTACAGAGCATTCTGATAGGAAGGATTTACGTACCAGACTTGAAAGATCCTCAACCAAAGGACTCAAGAATCACATTCTATCAATGGATTCAGGTTAGCTTCCGCATCTTATTAATATTCTTGATGATTTGACATGAACAATCCTGGGTGATGATGGTTTTCTTCACAATTTCATTCTAACAAGAGCTTCATCACATATTCAAACTAGAATTCTTGTGAGATCATGATCTATAAAATTGATGACGATGAGACGCAAGTAGAGCAGAGATTGCAAAGAATCGAGGCCAAGCTTCCTTTCTCTTTCTTTAGTTGAAAAAAAAATTCCCCTGCTTCCTATCTTCCAATGTTCTTTTGTTACTGACGATCATGAAAGAGTCAACAATACCCAGATCAACAAGAAAAACAAAGAAATAAAACATGTTCGTCACTCAACAAAATAAAAAAATCCAACCTCAGATCATCAAATATCGAAATTGGCCAAAAACAAGAGGAAATAAAAATTGCATCATTCGAACAAAAAAAATCCAATACCCAAATAGCTATATACTGAAATTACCCAAAAAAAAAAAGAAAGGAGGAAATAGTAATAAAACTTATTCATCATTAGAACAAAATCCCAATAGCCAAATACTGAAATCAACTAAAGAAGGGGGAAATGAAATTTGTTCATCATTCATTAGAACAACAATTCCAACATTAGATTAAATTACCTACATCAGCCACAAAGAAGGGAAGGGGGGGGGGGGGGGGGGGGGAATCTAAATCTACAGAAAACAAAGGGAAAAAAGTCATGTCTATCACTCATAAGAGCCCAGCGTAGGAATCCATGAGATATCGGAGAACTGATGAAGATGTCAGAGTTGAGGGGGAAACCGCATGGTGAAGAAAATGCAGACAAACCCTCGTTGGCCCCCCAAAGAGCCTAGATCACACCGATGACTAGAATGAGCCAACGACCCCCTTACAGTACCGCTACCTCACGAGCCCAAACCTTACTACATGAAACGAAGACTTTACAACGATGTCGCTAAAAGATAGCTTATTGTTGCAAAAAAAATATTTATGTTATCGCTAATAATTCGTCGTTAAAAGGAGTTTCTGCAACGATAGAGTGTCATCATTAAGTTGATGGCAAGTCATCACTACTTCTTGTCATGAATAGATACAACATGATGCCAACAAACTTTATGATGATGACAAATTTGAAAATTGTCGCCACTAAATGTTTTAAAATTTTTTAAAAATATTCAAACTTTAATGAAGTTTTTGTCATCGCTGTAGATTTTCTGTACAAGTAAGCTTGTCGTCGCCAAAAACTTGTAATTTGGTTGCAATTAATTATAAAAACAATTAACAATTAATTAATTGCAATTAAATAATTAATTTTAGATTAATTTTATTTATATCAAATTATTCGATTTGAATTTAAATTTTTTATTAAAAATTAGTATTTATTTTTAAATGAATAAAAATAAATTGTAATTTGGTTGAAATTACTTGAATGAAATAATTATTAATAAAAATCATATAATTATGATAAAATAATATGACACAAAATAAAACATACTCCATATAAGTTATAACAAACAAAATAAGATACACGCTACATGATCTAATAGTAAAAAAATAGAAGTTTGATAAAAAAGCATAGTATCTTACATTTCTATGTCGATGTTACAAGTAAAATGATTGCTCTTGATAAGTTTGCCCTCTTGATTCTTTACGGTTTATTGCATTCATTTGAGTTTTGGCCTATAAAAAAAAGTTATAGTATTAGGCATAATTAGACCAATGCAATGGTTAGGATCCTTGACAGTTTTAGGCATAAATTGATAAGTCCAATGGATAGGATCTTTGACTTTTTTAGGCATAATTAGACTTACAATATTTTTTTGTAGTGGACTTGAAGGTCATTTTTCCATTTCGATTGCATTTTTAAGCCTTATGCATGATATATGCAAGCAGCTCATTTTTCAACTCAATTTCAGACTATTGCTGTATTTTCATATATTTTATAGTACATGTTTTGCAAAAAAAAAATAATAATAAAATTGAAATGATAAAAGGGTTATCACTGTTATCCAATTAGGGATCATCCTTATCCTGTACTGGATAGACCTTCAAGTGTTATAAAATGGTGGTACATAATTCCTCCTATGTACCTCAATGATTCTCTCAAACCAGGCTGCAAAGTCGCCAACAATCTTTATTGTATCACCTGTTTGGTCAAACTGAACAGATATCTTTCCATGGAGAGCCACTTATTTGGTGATGTCTATTGCCCTTGACTCTCCCCTACCCCTATGGTCTAGGGGATCTAGTACTATATGTTCAAGGTTTATGGATTAAAATAGACCAATGAAAATCTAAAAAAAAAAAGAAAGTCGTTTAGTGCCTGTTTGGTTTGAATATTTGAATAAAATATTTGAATGAAGATTTAAATTTTTATGAGAGAAAATACTATAGCAAAATGATTCGAACCGTGATTCGAACCATGAAATAAACGGGCCCTTAAATATTCAAATTCTTACCTGACTTGTACTGGGATGGTAACATGGTCCTACGTCCCAGTGGGAGCTTAGCTCCCCTAGTTGATCAAACGTAAGTGGCAACTAGGCTAGACATGCTGCACGTTAGTAGTAAAAAATAAGATTAATTTATGCATTATATTTAGAAATCACAATTAATTAGAAGTTTCAAAGTTGATAGGATGAATACAATATAAAAAGACTGGATCATCATCACTAGCTATGTAAGTAGTATGGTCAAAAGAAGTTTGTTCATCGTTTTCTTTCTCAGCTTCATGCTCTGACAACTTGACCTCAATATACTCCTCTAATGTGTCATCAACCTTTATTATGTCATCATCATCAATAAAACCCATGTCATCCCTTTAGTTATTGACAAAGATAGCTTCTATATCTTCGACAAGATTAGAACAATACCAGGTCAACTAAATATTAAGGTGTCTAACTCAGGTTGCTCAATCTCTAGGTTGAAGTTGGAAGAGTTATTGTCTTGTAATATCTGAACTTCAGTTTTGACATCATCAGTCATATCCCAAATATATCGATGCCTAAAGTGTTCAACCACCTTCCAATTTGGATCATTGAATAAATCATTGGTGTAAAAAAAATGTTGTTCCTGAGATGCAAGTATGAAAGGATCATCTTTATATCACTAAGTATTTATGATAATACTTGCCTTCTTTTTGTACACTTACATTCTCCATTGTAACTGGTTCTTTATATCAATAAGTGTATGACTCTAACTGCCCATAAAATTTTGTATATCCTGTTCTAGGTTTGCATACACCATTGCTTATAATCTTATGTCTTACATCACGGTCAAACACAAGAAACTTAACCCCATTCACCATATAACCTGAGTATGATAGTTCTAAAATGTTTGTTCTTGGTGCTAGAGAAAACAACTCATTGGTGGCATCCAACGAGTTAATTTGGCGGAGATCATGCATCTGCAACTATTTGCATGAGAAATGTTAATATGATATTACATTTGTATTATTAAAGTTGAATAGGCATACTATAATGCAATATGGTAGGTGTGTTTACCTTCTTGTAGAACCACTTAGAGAACTATTTTTATTGAACTTTATTCAAGTTTTGATGACCAATGGCTTGTATTTTCCCTATGTGCTCACTACATAAGTATATAATTTAATATACAAAAAACACATCAGGTAAGGCTTGTAATTTATTATCAAGAAACATGTTAAATACATGGAAAATACTTGATACATTTTCAACTTCTGGATAGTGTTTGAATATACCACACTCTTTTGTTTCTTGTGGCCTCAAATAACGTTGTAGCTATTACCTTCCCAATTGAATGACATAGGGATTAGAATACAGAAAACTATTGTTTTTAAGGCGAATCATTAGGTGCCCAACTTTTTTTCTGGATCATTTAATCTTGTCTCAACGCCACTTAAGCACATTGGACAAAAGTCAAAGCTTTATTCACAATATATTCTTTAGTAACGAAACCCTCTAGTCATGCCTAATTTCTAACAAACTATTTGAGAGTCCCAATGTACTGCTCGAATAGATACATCCATCTCATGTGAACAGGACCTCCAAGCATGGCTTCTTCTGATAGGTGCACTGCCAAGTGAACCATAATATCAAAAAAAAAAAAAAAAATGCAGGCAGGAAAATAGTCTCCAACTAGTACAATATCATCCCACAACTTTCTTATGCCTTCTTTAAATCTATGGTGTTTAATGTTTTGGCATATATCACTTGGAAAAAATTACATAATTTGGTAATCGTTTCCCTAATTTCCTTTTTCACAAAGGGCAAATTCTTATGGACAACAACTGTTGCATTATCATTTGACAATCATGAGATTTAAGCCCAGTTAATTCACTGCTTGATTCAATAACATTTCTCCTCAAATTAGAGGTAAACCTATTTGGAAACTTCACTGATTTAATAAAATTTCTAAACTTTTTTCTATCCACAGACTCCAAAGTATGGCCTACATGTGGTTTTAGTTACCAATCATTATCCTTGTGTAAATGCAACTCACGTCTCATGCCAATGTCCTCCAAATCTTTTAGTGCTTTGTCCATATCCTTCGTATTTCTTTCTATGTTAGTGCCTATACTAAACCGTCGCATACATTCTTCTCAAAGTGCATAACATCCAAATTGTGTTGTAACAATAATTGATAACTAGTATAGGAACTCCTCAAATATACTAACATTGACCTGTTCAACTCTTATGGATCAAGCTTCCTTCGTATACCTCAAAATCTCATGTTTATCTAGCAACCTAACTCAAACATGTCTCAGTTAGTTTAAAATTTGTTCTGATGAATTCAGGAGCCATGCATGACTCCTTTCAACTTTTCCATTGAAATTTTTGCACCTTGTCATTTTATTATAATCTAGAAGCCACATTCAATGGCCAACTATTTGATCTTGAAAGTTGCAATCTGATATAACCCTCTAAGTATAAGGTTGTCACAAGTAATAAAACTTGATGAATCTTAGGTTGAACCTATAGGGAAAGCGAGTACTAAGGTCTAATATATTTATTATAATAATTACTTAATTTATTTTTAAGCCAAATAATATGAGGATTAAAGTTAATTATTTACAAAATATTTATAATATTTACACTTTTTTACAACATCTTTCCATTTTTAGAATTTTGTGATTTTGGAATTTTAATAACAAGAAATGCAACTTTATTTAAAATAGAACATTAATTGGTTTAATTCAAAATAAAAATTATGCTGATAACAACTAATTAAAAAGGATGCAATAGTAATTATGACAATGCTAAGGTTCAAAGGTTCCGTTCTAACAATTAACTTAAACATATTTTAGTTTTTTTAATTATTTATTAATTGGTTTAAGAATATATTATGTCATCTTATGTCGACAATAAATGAAGCATTACCAAACAATTATTGTTTCATTTCATGTCTATAATATAGCAAAAACTCAACTTAATAAACAAACATAATTTCAGCATTACTTAACTAAAATAACAACAAAATAATAAGTTAAAGCATTTATTAAGTCATTCTTCGTCTACAACTAATCAAGATCCTTCCAAGCATTATCCTATCAATCTATGTCGTTAAAAAATCAAAACTTAAATCTTGCTTGTAACGCCCCCCCTTACGGATATCACATATGTCGTTACATTCATACATTACATACTTATTTTGGAACTTTAAGATAAACTTTAAGTACAAAACTTATTTGAAACTTTAATTGTAAACGTAGTTAAGGAAAACGTAACCAGGATCCATACATACACATTTTTTTTTACAACATTCATTCACTTAATCCATACTATTAATAATTCAATTGAATATTAAATTGATCATAAACTTCCTTTAATAAAGTAAATATATCAAATAGTAAAATCATAACTTATGAAACATCACATCATTTAAAATATTTGCCCCCATTGTTTGGCAGGTCGAACTAGAGACTTCGGCAGGTCGAACTGGAGACTTCGGCAGGCCGAACATGGTCGATAGGCCAGAAATCGTCAACTGGCAGGCCGACAGAGGCTCTACAAAACAGGGCTTAAAAACTTTCAAAGTTCGACAGGCCGAAAATGAGATCGGCAGGCCGAAAATGAGGTCGGCAAGCTAAACTTTCTTATATCGGCATACCGACTAGTAATGGTCGGCAGGCCGTCCGAGACAAAATAGAAACTTTTAGAAAACTTAATTTTAAGACAAATTCATTTTTCTTTCAAAATGCGGAAGATCAAATTCTCAAAATGATAAAATAAAATATTAAAACATAGTTCTTGTATTCTTTAAAACTTATCATAAAAATATGTTCAAATAATAAACCATAACTTAAATCATAAAATTTGCTTCATTCGCATTCTTCTAGTTACAATTCATCTTCCTTATGCTCACACGCCTTCCCATGTCCTCCGCCTAATCCATGACTTTCTTACTTTATCTACAACATGACACAAACTTGAATAAGCTAAAGCTTAGTAAGTACATATAATTCTCACAATTTAAAAAAAAAAAACATTTCAAAAACATCATCATCATCATCATCATAACGTAATAGTGCAGTAAGCACATTTTCATAGAAACATATCTTTCATTACATTGACCATATTAAAACTTATTCTATTTTTATCTTAAGGGCCCAAGTGTTGCACCATAATCATCATCATAGGCCCGTCGTCATGAGAGGAGAAGGGTAGCTAATCCTAAACCAAACATGACATCATAACATATCTATCATAACATTGGTGTGCAACACTTATTAGGTGATACATATATATACATAATTTTTTTTATGCCTTGAAAATTCATCCTAATCATACATGCATAACTTTATGAACATCAAAATATTTCATAAGGAAACTTTATATGAAACCATCATAAAATCCATCATAGATATCATCAAGAACATATTTTCAAACCTTTATAACATATAATGTTGCAGGTGAGAATGTACTTACCTTAGAAGCTAACTTACTTAACCTTATATGTATTGGTGACGACGCCGCGGTCTCAATGTGCTCATTCCTTTGCGTGTTCATGCCATTTATTCATTTAAAGATACAAAATAAAATTAATACTTATTATCATAAAATTTAACATCCATTCATATTACATCACATATACATTCATCTCATACGAACATAATTCATAACATGCATCCATAACCATAATCATCAAAAACATAAAATCATTATGACATACACTTCACTGACCTACATGGATTAAAGACTTAAAAACTTAATATTCACACATACTTTAGGCACCATACTTAACAGGGGTAAAGTTAATACATAAACATATTACCATAATTTTTCTTTTGTCATAAAAATTACATTAAGTATCTAAAAACAAACCATACCTTTCAAACATGAAATCTGCCAACAATAATAAGGTAGTGAGTAATCTTTTGAAAACATTTTCTAACAATTAAAACTCATATAGTTAAATTTTAAAATTAATACTAACATATTTCAATTTCATAAAATTATTTCATCATCAATAAAATCATTTAAACATATAAAACATCACATAAGACTAAAGTCCAATATTAACATTGTTAAAACAGTTTCTTGACCTAGTCACAATAGAAAATTCATAACACATAATTCACTCATCAAAACATTACCAAAATTTGCAGTCCATAATATAACATATACATGAACATTCTTGCCAAATTTCGTAGCAAACAAAGCACGTTTACCCCTTGAACAAAAATCATATTTTCATGCATCATAAATAAACAACAATATTTTACTATGAGTGGTAGAGAATAGAAAATTCATAACTTAATTTACAAAAATCAAAATGACTTGAAACTTAAAAGAACATTAACATAACACACATATGAACATCATATTAAAAATTCAGAACAAAATAAAATACCTAGACAAAGTTACGGCAGACAGATTTAGGAGGAGAAATGCTTTTCAGAATTACCAAAAAAATAAGTTCTTACCTTAAAAATTTCTTTACAAAATCCTTGAACTTAACCCCAATGAAAACTCAATATATTTTTCAAATAATAACAGAGGAATTGAGAGGAAAAGGAGGAGAAAAACGTGAAGAAGAAGAGAGAAGAGAAAAGAAACGTCTCGGAAGATTAAAGAGAGAGAGAGCGAGCGTTTACGTGAATGAGGATAACGTAAAAGAAGATTTCAATGCCCTTAATTATGTCAGAAATTTTCTGACTAATCTTGGATTAATTCGCGAGGAGAATGGAGAGAAAAGAGGAAAAGTCAAACAAATCATCTCATCTTACCATAATTTGCCCTCTAAAAATAGGAAACCATTAACAATTACATTCAATAAATAAAAGTCAATGATTTCATTTCCTTAAATGAGGAAATTAATCCATAAATATGTCAATTAACCACATTAAACCATCCAATCATCGTAATCATCTCAATCACAAAATTGGAGAGATTTCTGCTGACTACTCGTCAGCTGTCATCGACCTGCTGATTCCCCACATCGGCCTGTCGATTCCACAAAGTTCGATCTGCCGATGGTTTCCATCAGCCTGTCGATTCTTGGAAGACTTTTCGGCCTATCGAACTTGAAAGTTCGGCCTACCGAAATGTCCTTAAAATACAATACATCAACATCATAGCATTCAAGTCATCATTGCATCATAAATAAACGTACATTGAAATTAACATGAACACTTGAGCACATCGATTCCTTACAATCGTCACCTATCACAACACTTAGAATAAATAGTTAGTAACATTAAAATCATAAATCATAACATAAATCATAAATTATTAATAAAATTACTTAACGTCGTTACTAACTTAACATAATCCGTTACATAAAAATAGGTGGATGTTACATTGCTAGAGTAGCTAAGAAAAGACTAAAATCCTAAGTTTTTTTAGCAAATAATTTGGCATTATAAACTGCTTAGAAAACTAAGAAAAACTAAAATTATTTATAGTAATTTTTCCAAAATTTCTCTCTCTCTTGCCTAAAAAAATCAAAAAGACATATTTAAAATAGAAACACTCAAAATATTATTGAACATAATTTTTACAACATAAACTGGAAATTATTTTGCACAAACTAAAACTTAAAACTAGACTATTTATTAAAAGAGCTTCTTCTTTTTTTTTTTTTACTTGGGGAAGATGTAGAACCTTGGGCTAAAAGCATGTATTTATTGGCAAAATTTGCCTACTATTTAAAATTTTTATAATATATATTTTGTTACTATTTATTTTGATAAAAACATATAACAATTTGCATTTTTATTATTTTTTTCCTTTTTTTCTATGTCGTAACTACCTTGAGAATCTAAATTTTTAGATGAAATCTACTACTTCCATGTGGCTGGACAATGGAAGTGGAGCACTTTAGGGCGTTAGATGCGCGTGTGTATGGCTAGGATTTAAGGCACAACGTCGAACCAGGTGGGCCAAGTAGGGCTGGAGCTGTGATCGTTGGATCGGTCAAGGTAAGAAGATCTAATGGCTAGAAAAATGAGCGTGTAATGCCCACTTAACTCATAATTAGCCAGTAATAAGCATCTTGCATATCTATGCATTTAACAAACACATGTTAATTACAAACATATTGAAAGTATATCTTACAAGCATGATGACTCATTATTTTTAAGATTGAATCATGCATAAATGAGCTTATATTCAAGAAGTATGTTGAATTATCAATATATGATCTAACATGTTTAAAGAAAAGTTCTATTGTAGTGAAAGCTCAGTTTCTTAGTTAAAGAAGATTGGTGTGCTAAATGGTTGCGAATTGATTAGAAAGTGTTTTTCTATTTCAAATGAATTCTAAACTAATTGTTTTGCCCATTTCTATATTTGAAATAGACAAATTTGATTGGAATTGAAAGCATACAAAATAGTGCAATTTGATTGGCTTGTTGACTAGGTTATAGCAAATTGAATTACTCTTGCTTGTAGTAGACTTAAATGGCTAGCTATTAGCTAAATTCTCTCTTCAATACTCGATTTAGACTAAGTCAAATGAACTAGAATGTTCATTTTTGCCTCTTTCTTTTTTAAGCAGCTTAAAAACATTCAGCACTTTCCCACTTCTAAGAGGACTGATCTTTTCACTCAATGCCAATTGGACTCGAGGTAAGTAAAAACAAATATTTATTGCATCACAAAAACTATGTCATGTTATGTTTTCAGGTGCATTGATTCGATTGTTGTTATTTGGGAATGATACAGATTGTTTAAATTCATTCTTGATTCATGACATTTACATTAGAAAATGTGAAAAAAGGGATTGAGGTTTTTAAATAAAATGGGGGTTTAGTGCTTAATTGGTGATCGAGTAGGCACAAGACATAGGTGGGACTGGTAGACCTAACAAATGGTGGTGAATACTTTAAAGTTGAAAGACCAAGATAAGAAAAACTACAAAGACTGAGACTGAATACGACAAATATTTGAGGTCTAAGGAACAAGATAAAAACCCCGTATTGTTATTATTACATTGGCCAAATTATGATGAACAGGTTTAGAAAATCACGGCCTATCATTACGAGTTAAATATTGTTGGGGTGCAATTTAGTCAGGCTTAAATTGCTGAAAAGTCCAGGTAGTCCAGTGTTGAAACTAATCGAATAGATCGAAGAGAATAAACTTATTGAAGGCTAATCGAATTGACGCTTCATGTGGTTCAATTGGTTTGATTCTCTTGTGTGGTAAGAAACATTCGGTTTACTCGACCGCTTGAGGTAGATCATACTCGTTTTCAAGTCTTCGTTCAATCGGATTGATTGCCACAAGTTGATAGTTATCAACATGAACTGACGATTACAACACATCTAGTCATGGACCGAAACGGTGATTTAGTTTGCCGCATTTTGATCTTGCACATTGACTTGAGTTGATGGTCTAATTAACGGTTATTTGATGGCCTAAATTCCTTAAAACAAAATTCTAACAACCTAAATCAGCATCTTAATATTTGATTGTAGACCCATTGTCTACAGTTTGGCGCCCACCGTGGGGCCTTCAGATCATCAACTCCAAGATCTTTAGCTCAACCGCAAATGGAGGACAACTAGCACACTCCTGAAACTACAATTAAAGAGACTGAATCGATTCCCCAGGCCAACTAGCAAATGGAAGCTCTTTCAGCAGAGGTGGAGGCCCTGAAGAAAACACTCTAGGAATACGCAGCTCATTCTCAAGAGCGCCATAGAACATTGGAGTAGTTCAGCAGTGAGAATTTGGCTTTGAGAAGCCAAATCAGCTATCAGAACTCTCAAATGGTTCATAATCCTACTATTACCCGTACTATGGGTACTCGACACTCCCAGTATCTTCAATGGCACAATGGCAGTTTCAAATGCCACAGCCCAAAAGACAACAGTACTCCTACAGCCCAATTGGGAGGATGCAACCATTATATACTCCCTCAGCTCTAGCACCGGTAACAACACCAGCTTCTATAGCCACAGTAACTCCTACTGTGACAACCACTACAACGACAGTGAATGCTCAAGTAGAATCCAATCGATGCGACCATGGAATTGATCAAAACCAAAGAACAGAACCTTCCACTCGATCTAAGGAAGTCCCAACTTTGACTCTGTTAACTCCAGAGTCAATCTAGTAAATGATGAAAGAGATGCTCGAGTAGAATGCTAAGCTCATTGAAGAAAAGATCGACCAGAAAGTTTCAAAAGCGACGAGCAAGACCTCAGCCTTGGATGACATCTCGAAGAACATTAGAGACACCCTGCTCATGAGGAGGATCACTTCAATCGTCCCACCGAAATACAAAAACCTTGTGTTCAGCTGATTCGATGGACCTTTTGATCCAAAGGACCACCTGTTATAGTACAAGAATGTGGTCAACACTACAAAGATCCCAGACTCGATTCTTGATGAGATGCTGCGCAAGCTATTTGCACAATCACTCAAAGGTCTAGCTCTTCGATAGTTCAGTAACCTGCCTATAGGGTTGATTGACAGCTTTGAAGATTTGGTGAATTCGTTTGTCAAAGCATACTCAATACACATCAAAATCAGAAAGATGACCAAAGATTTATGGTCGGTCATTCAGAGCCCAGGTGAATCGCTGCGGGCTTATATCAAAAGATTTAGCAAAGCACTCTCAGAGATTTCAAACTTAGAGGATGGAACAGCTAGAGAGCACTAAAGAAAGGACTCTTGCACAAGTCACGCTTCAAGAATAGTATATGCTCCGACTACATACAGACCATCCTACAAGCCCTAAATAGAGCTAAAGGATGGATTGACCTGGAAGAGGAAAATGAAACGTGTGAGCGAGAGTTCACAAGAACAAGATATCAGAATAGATGGATTCAGAAGCAAAGGCAACAGCCCGATCGAAGAGGAAGGACAAGGGCACCACCAAAGAGGTAGTGGAGAAGGAAGGAAGACAAGTCACGATCTGCGACTAGACCATTGTCGCCTCCAAAGTTTGCCCTAAGCATATCACCATCCGAACTAGTTGCTTAGCTTGAAGGTAAAGATTACTTGAAATGGCCGAATAAGATGGCCCCAAGCCGTTCACATGACTAGCCAAAGTATTGCAAATTTCATCGAGATACGGGGCACCTGATGGCAGATTGTAAAGCCTTGCGATTTGAGTTTGTAGAGCTGCTCAAAAAAGGGCATTTAACGGAGTACCTCTCTAAATGGGGGAGGAAAATATATGGGCTCGACAAAGAGCAAGGAGGACGAAAAGACCACCAAACCCAAGAGAAAATGCCATCACCACCACCGGTCGAAAGATAATTGGGGCCATTTGTGGAGGCTCTGTTTTTAGCGGCGATTCTGTGAACCAAATGAAGGCGCATTAGAGAGAGTGAATGTCGGCTCATTGGCTGATGAATATGGTGAGCATGTTATTTCATTTCATAGTAACGAGGCACGCGGGCTTGATACTCTACATGATGACGCTCTTGTTATCAAATTAAACATTGTGAATTGTGATATTGGTAGAATATTAGTTGATAATGGAAGTTTCGCTAACATTTTGTTCCTCTTGATGCTAAAGGAAATGGAAACCAACAAGGAGGAGATCGAGAAATCCCCTACCTCATTGATAGGTATCAATGGCGAAGCAACACAATAGCCATTGGGAGAATCAAACTTTCAATGTATGCAACGGGGGAAAACAAATTGACTAGTTTTCTAGTCATGGATTGCCCTTCGGGGTACAATATCATTCTAGGGTGGCCTTTGATACACGCCATAAAGGTAGTCCCTTCAACATACCTCTAAACCATTAGGTTTCCAAAGAAGTGAGGAATTAGGGAGATTCAAGGAAGCCAAAAAACAGCGAGGAGCTGTTATGTAACGGCTATGAAGAAAAAAAAGGCTTTATAACAATTACAAAAAGGTCAGGACGGATCGAATAGTCAAGACTGTGTTGAATCAGTTTTAGAGGAACTTGACGATGTACAAATTGATCCAAGAGACGAAGGACGTATAGTGAAGATCGGGTCACAACTTGACCTTGAAATAAAATCCAAAATTATTTATTTCCTTAAAGCTAACAACGATTATTTCGCTTGGTCCCATGCAGATATGTCAAGAATCGATCCGAGGATAATCTCACATCAACTTAACGTCTATCCAAATTACAAATCGGTCCGTCAAAAGAGAAGAAAGCTTAGAATTGAGCAAAATAACGTCGTGAAGGAGAAGTAAGGAGACTACTCGAGGCCAGTTTTATTCGTCCTGTTCAATACCCCGATTGGCTCGCCAACGTGGTGATTGTGAAGAAGAATAATGGTAAGTGGCAAATGTGTGTTGATTTCATAGACCTAAATAAAGCTTGTCCAAAGGACAGTTACTCATTGCCATATATTGATCGACTCGTCGATGTTACGACCAACCATGAAATTTTAAGCTTTCTCGATGCATTCTCAAGCAATAATTAGATCCTTTTGCACCTTAATGACCAAGAGAAGACTGCTTTCATTACAGAAGTAGGGATCTTCTACTTCAAGGCCATGCCATTCGGCTTAAAGAACACTGAAGCCACCTACCAGAGGCTGGTCAATATGATGTTCGAATAACAAATTGGTAAGAACATGGAGTATACATTGATGACATGTTGGTTAAGTCATTGCAAGCTCATCTCCATGTCCAACATCTGCAAGAATGCTTCGACGTTCTTCAAAAATATGGCATGAAGCTGAATCCAAAGAAGTGCACTTTTGGAGTGGCGAGCAGTATGTTCTTGCAATACCTGTAACAAAGCGCGGGATCAAAGTGAACCTGGACAAGATAAAAGCTTTTCAAATGACGCCATCACTGAGAACCAAATAGGAGATACAGAAACTTACTGGTCGAGAAGCAGCCCTTAATTGATTCATCGCCCGATCTGTGAACAAATGTCTACCATTTTTCCAGTTGCTCAAGAAGAATATGAAGTTCAATTGGAATGAATGATGCAAAGCAGTGTTCCAGGAATTGAAGAGATATTTGACTACTCTATCAATCCTATTGAAGCCAAAAGACAGGAAACCACTATACCTATACTTGGTAGTTTCGAAAACAATAGTAAGTTTTGCCCTTGTTAGAGAAGAAGACGCGATCCAAAAGCCAGTTTTCTTCGTAAACCACACCATGCTAGATGCTGAAACAAGGTATTCTGTCGTTGAAAAGCTCGCCCTCGCACTTGTCATGTCAGCTCGAAAGCTCCGTCTATACTTTCAAGGCCACACAATTATGGTGCTGTTGTCTTATCCGATGTGAGCTATTTTACACAAGCCAGACATCTCTAGAAGAATAACGAAATGGGCCGTTGAACTGATAGAGTTAGACATTGAGTATAGACCTTGAACAACGCTAAAACCTCATGTTCTTGTGGATTTTGTCGCTGAATTGACATACAAGCGTAAAGGATACGGGTCAGAGACATGGATTGTGTAAGTCGAAGGATCAAGCAATGAGTAGGGATCAAGAATAGGAGTGGTACTGAAGTCGCCAACTGGCGAAGAAATCAAACAAAGTTTTTGACTAGGATTCAGGGCTACCAACAATGAAGCTGAATACGAGGCTGTGATTGCTGGTATAAGGCTCGCTGCTGCATTGGGGGCTACTAAACTTGTTCTAGAAAGCAACTCCACTTGGTCGTTAACCAAGTAAACAGAGAGTTCGAGGCCCGAGTCGAGAAGATGCTTCTATACCTAAGTCTAATAACCAAGCTTAAGACCCAGTTCGATCAGTTGAAAGTAAAACATGTCCCACGAGAACAGAACTCGAGAGCCGATGCACTCACCAATTTTGGATCCTCGGTAGAAGTCAATGAGAGAAGAATAATTCCCTTGGAACGAATTGATAGTCCGAGCATTGAGTTGGTCGAGGAAACAAATTATGTCAACCCAAGGGACGATTGGAGAACGCCCATTGAGATGTATATACGTGATGGTTGGCTACAGAAAGATAAGCAGATAATAAGAAAGATCAAAGTTCAAACTGCGAGGTACTGCCTGATCGATGAGAAACTTTATAGGCGTTCTTTCATAGGACCTTATCTCCATTGTCTTAGGGAAGACGAAGTCGGGAAAGTCATTCGGGAAGTTCATGAGGGATCGTACGACAACCATTTAGGGGGTAGATCACTGTGCAACAAGGTTAAAAGGCAAGGGTTCTACTAGCCAATGATGCAAAATGATTGCGAGAACTTTGCTCGCAAATGCGACAGTTGTCAAAGACACGCTCCCACCAATCATTAACCAGCTGAAGAACTCTCCTTGGTCAATTTGCCCTACCCATTCATGAAGTATTCAATGGATGTGGTTGGACCATTTTCTCCAGCTCCTGAACAAGTCAAGTATTTGCTCGTCCTTAAGGATTATTTCTCCAAATGGGTCAAAGCTAAAGCATTTGCGGACCTTAAAGAGCGAGATGTCGAAAGATTCATTTGGAGAAATATTATCTATTAGTTTGGAGTTCTAAGAGAGATCGTCACTAATAATGACTCCCAATTCATTTCCTCATCCTTCAAAAAATTCTGTCGCGATTGGGACATTACTTTGAGCTTCTCAACACCCAGATACCTACAAGGAAATGGGCAGGCAGAAGTGACAAATAAGACGATCATGAAAAACCTAAAGAAGAAACTAGAGGCTAGGAAAGGACGTTGGGTCGAGGAACTCCCGATGGTGCTCTGGGCCTACCAAATGACACCAAGAAGGGCGACTGGCAAATCCCTTTTTTTGCTCATGTACAAAACAGAAGTCGTCATCCCGGCCGAGATAGTTAAACATTTAATGTAAAACATTTCTCAAAATGTCTTTCATAACATAACATATAAATATTTCATAAAAAGGAATTCAGGCAAAATCAGAATGCATGACTCTATTTATGCGCAATTATGAACTTACATTTATGAGTGTCTTATGCACGTTCTTTTCTTACTTTAACTTTCTACTTTTATTCTTTAACTTTCCTTATCTTACTTTAACTTTCTATCCTTATTCCTTATCTTCCTTATCTTACTTTAACTTTCCTTATTTTGCTCTAGTGTTTATACCAACATCATTAATCATGAGATCATAAACAAAATGCTTCCCTTGCGGAAGACTTGAGACCATCAAACATCGAGGTCAGGTACCTTATATCTAGGAGGTCAAACTTTAACTTTACTTTCATTACCTCACAACAAGGAGGCTGGTACGACACTTTCTTTTTATCTTTACATTACCTTCTGTTGGAAACAAAGTGCGCAGCGAAATTTTAAAAAATTTTCATCAGAGTATTTTCCAAAACACAAGTTTGACGTGTTATATGTATAAATTAGACAGATCTTACTAACCTCAATGTGTTGAAGAACCTCCGCGACCTGTGTAGAGAAGTAACGTTCCAGAAGAGCCTCAACCAACCAGTCTTCTTTGCTATTCTCTATCCACAACCGGAGTGAGTGTGGGCTCACACGTACAGCTCTTCCACCGGTGACTCTCCTTCCAACCAATAGAGAGAACCCAAATCTAGTGTTCGTGATTTGTGAACAAAAGCTCTTAGGGAGTTTTCAGATGCTCACTCGAAGAGTATCACTCTTAATCTCTCAAATTGATCTGAGTAAATCATTAGATTCACTCCCTTTTTATACCTATTGGTCCTAGAGTCAGTCCATATCAGATTAGGTCTCAAAAAATCGAAACAGAATCAAGTTCGGATCAATATCTGATAAGATACGCGTGAAAACGCGTAATCTTAACTGTCGTCGGTCGGCAGGCCGAAGTTTCTGATAGGCAGGCCGAACAGGCCAGTTCGGCAGGCCGAACACGTCATCCGGCAGGCCGAACTACCGAGAAAAAATCTCCGCGAATCTTTTATTTTTCACCTGAGATTCTAAAGGATAAAGTCTCAGTTTTGATTCAAATAGCCCAATAGAAAAGATATCTGATCAAAACAAACTTTATCAAGATAATCTCTAAGAAAATAAATTAATTCACAATAATTCTACAAGTTTATCTTGTTCTAATTGTCCAAAATTAAAACAACCGATAAACAGACAAGAATTACCCGAACGCAATAATTCAACAAGTTCATCTTGAACTAATTTTCTTACATAATTAATTCAACCGATAAACAGACATGAATTATTTGATTCTTATAAATTTTAAACCAATCTGATAAATCCGACATAAGTCACCAATTATTGGAAAAGCACGTCGTGTCGTTACAGGATTTTGTGAGCTAGCAAAGGGGACCAAAATGGACCTATAAAGTTCAAGCTCATGATAATTATGAAACCCAATATCCCAGATATACATTTCATAATTATCAACTCCAACGCTACTCCACTAAAAGCTTGGAGTTGCACTCTCAAACTTTATAGAATTATGAAGCTCGTGTAGCTAAGTCTCCATGACATATCATAGTGTATCGCATCCCCATATGATCATCCATAATCGGCTTAAGGACAAGTTCTGTCTTACCTTCCATTGTCTCACCATTAGAAAACTTACCATCCAAAGATAGTATACCATTCGGTTACACCTATGCATCCAAATGGTTGAGCGCTCCAGTTTTCCAATTACAGGACAACGCATATAAGAGGATATCATTACTCCTAAAGAGGAGCTATGGATTCCATATCTATGAATAACAAGTCTACACTATCAAGAGTCATGCCTCCAACGTACCGGCATGCATGCCACTATAGAAATGTGGGAGTCACCCATTGGTACATCAAAAGACACAAGTCGAGACAACGGGCCCATTATTCATCTCAGGATTAAGATACAATACAAATGATTGTCTAAAGTGAATCGATTTGCCAAGACAGAATTATTAATCCAAATCAATTCACTTTATGTCCCGATCCAACACATTGTCAACTATGACAATGCGCCAATGTTTCTATTCACGGAGTCCAATTCCGATGGCCAAGACAAACCATCTCCCAAAAGGGATATAGACAACATAACAATCTTTACATGAATAAAGCGCCCAACTTTATTCCCTCGATTGTGGATCATATGTTTTAGACCATCACCTTAAGAATCGTGTCTACCGCATAATCATCCCATCATATGCCCAATTCTTAAGGTTTAGATTGACAGTCTCAGACTACTGTTTGCTTATCATACATTCAACAAATATGAACGTAAAGAGGACAATATTTGGTATATATAAATGAATAAATTCTTTATTGATAAAAATGTCTCCAAAAACGTATTACATTTTTACTCCTTAGAGCATACATGTCTAACAATCTCTCACTTGCACTAAGTGAGTAAATACTGCAAATTTTGCATCCCCATAGCTTCCACATGCCTCTCGAAGACTCTCCCAGTAAGTGTCTTCGTGAATGGATCAGCTAAATTGTCCTCTGACGCCATCTTGCACACCGTGACATGCCCGCTCTCAATGAAGTCCTTTATCACATGATACTTCCGATCAATATGCTTACTCTTCTTGTGAAATCTTGGTTCCTTAGCATTAGCTACCGCCGCACTGTTATCACAGTATAGTGATACCGCCTTATCCATACCCGGAACTACCTCAAGATCCCCAAGGAACTTGCGGAGCCATACTGCTTCTTTCGAAGCATCACTAGCCGCCACATACTCGGCCTCCATTGTTGAATCCAAAGTGCAGCTTCGCACTTCTCCAACTGATGGCACCGCCACCTAGAGTAAACACAAACCGCGAAGTCGATTTCCTAGAATCCAGGCAGGATTGAAAATCCGAATCAGTGTATCCTGGAGGAGTTAAATCCTCACCCGAATACACAAGCATATACCCTCGAGTCCTTCTCAGGTACTTGAAAATATGCTTTACCGCAACCCAATGGTTCGGTCCTAGATCCGCCTGAAATCGACTCACAATCCCGACCCCATAGCTAATATCCGGTCGAGTGCAAAGCATGGCATACATGAGACTACCCACTATAGAAGCATAAGGTACCTTCTTCATGTATTCTCTTTCTTCATAAGACTTTGGAGAGTCTTTCTTAGAAAGAGTAATTCTAGACCTAGATGGTTGCCCACCTTTCTTGGAATCCTGCATTGCAAACCTCCTGAGAATTTTATCTATGTAGCCGGCCTGTGACAAAGCTATCATTTTGTTCTTCCTATCCCCAAAGATCTGGATACCGAGAACAAAATTAGTCTCACCTAAGTCCTTCATGTCAAACTGCTTGGTCAACCACAATTTGACCGATGACAATGCCCCAATGTCATTGCCAATTAGCAGAATGTCATCTACATAGAGTAGTAGAAAAACCACCTTCCCATTCTTAATGTGTTTGTAAACACATGGTTCATCCACATTTTTTGAGAACCCATAAGTCTTGATCACTTGATCAAATCTTATGTTCCAAGAACGAGAAGCCTGCTTAAGTCCATAAATTGACTTTAGCAGCTTACAAACCTTACCCTCTTGACCCGCGACCTTGAACCCATCTGGTTGTTCCATATAAATGGACTCATCAAGATAGCCATTCAGAAAAGCCGTCTTGATATCCATCTGCCAAATCTCGTAGTCGAGAGCGGCAGCTATGGACAAGAAAATCCGGATGGACTTAAGCATGGCTACAGGCGAAAAGGTTTCCTCATAATCGATTCCTTCCTTTTGCGTATAACCCTTAGCTACCAGTCTAGCCTTAAAGGTTTCGACCTTTCCATCCACTCCTCTTTTCCTCTTGTAGATCCACTTACACCCTATGGGTTTTACCCCTTCGGGAAGATCCACAAGCTCCCAGACCTGATTAGTCTCCATAGACTTCATCTCTATGTTCATGGCCTCTGTCCAGAGTCTTGAATCAACATCCTCCATGGCTTCTGTGTAAGTATAAGGATCCCTGTCATGTTCATCCGGTTCAGCCAAAAAGACCTCCCCATTGAACATATACCTCTCAGGTTGACGCCCGATCCTCCCACTACGCCGAAGCCCCTGAGGTTGTTGTTCAGGTTTGTTTGGTTTTTCTACACCGATTGGAATGGTTTCGTTTGGAACCTCCAGAGTAAACGGATCACCCCTCAACTCCTCAAGCACCACTTTGCTTCGAGGTTTAAAGTCGTTCATGTAACTCTCCTCAAGGAAAGTTGCATTAGTTGAAACCATGACTTTATTTTCCTTTGGGTTATAAAAATAACCCCCTTTAGTCCCTTTTGGATATCCTACAAACATGCAAACTTCTGAACGTGCTTCCAACTTATTTGGATCCTTAAACAGGACATGAGCTGGACATCCCCATATGCGAATATGGTTTAAGGATGTCTTTCGTCTTGTCCACAACTCGTGAGGAGTTTTAGGGACCGATTTTGAAGGCACATTGTTCAAAAGATAACATGCGGTTTGTAGTGCATATCCCCAAAAGGATAAAGGCAATGATGAATAACTCATCATTGACCGAATCATGTCCAACAAAGTCCTATTCCTTCTCTCCGCTACGCCATTCTGCTGCGGAGTGCCCGGCGCAGTCAAATGGGATAAAATCCCATTCTCTAACAAGTGTCCCAAGAACTCTTCAGAAAGGTATTCCCCACCTCGATCCGATCGAAGTGCCTTTATGGGTTTACCCAATTGCTTTTCCACTTCAGCCCGAAACTCCCTGAACTTATCATAAGTTTCGCTTTTGTGGTGCATTAGGTACACATACCCATATCTTGAGTGATCGTCAATGAAAGTGACGAAGTACTCATACCCTCCTCATGCCCGGATGTTCATCGGTCCGCAAACATCACTATGCACAAGTTCTAGAACCCCTTCGGCCCTATTGCCCTTAGACCCGTATGGTCTTTTGGTCATTTTACCCTCCAAACAAGACTCACATCGAGGTATAGATTCCACCTTTAAGTGACTTAAAGGTCCATCCCTAACCAACCTTTGAATCCTATTCAGGTTAATATGGCCAAGGCGCAAATGCCAAAGACAAGTCTTATTAGAGTGAGAAGTTTTAAGTCTTTTTGAGTCATTATCATTTATCTCAGCATTAAGCAATAAGTCCATCTTAGGTTTGATAAAATATAGATTATTTTGCATCCATCCAGAACAGATAAAAGATTTATTTTTATGAATCACCACTTTTTCATTAAAAGATACCACGTAGGAGTCTTTAAATAAAGAAGATATAGAAATTAAATTCCTTTTAAATTTAGGAACATAAAAACAATCTCGCAAAATTAAACTCCTATAATTATCAAAATAAAGATGGACATCTCCCACTGCTTCCGTTGAGACCAAAAATCCATCGCCCATCCAAAGCGTTAAGTCTTCACGAAGTAGACTTCTCGTTTCTTTGAATCCCTGCAGAGAAACACAAACATGATTAGTTGCACCGGAATCTATGACCTAGATGTCACTAGATTCCTCAACCAAACAAGTTTCTAAATATAGAAGATCACACCTACCTCCCTTGGAAAGGAAGTCCTTGCAATGCTTCTTTATATGCCCGACCTTACCACAGAAGAAGCACTTAAGCTTCTTTGGGTTCTTCTTCTTCTTCTTCTTGCTCTTGGTAGCAACAGGAATAGAAGACTTACCACTCTTGGCCCGTTGCTTCTTTCCATTCCCAGAGTTAGAATTGGAACCAGAAGCAGCTACCATGTTGGCCTCTCCACCAGCAGGAGACTCCCTGATCAGTAGTTCAAACTCCTGTAACTGTTTCATTAGTTCTGTCAAGGTCATATCCCGTCTATTGCTCAAATTAAAAGTAGCTCTAAACGGAATAAATTCCTTAGACAGAGTCTCAAAGACCATAGTCATCTGAGTTTCAGCGTCGATGTCGGCTCCATTGGTTTGAGCCTCAGCGAGGTAACCCATGACCAACATCATATGCTCCTTTGCAGATGTCCCCGGTCTCTGTCTACAGTTTAAGAGTTTCTGAAGCGCCCCTTGCCGCTTTGTTATGGCTTGGCCTCCAAACATGTCCTCAAGATTATCCAAGATCTGCTTCGCAGTCTCATAATCCTGATGTTGAGCCTGCAGCACATTGTTCATGCTAGCCATAACATAGCAGCGGGCCTGATCATTAGCATCTTTCCAGCGATCGTACGCTTGGAATTGCTCATTACTTGAGTCTCCCGTAGGCTCGGGAGGACAAGGAGTTGTCAGTACATATTTCAGTTTCTCAAAGGAAAGGACGATGTCTAGGTTCCGTTTCAATCATTATAGTTCTCACCGGTTAATTGGTTTTTGTCAAGTATCGATGATAAAACGTTTTTAGACATTTTCAATCTACAATAAAGAATCATATACCAAACATAAGCAAACATATATAATAATTTAGTAAGATAACACAATCATGAAAAATTATACAAATGTGTTTATGTGTCAAAACCTTGAAAATATCACAACCTTACAACGATAATTCCCAACTCATAATTCAACAAGCTCCTAGGGGAGTCATGCCAAATTCAATTAGGAACACGGATCCCCTCTTGATTAATATATGCCATCCAGGACCCGTATGATCCAGCATATACTAATAATCGTTTCTTTGGCCATTAATTTTATTAACAAAGCTCCTAGGGGATGTTAATAATAAAATTAACGTGAGTGTATAACCACCGTTTCAATATTTTATCCATGATTTATAATCACCACCTAGGGGTATGCAACCATAAATCATACTAAAATACCTTATCCTTTCAGAGATCCAATCTGGTACATGATAGAAATCCCTTCCTAGGGGTCAGGACCACCATGTTCTTCCTATGGACCAACGATGGAGGCCTTAGGTTCTCTCTTCGAAAACCTTCTCCCACTCAATCTTTTGAAGTCAAGGTTTTATTTAAAATTATGCATGAACAATTTTAATATGAGCGGCACTCCCTATTCTATATGACATGTTATCAATATACATGGTAAATCATATTATAATGCAGACAAGCAAAGCAATCAAGCAAAGCTACAAGCATAATAATAATAACCGTAATATTATGGTTCCACCCTAGAGAATAGAAAAATAAGATTACAAGAGAATAATCGAGACATTTATCGATTCTTCATTCTTGAATCCTCAAGCTGTATCCTTCTTCATGTAATATCCATCTTCAAGTCCTCAATCCCGTATGAATCGAACACTTCATATTTCCGGTCAAATCCAAATTTAGTGTTTCTCAGAATCGTCTCAAAAATAAAATTAAAACTGCATTGGAAAAATTGCGCCTTTTCTGGACACCTGGCAGCTCTCGGTCGACAGTCCGATCTGGGTGATCGGTTTGCCGATCATGGTGGTTCGGCCTGCCGAACATGAAGGTTCGGCCTGCCGGCAGAGCACCAAAATTTCTGCCCCACTATCGGCTTGCCGAACCATACGTCCGGCCTGCCGATTTGTGACCTTCGGCCTGCCGAACTGTGAGGTCCGGCATGCCGACCGAGCAGAAGAAACCTTAATCCAGAAAATACAATTTTAATGCAATTCATCAATTTTATTTTCAACAATTCAAAAACATAAAATTAGAGACTCAGGAAATACCTGGAGGCGCCATCATCAATCATTAAGATCCGACTTCTTGTTCCGTCTTCTCCGAATAATTATTTAATTACAATATTCTTACAAATTAAAAATTAAATAACAATTCCTAGACGGAGATGATAGTCCACCATCTAATTACATGAAAAACCTAGATACACATTCTAACCTCTAAGGAACCATAACCGGTATTTATTAATTAATAAATAATTAAACAACAATTTAATCAACCATAATTAATTAATAAAAATTCAACACATAATCCATGACAACATTTATATATTATATAGAAACCTAGAGTGCCATCTCTCTAAGCATAGGAGAGACTTAGATCACAAAATTTATGCATATAACATAATCACAAACTTGCAAATTTATGTAAAAACCTCGGCTCTGATACCAATTGTTGGAAACAAAGTGCGCAGCGGAATTTTAAAAATTTTTCATCAGAGTATTTTCCAAAACACAAGTTTGACGTGTTATATGTATAAATTAGACAGATCTTACTAACCTCAATGTGTTGAAGAACCTCCGCGACCTGTGTAGAGAAGTAACGTTCCAGAAGAGCCTCAACCAACTGGTCTTCTTTGCTATTCTCTATCCACAACCGGAATGAGTGTGGGCTCACACGTACAGCTCTTCCACCGGTGACTCTCCTTCCAACCAATAGAGAGAACCCAAAGCTAGTGTTCGTGATTTGTGAACAAAAGCTCTCAGGGAGTTTTCAGATGCTCACTCGAAGAGTATCACTCTTAATCTCTCAAATTGATCTGAGTAAATCATTAGATTCACTCCCTTTTATACCTATTAGGTCCTAGGGTCAGTCCATATCAGATTAGGTCTCAAAAAATCGAAACAGAATCAAGTTCGGATCAATATCTGATAAGATACGCGTGAAAACGCGTAATCTTAACTGTCGTCAATCGGCAGGCCGAACTTTCTGATAGGCAGGCCGAACACGTCATCCGGCAGGCCAAACTGCCGAGAAAAAATCTCCGCGAATCTTTTATTTTCCACCTGAGATTCTAAAGGATAAAGTCTCAGTTTTGATTCAAATAGCCCAATAGAAAAGATATCTTATCAAAACAAACTTTATCAAGATAATCTCTAAGAAAATAAATTAATTCACAATAATTCTACAAGTTTATCTTGTTCTAATTGTCCAAAATTAAAACAACCGATAAACAGACAAGAATTACCCGAACGCAATAATTCAACAAGTTCATCTTGAACTAATTTTCTTACATAATTAATTCAACCGATAAACAGACATGAATTATTTGATTCTTATAAATTTTAAACCAATCTGATAAATCCGACATAAGTCACCAATTATTGGAAAAGCACGCCGTGTCGTTACAGGATTTTGTGAGCTAGCAAAGGGGACCAAAATGGACCTA
Organism: Artocarpus heterophyllus; assembly: GCA_025403435.1. Lineage (NCBI taxonomy): Eukaryota > Viridiplantae > Streptophyta > Magnoliopsida > Rosales > Moraceae > Artocarpus > Artocarpus heterophyllus. The sequence continues at coordinate 33,531,347 of CM046348.1, read as the reverse complement.
TAAAGTTCAAGCTCATGATAATTATGAAACCCAATATCCCAGATATACATTTCATAATTATCAACTCCAACGCTACTCCACTAAAAGCTTGGAGTTGCACTCTCAAACTTTATAGAATTATGAAGCTCGTGTAGCTAAGTCTCCATGACATATCATAGTGTATCGCATCCCCATATGATCATCCATAATCGGCTTAAGGACAAGTTCTGTCTTACCTTCCCGATTATTTTTATCTTACGTTCCATTGTCTCACCATTAGAAAACTTACCATCCAAAGATAGTATACCATTCGGTTACACCTATGTATCCAAATGGTTGAGCGCTTCAGTTTTCCAATTACAGGACAACGCATATAAGAGGATATCATTACTTCTAAAGAGGAGCTATGGATTCCATATCTATGAATAACAAGTCTACACTATCAAGAGTCATGCCTCCAACGTACCGGCATGCATGCCACTATAGAAATGTGGGAGTCACCCATTGGTACATCAAAAGACACAAGTCGAGACAACGGGCCCATTATTCATCTCAGGATTAAGATACAATACAAATGATTGTCTAAAGTGAATCGATTTGCCAAGACAGAATTATTAATCCAAATCAATTCACTTTATGTCCCGATCCAACACATTGTCAACTATGACAACGCGCCAATGTTTCTATTCATGGAGTCCAACTACGATGGCCAAGACAAACCATCTCCCAAAAGGGATATAGATAACATAACAATCTTTACATGAATAAAGCACCCAACTCTATTCCCTCGATTGCGGATCATATGTTTTAGACCATCACCTTAAGAATCGTGTCTACCGCATAATCAACCCATCATATGCCCAATTCTTAAGGTTTAGACTGACAGTCTCAGACTACTGTTTGCTTATCATACATTCAACAAATATGAACGTAAAAAGGACAATATTTGGTATATATAAATGAATAAATTCTTTATTGATAAAAATGTCTCCAAAAACGTATTATATTTTTACTCCTTAGAGCATACATGTCTAACACCTTCTTATTAACTTTAGTGAGCATATCAAATGAAATCACATCATATGCAAACACATTTGCGAATCATAGCTTGTACTGTAAAATCTATTGCATAACAAATGCAACATAAAATGCAAACACATTTTGCAAATCATAATTTGTATTCTGAAACTTATTGCATAACAAATGCAACTTATCTCATAACAAATGCATCATGAAATGCAAATACATTTTGCAAATCATAACTTGTATTCTGAAACTTATTGCATAACAAATGCATCATGAAACGCTAACACATTTTGCAAATCATTACTTGCATTTGAAACTGCAAATCATTACTTGCATTTTGAAACTTATTGCATAACAAATGCATCACGAAATGCAATCACATTTTGCAAATCATAACTTGTATTTTGAAACTTATTGCAAAACAAATGCAACTTATTGCATAACAAATGCATCATGTAACGCAAACACGTTTTACAAATCATAACTTGTACTCTTTTAGACATTGTGCATTTCACAGGCAACCATGCTTCAAATACATTGAAACTCATGACTTGAACTTTTAAAAACATTTATGCATATCAACGTGCAAATAGACTTTAAACATAACAGTTGCAAATTCATTGCAAATCTTGCTTTAAATCTTTAAAACTTTTTGCATAATCAATGCAAACATACTTTAAAAGAAACTTGCATAATAATTGCAAACTCATTTATAAACATATACATAAATATTTAAAAATTGTTTACTTCATGCTGTAGGTGAAGTTTGAAACTTACCTGGATTTAACTCTAACGTTCTCTTTTTTGTTCCTATCTCGTTCCTTTTCCTTCCATTAGTCGGCTTCTGTGTCCTGATCATACAACAGCCAACTCATTAATTAACTTTCTTTTTATCAATCTACTCGATTGATAATAAAACGTAAACATTAACCATTCTTTCCTTTTAACTTGACTTATATACTATCGGTTTACCCTTCTCTTTACTTAATTTTATAACCCGTCGGGTTACCTTTGTTCTTAACCATCCCTTAGTTAAACTTCCTGTCTCACTAGTTGTTTCATTACTCAACGCATTATGGAACATTTTCTGTCCAGGGACGTTATGCTAATTCGGAGTATTCGACTGCGCTTTGGCCGTTTTCGTAAAAATAATGTTTTTACCCTTATCTGGTTTTTTGTCAACTTCGTAACCTTATAAAACTCATTTTTTATCTTTACCGTTCCTTTTCTTACATGTTACGAGAAAATTCCCATGAAAGAGTGTTTTTCAACATCGGGCGTTTCGGGTCTATTTTGGCCTTTTTTCATAAAATGACTATTTTACCCTTAACTATTTTTCTTCCATTATTTCCTTAACTAAACTTTAATTTCTTTAAAACATAACATCTACGATACTTACTGCCTACAGCGGTGTATGAAACCAACATTTCCTAGTGAAAACCCAATTTTTACACAATTTTACGGTTTTGGCCTGAAATACAAAAATATTTACATTTTTACCTCTGGAACCAAAAATGACCAATTCATACCATAATACTCAGATTTTCACAATGAATAAAACTTACAAAAGCACTATGGTCGAGTTCCAAACATTTCATAACGTTTTTATTTCTTGAAATTTTGTGCCCAAAATTTCATAAAATTCATAACTTCTTAACCAGGTAGAATTTTAAGAAACTGTTCATGCTACCCTAACAATTTCGACGAGTTCTACAACTTTTGTGTTGTAACTTTTTAGAAATTCCATCATTTAGAGGGACTTTTTGGCTGATTTTCAAATCTATCGAGAATACCCTTTTTCTTTGCAATTTAGTCCCTTTTTAAATTTCATCAAACCCCTTACTTTCTTCTTTCCATCATCATCACCATCAACATATAACATAAAATAACTATGCCATAATGCCCATATTACATGCCATGGCTTAAACATTTCATCAAACACTTAATATGCGTTAAAAACATAAACTTTTTCAAGCATTAAGTTTAGAATTTTACCTAAACTTCATCAAGCCTTTTGATACTCCTTTGAAGTGCTTGAAAACCTTCTTAACACCCTTGACAACATTCATAACAATGCCCATAAAAATCTCAACCAAATCATGAATAAAAACCCTTAAACATAATAGGTAAAACTTGGATTTTTACCTTGAAACTCTTAAGTCTCCTTCCATACCCTTGACTTTGCTTCAAAACATAATTGTGGAGATATGTGCTTGAAAAATTATGGAGAGAATGCTCACAGGGGGTCAATTTTGGTAGAGAGAAATAGGGGGAAAAATGGGGCATTTTTTCTTTTCTTCTTCCTTCCTTTCTTTCTTTCTTTCTTTCTTTCTTTCTTTCTTTCTTTCTTTCTTTCTTTCTTTCCTTTCTTTCCTTTCACGTTTCACTCTCTCTTCTTTACTTCTTTTCTTGCACGTTGGAGACATTTGGTCTCTTATATGATGAGTCATTCACCTTTTTTTTTTCCTTTTCTTTTCTTTTTTTTTTAATAAAAAGATGATGCGTCATCACCTTGATAATCAATTAGATTAATTTGGGTGGCCAAATGTGATTGGGTCACATTAGTCATTGTGGTGGCCCAATCAAAACTTTGAAGGTGCCCACTAACTTTTTACACAGTCTAAGTTTATACTCATAGTATTTTTTCTATACTGTCAGTATTCTTTTCCATACAGTTCATGAGGCCCCATAACCTCCAATACTTATCCACATCCATCACATAATGTAATTCTAATATTATCTCACTTTGTACTGTCTAAATTTATACTGACAGTATTTTCTTATATTGTTGGTATATTTTCTATACCGCTATAGTATTCTCTATTCATCCATATTCTCCAAACAGTATTATTCCTATACTATTTTAACTTAAACAGACTAATTTCTGTACTGAATACCCTTAGATAGTCTAATTTCTACACTACGTTACTTTTGCAATGTAATTTTCAACTGCATAACTTTATCAGTGTATTTTTTGATACTGTATTATTCTAATACTGTATAATTTTTCATATTATTGTCTAGTATTTTTCCTTAAACTTTCTTTTTGTCTTAACATAATCTTTAAATTACTGCATTTTTACTGTGCTTAATATGCTCGGATGTTACAGACAAGTCATCTCTAAAAGTAGATTTTTAGCAATGGCAAATGTCATCGCTAAAGGCGTCATCACTAAAAGTTCTATTTCTTATAATGCCCCCTCACAGCGCCCCTGTCTCTAATGAACCACACTACCCTCACCTCCAACTAATTGCAATGCTTTCACCTCGTAATTTGGGGGAACCGAAGCTTAGAAAGGACGCCAAAGGAGAGAGACTTAGGGAGGGGGGATGTCGGAGGAGAAGGAAAGAGAGATTGTTGGTGGGTGGGTGACAGACTCGAGTGAGGAGTGTTTTTTTTTTTTTAATTTGGCAACAAAAACAAGCAATTCTTTATGATGTGGGCTATTAAGCCCATATGGCGGGTTTTGATTGACTATCATAGGCCACATCGAGCTATTTTATTTTATCTTATTTTTTTTTTGTTTTTCACACTATAATTATCAAAATGTCCCTCAAGTGTTAACCAACATTACTTTTAGTTCTTTAACATTGAAAGTTAGACCCAGTTAAATTTTTTTTTAAAAAAAATAAAAGATTAGGAGCCAATTCATATCTTTTTAAAAAGGTTAGTACCTCCCAAACAATTTACCCTATATTAATTTGTTCCCAACTTAGAAAGTGAAGCCAGTATCTTTTTTTTTTTTCAAAGGTATGAGATATTCGAACAAACTTTGAACATTCCCTTCATCAATTACATCATCCTGTTCGATACGCATTTTGTTTCTAATGGATGAACTATGTTTTCACTTACTTGACATTCAAAGTTTTGAATGCTTCTTTCCAAAGAAAATAACATTCAAAGTTACCCCTGAGAAAATTCTAAATTTCTAGAAGATTAAGATCCTATTTTTAAAGTTAGCTAGGATAATATGTCTCACATCTTGGGACAAATCCGTCCAAATCACACACACACACATGATAGATAAATAGAAGGGTCAAACCATAATCATTGTTGATAATTTTCCATTTCTTATATAGACTTTTACAACACAGACAGTTTAAAGGGTAAGTCCACTATGCATCATTTCTAGATCATGCTGCCCTCCTTTTTTTAGGAAAAGCTATTGGGTTCTACAATTATGATAAGAACATCAACTTTAATATCAATTTGTTAATATCAATTGAGTTCTAATTTTTCTATTGCTAGGTAGGTAAAAGATTATCACATTAATTAATATTAAAAATTATATTTACAAGTAAAAATACAACTCACTTCAAAAAAATTAAACAACAACAACAATTCATTGTCACATGAGTTGATAACAACAAACAATTAAATAACAAAAAAAAAAAACCTCTTTAGAGGTGTTCATTAAATAGTAGAGAACGTAATTTTACTCCACCGATAGAGCATGATATTTTAACCGTTGGATTAAGATATAACGGTCTGATATGCAACTATCTACATTTAAAATTTATGGCGTGTAATACAAAATTACTTCCAGTTACAGATTAGACTATTAAAAAGTAAAACCGATGGTTTAAACACCATCTTCTACAAGTCGAATAAAATTGCCTCTCCACCATAAAGATTCCCAACAATAGATAATTGAAAAAATAAATTTAGCTGCTAGGAGAACGGCATGTATTTTGTGTGTGTGTGTGTGTGTGTGTGTGTGTAAAATATTTATTGTTAGGAATTATGAGTCAATATCCCAACTAAAAGCGTTGAGGTGCTATCCGTGTACCAAAGAGGCATGCAATCAGAGAAGGGCTAGGAGTAACTGGTTGCTTTTCAATCTATGTTGTAATTGGTTATCTGTGTTCTATAAAAGAATATTTCCCAGCTTAGTTAGATATTTCCACATCATACAGCTCTTGAGAGTCTTGGAGAAATCTAGTTCTTAATTTCACTTTGTGTATTGTTTTGTTTCGAAAGAAATTATAATTCAAGGGATCGGTGATCTGACTCATCCGAGGATTGGCGTTGGCTCTTGAGTGATGTGCTTGTTCCTTTCTTGGAGATCAATGAGAAGTCGTCTTTCTGGAATTGAAGTCTTGTTGGTTCTTCTTCTCAATTGTGTGATTCGTGTGTTAATTCATATTTGTTCTGTATCTGTATCTGTATCTGTATCTGAGATTTTCTCAAAACACACACACAAACACAAGCAATTGGCGCCTTAGAACTGTCTGTATGCACGTCAATATAGGGGGCTTATTTTTTACACAAAGAATACCAATCAACATAGCCCTAGGTGACGTTTTTTGCTTCCTCTTTCTCCTTTTCATCACAAAATAGGCGTTCTTCTGTTGAAGAAGGGGATTTATTTTATTGTATTTTCATATGTACACATATATAAAGTTTTAACAATCATATTTTAAATAAAGATTTTTGTATAAATTGTTTGGTACTTTCATAACTGAAGTTTTAAGTTTAAGAATTATATGATGTAAGTTTTACACTGTAATAACTTTTTGTCTTTTATTGTAATTGCTAAGAATTTTACATTGTTCAAAGTTAGAATTGATAAGTTAATACTGAAACACCAAATGGACACTTAGATCTCAATTCATAACGGTGATAAATTATGTCACTTGGATCTAAATCTAGTTGAGATCTCATTTTTTCAGCCATTTGATATAATCTTTTTCATCAAATCCGTAGCTTTTAAAAGCTAGATTTTGATACTTATGGCCAAACGAATATACAAGTATATAACGACAATAGATTTATTATTACATGAGATAAAAGAACCCTCATTGGAGGTGGAGTGCATTTTGAAAGAACCATAAAATTATTTGTTGTGATGCTCCGTTTTATGCCTTTTTAATTAAAACTGCAAATCACTTTCTATGAAATTTTGAATACATAAAGTAACATTTAAAATATATGAAAAAAAAAAAACAGGTCTTTATGCCTTTTTTAAGAAATTTTTTTAAGTTCGTGGTTTAAGAGTTTAGACTAAAAGAGGAGAGCATACATACAGCTAATTGGTATTATTTCAATTAACCCAAAATACTTACGCCCAAGTTTTTTTCTTCATAAAAAAGGGGAAAAAAAAAGAGTTTCCGCCAAACCTTGACATAATTTATTGTGCACTTTTTTAGTCCAAGTTTCCAGCTCAACGTACGGCAACAACATACTTTTTGTTTTTGACATAATTCCTCTGAATCCGATACATGCTAACCCCAATTATATCATAAATTTTGGAGTAGGGTAAAGACTTCCAAAAGTATATGGTTTGAGCTGCATGGTTACCATTTTAATTTTTTTTTTGTTTTTTTTTTCTTAGGTTATTAACATCAATGGCTTCTAAATTTTAAGGTATCTGTTAGTTTGTCCCCTAAACTTTAATGTTCTGATTGGTATGTGTAGAAAATAGAGGAAAAAAAAAACATTGGAACGATTTTGGGATAGAAATTGATATAATAAGATGTTTGGTAGAAAAGAAATTAGAATGGAAAAGAAAAATGGGTAGAAGAAATAGCATATGGGTCCCACCAAAATTGATCTCTTTAAATATGGATGGATTTTGTGATGTAAAAGTTTAAAAACAATGCAAAAAAAGTGAAGTTATTAATTTGTCCTTTTCCATCAAAATTCCAATAAAAAATTTGGACACTAAATTAGGGAAATAGTTAAATAATATTTGAGCAAAATAGTAATTATATTAATAATAGTTTTTCTATTTATTTGGTTTTTCTTGCAATACCAAATAAGAGAAGACAAAATCATTTCCTTCCTACCTTCACGTACCAAACAAGTAAAGAGAAAATCAAAATCTTTCCTTTCCCTCCAGTTTTCTTTCCTTCATAGTTTTTTCTTCCCTCTTATTTTCTTTCCTTCTTATCAAACAGAACATAAAAATCACCATTTTGTCTCCTCAATTTTCAAAAGTCCTCACTTTATCGCTTTCATCCTTTTTTTTGGTTAAACTAAACGAATTTTTTACCCATATGACTTGTATATTAATCAATTTAAGGGAAAAATTAGAAATTTAGATATGTAATTTCTTCATCACATCTAGGGTTTTGGGAGATTTTTTGTCTGTAACCTTTTTTTTTCCTTATTGCTGTGAAAAAAAAAGGATTTTGGTGAAAAGACTCACCATCGATCCATTGTACATTGATTCAAATGGAATTGGCATTTTTGAAACATAAGCATATTTAGAAGTAAATCAATTAGCATTACTCGATACAGTTGAATCTGAGATCAAGGGTGTTCGATTATACATATTGCTTCATCCCATCAAACAGAATCAAAACTTTCAAATAACAAAAGGCAAAAATAAATACAATAGAGTTATTATTGCTAATTTTGGATATATTTGTTTAGTCAGTGGTGGCAATTTAAGGCTCTGTTTAGTAAATGGATTCGAATTAGTGATTTGATTTTAGTTGGTGTGATTTGAGTTAGAATTTGGGTTAGTGATTTAAATTGTTATTCGAATTCATGTTTAGATGTGCATTTAGGTTTTAATCTGACTATGAAATAAAATTGAAATTTGTGTTTGGAAAGGTAGTGAAACTAGTTTTTGATTTATTAACAAATCTAATAAAATCTTAATGTTAATGATCCTAAAAAATATGCAATATGGATCTTAATTTATTCCTCTCTTCACTAGAAACACAATGAAAAAAGAATCATCTCAATTGGATATCAAATGAAAAAGTTATGATATTTTTTCCTCAAATATAAGAGAGAGAATTTTAGTTTTTATTGCATAAAGATATATGGGTATCAAAAGTTTAGTGGAGAATTAAAGCTCTGAAAACTTAGATTTTTTATAAAAGATTCATATTTTTGGGGAAACAAATACATATCCAAAGGATTCTTGATACTCGAATCCAAATTTAAATCTATTGAGCCCAAATAATACTCGAAACAAATAGACCCTAAGGTTTTAGGTTCAATTCTGTGAGCGATTTTCTACAACCTTAATCAGAAGAGAGAGCCAAGATATCCTCATCACAAACACAGTTGCCCCGTTTATTTGTGTTTTCAAAATTTTTAAAATATTTTTGCACGTTTTTTTTAAAAAAAAAATTTAAAATACTTTGAGCAAAATTTTTAAAAAATTTTTATTTTTCAAACAAAAATATTTTATTTATTTTAAAAATAATATCAAACTATCTCAATTTTTACCACACAATTGGAAATTGAGAAAATAAAATCAATCAAGAAAAATTGAGGATAAAGAGAGAGCTCGCTCTGTTCAGCGGTCATCGGCACGCAAAGTTGTCAGTGAAGAGAAGCCTACATTCCGGTATATTGATCTTGAATTTTATGGAGTCGTCACACCCATGTCAAGCTCTTTTTCTCTTTCGCTGGAATAAGGAAAAAAATAAAAGCCAAAGAAACAATAAAAAAAGAAATTCAAAGAAAGATAATACCTTTCCACAAGTTAATCGTTTTTTTTTACAGTGAAAAGGGAAAAAAAATTTCAGACAAAATCTCCTAAGCTTTAAACATCACATTGGTAAAAAGATCTAAGAAATAAAAGGTGTAAAATGAAAATTTTTAAAAATTAAAAAAATAAAATAATTATTTTTAAAATTTAAATTACAAAATAAAGACATTTTAAAGTTTAGGGACATAATTGTTACTTACTCTTTTTTTTCTTTCCACAAACAGGAGACAACCCTCGCATCTAGTAAATCCTCCGTAGAGGTTGGGTCTATCGCATCTAGTAAAAAATTTGGCCAAGCCCCTTTGTCAAAATGCCCCTCCCCTTCCCACTCTCGTGACCAAAATTTCGTCGATTTTTAAGAACTCTCTCCTTCCTTTTCTCAAATCTCTTTTCCTAACCTTTTAATTAGTCACCCATTCTTGTGTATGGTGTCATGTGTTCATAGGAGCCTTTTCCTCGGAAAAATGGATGACGACGGGGCGAGATAACGTTAGTATGGAAGAAGAGGTTGTTACTCTTTCAGAAGAAAATAGGAGCACTCCACTGTATGAAAGATGATGATCTAGAGTTGATCTCGGATACCTCGTTGCTTGATGTGAAGGCAAAAACAAAAGTGGTGGGTAAGATTTTGGCTCGGAGACACCGGAGCATGCTGGTGGTTAGGAATAGCTTGGCAAAGGCTTAAAGTGAAATCCTGGTTTGGCACTTGCAGGAAGCAGATACAAATGTCTTGTCCTTTACCTTCAAAGTTGAGGAAAACAAAGCCTGGGTTATGGAACGGCGTCCGTGGATGGTGAATGGAGCCCATTTAGTGATTCAAGGTTGGTCTCCACGGGTCCCTTCGAAAAATTTGGAGTTTTGTTACTTTGTCTTCTGGATTCAAGTCATTAGGCTGCCCCCAAAAAATTCTTCTTAGAGCTCAATGCGAGGAACGAGGGGCAAAAGGCGGGGTTATTGGACACTTGGATTCCAAGCCAGGATCTAAATCGTGGGGAAGATATCTTAAATGTAGGGTTCAATTGATTTGAACTGTCCTCCAGTGGCGAGATTTTACCACAATGAAATCTGGGGGAACAGGAGGTGGATTCAATTTCAATATGAGCGACTATGGGGGTTGTGCCTTAAGTGTGGTTTGTTTGGCCACGACAAAAACAACTGTGGACTAATTGCAGCGGCAAGGCATGATGATGGCTTCGGTTGTCGAGTCCCTCTCATGGTAATTCGCTGAGAGCTAACTCATATAGTCGGACATAGTGGCCTCTGAGCAAGTCGAAACTAGGGCTGGAGAAGATGGAATAATCGGAGCAATTAGTCAGTCAATTGCTTTCGGCAAGATAGTGGGGATCACGGTTGAACCTTGTAATGAGAGGACAAGCTTTGTGAGTACCGGAGACAAAGTGAAGGCGGTTCATAACCTGCTTAACTGTGAATCCAGTAAAAGTTTGTGCCTCTACAATGGTTGTTTGACAACAGGCACGGTAGTGTCTTGGTGAATAGGAGTGGTGGGGTCCATTTTAAGGACAGGTCAGAATTAGCTGGAGGAGGAGATGCAGTGACGAGGTGTAATTTTGACAACTATTCCTTCCAGACGGAAGTGGCCAAGAAGAGGGAACTACTAGGCACGCCGGAAATGCTATTATCGTGAAGTTAATTAATTGATTGGTTATTTTTAAAATTTATTTTTAAATAAATATGATTTATTTTTAAATTTAGATTTAAATATATATATATATATTTTTTAAACCAAATCTTTTATATATATATATATATAAGATTTTATAATATATTAATATATATATACATATGTTACTTTTTGAAATAGTTTACGTTTCAACGTAAACATTTATTATTATATTATATTATATATATATATATATATATTAAATGAATCACGTTGTGATTCGAGAAAGAGAAAAAAAAGAAGTAAACATTCGTTTACTTTCACGAATTCACTTATATATACATATGTATGTGTGTGTGTGAGAAAGACACAAATCACTTTGTGATTCGGGAAAAAAAAAAAAAGGAAGGGGAAAGTAAAAAGGTTACAATCATGTAAAATATATACTTTTTTTATACATGTGATATGGTGGTTATTTTAAATTTGAAATTAATTGACTAATTACTAATGACTCAGATATAAAAAGGGAGAAATAACAGTTATCTCAAGACTTTTTTTTATTCACGTAACTTTTGCAAAACACTCAGAGAGAAAACTTAAGAGTTCTTCTATGAAAAAACGATCTGTAATATCATGTGTTGAGTACATAGCAGATTTAGAAAAGTGTGAGGAAAATTCATTCTTGCAGTTTGACGCCCACTTATCTTTCCATTGGTGTGAAGGCCTAGATTGAAAGATCATGGTGTCAAAAAGGAAAGCTAGGATACCCTAATAGTCTTCAAAATGTCAGTAAAATTCCCAAAGCTTTCTATTATTAATTAAATTATATATCTATTCTCGATGAACAAAGTTTTCAAAAAAAATTTCTTTGTCAACGATCCGTTCCTTCCGCTACGTTTCATATATTAATTCCAACAAATGACATCAGAGCAGGTTATAACATATATAATTTTAATTAACATGATTTTATTTTGATAATATCATGTTTTTTATGCATGTTTGTGGGCACTTTGTATCTTTGTTATTTTTATTCATGTGATGAATGGTTATTTCATAAATGGATTTTTGGTTGTTAATTATATGGTCATTTTGGATTGATAATTTTATTTTTAGCTTAATTAAATCAATCTGTGTAAACCCATAAAAGGGTATAGGCTTTTTGTAATTTATTATTATTATTATTATTTTTCTTTTCTCCTCTCATTCACCTGCTACACGTGAAGCGATGAAGAAAAAGAAGTTCATTGGATCTTTTGGCCCAGTTGAGAACTTTGGGCCTATCAAATTTCAAAGGTAATCCAACAGATTGTTGCACAATAAACCCCTTGATGAAGACTGTAAAATTAGAGCAGAGAATTATATATAAATTACAAGAAGACCCTTGTAATTTTTTTTCTCTTTTTTTTATGGGTTGTAATTTAATTATCCAAAAAGACCTAGTCAAAATTCCATTGTTTATTTTCATGCTTTATTTTCATGTGATGATTGTGATAATATGTTTATGCATTATAATATGTCATCTAGGAAAGTGCCCACCTATAGTTATTGTAACATGAGATGCATACACTAGCATATTATTTTTTTTTATAAAGGAGTTTATAAAATGATTTAATATGTGTTTGAATTAATTTAATGAGATTAAATTAATTGGGTTGGTTTTATAGAATTTTAATTTATTAATCAACCGAATAATGTGAATTTAGTTTTAATAGTTAAGACTTGGTAAAATTCACATTAGTTCTAACTTATCTAATTTTAAATTGTTTAATGTTGGGAAGCTTAGATAATTTATAATAAATTTAGATTTTTAAAAAATCTGGTAATTTATTTAACTGTAAGTGGAATGGGATTCTATTAACACTTAATATAACTAGTAATTAAAAATTGTTTTTATTTACTAGAATTATGAAACATATGATGTTTTATAAGACAAAACACATTTTTTAAAATAATAAGTAGGAGAAGGTAATATGACAATATAACCTGTGGTCTCCACTATTAGCACAACACCGTGAGATTTAAGTGGCGCCTTGCGACATTCTGATTTCGTCCTCCCAATATCAAGGTTGGCTTCCTAGAGATAGGATTTTATAATGTATTTCAAAATTGACCTACCCTACTGCAGCAATTTTGAGTTAAGTTGTTAAAATCTAAAATAGTGGGTTACACTCATAAAGACATAATTAAATTGTTAATTATATCTTGACCAAATATAAACGGTTATTAATAAATATAGAAAATATGAGATATTTTAAATATATTTATTAATTGAGAATGTCTCAATTCAATTTATAAATAATTTGACCTACCTTATGGCGGCACTTTATTTATTAAAATTGAACAATCGTGGAATTAGTAAAAAAAAATTTATGTGTTTTTCATATGCATCATGCATCATGTTTACTATTCCAAAACATATATTTATGATGTTTATGCAGCCATTTAATGTATGTTATTTTATTTATTTATTACAGCAACAATGTCTAATCCAATCATCGTTATTCTCTCAACTGAAAAATTAACCAGAGATAATTTTGTCAAGTGGAAGAGTAATATGAACATTGTACTAATTTGTGAAAATTACAAGTTTATCCTAACGAAAGAATGTCCTCCATCGCCTGCTGCCAATGCTCCTCGTAATGTACGAGAAGCATATGATCATTGGATCCAGGAAAACAACAAGGCCCGCTGCTTCCTTTTGGCTGGCATGTCTGACGTGCTTAGGATGAAGAACAAAAGCATGGAAACTACTTATGAGATAATGCAGTCTCTACAAGACATGTTTGGCAAGCCTTCTAAAAAGGCACGCCATGAAGCCGTTAAGGTGGTAATGAATGCTAAAATGAAGGCAGGGATTTCAGTCAGAGAACATGTTCTTAACATGGTTAACTATCTCCATGAGACTGAGGTGAACGGGGCTATGATAGATGAAACCACACAGGTGGGGATGATTTTGGAAACCATCTCCCTTGCGTTCCTTCAGTTCAAAAGCAACTATTTCATGAACAAGCTGAAATATAACATGACTGAGTTGCTTAATGAGCTTCAAACCTTCGAGTCTATTTCAAAAGAAAAGACTAAAGAAGCTGAGGAAAATGTTACAGAAGCTTAACCCTGCTCTTCTACTCAAAAGAATAAGAAGAGGAAGAGGACTGAAGGAAATGGTAAGTCTAAAAATGGAGGGCAACCTAAGAAGAACAAAAGCAACAACAACAAAAAGAGCTCAAACCAAAAGAAGCCTAAAGAAAAATGTTTCCACTGCGGCGTAGTTAGGCACTAGAAGAGAAACTACAAGAAGTATCTTCAGGAGCTCAAAGAAAAGAAAAACAATGGTAAATCAGATTTACTCATTTTAGAAGCTTGTTTAGTTGAAGATGATACTTCACCTTGGATAATTGATTCAGGGGCAACTAACCATGTTTGTTCTTCTTTGCAGATGCTTAGTTCTTCAAGGGAGCTTGCCGACGGGGAACAAACGTTGAGAGTAGGAACAGGAGAGGTTGTTTCGGCAAGAGCAGTGGCAGTTGTTAAACTTTATTTTAGAAATAAGTTTTTAATTTTGGACAATGTTTATTACATTCCTTGTTTTCGTAGAAATTTGATTTCTATTTCCAGGTTGTTTGAACAAATGTTTAATGTTTCTTTAAATAATAATTATGTTAATATTTCTAGAAATGGTTGAATATTTGTTCTGCGCATCTGGAAAATGGACTTTACACTTTAAGGCCCAACGAAAAATCACTGCTCAATACCGAAATGTTCAAAGTTGAACAACCAAAACCCAAGAAGCAAAAGATTTCTTCTGATAATGAAACATACCTATGGCACCTTAGATTAAGTCACGTTAACCTTGACAGAATTAACAGACTGGTAAAGAAAGGTCCTTTAAAAGAGCTAAAAGTTAGTTCTCTACCAGTTTATGATCTTGTCTTGAAGGTAAAATGACTAAGAGGCCTTTCTCTACAAAAGGCAAAAAGGCCAAGGAACCACTTGAGCTAATACATTCAGACGTCTGCCGTCCATTGAATGTACAAGCACGTGGTGGTTATGAATATTTCGTCACAGTTATTGACAATTATTCAAGGTATGGTTATATATACCTAATGGTTATATATACCTAATGCAAAGGAAATCTAAAACTTTTGGAAAGTTCAAGGTTTTCCAAGCGAAAGCTGAAAAGTAATAGGAAAGATGGTGAACAGTCTTCGATCTGATCGAGGAGGGGAATACTTTGACACTGAATTCAAGGACTATATGATAGAACATGGTATTCTATCACAACTCACTGCACCTAGAACACCACAACAAAATAGTATTGCACTAGAGAAGAAATCGAACGTTGCTTGATATGGTGAGATCCATGCTCAGCTACTCATCATTACCCACTTCATTTTGGGGATATGCACTACAAATTGCAGTATATCTTCTAAACATAGTTCCATCTAAGTCTATTTCAAAAACACCTTTAGAGTTATGGAATGGACGTAAACCTAGTATGCAACATATCCGTATTGGGGGTGTCCAGCACATGTGCTGAAAGGAAAGACCAGGAAGTTGGAACCACGTTTTAAAGTATGCTTATTTATGGGATACCCAAAGGGAAGGATGGGAGGTTTGTTTTATAGTCCACAGGAAAAGAAGGTATTTGTATCGACAAATGCCACTTTTCTCGAGAATGATTATATAACAAACTATAAACCTGGTAGCAAAGTTGTACTTGAAGAGTGACTTTCTGATCAGATCAGACCGCAACTGACAACCGTTGTTGAAGGACAAAATGAGGAGACCACATCTCCCGATCAGAATGTCATACCACCTCGACGTAGTGGGAGGGTTGTGAGACCATTTGCTCGCTACAAGGAACTTGGAGAAGCAAATGTTGCTATCTCTGATAACGGTGAGGATGATCCATTGACATATCGTGATGTAGTGGAAGATTCTGAGAAGGAAAAATGGCTAGAAGCTATGAACCTTGAAATGGAGTCAATGTACTCCAATTCAGTCTGGGTACTTGTAGACCTACCTGAAGGGATAAATGTTGGAAACAAAGTGCGCAGCGGAATTTTTAAAAATTTTCATCAGAGTAATTTCCAAAACACAAGTTTGACATGTTATATGTATAAATTAAACAGATCTTACTAACCTCAGTGTGCCGAAGAACCTCCGTAACCTGTGTAGAGAAGTAACGTTCCAGAAGAGCCTCAACCAACTGGTCTTCTTTGCTATTCTCTATCCACAACCGGAGTGAGTATGGGCTCACACGTACAGCTCTTCCACCGGTGACTCTCCTTCCGACCAACAGAGAGAACCCAAAGCTAGTGCTCATGATTTGTGAACAAAAGCTCTCAGGGAGTTTTCAGATACTCACTAGAAGAGTATCACTCTTAATCTCTCAAATTGATCTGAGTAAATCATGAGACTCACTCCCTTTTTATACCTATTGGTCCTAGGGTCAGTTCATATCAAATCAGGTCTCAAAAAAACTCGAAACAGAATCAAGTTTGGATCAATATCTAATAAGATCCACGTGAAAATGCGTAATCTTATCTACCGCTGATCGGCAGGCCGAACTCGTCATCCGGCAGGCCGAACTCCCGAGAAAAAATCTCCGCGAATCTTTTATTTTCCACCCGAGATTCTAAAGGATAAAGTCTCAGTTTTGATTCAAATAACCCAATAGAGAAGTTATCTAATCAAAACAAAGTTTATCAAGATAATCTCTAAGAAAATAAATCAATTCACAATAATTCTACAAGTTTATCTTGTTCTAATTTTGTCCAAAATTAAAACAACCGATAAACAGACAAGAATTATCTTATCGCAATAATTCAACAAGTTTATCTTGAACTAATTTCTTACAAAATTAATTCAACCGATAAACAGACATAAATTATTTGATTCTTACAAAATTTAAACTAATCTGATAAATCCGACATAAGTCACCAATTATTGGAAAAGCACGCCGTGTCGTTACAGGATTTTGTAAGCTAGCAAAGGGGACCAAAATGGACCTATAAAGTTCAAGCTCATGATAATTATGAAACCCAGTATCCCAGATATACGTTTCACAATTATCAACTCTAATGCTACTCCACTAAAAGCTTGGAGCTGCACTCTCGAACTTTATAGAATTACGAAGCTCGTGTAGCTAAGTCTCCATGACATATCATAGTGCATCGTATCCCCATATGATAATTCATAATCGGCTTAAGGACAAGTTCTGTCTTACCTTCCCGATTATGTTTATCTTACGTTCCATTGTCTCACCATTAGAAAACTTACCATCCAAAGATAGTATACCATTCGGTTACACCTATGTATCCAAATGGTTGAGCACTCTAGTTTTTCAATTACAGGACAACGCATATAAGAGGATATCATTACTCCTAAAGAGGAGCTATGGATTCCATATCTATGAATAACAAGTCTACGCTATCAAGAGTCATGCCTCTAACGTAGCAACATGCATACCACTATAGAGATGTGGGAGTCACCCATTGGTACATCAAAAGACACAAGTCGAGACAACGGGCCCACTATTCATCTCAGGATTAAGATACAATACAAATGACTGTCTAAAGTGAATCGATTTGCTAAGACATAATTATTAATCCAAATCAATTCACTTTATGTCCCAATCCAACACATCGTCACCTATGACAACGTGCCAATGTTTCTATTCACAGAGTCCAACTCCGATGGCCAAGACAAACCATCTCCCCTAAGGGATATAGACAACATAACAATCTTTACATGAATAAAGTGCCCAACTTTATTCTCTCGATTGCGGATCATATGTTTTAGACCGTCACCTTAAGAATCGTGTCTTCCGCATAATCATCCCATCATATGCCCAATTCTTAAGGTTTAGATTAACAGTCTCAGACTACTGTTTGCTTATTATACATTCAACAAATATGAACATAAAGAGGACAAGATTTGGTATATATAAATGAATAAATTCTTTATTGATAAAAATGTCTCCAAAAACGTATTACATTTTTACTCCTTAGGGCATACATGTCTAACAATAAAACCTATAAGGTGCAAATGGATTTACAAGAAGAAAAGAGGAGTGGATGGGAAAGTTGAGACTTTCAAAGTTAGGCTTGTGGCAAAGGGTTATACCCAAAAGGAGGGAGTTGACTATGAAGAAACTTTCTCACCCGTAACTATGCTTAAATCCATTCGGATTCTTTTATCCATTGCCGCCTCTCTTGATTATGAGATATGGCAAATGGATATCAAGACTACCTTTTTGAATGACTATAATGAGGAAAGCATCTATATGGTTCAACCAGAAGGGTTTGTAGTCAAAAGTTAAGAGCAAAAAGTTTGCAAGTTACAGAGGTCCATCTATGGATTGAAGCAAGCTTCAAGATCTTGGAACTTGAGATTTGATGAAGCGATCAAATCTTATGGTTTCGATCAAAATATTGATGAACCTTGTGTTTACAAGTACATCAAAGATAAGAAGGTGGTCTTCTTGGTTCTTTATGTAGATGATATCCTACTAATTGGGAATGATGTAGGCGTATTATCTTATGTAAAGAAATGGCTCGCCAACCTTTTCCAAATGAAAGATTTAGGAGAGGCAAGTTATGTTCTTGGAATCCAACTCATAAGAGATCGCAAGAACAAACTATTGGTGCTGTCTCAGGCATCGTATATCGATAAGGTGCTTATAAGATTTTCGATGCTAAACTCCAAGAAAGGAAATTTACCTACACGTCATGGAGTTTATCTTTCAAAAGAGCAATGTCCTAAGACACCTCAAGAGGAAGAAAACATGAGACGGGTACCCTATGCATCTACAGTAGGAAGTCTAATGTATGCCATGTTGTGTACAAGACCTGACATTTGCTATGCGGTGGGTATAGTCAGTCGGTATCAATCCAACCCAGGATTAGATCATTGGGTAGCGGTTAAACATATTCTCAAGTATCTTAGGAGAACGAGAAACTGATGTGTCCAACATCGGTTGGAGAGGGTGGTCTTGGGTGTTATATATATGGGTTCACAATCCTCCCCTCACAAGCTAGCTTTTGGGGTGGAGTTAGGTGGGTTCATATCATATGGTATCAGAGCCGAACCTCTACTGGTCGGTGGGCGCATGTACAAAGGTTCCCTGCCGCTTGTGTGGGTTAACGACGGAGTTGACACGAGGACGTGCAGTCTAAAGGAGTCGGGAATGATGTGTCCCACATCGGTTAGAGAGGGTGGTCTTGGGTGTTATATATATGGGTTCACAATCCTCCCCTCACAAGCTAGCTTTTGGGGTGGAGTTAGGTGGGTTCATATCAAAAACTATATGCTAGTATATTCTAGTGAGAATTTGATTCCTATTGGATACACTGATTCTGATTTTCAATCAGACAAAGACACACATAAATCTATGTTTGGATCAGTGTTTACTTTGGTGGTGGAGCCATAGTTTGGAGAAGCATCAAACAATCTTATATTGTTGATTCAACTATTGAAGCTGAATATGTGGTTGCTTGTGAAGCAGCTAAAGAAGCTGTTTGGCTCCGTAAGTTCTTAAATGATTTAGAAGTAGTTCCAAGCATGGATAAACCATTCACACTGTATTATGATAATAGTGGTGTAGTGGCAAATTCAATAGAACCTAAAAGCCACAAAAGAGGAAAGCATATAGAGAGAAAATATCATTTGATTAGAGAGATAGTGCATCGAGGCGATGTGGAAGTTGTGAAGATAGGGTCAGAAAACAACCTTGCCGACCCTTTCACCAAGACGTTACCTGCAAAGAGCTTTGAGGCACACTTGGAAGGCTTAGGTCTTAAAGACATATCTCACTTGCTTTAGAGCAAGTGGGAGATTGTTGGGTTTGGTGCCCTAAAAGCTGTGACATTGTACATATTGTTAATAAATAAATAAAGTGACATTTATAATTATTTTGGTTGCTTATATATATTATGAATACTTTTATAAACATCGAAAAAATTTCATGATTATTTATGTGACTATAAATTTAGTATATAAGTGTTATATGCTTAGGGATAAAATTTATAGATAATAATCAAAATAGTCCTTAATAATTAATTAAAGTTTGGGATCTTTAATTAAATATTACAAGTACGGTCCAATCTCATTTTAAATAAATAGTCATTATCCGAGCTATTAATGTACAGACATTGGATTGGAGGTACTTTATATAATGAGATTATATAGGACTAGACCAGATAAATTATGAATCTCTAATAATCATCCGTTAGAAATAGAGTATTCAAATTTATCACTATAATAATCATATATTTGACAGTCTTAATCCTGAGTATTTATTAGACTCCTGTTTATGACATTATGTTTTTTGACTTGCATGGTAAGATTTTTCTAAGCACAGATCATAACTTAGCATCTTGAAAACATAATGTAATAAATGGTTGGAAATAATATTATATAGATATGGAATCCATTCCTTCCCTATAGAAGTTAGAAAAATAGTTCTCTTGAGTATGAATTAATTGTTCATTAGAGAATTATTGGAACTCAAGGATAAAGATGTAATAAGAGAGGTGAACGAAAATTAAACCTAGCTCTTATTATGAACTATTTATGGAGCACTGACTTATATGTAATGATTATATCAATGGACTACTCGCTAATTTTCTTTGAGTAATTTTACTATAACCTCAAGAGTTCAGTTTCAGGTTTTTAGTGGAGCAACATTGAAACTAGTAAATTTGGCACATTAATCAAAGAGTTTAATTAATTGTCAAATTTATTGGAGCTTGGGTTATAGGTCCATAGGTCCCCAATACCACCTATGTAACACTATATTGGATTTATGTATAGGATGAATTATACATATTTAATTTAGAATTATTGAATTCTGAATTAATTATTTCACAGTTGAATTATTAATGTGATACAGAAAAATGTTCTCTGTGACACATAATGTAATGTGATAAATGTTATCACATTTAACTAAGCATTAGTTAATTAATTGATTGATTATTTTTAAAATCTATTCTTAAAAAAATATGATTTATTTTTGAATTTAGATTTAGATATATATATATATATGTTTTGAACCAAATCTTTTAGATATATATATATATATTGTTAGACATGTATGCCCTAAAGAGTGAAAATGTAATAAGTTTTTGGAGACATTTTCATCAATAAAGAATTTATTCATTATTTATATACCAAATCTTGTCCTCTTTACGTTCATATTTGTTGAATGTATGTTAAGCAAACAATTGTCTGAGACTGTCGGTCTAAACCTTAAGAATTGGGCATATGATGGACGGATTATGCGAAAGACACGATTCTTAAGGTGATGGTCTAAATCATATGATCCGCAATCGAGGGAATAAAGTTGGGCGCTTTATTCATGCAAAAATTGTTATGTTGTCTATATCCCTTTTGGGAGATGGTTTGTCTTGACCATCGAGGAGGACTCCGTGAATAGAAACATTGGCACGTTGTCATAAGTGACGATGTGTTAGATCGGGACATAAAGTGAATTGATTTATATTAATAATTCTGTCTCAACAAATCGATTCACTTTAGACAATCATTTGTGTTGTATCTTAATCTTGAGATAAATAGTGAGCCCATTGTCTTGGCTTGTGTCTTTTGATGTACCAAAAGGTGACACCCATATCTTAATAGTGGTATACATGCCGGTACGTTGAAGGCATGACTCTTGATAGCGTAGACTTGTTATTCATAGATATGGAATCCATAGCTCCTCTTTAGGAGTAATGATATCCTCTTATATGCGTTATCCTATAATTGAAAAACTGGAGAGCTCAAACATTTGGATACATAGGTGTAACCGAATGGTATACTGTCTTTGGATGGTAAGTTTTCTAATGGTAAGATAATGGAACGTAAGATAAAAATAATCGGGAAGGTAAGACAGAACTTGTCCTTAAGCCGATTATGGATTATCATATGGGGATATGATAGACTATGATATGTTATGGAGACTTAGCTATATGAGCTTCGTAATTCTATGTAGTTCGAGAGTACAGCTCTAAGCTTTTAGTGGAGTAGCATTGGAGTTGATAATTATGAAATGTATATCTAGGATATTGGGTTTTATAATTATCGAGAGCTTAAACTATATAGGTCCATTTGGTCCCCTTTGCTAGCTCACAACATCCTGTAACGACACGGCGTGCTTTTCCAATAATTGGTGACTTGTGTCAGATTTATCAGATTGGTTAAAATTTGGAAAAATTAAGTAATTCATGTCTGTTTATCGGTTGAATTAATTTTGTAATAAATTAATTCAAGATAAACTTGTTGAATTATTGGGATCGGATAATTCTAGTCTATTTATCGGTTGATTTAATTTTGGATAAATTAGATCAAGATAAACTTGTAGAATTACTGAGAATTTATTTATTTTCTTAGAGATTATCTAGATAAAGTTCTTTTGATCAGATAACTTCTCTATTGGGTTATTTGAATTAAAACTGAAACTTTATCATATAGAATCTCGAGTGAAAAATAAAAGATTCGCGAGATTTTTTTCTTCGACAGTTCGGCCTGTCGATGGGACGTGTTCGGCCTGCCGATCTGGGACGTGTTCGGCTTGCCGGTCAGTGAAGGATAAGATCGCGCGTATCCACGCTGATCTTATCAGATATTGATCCGAATTTGATTCTGATCTGAATTTTGAGACCTAATCTGATGAAGACTGGCCCTAGGACCAACCTATATAAATAGGGAGTGATTTTCACAAGTTACTCAGATCAATTGAGAGATTAAGAGTGATACTCTGCAAAGTGAGAATCTAAAAACCCCCTAAGAGCTTTTGTTCAAAAATCACGAACACTTGCTTTGGGTTCTCTCGATTGGTTGGAAGGAGACTCATCGGTGGGAGAGCTGTACGTGTGAGCCCATACTCACTCCAACCGTGAATAGAGAATAGCAAAGAAGACTAGTTGGTTGAGGTTCTTCTGGAATGTTATTTCTCTTCACAGATTGCAGAAGTTCTTCAGCATACAAAGGTTAGTAAGATCTGGTTAATTTATGCATATAGCATGTCAAACTTGTGTTTTAAAAATTACTTTGGTGAAAAATTTTAAAATTCTGCTGCGTACTATTTTTCCAACAATTGGTATCAGAGACATGGTTTTTACATAAATTTACGAGTTTGTGATCATGTTATATGCATAAATTTTGTGATCTTAATCTCTCTTATGCTTGAATTAAATTTTATAGAGAGTTGGCACTCTAGGTTTCTATAAATTATATATGTTGTCATGGATTATGTGGTGAATGTTTATTAATTAATTATGGTTGATTAAATCATTGTTTAATTATTTATTAATTAATTAATTTATACAGATTATGTTTCCTTAGAGGTTAGAATGTGTATCTAAGTTTTTCATGTAATTAGATGACGAACTATCATCTCCGTCTAGGAATTATTATTTATTTTAAATTTGTAAAAATTTTATAATTAAATAATTATTCGAAGAAGACGGATCTAGAAGATTGATGATGATGCTCCTAGGTATTTTCTGAGCCTCTGATTTTATGTTTTTGAATTGTTGAAAATAAAATTGATAAATTGCTTTAAAATTGTATTTTTTGGAATGGAGATTTTTGCTCGGTCGGCATGCCGAATATCACAGTTTGGCAGGCCGATGGTCAGAGATCGATAGAACGCACGTGTGGTTCAGCAGGCCGTCAATGGGGCAAAAATCGACTGGCTCTGCCGGTAGGCCGAAGTTCTAGTTCGATAGGCCAAACTTTTATGGGTCGGCAAGCCAATCTTCCTGATCGGCAGGCCGATGAAACATGACCGGTAGGCCGATCACCTAGATCGGCCTGCCGACCGAGAGCTGAAAAATTTTCAGAAAAGGTGTAGTTTTTTGAATGCAGTTTTAATTTTATTTTTAGGACAATTCTAAGAAACATTAAATTTGGATATAACCGGAAATATGAAGTGTTCAATTCATACGGGATTGACAACTTGAAGATGAAATTACATAAAGAATGATACAGCTTGAGGATTCAAGGATGAAGAATCGATAATATGTCTCGATTATTCTCTTGTAATCTTAGTTTTCTATTCTCTAGGGTGGAGCCATAATATTACGGTTATTATTATTATTTTGCTTGTAGCTTTGCTTGTCTGTATTATAATATGATTTGCCATGTATATTGATAACATGTCATATAGAATAGGGAGTGCCGCTCATATTAAAATTGTTCATGCATATCCTTAAAATAAAACCTTGATTTCAAAAGATTGAGTGGGAGAAGGTTTTCGAAGAGAGGACCTAAGGCCTCCATCGTTGGTCCATAGGTAGAACATGGTGGTCCCGACCCCTAGGAAAGGATTTCTATCATGTACCAGATTGGATCTCTAAGAGGATAAGGTATTTTAGCATGATTTATGGTTGCACACCCCTAGGTGGTGATTATAAACCATGGATAAAATATTGAAATGGTGGTTATACACTCACGTTGATTTTATTATTAACCTCCCCTAGGAGCTCTGTTAATAAAATTAATGGCCAAAGAAAAGATTATTAGTATATGTTGGATCATACGGGTCCTGGATGGCATATATTAATCAGGAGGGGATCCGTGTTCCTGATTGAATTTGGCATGACTCCCCTAGGAGCTTGTTAAATTCTGAGTTGGGAATTATCGTTGTAAGGTTGTGATATTTTCAAGGTTTTGACACATAAACACATTTGTATGATTTTACATGATTGTGTTATCTTACTAAATTATTATATATGTTTGCTTATGTTTGGTATATGATTCTTTATTGTAGATTAAAAATGTCTAAAAACGCTTTATCATCGATACTTGACAAAAACCTAATAACCGGTGAGAACTATAACGATTGAAAACGAAACTTAGATATCATCCTGTCCTTTGAGAAACTGAAATATGTACTCACAACTCCTTGTCCTCCCGAGCCTACGGGAGACTCAAGTAATGAGCAATTCTAAATGTATGATCGCTGGAAAGATGCTAATGATCAGGCCCGCTGCTATGTTATGGCTAGCATAAACAACATGCTGCAGGCTCAACATCAGGATTATGAGACTGCGAAGCAGATCTTGGATAATTTTAAGCATATGTTTGGAGGCCAAGCCATAACAAAGCGGCAAGGGGCGCTTCAAAAACTTCTAAACTACAGACAGAGGCCGGGGACATCTGTAAAGGAGCACATGATGTTGGTCATGAGTTACCTCGCTGAGGTTTAAACCAATGGAGCCGACATCAATACTGAAACTCAGATGACTATGGTCTTTGAGACTCTATCTAAGGAATTTATTCAGTTTAGAGCTACATTTAATTTAAGCAATAGACGGGATATGACCTTAACAGAACTGGTGAAACAGTTACAAGAGTTTGAACTGCTGATCAGGGAGTCTCCTGCGAGTGGTGAGGCCAACATGGTAGCTGCTTCTGGTTCCAATCCTAACTCTGGGAATGGAAAGAAGCAGCGGACCAAGAATGGGAAGTCTTCTATTCCTGCTACTACCAAGAGCAAGAAGAAGAAGAAGAAGAACCCGAAGAAGCTTAAGTGCTTCTTTTGTGGAAAGGTCAGGCATATCAAGAAGCATTGCAAGGACTTCCTTTCCAAAGGAGGGGTTTAGAGAAACAAGAAGTCTGCTACATAAGGACTTCTCGCTTCGGATGGGCGATGTATCCTTGGTCTCAGCGGAAGCAGTGGGAGACGTCCATCTTTATTTTGATAATTATAGGAATTTATTTTTGCAAGATTGTTTTTATGTTCCTAAATTTAAAAGGAATTTAATTTTTGTAGCTTGTTTATTTAAAGACTTCTATACTCTGAGAAGCGGTGCCATCAGTTGGAGAAGTGTTAAGCAAGATTGTACTTCGGATTCAACGATGGAGGCCGAGTATATGGCAGTTACTGATGCTTCGCAAGAAGCAGTGTGGCTCCACAAGTTCCTTGGAGATCTTGAGGTAGTTCTTGATATGGATAAAGCGGTATCATTGTACTGTGATAACAGTGCGGCAGTAGCTAATGTTAAGGAACCATGATTTCACAAGAAGAGTAAGCATATTGATCGAAAGTATCATGTGATAAAGGACTTCGTTGAGGGCGGGCATGTCACGGTGTGCAAGATCGCGTCAGAGGACAATTTAGCTGATCCATTTACGAAGACACTTACTGGGAGAGTCTTCGAGAGGCATGTGGAAGCTATAGGGATGCGAGATTTGTCATATTTACTCACTTAGTGCAAGTGGGAGATTGTTAGACATGTATGCCCTAAGGAGTAAAAATATAATAAGTTTTTGGAGACATTTTTATCAATAAAGAATTTATTCATTATTTATATACCAAATCTTGTCCTATTTACGTTCATATTAGTTGAATGTATGTTAAGCAAACAATAGTCTAAGACTATTGGTCTAAACCTTAAGAATTGGGCATATGATGGATGGATTATGCGGAAGACACGATTCTTAAAGTGATGGTCTAAATCATACGATACGCAATCGAGGGAATAAAGTTGGGCGCTTTATTCATGCAAAGATTGTTATGTTGTCTATATCCCTTTTGGGAGATGGTTTGTCTTGACCATCGGAGGAGGACTCCGTGAATAGAAACATTGGCACATTGTCATAAGTGACGATGTGTTGGATCGGGACATAAAGTGAATTGATTTGGATTAATAATTCTGTCTCGGCAAATCGATTCACTTTAGACAATCATTTGTTTTGTGTCTTAATCCTGAGATGAATAGTGGGCCCGTTGTCTTGGCTTGTGTCTTTTGATGTACCAAAGGATTACACCTACATGTTAATAGTGGTATGCATGCCGGTACATTGAAGGCATGACTCTTGATAGCGTAGACTTGTTATTCATAGATATGGAATCCATAGCTCCTCTTTAGGAGTAATGATATCCTCTTATATATGTTATCCTGTAATTGGAAAACTGGAGCGCTCAACCATTTGGATACATAGGTGTAACCGAATGGTATACTGTCTTTGGATGGTAAGTTTTCTAATGGTAAGATAATGGAACATAAGATAAAAATAATCGGGAAGGTAAGACATAACTTGTCTTTAAACCGATTATAGATTATCATATAGGGATACGATACACTATGATATGTCATAGAGACTTAGCTATATGAGCTACGTAATTCTATGTAGTTCGAGAGTACAGCTCCAAGCTTTTAGTGGAGTAGCGTTGGAGTTGATAATTATGAAAGGTATATCTGGGATATTGGGTTTCATAATTATTGGGAGCTTGAACTATATAGGTCCATTTGGTCCCCTTTGCTAGCTCACAACATCCTGTAACGACACAGCGTGCTTTTCTAATAATTGGTGACTTGTGTCGGATTTATCAGATTGGTTAAAATTTAGAAGAATTAAATAATTCATGTCTGTTTATCGGTTGAATTAATTTTATAATAAATTAATTCAAGATAAACTTGTTGAATTATTGGGATCGGATAATTCTTGTCTATTTATCAGTTGATTTAATTTTGGATAAATTAGATCAAGATAAACTTGTAGAATTATTGAGAATTGATTTATTTTCTTAGAGATTATCTAGATAAAGTTGTTTTGATCAGATAACTTCTCTATTGGGTTATTTGAATTAAAACTGAGACTTCATCCTATAGAATCTCGGGTGGAAAATAAAAGATTCGTGAGATTTGTTTTTCGACAGTTCGGCCTACCATGGACGTGTTCGGCCTGCCGATGGGACATGTTCGGCCTACCGATCAGGTGGTTCGGCCTGCCGATCAACGAAGGATAAGATCACGCGTATCCACACGGATCTTATTAGATATTGATCCAAATTTTGAGACCTAATCTGATGAGAACTGACCCTAGGACCAACCTATATAAATAGGGAGTGATTCTCACAAGTTACTCAGATCAATTGAGACATTAAGAGTGATAGTTTGCTAAGTGAGAATCTGAAAACTCCCTAAGTGCTTTTGTTCACAAATCACGAACACTTGTTTTGGGTTCTCTCGATTGGTTGGAAGGAGAGTCACCGGTGGAAGAGCTGTACGTGTGAGCCCACACTCACTGCCGGTCGTGGATAGAGAATAGCAAAGAAGACCAGTTGGTTGAGGCTCTTCTGGAACGTTATTTCTCTTCATAGATTGCGGAGGTTCTTCAGCATATAAAGGTTAGTAAGATTTGGTTAATTTATGCATATAGCATGTCAAACTTGTGTTTTGAAAATTATTCTAATGAAAAATTTTAAAATTCCGCCGTGCACTATTTTTCCAACATATATATAACATTTTATAATATATTAACATATATATACATATGTTACTTTTTGAAATAGTTTACGTTTCAACATAAACGTTTATTATTATATTATATATATATATATATATATTAAATGAATCACGTTGTGATTCGGGAAAGAGAAAAAAAAAGAGTTAATATCCGTTTACTTTCACGAATTCACTTATATATATATGTATGTGTGTGTGTCTGTGAGACACGAATCACTTTGTGATTCGGGAAACAAAAAAAAAAGGAAGAGGAAAGTAAAAGGGTTACAATTATGTAAAATATATACTTTTCTTATACATGTGATATGGTAATTATTTTAAATTTGAAATTAATTGATTAATTACTAATGGCTCAGATATAAAAAGGGAGAGATAACAGTTATCTCAAGAGTTTTTTTTATTCATGTAACTTTTGCAAAACACTAAGAGAAAAAAACTGAGAGTTCTTTTCTGAAAAAAAAGGTATGCTATCTTATGTGTTGAGTACACAGCAGATTCAGAAAAGTGTGAGGAAAATTCATTTTTTGCAGTTTGGCACCCACTCATCTTTCCATTGGTGTGGAGGCCTAGATTGGAAGATCGTGGTGTCAAAGAGGAAACCTAGGATACCCTGATAGTCTTCAAAAGATTAGTAAAATTTCCAAAGCTTTCAATTATTAATTAAAATTATATATCTATTTTCGATAAATAAAGTTTTCAAAAAATTTTTGTTTATCAACGATTCGTTCCTTCCACTGCGTTCCATATTTTAATTCCAACAACCTTAACAGAGCTTATGAAGCAGTTACGAGAGTTTAAAAATCTAATCAAGGAAACTCCTACGGGGTGGCGAGGCTAACTTGACGGCTACATTTGGTTCCAATCCTAATCTAGGGATTGAAAGGAAGCAGAAGGCTAAAAACGATAAATCTTCTATTCTTGCAAATGGCAAGAATAAGTAGAAGAAAAAGAAGAACTCAAAGAAGCTCAAGTGCTTCTATTGTGAAAAGGTTAGACACATAAAGAAGAATTGTAAGACTTTTTTTCATAAGAAGGTAAGTGTGATATTTTGGTTATAGAAACTTGTTTATTTGAGGGATCAAGTGACACTTAGGTCATTGATTCTAGAGCATTCTCTGCAGAGATTTAAAAAAAAAAGAAATCTACTACATAAAAATTTTACGTTTTGAATAAGTGATGGATTTTTAGTATTGATTAAAGTAATGGGAGCCGTCTAGCTTTACTTTAATAATTATAGGGTTATTGTAAGTGAATATGTATTTGGATTATGTGAAATCTGGGCTGGGTCATGTGGAGATCATGTAGCGTTCCACGTTTTTTCTTCTTCTTTTTCTTTTTCTTTTTCTTTTTTTTTGAAATAATAATACATCTATAACAAAAATTACATTCCATAGTTTCTTCCTAAAACTTCATTTTTTTCCTCTCTGCACTCTGAGTCTCTCTCTATCTCTCCTCACATACAACACAGAGCTATTGCACCAGTCGTCGATTTCCACTGGACTCAAGACTTCACTGCCCATCATCCATACGTTTTCTCTATTTTAGATTTTGTCTTTTTTTTTTTTTTTTGCTGCTTCTTGGAAAATTTGATTCCTTCGTCTTCCAAAAATCACAAATTCTTGAGTTTTGGGTTTTGAGTTGCAGTCATCGGTATGTTTTCCCTATTTTGTTTTTGTTTCGGAAATTTGATTCCTTTGCTTCTGAAGAAATCCCAAATTTCCTTGAGCTTCCATTCACAGACAAACAAAGAGGATAGAGAGCTCGACGGATGAGGGGCACGAACCGTTACTAGAAGCTCTCCAACTGTAAGTCAGAGATAATCTTATACAAATTTTGGCTTTTATTTTGCTTATTTATGTTTTCAATGACTATTGTACAATTAAGGATGTTTGAGTTTTTAATTGGGAAATTTTTTGCCTTTATTTTCTTTAGTTGATTAGGGATTAAGAAGTAGATTTAGTGTTTTTGGGAGTTTTAGTTTATTCTTTAGTTTTTGCAGGTATATATGTTTGATAGTTATAACTTTAATTTTGGTTCGTTGCTATATTTAGAATTGAGCTTTTGTTGGGAGATAATTTTTAATTTTATTTTCGTTACCAATTAATATAGTTTTAATTTTTTTTTCGTTACCAACTAGTTGAACAACTTTTGAATTTGAAGGAATGAAATATATTTTATGCTTAGAGATTTTCTTTTCTTCTCTCTTCCTTCCTTTTTCCTGTCTGCAAAGAATTTGCAATATTTTTTATGAGTAAAACTTGTTCTTTGCATGATACTTTCGTTTATCCGTGATAAGTTCGTTGTAGTTCACCCAACACGTTATTATTATTTTTTTTTGGTATAGTTGTTAAGGCTTATATTAAAGATTTCTTTCGTCATTTGTTTGTTAGGATTGTTCGTATTTGAACATAATTGGAAGAAGATTGAGGCATTTTTTGGTTTAAAAACAGTTGTCCAGGTACTTTTCTAATCCCTGGTGTACTTTTGTGCTAGAAGTTATAAAGTTTCCGTATAGAACATTCTATTGATTATTTATAGAATGTCATGTATTTGAAATAATTCAATTCGTTGGAGCTGTTTTTGAGCTTTTAGTCTTTGTTTTCTTTTAACTACTTTTAGCCTGCTGTTTTGAGCTTTTAGTTATTATTTTTGAGCTTTTAGTCTTTTCAATCTTTGTACTGCTTACGGCACTGCTATTTTGCAAAATTTAGATGGAGAATGTTGTAGCCAATTTCATTATGATCAACTTATTATGCCTATTTCATTGTGCGAATTTGTGAGTGTTATGGACGTTTTACTGATGAATCATAAATTCATTGAGCATAGATATTATATATATATATATATATATTATATACCTTGAAGAGAAGTGCTGGCTTATAAATTGCAGGAGGTTAAATCTTGTATCATCTCTTTTTAACTCTGATTTACAAACTAAGTTCATGTCTTAGTCACTTAAAAAGAGCTTCAAGACTTGCATTTTTCCCTTTATGTATAATTTTTCCCTCCCTTCCTCCCTCTTTTGTGTTTTCCATGGCTAACAATAATTTTGATTAATGTTGCTTCTTTGGTCTTCTATTTTTTTTCCTTTTAATCATAGTATGAATTTAAATCTTGTACCCTCTCTTTACAGAAGGTGTTAGTTGTTAGTATTTTTTTTATGAAAGTAGTTTAAGTGATTGGAGAATGGGGAAACACAAAACATTAATAGTATCTATAACAAAAAACCTTAAATCTAAAAAGAATACTCCAAAGAATTTGTTGTTCCTTGGTCTTTGAAAATATTTGAATATTGCATAACATATATCACTCATTTCTCTACTTTTTTTTTTTAATTGAGTCCTTAAATTGGTGGTTTTCTTCCAAAGTCATCAAAGATATCTCTTGAATAATTATTTCATTCTGTCTTTTTTTATGCCAATTTTTTTCTCTCTTGTTCTTTTAAACTGTCCAACTATCCATAGAAGAAAACCTTTCCGACAAGGTTTTGGTGAATATATCTAAAGAAAAAAAATTTCAACTTTTGATAGTTTCATTTATTAAGTTCTTACTCATTTGTGATAGTTTTTTAATCTGTTTTGGTGAAAAAATAATTGAGTTTTTAAAATTTGATCCCTTCTATTGCTTGCTTTTGTTAAGTTGATATCCTTTTTGGTAATTTTTTTAAAAACCTTCAACCATGTATTTGATCACCTCTTGCTTTGTACATGTATTGTGACGCCCTAGAGAAGGAGTCAATAAGTTTTGGGTAAAGAAGATGAAAATTAAA
Organism: Artocarpus heterophyllus; assembly: GCA_025403435.1. Lineage (NCBI taxonomy): Eukaryota > Viridiplantae > Streptophyta > Magnoliopsida > Rosales > Moraceae > Artocarpus > Artocarpus heterophyllus. The sequence continues at coordinate 33,499,241 of CM046348.1, read as the reverse complement.
GTAAATAGGGCAATTTAAATGAGGTAAATAAAGAAAAAGTAAATAAATATATGTAGAAAGTAAATAAATATCATCGAAAATAAATAATATAATTGACGGTCACCGCCACGCGAATGCCACAAAGGTGGGGCCGAAATCTTATTATCATTCACCATTACGTGGATGCTTACCACGAAGGTAGGTAGGTAGATAATTAGTAAATCATAATATTAAAAATACAAAATTATTGAAAATCATTGTAAATCATCTTATCTGAAATAAATTAAGAATATACAAATAGTAGAGACGAAAACGGCATCAACACCGGGACAAGTCGTACAATACATGCATCATACTACAGTTTTAGAGAAAATACCATCTCTACTCATAGAGCCAGGTTTCGTTCTTAGTACCTTCCTTCCTCTTTAAACTTGGAAGGGGATTTTTAAAAACGGAAAAACGTGAGCGTAAGGCTCAGTAGGATAATTATTTAAAAATAAGTTATTTTAAAATAGTAATCAAAAACAGAGAATTGTTCATAAATCGTTCTATTTGAGATGAATCTCAAACTCTTAACAAATCAATAAAAACACTTGAAAGCAACGTGATAAAACATCATCGTACAGGTTTTGAAAATCCGAAATGAATATTCAAAATACAATTCTTTAAAATCAAAGATAGAAATTATTTTCATCAATCATTCAAAGGGTCAAGCATTTGGCCAAAACAGTTTAAAAAGGGCTGCCAAAAAAAGGGATAAAAATATATGTATATCTTACCCAATTTAAATCCAATACTATAAGTTCTAAATAAAATTCAACGTATGCTCCATATACGTTCAAAGCCTTAAAAATTGCATTTAAAATCAGAAATCACATTTAACAAATATCATTATGTCAGTTTAATTATCAGTATGCCTTTTGACTCAAAATAATCATAACTCAAAATCATAACCCTTTTTGAAACATTTCGGAATAATTAAACATTGAAAACTGGGGTTAAAATACAATTTTTTCAAATTCACAGTTGGCTTGTCGAACACCCTGAACTGTCCTGCCGAACCTGTACAGTTTGGCCTATCGAACTTTTTGAATCTGGCATAGCAAAGATCAAGTTCGGCTTGCTGAACTGGCAAAATCTAGGGACCTGAGACTTCGAGTCTCGACCTTTCCAAGTTGAAAAATTCAAATCAAAACCTGTTTTCTCAATCCCACAGCTTGAAAATCATATAGAAAGCATAGAAAATCATAGTAGAACAAATCTAAATCATTTTTCCCAAATTTAAACTCAATTTCACAATGGATTTGAAAATAAAAAAAATATATCAAAACTTGATTAAATCAATTTTTGTTCAACTAAAGCTTAAATCCATAATAAAAACAAGTCCTATAAGCTTAGATTAAACATTGTCTAAGCTCACCAAACTTCGGATTGCAAAATGCATAAAAATTCAAAACAAAAATCAAAATTTAGGAGAGAAAAAGGGCTAACCTCAAATCAACGTTCTTGAAGAGGATTTTTGGCTTGAATCTCCGTCTCTTAGCTTCAAATCAACAGGTTTAAAGCTTGGAAATGAAATTTTGTAGAGAAATGGGAGAAAGAAAGAGAGACAGGAATGAGAGAAAGAGAGAGGGCGGAGAGAAAAAGAGAGAGAGCATGGAAGAAAAGAAAGAGGAAAGGGAAAAGAAAAAAAAAAGGCCTAAGGGCGTTTTCATAAATATGAGAAAAATGTGGGGTAAAAATATCATTTGGTATTTTAAAAACTAAAAATAAAATTTTTAAATATAACAAATGCAACAAAATTTTAAACAACTAAAATTAACATAAAAAATTACATTGGCATACTTAATAATTAAAGTTAACATAATTAATCCCACTTTAAAATTTAGGGGTGTTACAATCTACCCTTAAAAGAAATTTCGTCCTCGAAATTTAAAAACATCAAAAATTAAAATCATAAATAACACTGTGTACTTAAACGCAACTGGAATGACAACTGTCCCGACATAAAACTTGACAAATCAAAACAAAACAGTGAAAATCTCACAGGTTTAGTTCCCGAAAGATCTGAAGCCTATGCTCTGATACTATTTTGTGACACCCCAGAAGGGGTGTCAATAAGTTTTAGGTAAAGAAGATGAAAATTAAAGTAAAAAAGGCAATTAAAATGAGGTAAATAAAGAAAAAGTAAATAAATATATATAGAAAGTAAATAAATATCATCGAAAATAAATAATATCATCGGCGGTCATCATCACGTGAATGTCACAAAGGTAGGCCCAAGATCTTATTATTATTCACCGTCACGTAGATGCTTACCACGAAGGTGGGTAGGTGGATACTTAGTAAATCATAATATTAAAAATACAAAATCATTGAAAAGCATCATAAATCATTGTCTCTGAAATAAATTAAGAATATACAAATAGTAGAGACGAAAACGACATCAATACCAGGACAAGTCGTACAGTATACGCATCATATCACAGTTTTAGAGAAGATACCATATTTACTCATAAAGCCAGGTTCCGTTCCTAGGACCTTCTTTCCTCTTTAAACCTGGAAAGGGATTTTTAAAAACAAAAAAATGTGAACGTAAGGCGCAGTAGGTTAATTATTTAAAAATAAGTTATTTTAAAATAGTAATAAAAAACAGAGAATTTTTCATAAAACGTTCTATTTGAGATGAATCTCAAAGTCTTAATAAATCAATAAAAATACTTACTTGAAAGTAACTTGATAAAATATCACCGTACGGGTTTTGAAAATCTAAATGAATATTAAAATACAATTCTTCAAAATCAAAGATAGAAATTATTTTCATCAATCATTCAAAGGGTCAAGCATTTGGCCAAAACAGTTTAAAAATGACTGCCAAAGAAAGGGATAAAAATATATGAATATCCTATCTCATTTAAATCTAATATTGTAAGCTCCAAATAAAATCTAACTTATGTTCTATATATGTTCAAAATCTTAAAAACTGCATTTAAAATCAGAAATCACATTTAACAAATATCATTATGTCAATTTAATTATTAGTGTGCCTTTTGACTCAAAATAATCATAACTCAAAATCATAACCCTTTTTGAAACATTTCAGAATCATTAAACATTGAAAACTGGGGTTAAAATATAATTTTTTTAAATTCACAGTCGGCCTGCCGAATACCTTGAACTGGCCTGCCGAACTTGCACAACTCAGCCTTTCAAACATTTAGACCGGCCTGCTGAAGATATGAATCCGGCCTGCCGAACTTTTTGAATCCGACATGTCAAAGATCAAGTTTGGCTTGCCGAACTGGCAAAATCTAAGGACCCGAGACTTCGAGTCTTGACCTCCTCAAGCTCAAAAATTCAAATCAAAACATGTTTTCTCAATCCCATAGCATGAACATCATATAGAAAGCATAGAAAATCGTAGTAGAACAAATTTAAATCATTTTCTCCAAATTTAAACTCAATTTCATAATGGATTTGAAAATCAAAGAAAAATATTAAAACTTGATTAAATCAATTTTTGTTAAACTAAAGCTTAAATTCATGATAAAACAAGTCCTATAAGTTTAGATTAAACATTATCTAAGCTCACTAGACTTTGGATTGCAAAATGCATAAAAATTCAAACGAAAATCAAAATTTAGGAGAGAAAAAGGGGCTAACCTCAAATCAATGTTTCTGAAGAGGATTTTTGGCTTGAATCTCTGTCTCTTAGCTTCAAATCAACAGGTTTAAAGCTTGGAAATGAAATGTTGTAGAGAAATGGGAGAAAGAAAGAGAGACAGGAATGAGAGAAAGAGAGTGGGCTGAGAGAAAAAGAGAGAGAACGTGGAAGAAAAGAAAGAGGAAAGGGAAAAGAAAAAGAAAAAGCCCAAGGGCATTTTCATAAATATGGGAAAAATATAGGGTAAAAATATCATTTGGTATTTTAAAAACTAAAAATAAAATTCTTAAATATAACAAATGCAACAAAATTTTAAACAACTAAAATTAACATCAAAAATTACATTGGTACACTTAATAACTAAACTTAACATAATTAATCCCACTTTAAAATTCAAAGGTGTTACATGTATTGACTTCTTTTTTCAGCCATGTGTTGCAATAACTGTAAGCTTTTCTTTTACCTATGTTTTGCAGCACACACGTAAGCTGCCATTCGAAAGATTTATTAGTCTATTGCATACTATTTCTTGCATATCAGGTACTTTTTTTTTTTTTTTTTTCAGAGTGCTTCCATTCATCTTTTTTAGAATTTTGTTCATTACCTCTCTAAGTTTTGTGAAAAAATAATGAGTATTCAGGATTGTATATTTGCTCCGATTGACCAATTTTTATAATTTTCATTTCAAGGTGAGTGAGTGTGGTTCAAAACAAAATAAACTCTCTTCAAAAGTTGGGCATGTTGAAGCTAGGTATAAAATTCAAAAATACCGTATGATGTCAACAGCAACGCTTGAAGTATTCAAGTCAAAGGCCACGATATGATTTTGCTGGAAAAAGAAAACTCTCTTGAGCTACAAATGTTTCTACTTTATTATAGACATGTTTGTATATTCATAATTTCTACTTTGTTATAAAAATGTTATGCATTTTGAAATAGGAAAAGTGATCCGTTGATATGCAACACATACTGTAATACCCGAGATTTTTTAATGCATTAAAAATGCATTAAATTAAGGATTATATTAAGACAAAAAGTACAATTAAAGAAAAATGCTGTATAATATTACAGGAAATTATACAGTATTAGAGCAACACAGTATAAGAATTGGATTGTGTGGACCACAATTTCTTTTTATACTTTTATAAAAAGAAAAGAAAAGAAAAAAAAAAGAAAAAAGAAAAATCAGAAAATATCACACAAAATTCGACACTCTCTCTCTCTACTTTCTCTCTCTAGAATTCTCTCTCTCCTTAAATCTCGTTTGAGATTCCGGCGTTATTTTTCGACACCTCCCGCACCAGTGGGAAGCTCTCGTTGAGCTGAGTCCAACGAGGTGTCGTGCCACCCAAATAGCTGCCGGAGGGAGGCTCACGCGCCGCCCAAAGTGGCGGTGAAACCCATTTTTTCCCGACGCCATTTCTCCGCCGTTCGACCACCAATCGACGTGATTTTGGTGTCTATGGACTCAGCGTGAGGAGAGGAGCAAGATGGTACCATTTTTTCAGCTCAATTTTGGCTGGAAAAGCCTCGCCGGAGTTGCCTGTCTCCGCCGTGTCGCCGCCTCTAGGAACCGCCACTCACGGCGGCGGTGAGGTACACCGCCGCCACCGTTCGACTCAGACGGCGACGGGGAGTGAAACCCCTCGCCTAATTTCGCAGCCCAGCCGCTGCTGGTCGGAGTTCCACCTCCGCCGTCGTGCACCGCCGCGACAGCCACCGATCACGACGTTCTCGGCCGCCTCGCCCCAAATTGAAAGGGGGAAAATGTTTAGATGGTTGAGAAGAGCGTGAAGCAACTCTCAATTGCACGAAATGACGGCCGGTCACCAGAGAACGACCTCCGCCTTGGTGCGCCACCGTGGGGAGCTTCGGGCCTCCGTTCCACGGCATGTTGTGTTGCCCAACCATAGGGGAACACTCAGAGGAGGTCGGGGAACAATTCCCCCACCTCAATTGCACGGTAGCTCTGCCGGATATAGGAAATCGGAGCCGCCGGTTTTGGCCGTGAAACCCATCCTCGATTAGAGCAGATGGAGGCCGAATTCGATGAAATTGACCCCACCAATCGACTCAGGAGGGTCGAATTAGGGGGGGTAGGCTCGAGCTCAGCCCTCAACGAGCCAACCGCCGCCGGTCAACGGCGGTCAACTGTCGATCAACGGTCGGTCAAAGGCCAAAATGGGATTTTGTGATCCGGACCTCCGATCGAAGATTCGAGACTGCTCCTGACTCGTTTCGATGCTCTGAACGCAATGGTGACCTCCGTTCGAGCTAATTCCACTCTGATGAAAATCGTCTGGTACCGATTGTACGCGGATCGAGGCGATTCAAACAGCAGTATCGGAGTCCAGAATGACAGTTTCAAGAATGTATGATCTCCAGGAAGAATTCTTAGCTATTCATGGTCACTCGAGGAGCACTGCAGAGGATGCTTCGCATACTATAGATGCAGCGAGATACAACTGGATCTGCTTAGCTTGGAGTTCAAGTAAGTAGGAATCTCGCTTACAGTATGAACTGTTTTAGAATAAATTGTTTTAGATGCTTTCATAGAAATTTATGAAATGCATGATCAGTGATTGTTACACTGTTTTATGTGAGAATGAGTTTTATAACGTTACAAGGTGACGAAAAAACTCGTTAAGGGTAAAATCGTCATTATTAAGGAAACGACTAGAATGGAGTCGAACACTCTGATTTAGCATAATGTTATTAGACGAAAAATGTTCCGTAATACGTTAAGTAACGTAACGGTCATGTGAGACCAGAGATTTAATAAGAGATGTTTTAAGTAAACGAGAGGTAACCAATGGGTTACAAAGTTAAAAGAAAATGTAACCCCGGTGGGTTACAAGGCTAATTGAAGGAAATGTAAACTGATGGTTTATAAGGTTGAGTAAAGAGAACGGTAGACCGATAGTATACCAAGTTATGAAAAAGGAATGAATGGTTAATGTTTACGTTTTATTATCAATCGAGTGGATTGATAATAAAGAAAGTTAATTAATGAGTCGGTTGTCGTATGATCAGGACACAAAAGCCGACCAATGGAAGGAAAAGGAATGAGAAATGAACGGAATAGAGAACGCTAGGACATAGTTCGGGTAAGTTCAGATCTCATCTACAGCATGAAGTAAATAATTTTAATGCATCCATATGCATTTGTAAATGAGTTTGCAATGGTTAGGCAAGTTATTTTTAAAGTATATTTGCATTTATTATGCAAAAAAGTTCTAAAGTACAAAATAAGGTTTGCAATGAATTTGCAACCGTTGTGTTTGAAGCCTATTTGCATACTGATATGCATGAATGTTGTGAACTATGATTGATGTGTGTATTATAAATGTGACATGACTTAAAGTATTATATGAATATAATATGAAATAGTTGCTATTCAAAGAAGAAAAATGTATAGCAACTTTACGATATGAAAGTATGAACAACAAATGGAAGTATGATATGAACGACAGGAATATGAATAATATGTGAAAGTATGATATGAATGACATGACATGAGTATGAATAATATATGAAAGCATGAAATGTGAAAGTATGATATGAATGACATGAGTATGAGTAATATATGAAAGTATAAAATATGAAAGTATGGTACGAATGACATGTGTATGTATGATATGTTTATGAATATGATATGCAAGTATAATGCTTATACGAGCAAATAATAGGGATAAGAATGTTATGGTTGATGCTTGTTATACATAATATAACAAGATATAGTATATAAGTATAATACCATGTAGTGCATATCGGATATGCACAATAAGGTTCATAAGAAATTCATTAAGGATATAATCTTCAAGTTGCCTATAGGAAACTAGAAAAATTACTATAAGACACCCTAGGTTCGATTAGAAATCGTGAGAACGATTTAGATAATCAAGTAGAATTTAGAAAATTTCTCGTGACCGACAGCGAGGTCACAAAAGCGGAGCCAAGACAGAGGCTTTGTGAATACGAAAAAAAAAAAGGAAGATAAAAGCTAGTTTTTCCTTTTATTGCACCCTCAGGAAAGGCTAGACATGTTCAAGAGAGATATAGAAAGTTAAGCGCTGTTATGACCCTAAGAAGTTTTCAGACAGGTACGTAAACATGTTTTAAATCAACATTGTCACTAGTCTAGAACGACTAGATGATAAAAGGCCTATAGACTGGACAATAAAAAGATGAACTTACTGACCAGTTTTTACGTACCAAATTATGATCTAGATGCAGATGTGCAACATAGAAACGAAATAGGATTAGTATAAATCCTGCTTTTCGACAATGCGTAATGTGTTATAATGTAAGTTATAAGTTTTATGAAGCATTGCTATGTAATATATTGCATTTGTATGCAATATGTTTTAGTATAAGAGTTATGATATGCAATATATCATTGCGTAATATATTGCATTTGTGTGCAATATGTTTTAGTATAAGAGTTATGATATGCAATATATCATTGCGTAATATATTGCATTTGTATGCAATATGTTTTAGGATAAAAGTTATAATATGCAATATGTGATTGTGATATATATTACATTGTATGCAATATGTTGCATTTGTTATGCAATAAGTTTAGGAATAAAAGTTATGATTCACAAAATGTGATTTGCGTTATATGATGCATTTGTTATGCAATATGTTGCATTTGTTATGCAATAAGTTTAGGAATAAGAGTTATGATTCGCAAAATGTGATTTGCGTTATATGATGCATTTGTTATGCAATATGTTGCATTTGTTATGCAATAAGTTTAGAAATAAAAGTTATGATTCGCAAAATGTGAATTGCGTTATATGATACATTTGTTATGCAATATGTTGCATTTGTTATGCAATAAGTTTAGGAATAAAAGTTATGATTCGCAAAATGTGATTTGCGTTATATGATGCATTTGTTATGCAGTATGTTGCATTTGTTATGCAATAAGTTTAGGAATAAAAGTTATGATTCGCAAAATGTGATTTCGTTATATGAGGCATTTGTTATGCAATAAGTTGCATTTGTTATGCAATAAGTTTCAGAGTACAAATTATGATTATCAAAATGTGTTTGCATTTTAAGTTGCATTTGTTATGCAATAGATTTTATAGTACAAGCAATAATTTGCAAGTGTATTTGCATATAATGTGGTTGCATTTGATGCGCTCACTAAGGTTAATAAGAAGGTAACGTAAAGTTGAAAAGAAAATGTCGTACCAGCCTCCTCGTTGTGAGGTAATAAAAGTATAGTTAAAGTTTGACCTCCCAGATGTGAGGTATACGACCTCGAAGTTCGATGGTCTTAAGTCTTCCACAAGGGAAGCATCACGTTTATGATCTCATGATTAAAGATGTTGGTACGAACACTAAAAGTTATAAGATAAAGAAAGTTAAGGAACAAAAGGTGGAAAGTTAAAGTGTAAGATAAGAAAATAAAAAGGAACAAGGATAGAAAGTCAAAGTAAGAAAGAATGGTCATGAGATGCTCATAATCGAAAGTTCATAATTGAGCATAAATTAAAACATGCATTGTGATTGTATTTAATTTGTTTATTGTGAAACATTTATATGCTATGAAAAACATTCTAAGGAATGTTTTATATTAAATGTTTATGAAAACATAAATGATGTTATGAAGAGCAATCTGAGGATTATTTTATGTTAGATATTTTGTGAAAAGCGTTTATGAAAAACGTTATAGCAATTACGTTAGGAAAACGTTTATGAGAAACGTTCTAGGAAGGTTTTTTTTAAAAAGCATGTTTAAATGCTTTGTGAGATTTTGTTTGAACTTACTGAGCGAAAGCTCATAAAAAGTTTCTTCATGCTGTAGGTAGTTTTATGGGCGACTAGTAAGACCCGTTAGAAGAGCTGGGTGCTGCGGAGGACAGATGCGAAGATTTGGGTATGGATACCATCACTGTTTGCTTCTGCTATGTAAAGAAAAGGTTTTCCATTGTTTAATGTTGTGTTTTCAAAGTTTAAAGAAATCAGAGTTCTAAGAATTGTATTGAAAGTTTTAAGATACAGTTTACGAACTGTTTTATGTAATTATAAAGTAAAGTTTTAAGCTATGATTTAATAAATGTTTCTTATTAAGTTTTAAGAAACGATTTAAAATGATTTTAAAAACAAGTGTTGAGCGATGTCTCAACTTGAATGGCGACAAAGGTCGCATCAGTTTTTAAGAACGTTTAAAGAAAAAAAAATTTATTACAGTATTTTTCTTACTAAGTAAGTAAGATTACTGTTTATGAAACGATGCTTATGAAAGTAAAGTGACTGCCCAAAAAGGCGGGTCGTCACACATACATGGTGGAAGATGTGATAGACCGATCATTAATTTAATTTTTCATAACATACTTAATTAATTGTTTGGTTATAGAATTTATGTATTTATTATTGTTGGCAGATTTCCTCCAATAATCAAATTTTGTAATTTCCGGGTTGTTTTATAGTTATTTTGTTCTTGATTAAAAACATCAAATTTATCGTTTGAAGCAATGAAAATGTATGCCTAATGATCTACTTATAACTCTATTTGTATATGTTATTACTCTAATGTCCAATTTCTTTTTTTGAGTGACTGTCTATTTGAAAGAGAAACTATTAGGTTTTGATGATCATCTTTTTCATGTTTTTTAGTGAATTCCATGTTGCTTTGACCTATCAAATTTTTTGTTAATAAATTCAAAGTTACTGTTCGTATGAAAAAGTCCCTTTTGTAAATGATTTGTGTTTTTTCTCTCTTTTCGTTGTCCACTTGATGTAAATTTATTTAAATAATAAATGTGAGATGTAATGCAATTGTCTTCTTTTTTTCGACTTATGTATCGTTGCAAAGTTCAACCTCAAAATGATATGGAGCTCAATGTAAAATTAACAATATGACTAGAAACACTAGTGCACGTGCCAAACAAACTAGTTAGGAAAAAGAAAGCAGAAAATATAGGAACTTTCATCAAAATCTTCCTAAGCGTAAGCTTCCTAAGCAAGAAAAATCTACTTTAGTTTTAATAGAGAATATGAAGTGGGTGTTCTCTGAACTGAACCCACAACGCAAAAGTCAGAAGCTTGCTCAGTGGCAGTGGCTGCAGCCGTTTCTTCTCTCTTGCATCTCTCTTCCCAAATTGTCATGAATGTCAACCTTCAAACAACTGATTTTGGTTCTTTACACTCTTCAGCTCCCTCAAATCTTCTCACTTTCAAGCCCAAAAGATCTCTTTTAAGGTAAATTCCCTCTGTTTCTTTTAATCAATTTTTCCCCGCACTCACTTTGGAATTTATTTTACACAGAATGACGTCAATACCCATATGATATATATGTCGTTTCTATGGGTTCTGGGTCTTAGGCATGCGTTATTGTTGTTGTCGTTTTTCCTTTTCCTTTGCTCTCTGAATTGTTTGAGACTTTTGTTTGTGACAGCTGAAACTAGACATATCTTGAAAGATTGTTAACAAATTTGCTATTTTCTCTGTATTTATATTTTCACTTAAAATTACAAAACAATTGGAAGAAGAAAGAAGGGAAGGAAAATTAGTTGTTTTTAACTTTTGGGGAAACAAAGAAATAAGAAAGAATTGTTGTTGTCCTGGGAAATGAAAACCAGAAAGCATGAGAAATGAGGATTCAATTTTTTTTCGTTTACCATTTTAAATGCTTGTGCATTGTGGAGATTCTTGAATATGGGTGGTTATTCTTGTGAAATGCAGATGTCAATCAACTAGTACAGATGGAAAAAAGAATTGAACATAAGTTTGATGGTAAAAAGTTTTAAGTGTGAATTTCAAATTGCAACATATATGACAATTTGAACTCATAAAGCGGAAGCAAAGTGAACCGAATGTTACCTCCAGTCATTGTTTTTTCTTGCTATGTGTTTTTGCACGAATTTTGCCACTAATAATTTTAATTTTTTGAGCACTCACAAATTCTCTAAGATGGTATACAATCTGATGTTTTTATTCGAAAATGCGTGCTCAGGGACCCAAACTTTTATAACCGTGACCATCATACGGTTGGAATGTGAGAGGCAGTTATTTTGCAGTTGAATGTGGTTTTCTTTGTTTTATCAGAAACTTAACAAGTGGGCCAAAAATAGAGTTCTAACATTCTCCCACTTCGCTCACATATTACATCAACTGTTACAATAAGAAACAAAACACATGAATCATGGCGACAGGTCCTCTAAATGACGAGTATTATCTTCCAAGTATTACAATATATTTTGTCTCTCAAGAACTATCACATAACTTAATGAATAAACCCTATGTTTATTCTAGGTCCAAACTTTAGTGATATTTCTTAGAAATGAAGTTGTGCACTTAAATGAAGTTGAAATGAGAAAATATCATAAATATAGAGTTTCATTACAAAGTACAACAATTACATAAGGGAACCAAGTCTCATTCTATCCCACATGATTCCTAAATTTTACTGGTGGCATGCCTTTAGTCAAGGGATTGGCTATCATCAATTCAGTGCTAATGTGCTCAATGACCACTGCTTTGTCCTTAACACGCTCTCTTATGGCTAGATACTTAATGTCGATGTGTTTATTTCGACTATCGTTCTTGTTGTTTTTAGCCATAAAAACAGCAGCTGAATTGTTACAGAATATCCTCAATGGTCTAAAGATAGAATAAACAATCCTAAGCCCAAAAATGAAACTCTTGATCCATACACCATGCGAGATAGCCTCAAAACAAGATACAAACTTGGCCTCTATAGTGGAAGTGGCAGTCAAAGTTTGCTTGGCATTCCTCCATGAAATAGCTCCACCAGCTAGCATGAAAACGTATCCGGAAGTTGATTTCTGTGAATCAATACAGCTAGCAAAGTCAGAGTCAAGTAGCCAATGACTTCCAAATTATCAGTCCGTCTATACATAAGCATGTAATCTTTAGTTCCTTGCAAGTACCTTATCACCTTCTTTGAAGCCTTCTAGTGGTCTAATCCTGGATTACTCTGATATCTACCCAACATTCCTATAGCGAATGCAATGTCAGGTCTTGTGCAAACTTGAACATACATAAGGCTTCCAACAGCTGAAGTATATGGAATGTTGTGCAGCTGTTCTCTTTCAAGATCATTTTTACGGCACTGATTCAAATAATCTTTCACCCTTCACAATGGGAACTATACTTGGTGAACAATGTTTCATCCAAAATCTCTCCAAAACTTTGTTGATATAGGTCTCTTGAGACAGACCCAAAGTCCCTTTATATCTGTCTCTATATATCTTAATGCCTATAATTAAGGATGCATCACCTATATCCCTCATGTCAAAGTTTTTAGAGAAGAATTATTTCACCTCATGTAGCATACCCTTGTCATTGGTTACAAGTAGAATGTCATCCACATATAGAACCAGGAAACAAATCTTACTCCCACTAACCTTCTGGTATATACATTGATCTATGATGTTCTCTACGAATCCAAATGAAGAGATGACGTCATGAAATTTTAAATACCACTGACGGAAGGCTTGCTTTAACCCATATATGGATTTTTAAGCTTACACACTAATTGCTCACCATTACTAGAGGAGAATCCTTCTGGTTATTTCATATAAACCTCTTCCTCTAGTTCACTATTGAGAAATGCCATTTTCACATCTATTTGTTGCAACTCTAAGTCAAAATGAGCAACGCGTGGCAAGATTATGTGGAGGGAATCTTTCTTAGATACAGGAGAAAAGGTCTCCTTGTAGTCTATTCCTTCCTTCTGAGTGAACCCTTTGGCAACGAGTCTTGCCTTATATCTTTCGATGTTGCCCAATGAGTCTTTCTTCGTTTTATAAACCCATTTACACCCTATGGCTTTTGCACTATTAGGCAACTTGACAAGATCCCAGAGTCCATTAGATGCCATAGAATGCATCTCATCCTTCATTGCATCGTACCAAAGTTTCAATTCTTGGCAATTCATGGCTTGTGAAAACATTTCGGGATCATTTTCGGCTCTAATGTTATAGTCTGATTCTTGCAGATACCCAACATAATCACTAGAAATTGTTGATTTCCTTTCTCTAGTAGATCTCCTTAATGTTGGTTCAACATTTTCCTAAGGAATCTGTTGTCCAACTTGTTGCTCGATTGTTTTCGGTGATTCTTGAGCAACTTGACCTTCTAGATTATTATCAGCAATCTGTGCAACCTCAATGATTCGTTGCACAATACTCGGTTGAACTATAGGAGTGTTATGAACAATAATCAACCTATCACTTGATGTAGATGGTTGAGCTTCAGTATGATCTCTTTAAAAAACTATGTCCTGAAATTGATCTCTCCCACTAATCAAGTCATTCTCAAGAAACTTTGCGTTCCTTGATTCCATAAATCTAACGTTGTGAGTTAGATAGTAGAATCTATATCCTTTGGACCTTTCGGCATATCCAACGAAGTACCCACTAATGGTCCTCGGATCTAGCTTCTTCTCTTATGGGTTGTACACTCTTACTTCAGACAGACATCCACAAACGCGTATATGTTGCAAACTCAGTTTCCAACCTTTCCATAACTTAAATGGCGTCTTTGGGACAGCCTTAGTTAGAACCCAGTTTAATATATACACAGTCGTCTTAAGAGCTTCAGTCCATAAGGATTTAGGAAGATTGGAGTTACTCTGCATACTCCGCACCATGTCCATTAATGTTTGGTTTCTTCTCTCTGCCACACCATTCTGATCCAGGGAACCAGACATGGTATATTGGGCAACTATCCCATGTTCTTGAAGAAACTTCGCAAATGGACCTTGAGCTTGTCTATCCTCAGTATATCTACCGTAATATTCTCCACCTTTATCTGTCCTCACAATCTTTATTTGCTTTCCGCATTGTTTCTTTACTTCAGCCTTGAAAACCTTAAAGGCATCTAATGCTTCATCCTTTGTATAAAGCAAGTAGAGATACATGTACCGTGAGTAATCATCTATGAAAGAGATGAAGTATCTCAGACCATATGAGTCCATGTCTGGACTACAAATATCTAAATGTATGATTTCTAATATTTTTGAACTCCTCTTGGCACCTTTCTTAAACTTGTTGGTTAGCTTTCCTTCAATGCAACCTACACAAGTTTCGAAATCAGTAAAATCCAAAGTACTGAGTACTTCGTCATTTACTAACCTCTTGATTCTCTCAATGGAGATATGTCTTAATCTCTGATGCCACAACATAGAGGAATCTTCATTTACAACACAATGCTTAATGCCAGATTAAACATGCATAGCAGTATGAAGTGGTTTATTTTGCAAATTAATTGAGAAAAGACCATCAGAAAAAATACCATTCCCTACAAGATCAGATTTATAAAATAAACTAAAACATTTGTCTGAAAAAGTAAAGGAATATCCATAAGGTACAAGTCTCGAAATAGAAATTAAGTTCCTAGAAAAGTTTGGAACATAAAATGTCTTATCCAATGCCAAAATAAAACCACTACTTAAAACTAAGGTGCATGTTCCGATGGCTTCCACATGTGAACGTATCTTGTTTCCTAAAGAGATGCTCAGCTCACTTCCCACTGGCTTCCTTAGGTTTCGCATACTCTGCAAGGTATTTGAAACATGGATTGTAGATCCAGAATCAATCCACAATGTGTTATAAACAACATCAACCATATTAGATTCATAACAAACCAATGAGACTGGATTACCTTTCTTCTCAAGCCAACTTTGAAATTTCGCGCAATCCTTCTTCATGTGTCCCTTCTTCTTACAGAAGAAACACTTGGAGTCCTTCTAAATGACAGCTTTGGGAGGTATTTTACCCTTCCCCTTTTCCTTGGCTTGATATTGGTCTTGAATCTGATTCTTTCAATGCAGTTTCAGCCATTTTCATTACAAGCTGTCCTTCTTCCTGAGTACACATGGTCAAAAGCTCATTAATTGACCATTTGTCTTTATGTGTATTGTAGGAAATCTTAAAGGGCTCATATTGTTTTGGAAGGGTGTTTAGAATGTAGTGCACCAAGAAAGACTCAAACATATCCACCTCAAGCTTTGTAAGTTGAGCCGCTATGTCCCTCATCTCCATGATGTGCTCATGCACACCTGTCACACTGGTGAGCCTCAAGGACGAGAACCTCATAATTAGGGTGTTGGCAAGTGCCTTATCTAAAGTTTTAAACTGTTCCTCAATGGCCTTCAGTAATGCCCGGACCTTGTCATACTGTTCGACGAAACCACGTATCCCAGCAGAGATTTTAGTCTTTATGAACATGACGCTAAGGCGATTAGATCGCTCCCAATGCTCATAAAGAGCAATCTCATCCTGAGTGCTAGTTTCAGTAATTACGGGCTCATCTTTCCTTATAGTATAATCAATGTCCATCCACCCTAAGTGAAGGAGAATCCTCTCTTTTCATACCTTATAGTTATCCCCTTTCAGCTCAGGGATATCACAATAAACATCAGAGAAATTCATAGGTTGTATGACTGCATAATTAAAACAAACATGCTTATGATCCAAAATATTGAGACTAATAGACATAAATCATGCTTTACCAATGTAAATCATGCATAAAATCATGAATCTATGACATAAAACTTGCCTGTGGGCTAAAGTTCTAATACAATTAGATTCACTTTACTGTATGATAAAACTATCAAATTATGTTCCCTATTCTAATCCCTGTGGGTAAATTAGAAAATATAATTTGATACTTTATCCCAATTAGTCATATCAATATAATAAAAATTCTTGTAGGATAAAATTTATTATATTCAGTACAGCAAATTGCAATAAATGTCCTTTAACCAAATGTGATCCTAAACCAATTAATATATAATTTTGCATAATTAGAGGTGCTGTGGCTAAGCTCTAATTATTCAAATCATATGGATCACTAAGACATTTAATTTTGTTCATAAAAATTATCTATGTAATATTGCATATTCAATAGGCAATACAAATAATTATAAACACAATCTAAATTTGTGCTAAATAAGTTAATTTAATTTAATAACATGCATAATAAAGCTCAAAATTATGCATATAATAATAATTAGCATATCAATTATCCACAATATGTTTTCCAATAAAGCATTCATAAAAATAGAACAATTTCTAAATGATATGCATAATTAATTTCAAATTTATGCATTAAAATGTATTTTCAAAAATTATGTACATAATAACAACAATAAAATTATGCACAAAAAACAAATACTTGGCACATAATGTATAAAATGAATTTTCCATGAAATTATTGCAAAAATTATGTGCATATCTAAAAATCAAAATTAAATCATTTTTTTATGCCTATTGAAACAACGTCGTTTTTTTTTTTTTTTTTTTTTTTGGGGGGGGGGGGGGGGGGGGGGGTGGTTGTGGGGGGGGGGGGTCTCTGCTCGCCAACCAAACGACAGGTCGTATGCGTCTTGGCCAAAACGGCTTCGTTCCATTAGGGGGGAAGCCTTGTGACAGCCAAAAACGACGGCTCATTTTACTGCCCGAACGCAAAACAACCTATCATATGGGTCATCTCCTTCCTTTAGCCTGGTCGTTTTGACCCGATTTTGACCCGCGCGACCCAACGAAAAACCCGATGGTTTTTTCTCCCGTCGATGTCGAATTGAGCAGTTTCAAATCGTAAAATGCTCAGAAATCAAAAATATGATGATTTATGAATTCAAAACACATAATCAACCAAAAATGCATATTGATTAGAATTTAATTGCTCTGATACCAAATGTGAATTTCAAATTGCAACATATACGACAATTTGAACTCATAAAACGGAACCAAAGTGAACCGAATGTTACCTCCAGCCATTTTTTTTTCTTGCTCTGTGTTTTTGCACGAAGTTTGCCACTAATAATTTTAATTTTCTAAGCATTTACAAATTCTCTAAGATGGTGTACAATCTGATTTTTTTTATTCGAAAATGCGTGCTCAGGGACCCAAACTTTTATAACCGTGACCATCACATGGTTGGAATGTGAAAGGCAGTTATTTTACAGTTGAATGTGGTTTTCTTTGTTTTATCATAAACTTAACACGTGGGCCAAAAATGGAGTTCCAACATTAAGTTCCAGCAGAATTTAGTTCCAAAATTCTTTAAGGCATTCACTATATTTTCACCAGTAAAGTTCCAAAGAATTAAATTCCAACTTTTTAATTAAACAAAGGAATTGGAATAATAATGTGTGGTTATAAAACCTTCTTATGCCGGAAATAATTGATTAAAATAAGAGTATTATTTAGTAAAGAAGTTGTTTACTCTTTTTTTTCTTAGGAAAAGAAGCTTAATTTCTCCTTACCAAGGATCTTAATTTCTCTTTTGTATGGGAGCCCACTTTATTTAATTCCCAAAAGCAAAAGTGAACACAATAATTTGAAATAAGGAACTTAATTCCCTTTCCTAAGTTTGAATTTTTTATTAATAAATAGATTCATTCTGCCATTCATTTCATCTCCTTTATTGGGCACTCAGCAGTTCTAGCATTAGCAGAGTTAGGCAGACTTTCATGTGTGCGTGTATTATAGTATTTTGATAATGCATATGGATGGCAATCAATATCTTCATCAGAATTTTTGCATGCATTCTGTTCTTTTGTGATATTTAGAAGCCTTTTGAGTCACGATTTTCATTATTTTGCTTCAAAATTTTTCTAATTTGGCAGCATGGCGCAGTATATAAGCTAGCTTTTGGACCACAAGCCTCTGTCGTTGTATCAGATCCTGTTGTTTCAAGGCATATACTTCGCAAAAATGCTTTTTCATATGAAAAGGTCCTGAATCATTTTTTAGTCTCCATTGAGCTTTTATGTTTTACAATAATTTCTTCTGAAAAAATTTTTTCCCCATAATTTTAAGTTGGGAGTTCTTGCTGATATCCTAGAACCGATAATGGGTAAAGGACTTAGAACTGCTGACCTTGAATGCATGGAAGCTGAGGAGAAGAGGTGAGCAAGTAACAATATAAAATAAGGGTTTCACACCCCTATATGTTTTCTTGGACACGTAATGATAGACCATAATCTAAGTGCAAGATGATGGGTTTTTTCTCCACTCTATATTCTTTAATATTGGTACCGTTTAAAAATTTAAATTATGACCTTGAAGCTATTAGTTTTGAACTTTTTATCGTTTTTGTTAAACAGGAAGAGAGACTGTTGCGTTGTTATAGCTCCTTCAGGCTCTTTCTTTTAACTTCCTGCAATTTTGTTTTGCAGTTATTGCTCCTGGATTCCATTCCTTGTACTTGGAAGCAATGGTCAAAATATTTACTAATTGTTCGGAAAGAACAATATCGAAATTGGAGAAGCTCCTAGAAAAAGAGGACTTGCAGGGGGGGAAGACAATTGAGTTGGATCTTGAGGCAGAGTTTTCAAGCCTCCCGCTTGGTATAATTGGGCTCGGTGTCTTTAACTATGACTTTGGTTCTGTTGCGAAAGAATCGTCTGTGATTTGTTGGAAGCTGACGAGGATTCCACTAAAATTGTGGGCTCCAAAGTCTGACTTTCTTTTTTTGTGGGTGTATAATAGTTTTTTCCTTTTCTATATTATCTGATTAAATTAGGTTGGTTATTTTCCTAAAATAGCTCCTAGATTGATTTACGAACAATTGTATGTATATATGTACCTGCTGAATAATGAAAAATAGAACAAAGAATTTAAATTATAATTCTATGATTTCACGGTACCAGAGCCAGTCGACTTTGCCGGCATTACATCTTCGGCACAAGACCAAAATTCAACCTAAAAAATCTCTGGATCAACACAGACTTCAATCGACGGCAGAATCAGCCAGTGTTCCACCTTCACCCAGTACTGTAGGACCCTTCACCATGGACGTCGGTCACTCGCTGCAAATAACGTAGCACAAGTTGAATGGCACAAACTTTTGGGAGTGGTACCAGTCGGTGCTTCTTGTGATAAGGGGCAAAGGGAAACTGGAATTTCTCAACGGAGAAGCCGCTGCACCAGCAACCGCCGACGCTGGTTACAAGAAGTGGGAAGTGGAAAACTCGATCGTCATGGCTTGGTTGATAAATTCGATGGAGCCAAAAATTGGAAGAACCTATTTGTTTTACAAGACTGCCCATGAAATTTGGAAGGCTACACAAGAGATGTACTCTGATTTTGAGAATATCTCTCAATGCTTTGAAATGCGATCATCCCTACGCAACACACGACAAGGCAGTAAGTCAGTTACTGAGTGCTAAAATTTGTTGAATGAATTATGGAAAGAAATGGATTTGTTTTACACTATGAATTGGAAGTGTACAGAGGATTCTGTTCTCTATAACAAAATGCTAGAGAAAGACCACATTTTTTATTTCCTTCAAGGCTAAAACAAGGAACTCGATCAAGTGAGAGGGAGAATTTTGGGAACGAAACCCCTTTCCTCTATCCGTGAAGTGTTTGCAGAAGTTAGATGAGAGGAAAGCCGCAAACATGTTATGCTCCAGCCACATCACTCTCGGGCAGTGAAGAAACACAATCAAATTCTGCCCTAGTTGGCCGTCCAAGCCGAAACCTGCAATCTCTTCCCCAACCTCAGAATTCCAAGGAGAATTGTCTATGGTGCGAGCACTGCAATAAGCCCTACCACACTAAGGAGACGTGCTGGGACCTTCATGGTAAGCCCTCAGCTTGGAAACTAAGAAACCAAAGAAGGAACTGTTAGTAAATACAACATAGAATATGGATAAAGGAATTGCAAATAATATATTGCATGAATATAACAAACAAGTTACAAATTTTTCAAAAATGAAAATAACAAAGTAGGTATAACAAAACCTTCAACTTCAACTTCAATGGAAGCAACGCAACGTGAAAATTAGACGAAAAATGGTCGAGGCACGTGTAGGTCACGCTTTCCTTAAAACAGATTTGTCCCCTCCGGTTGTGCACGAGGATTCTACGGACGTCTGTCTCCCATGATACAACGACTACCAATGGAATCTTAAGCACTATTGGATACCGTTTCCGGCGAACTTGAAACTGTTTTTCTTCTATCACCAAAAATGGCTACAACAAAAACTAGATGGAACTTGAAAAACAAAGGAAAAACTCTATGAATTAGTGAGTGCAAATTCTATGCAATTGTGTGTGTCTCAAACATGTGGAGGAGAGTTCATTATATAGGCTTAAGAGAATAGACGTTACAATCCACATTATAATGAGGCATTATTCAGAATTTATGTGCATAATGACATTGGTTGCAACCTTCCATTTTCCATGATAATGGTGCTCATAATCTCCCATTAAACCATTGGTTGTAACCCTCCATTTTCATGATTATGAAGGTCATAATTATGATAATGGTGCTTATAATCTCCCATTAAACCATTGGTTGTAACCCTCCATTTTTCATGATTATGAAGCTCATATTTACCTATTAATCCATGCCTTTGGGTGTTACAATATGAGGTTTATGACCTCCATTAATCTCCACCAATGAGCATCAATTTCTCATTCATCTAATTGCCATTTTTCTAACAATCCCCCACATGAATGAAATTGACAAACTATAGAGGAAAAGCAAAGACACTACACGATGATAGAGTTCTACGGTTAATATCTGCATAGGATAAGTAGGCGTTAACCCTTGAACCTTCCCTTGTGAAAGTATGTTTACTTTACTGGCTGACTAGTAGACGCGATGTCCTTGAACTGTTCTGCCATTTGTGTAAACGATAACATACCTCACACAGATATTTTCCTGACACAGTTTCAGTTCTCATGGTTATGTTCATTTTGGCCATGAACATCTCCCTGGTTCTGCAAGAGTTTCTAAAGAATTGAGCCCTAGCAATTCTCCTTTGAAGTGGCCCCACTTCTCTCTCACATAGGTGATTTCTTACTTAAGAGTAACACGTATTACTCCGCTCGAATTCTCAACGTATTCGACGCATAAGAATCATTAAAAGCAAACTGCTTAACCTTTCCCTACGAGTATCACTGTTTTTATTATAGGAATGGGTTGGGGTAACCCCCACAGTGATCTTACTCAGTCTATTCAGTTTAGTTATCCCATTGAACCTAGATCTTGGGATCTCCAGTCAACAAGGTTGGGTTTCCACTGCTTCGACCTATTCTTTTATGGGCTTAAGTCCCATTCCTCTTGATGTTTTCTCAACTTGATCTCTATTTAGTCCTTTGGTTAACGGATCCGCAATATTTTCTTTAGACCTTACTTAGTCTATTGTCATGACTCCAGTTGAGATTAGTTGTCTAACGGTATTTTGTCGACGACGTATATGCCTCGACTTACCATTGTACATCACATTTTGTGCCCTGCCAATAGCAGACTGATTATCACAATGTATGCATATTGCAAGCATAGGTTTAGGCCATTCAGGGATATCCTCCAAGAAATTCCTTAGCCATTCAGCTTTTTCACCGCTTTTATCCAAAGCTACAAATTCAGATTCCATAGTAGATCTGGTTATTACCGTCTGCTTTGAGGACTTCCATGAAACTGTTGCGCCTCCCAAAGTGAATACATATCCACTTGTAGCTTTAGAATCCTGTATATCAGATATCCAACTTGCGTCAGAATACCCTTCAAGAACAGCAGGATCTCTTGTATAATGTAGCCCATAACTACGAGTATACCGTAAGTATCTGAGTACTCTAACAATCGCTTTCCAATGATCATCTCCTGGATTACTTGTGAATCTACTCAGACTACTTATAGTATAGGCAATATCTGATCTTGTATAATTCATTAAGTACATTAAACTGCCTATCACTCTAGCATATTCCACCTGGGATATACTTTCTCCTCTATTTTTGGACAGATGTTGACTAGTATCAATTGGTGTTCTGGTCACGCCAGTGTCATTTTTACTAAATTTGTCAAGTATCTTGTCCACAAAGTGTGACTGGCTCAAGATGAGTCCATCAGGCGACCTTTTGATTTTGATTCCTAAAATCACATCGGCAGGTCCCATGTCTTTCATGTCAAACCTAGAGTTCAACATATCTTTAGTTGATTTGATCATCCGATCATTGCTACCCACGATTAGCGTGTCATCTACATACAGACAAAGAATAACATATCCATCGTCTGTTCTTTTGACATAAACACACTTGTCACACTCATTAATTTTGAACCCATTTGACATCATAACATTGTCAAATTTCTCATGCCATTGCTTTGGTGCTTGTTTAAGCCCATACAAAGACTTCACCAATTTGCAGACTTTCTTTTCTTGTCCTGGAGCAATACAACCTTCTGGTTGTTCCATATAAATTTCCTCTTCAAGGTCTCCATTAAGAAAAGCAGTCTTTACATCCATCTGATGTACTTCAAGATTCCGCAAAGCGGCAATCGCTATAATCATTCTTATGGAGGTTATTCTCGTTACAGGAGAATAAGTATCAAAGTAATCAAGGCCTTCTTTTTGTCTATAACCTTTTATAACAAGTCTAGCCTTATACTTGTCAATTGTTCCATCAGCTTTCATTTTGCGTTTGAAAATCCACTTAGAACCTAGCGGTTTACTCCCTGGAGGAAGGTCCACAAATTCCCAAGTATGATTCTGCATGATGGAATCAATTTCACTCTTTATGGCTTCTTTCCATAAAGGACCCTCAGATGAGCTTACAGCTTCTTTGAAAGTTTGAGGTTCAGCCTCTAGCATGTAGGTCAGAAAGTCAGGTCCAAATGATTTTTCTATCCTTGTTCTTTTGCTTCGTCTAGGCTCTTCCTCTTCATATTCGGTTTCAACTTCTTGATGATCCTGACTATTCTCTTCAATAGTCTTAAACGTTCATTTAGATGAACTTGGACCATCCTCTTTGGATTTGCAAGGAAATACATGTTCAAAAAATGATGCATTCCTAGATTCCATTATCGTGTTCTTGTGAATCTCAGGGTTTTTAGATTCATACACGAGGAACCGATAAGCACTACTATTGTGGGCATAACCAATTAAGATGCAATCAACTATTTTTGGACATATTCTCATCTTCTTTGATGTAGGTACCATTACCTTTGCAAGACACCCCCACACTCTCAAGTATTTGTAAGAAGGCTTTCTAGCTTTCCACAATTCATAAGGGGTCTTGTCTTTTTTCTTCCGGGGTAGCTTATTTAAAAGGTAATTAGCCGATAAAATGGCTTCTCCCCACATGTTCTGTGGCAATCCAAAACTTATCAGCATCGCATTCATCATATCCTTTAAGGTACGATTTTTGCGTTTAGCCACACCATTTGACTGAGGTGAATAGGGTGGCGTAACCTCATGGATAATACCATGTTGTGCACAAAATTTACTAAATGGTTCTACATATTCACCACCACGGTCACTTCTTACCATCTTAATTTTCTTATTAAGTTGGTTTTCAACTTCTTGCTTATAGAGAGCAAACTTCTCTATAACTTCATCTTTGCTTTTAAGCAAATATACATAGCAATATTTTGTGCTCTCATCTATGAATGTAACAAAATATTTATTCCCACCTCTAGTTTGAATAAATTTTAAGTCACAAACATCGCTATGTATCAAATCAAGTGGCTCAGTATTTCTATCAATCATTTGGTATGAAGATCTTGTTAGTTTTGCCTCTACACATATTTCACATTTGTGTTTGGGATCAATATTGAACGTGGGTATGTGATTCAAGTTAATTAATCTACGCAAAGTATTATAATTAACATGACCTAGTCTACCATGCCATAAATTAGAAGACTCAAGCATATAAGTGGAAGACTTTTTAATTTTATTGATGGAATTGGGCTTAATAGCCATTACATTCATTTTCCACATTCCATTTTTCACATATCCCTTTCCCACATACATTCCATGTTTAGACAAAACTATTTTATCAGCTTCAAAAACCATCTTGAAGCCATGTGAACTCAGTAGAGTTCCAGAAATGAGATTCTTTCGGATATCATGCACATACAACACATTTTGAAGCTTAACTTCCTTGCTTGATGTCATTTTCAGAACCACCATTCCTTGGCCCTTAATCTCAGATGTGGCAGAGTTGCCCATATACAGCTTCTCTCTAGAATCTGACAGTACGAGTTCAACAAAAGCAGCTCTATCACAGCAGACATGGCGTGTGGCCCCAGTGTCTAGCCACCACTCCTTTGGGTTGGAGTCCACCATGTTGACTTCAGAGACCACGGCAGAGAGACTGATGTCTGACACTTCTTGTGTGATGGTGTCCACCACATTAGCCTCTTTCTTCTTGTTTCTCTTTGGCAGCCTACAATCTGCCGACTTGTGACCCACCTTGTCACAGTTGAAACATTTTCCTCGGAATTTTTGCTTCTTTGAAATTCCACCCTTAGGCCCCAGCTTGGACCCCGACTTGGTTTTCTTGTTCTTAGAGCTTTTATCATGCTCCACCACATTTGCTTTGGCAACAGACTTGTTAAAAAGCTTTTTCTCATATCTTCTATTGTCTTCCTCAATGCGAAGTCGAACAATAAGATCTTCAACGCTCATCTCTTTACGCTTGTGCTTCAGATAGTTCTTGAAGTCATTCCACGCAGGGGGTAGCATCTCTATGATTGCAGCTACCTGGAAAGACTCACTAATTACCATTCCTTCAGCATGAATTTCATGAATGAGTAATTGCAGTTCTTGTACTTGACTGATTACAGTCTTAGAATCCACCATTCTGTAGTTCATGAACCGTCCAACTATGAACTTCTTAGCACCAACATCTTCTATTTTGTATTTATGGTCTAAGGACTCCCATACTTCTTTGGCCGTTTTTTTCGGACTGTACACATTATAAAGTGCATCAATCAAACCATTCAGAATATAATTCTTGCACAAGAAGTCAGAATGCTTCCATGCTTCAACAACAAGTAAGGTCTGAGCATCTGTTTCATCCTTTCTAACAGTAGGAGGATCCTCTTTCAAGAATCTCGCAAGATTCAGTGTTGTCAAATAGAACAACATCTTTTGTTGCCAAGTTTTAAAATTCAGTCCATTAAAATTTTCAGGTTTTTCATTGTGGTTAACAGGAACCATAACTGACAAAGGTTGTGTCGAGGTTAAAGCATGTACCCTAGGAGATGGCATCGGTGTCTCAGAAGTGCTCCTAGTTAGAACATTCTCAGTTGGAACAACATTCATGTTGTCACCCATTTCTTCAACTGAAAATAAAACTATGAATTAGTTTTCTTCAATAATAACTTTAAGAAGCTATAAAATTATAACATAAATGTTTATGTATACTACAATGTACTGAAATATTTATAAACGAACAAACCAAGATTCCGTTGACAGTATTTTGTCATATGGTATTTTGTTGTTAGATTATATATATATAACAAACCAAAAATACAAAACCGTAATAACAAAATACAAAGAATAAAATCTGTATATGTCACAGAAGCTCAAAATGAACACTTAGAAGCCAACAATTAAAATATTTAAAACACTGAATATGGAACAATTCAGAAACCACAAACGATTATATAAAGGCTATAATTATATAAGAAGAACTAAATCAATAGCAACCACGGCATTAAAATAATGAATAAATTGCTGCTGTACACACTAATACAACAGGTTAATGAGCAAATAATAACCTAACGTTAATGTATATAACATAAATTATTGATGGAATAAATACAAAAGATTTCTCTACAATTAACAACAAAACAAATTATTTAAGACTGTATGTAGAAATCGTAATAACAAAATAACATAAATGTTTAATGTAAACTTTTTCGACAAATTGAAAGAAACAAAAAATAAAAAAAATAAAACCAAAATTGTTTATAACCTTTATATATATATATATATATATATAATCGTAATAATGAATCCCAAAATTTGTACAACAACGTATGGTAAAGGAAAAAGTTATAACAACCTATGCAATTAAACATGTGTGTGAATATATATATATATATATATATGAACAAAGCTTAATGTATATCCGTATAAAAAGTTTAACAAAACAAACTAAACAATTATGTAAATAGAGCCGACTAATAAAACAATATAAACCGAAGCATGTAAAGGTTCGGAGCCAAAGGGAACAAAATCACATGTATGTAATTAGATAGAATCAACAACATACAACCAAATATCAAATATGCATATATATCATTCAAAGAGAACTAAAAGAACAAACAAATTTCCACCGATTATACACACAAACGATATAAACCTATGCATGAGAAAACATATATAATAAATTGCAATAAGTACATAGGATGACTACAAACGAATTGGTTAAAAATATATTATAACAGTTCCTTTTGATATTAGTAAATCAAAAATACCAATAAACAAAACTGTAACAACCATTTATAAGGAAAACAAATTTATACATAAACTACCAATGAGGTAAAGAATAGAAAACAATGACCAAAACTCTAACGTCCAGAAATATCAACAATCATGAGGAAGTAAATGATTCCAAAAACAATCATTATACCAAAGCAACTTGAATGTGACAATACTGAATGTTCCTAACAAACCATACGTTTATAACAACAACCAAAGCCAATAACAAAAGCAAACCAAATCTGTCAAAGTTGAAAATTGCTCGTAAACAAATACTACGATTAGCATAATAACTAAGCTAAATAGAATAAACAATAAGCAACAGAATTACGATAAGTCATTCTAGTAACCTGTCCATCTTCAAGGATCAATCTATTTTAAGACTGTTAGTAAATACAACATAGAATATGGATAAAGGAATTGCAAATAATATATTGCATGAATATAACAAACAAGTTACAAATTTTTCAAAAATGAAAATAACAAAGTAGGTATAACAAAACCTTCAACTTCAACTTCAATGGAAGCAACGCAACATGAAAATTAGACGAAAAATGGTCGAGGCACGTGTAGGTCACGCTTTCCTTAAAACAGATTCGTCCCCTCCGGTTGTGCACGAGGATTTTACGGACGTCTGTCTCCCAGGATACAACGACTACCAACGAAATCTTAAGCACTATTGGATACCGTTTTTGGCGAACTTGAAACTGTTTTTCTTCTATCACCAAAAATGACTACAATAAAAACTAGATGGAACTTGAAAAACAAAGGAAAAACTCTATGACTTAGTGAGTGCAAATTCTATGCAATTGTGTGTGTCTCAAACATGTGGAGGAGAGTTCATTATATAGGCTTAAGAGAATAGACGTTACAATCCACATTATAATGAGGCATTATTCAGAATTTATGTGCATAATGACATTAGTTGCAACCTACCATTTTCCATGATAATGGTGCTCATAATCTCCCATTAAACCATTGGTTGTAACCCTCCATTTTCATGATTATGAAGGTCATAATTATGATAATGGTGCTCATAATCTCCCATTAAACCATTGGTTGTAACCCTCCATTTTTCATGATTATGAAGCTCATAATCACCTATTAATCCATGCCTTTGGGTGTTACAATATGAGGTTTATGACCTCCATTAATCTCCACCAATGAGCATCAATTTCTCATTCATCCAATTGCCATTTTTCTAACAGGAACAATGCAAGAGCTCATGTTGCTGAGACTAATGTAGAGAAAAACTGTCCTAGCACGAGCCTGTTTACTACAGAACAAATTGAAATCTTGAAGACTCTTCTAGGCCAACAACAAATTTCTAAAACTCCAACCTCAACACCGACAGCCGCCATGCTACAACAAGGTATCACATTATCCTCTCTATTATCACAGACGGATGTTCTTGATGGCTAGATTGTTGACACAGGTGCATCAGATCATATGATGGGATCCCATACTATTTTCTTAAGTTATAAAAAATGTGTTGATAATATGAAAGTCACTGTGGCTGATGGGAGTACGTCCACAATAGCTGGAATTGGTGATGTTATTTTCCGTGAAATTTATTTGAAATCGGTTCTTCATGTTCCTAGTTTAAGATACAATCTCCTTTCTGTTAGTAAGTTAACAAAGGATCAAAAATGTGTAGTAACCTTTCTCTGTGATCATTGTATTTTACAGGACCCGTCTTCAGGGAAGATGATTAGCAATGTTGAGGAACGACATGGTCTCTACTATCTTATCGGTCCTTCTCCAAAATCGACAACACCTACATCTATTTCTTTGTCTACTTTATCCAATTCTGATGTGATGTTATGGGATAAATGTTGGGGTCATCCAAATTTTAATTATATGAAGTATTTGTACCCAAAATTATTTATCAATAAAGATCCTTCTTCTTTTCATTATGAGTCATGTATTCTTGAAAACAACCCAAGAGAAATTATCCAGCACAAAATTAGAAGTCTTCAAAACCTTTTCACCTTGTTCACAGTGATATTTGGGGGGCATCTCGGGTTACAGATTTGGTTGGAAGGAGGTGGTTCATCACTTTCATAGATGACCACACCCGTGCCTGTTGGGTTTATCTCCTAAAGGAAATTTGATGTAGGTAATGTGTTTCAATAATTCCACAGAATGATTAAAAATATGTTTCAATCCTCAATTCATATACTCCAAACAGATAATGGGGGGGAATACTTTGCACATGTTCTAGGAAACTATTTCATTGATAATGGAATTTTACACCAAAGTTCATGTGCCTATGCCTCACAACAAAATGGAGTTGCTGAGAGAAAAAACCGTTATCTATTGGAAGTTGCTTGATCATTCATGATCACCAACAATGTGCCTCATAAATATTGGGTGAGTCTATGTTAACTACATCTTACCTAATTAATAGGCTTCTTAATTCACTTCCTCCAAAGGTCTTTGGTTGTTCTGTTTTTTTTTTTTTCATAATGCCAATCCTACTCAGGGAAAATTAGATCCCAAAGCCATCAAATACATTTTCTTGGGTTACTCTCCTACACAAAAAGGTTACAAGTGTTACAATCCTCCCTTAAAGAAATTCTATCATTCCTATGATGTCATTTTCCTTGAAGATCGACCTTTCCATCCCCATACTTCTCTTCAGGGGGAGAATGTATGTGAAGATAATCATTGGGATCCTACCATACCTCATCCCATTTCTCTACCCACACAACCACCATCTGTGTCACCATTTATACCCACACAACCACCTTCTATACAGCCACCATCTATGTCACCACCACCCTTACAAAACACAGGTGATATAGGTCAAAGGGGAGAACCAACACATCAACAGGGTGAACTACTTGTTTACTCTAGGAGACCATGAGTTGTTAGCAAAACCAAACATTGGAACCTGAAGCGGATCCAATACTACAAGCTTCACAGCCACACGATCTATAGAAAGGTACTGTCACAATTGATGATTTGGACATTCCCATTGCTGTCAGAAAAGGAATAAGGTCTTGTACTCAGCATTCGATTTCAAATTACTTGTCTTTCTATCGATTATCTGACCCGTACAGGGCTTTTGTAACTCAACTTGATAGTGTGAGAATGCCCAATAACATACATGATGCCTTGAGAGATTCAAGGTGGAAAGCTGTAGTTATGGAAGAAATGAAAGCCTTGAATGATAATGACACATGGGAAGTAGTTGAGATGCTTGAAGGAAAGAAGCTGGTGGGTTGTAAATGGATTTTCATAGTAAAAGTTGGTTCAGAAGGAAAAATAGAGAGATACAAGGCTAGGTTGGTTGCTCAGGGATATACAACCTACCGCCTAGACTATGAAGAAACTTTTGCACCAGTAGCCAAGATGAACTTAATACGGGTTCTCAAGTCTATAGCAGCCATTCTTGATTGGGAGTTACACCAAATGGATGTATCAAATGCCTTCTTGAATAGAACTCTTGAGGAAGAAGTATACATGAAATTGCCTCTTGGCTTTGAAGAAAAACCAAGATCAATGTGTAAACTGAGGAAGTTTTTATATGAGTTGAAACAATCTCCTAGAGCCTGGTTTACTCGATTCAGCACAACTATGAAGTAATTTGGCTGTAAGCAAGGGCAAGCATATCATAATCTGTTTATTAAACAGTCTAAGAATGGAAGAAAATCCATTTTGATTGTGTATGTTGATGACATGGTAATCATAAGGAGATGACAACCATGAGATAACCAACCTCGAGAGGTTACTGCAGTTTGAGTTTAAGGTTAAAGATCTTGGGAAACTTCAATATTTCTTAGGAATGGAAATAACTAGAAGAAAGACTGGCATTTTCATTTCCCAAAGGAAATATACCTAAGATCTATTGAAGGAGACTGGGAAACTTGGTTGATGTCCAGCTAGCAAACCGTTGGAAAAGAATTGGAAGCATAGGATATCCGAGGATGATTCTCCAATCAACAAAGAAGGATATCAACGCCTTGTTGGGAAGCTGATCTATTTATCACTCCTTAGGCCAGACATTGCCTATAGTGTTAGTGTGGTAAGTCAATTTATGCATGCTCCCACTAAGAGATATCAAGATGCAGTGGATCAAATTCTTAGATATCTGAAGGGAACTCCTAGAAAGGGTTTGCTGTTTTGTAAAAATGACAGCTGAAAGGTTGAAGGATTTGTAGATGCTAATTGGGCTGGTTCAATTGAAGATACCAAGTCCACTACTGGATATTGCACAAAGCTTTGGGGAAATTTAGTCATGTGGAGGAGCAAGAAACATACTATGGTGGCAAGAAGTAGTGCTAAAGCCGAGTATAGAGCAACTACATAGGGGATTTGCGAGTTAATATGGCTCAAAAGACTACCATTAGATTTAGATATTAAGTCACATGATCCTATGAAACTATACAGTGATAGTAAGTCAGCAATTGCAATCATCCACAATCCTACACAACACGATCAGATGAAGCATGTTTGGATTGACAGAAGTTTCATCAAGTCTGAGATCAAGAGTGGAAAGATTTGTTTGTCTTATGTGCTCACAGGATCACAAGAAGCGGATATCCTCATAAAAACATTACTTAAGGCGGGGTTTGAGTCAAATGTACGCAAGCTAGGAATGGCTAATATACATTCACCAGCTTGAGGGGGAGTGTTGGAAGCTGACGAGGATTCCACTAAAATTGTGGGCTCCAAAGTCAGACTTTCTTTTTTTGTGGGTGTATAATAGTTTTTTCCTTTTTAGTATTATCTGATTAGATTAGGTTGACTATTTTCCCAGAATAGCTCCTAGATTGATTCACGAACAATTGTATATGTGTACTTGTTAAATAATGAAAAATAT
This sequence comes from Artocarpus heterophyllus, assembly GCA_025403435.1. Lineage (NCBI taxonomy): Eukaryota > Viridiplantae > Streptophyta > Magnoliopsida > Rosales > Moraceae > Artocarpus > Artocarpus heterophyllus. The sequence goes on along the minus strand of CM046348.1, from coordinate 33,467,555 downwards.
AACAGAGAATTCAAATTATTATTCTCTGATTTCATGATTAAGGTTCGATAAAATCACTATACACATTGAAACTGTCATGGTAGTTCAATTTGGCTTCGAGCACATCTATAGATACAACATTTTTACAAAAAAATGAACCATTTTTCTATGTTGTATTGCATATGTAGTCCTTTTTGATATAACCAAACTTTATCTATTGTCGGTCTGATTGAGTATGCAATCTTATATTTCTTTTCCAATTTATAAATTTGTTGATTTTCCATTTGGTGTCAACTATTGGAAAACCGAAACTAATGTGGAAATAATCTTGTATAGCTGTAAATTATCTAATTAGTTGTCAATTTGTATTTTAGAAAAGTAATTGTTAGGAATTATTCTTTCCCTAAAATTAGTAATCTAGTTTCCTATTTTGTAGGATTTGTATATGCTGAAAACTCTATAAAGAGAACAATCTTAATGAAAGAATGATTCATTCCCATAAAACCTTTTTCAAGTTGGTATTAAAGCAAGCAAATTGCTTGCTGAAACCCTCCTTCTTCCTCTCTTTCTGTTCCTCCTCTCTGAAACCATGTTTGAAACTTCAAACGAGTCCACTACTGTTCCCCAACTTTCTCTAAATAATCCCAATACCACTGATTCTTCAAAAATTAGTACTGCCACCACAGAATCTCACTCTGTCCATATCACCACAATTCGCTTGAATGGTGACAATTTTCTGAGATGTCTCAATCAGTTCGGATGTACATCAGAGGACGTGGAAAGATGGGCTACTTGACAGGTGAAAAGAAGGCTCCTGCAGTGGATGATCCAAGTTATGCTGCATGGGATGCTGAGAATTCCATGGTGATGACATGGCTTGTGAATTCTATGGAGGAAGAAGACATTAGCTCTAATTACATGTGCTATCCAACAACACACGAGCTTTGGGAGAATGTAAATCAGATGTATTCTGACCTAGGGAATCAATCACCAATTTTTGAGTTAACCCTCAAACTCGGTGAGATGCAAGTTAACCCTCAAACTCGGTGAGATGCAACAAAGGGAGGACAGCGTCACAAAGTACTTCAATTCCTTGAAGCAGATTTGGCAAGACCTTGACCTCTTCAACACTTATGAGTGGAAATCTACCAAGGATACACGTCATCATAAAAAGACAGTGGAGGACAGTTGGATTTTCAAGTTTTTGGTTGGTCTTAATGTCGAGTTTGATGAGGTGAGGGGGAGAATTATTGGAAGGCAACCCTTACCTTCAATTGGTGAAGTTTTTTCAGAAGTGGGGAGAGAGGAAAGTCGGAGGAATGTGATGTTGGGCAAGAAGGGACTTGGAAATGCTATTGAAGGTTTAGACTTATACACCACGGGTGGAGGCCATAACAAAGCCTCTATTTCCTTTGTTTTTCAACACAAACCTGATGAAAAACCCCAAGTGTGGTGTGATTTTTGTAACAAGCCTTGTCATACCCATGAGAATTGTTGGAAACTCCATGGGAAACTTGTAAATTGGAAGGGTAAAACTGGTGATAAAACTAGCAGGGCCATCCCTATTGCTAATGAGGCTGACACCAGCTCCTTCACCAAGGAGCAGATGGAGCATCTCTTTGCACTACTGAAATCCAACTCGACATCCAGTATTCCTAGTGTTTCTGCGACACATAGGTAACAAATTTTATGCTCTATCATGTCATTTTAAATCTGTTCCATGGATTATCGATTCTGGAGCATCTGACCACATGACCAATTCCTTAAATATGTTTGAATCCTATTCACCATGTCTTGGGCATGAAAAGGTTAGGATAGCGGATGATAACTTATCACCAATTACAGGAAAAGGCGGAATAAAAATCTCTGAGGGAATAGATCTTAAATCTATTCTCCATGTTCCTAAGCTTGCTTGTAATCTCTTGTCTGTTAGCAAATTATCTAGAGATTCTAATTGTTGTGTTGTCTTCTATGATTCCCATTGTATCTTTCAGGACCGGAGCTCGAGAAAGATGATTGGCAGTGCTAGGATGATCGATGGTCTCTATTATTTCGAGGATGAATTACCTAGTAATAAAATAGCTCAAGGATTAAGTAGTATTAGTCCTCTTTCTGTTCGTGATCAAAATAATGGCTTGGCATTGCAGATTAGGCCATCCTAGTTTCTCTTATTTAAAACATTTGTTTCCTATGTTATTTCAAAAGATTTATCCTCTATCTTTTCAATGTGAAAGTTGTTTATTGGCAAAGAGCCAACGTAAATCTTACATTCCAAAACCTTACCATGCATCCAAACCATTTTATCTTTTTCACAGTGATGTTTGGGGACCTTCAAAAGTGTCAACGATTTTAGGAAAAAATGGTTTGTGACCTTTATAGATGATCGATCACATACGTCTTTATTGGGTGTACTTAATGCGAGAAAAATCTGAAGTAGAAAGGATTTTGAAAGAGTTTTACAAAATGATTGAAACCCAATTTCAAACAAAAATCAGCATTCTAAGGTCTGATAATGGGACAGAGTACTTTAATAAAATTTTGGAAGGTCTCTTAAAGGAAAAAGGAATTTTACACCAATCATCGTGTTTAGATACTCCTGAACAAAATGGAATAGCTGAACGTAAGAACAAGCACTTGCCAGAAATAGCTCGAGCCATGATGTTCTACATGAACATTCCAAAATACTTATGGGGAGGCTATATTAACTGCTTCATATCTCATCAACAAGATGCCAACAAAAGTTTTGCAGTATTCCACCCCTTTGGACTCATTGAAAACGGTATTTCTAGATTCTAGAATCAATTCTGATTTACCCTTGAAGATATTTGGTTGCACGGTATATGTGCATATTCCAAAAATGTCAAGATCTAAGTTAGATCCAAGAGCAAAAAAATGTGTTTTTGTGGGATATACTCCTAATAAAAAGGGTTACAAATGCTTTAATCCTCTTACAAAACTTTTTCACACCACTATGCTATTATGCTGATTTTTTTCTTATAAATATGCAACAGGCAGTGTATGGTACCCTTTTCGAAGCTGAGCATAGGTCGACTTTTCATATTCCATACTGGAAAGTTCCTTTCATGAGCTGGATAGTCCCCAGGCAGAGGAAGTTCCAGAATGACCTCAAGGTTATTAACAACTGTCTTGATGGACTCATCAGAAATGCAAAAGAGACAAGACAGGTTAGATAAAATTACGTATCATATGTACCTCCAATCATACAAGTAATTTATTGTAACCATTTACTTTATGTGTAAACTATGGTACATGCAGCCCAAACTTAGGCGACTAGACGATGCAAACGATTCAGCCCATAAAAATGAAAGTTATCTGCTTTTACCCAAAGAAAAAAAGAAATCAAAGGCTCCAATCATTTGTTTTCATGATGTAATGATTGATATTAGGCTGCAAGGTTCATCCAAAAAAAAGAATGTACCATAGATTCTTCCTAAAAGGATTTTAATTCGACAGTAGCAAAACCAGCAGACAGTGCATTTCCAAAATTAAGCACGTGCATGAAAAGGGTTTTACTAACATCTTTTTCCACGTCATTTATTTCTTTCATCAACAGTTTTTTTTTCAAGAAATCGTTTTGCATTTTAATAACCATAAACATCCTACAATATTTAATATGGTCTCTTGGAAAATTTTTGCTAGAGTACTTATATCTAGTGAGATGCTAATAAAATCACTAACCAGCATCCGCTACTTGATTTTGTTGACATTGAATGACAAGAAACAGGTGTTGAGAAACTGCAACAAAGGGACTACTCATATCTGAAGGTTGGTAAATAGTTTAATGCAAAGATGATAACATTTTCCTGAAGTTATTTGCAGATTCTTTCTGAAAGTTTCGTAATTATGATCTTATAACTGTGAAGTTTGCAGGATGCAAGTCTTTTGCGCTTCTTAGTTGATATGCGGGGAACCGATGTTGATGACCGTCAGGTGACACGTTTGTGAACTTCATTTTATATTTCTACAGGATTTATGTTGAAAACATCTGGTTATTTTTAATAATATCCCTTGATTCTATCATATTCCAGTAGTAGGTTTTTTTTCTTTTCTTTTATCTTCTATTTTACTGTGCTTTTGTTTTTCTTCCCTGACAGTTAAAGGATGACCTGATGACTATGCTTATTGCGGGCCATGAAACAACAGCTGCTGTTCTTACTTGGGCTGTTTTCCTGCTTGCTCAAGTATGATTCTCTTTTACTTAATAATTATACTTGTGTATATTTTGTTAAAGTGCACTTCGAAAATTTCTTCCGTGTCTTCTCATTTATATACCTTATTTGTTTTTAATTATTTTGTGTACTGCAGAATCCATCCAAAATGAGGAAGGCGCAAAAAGAGATTGATTCGGTGCTTGGAAAGGGTGAACCAACGTTTGGACTGATCAAAGAGTTGGAGTACATCTCTAAGCCTGATATATATTTGGATTCTTAGCCAAACATTTTAACACTATGCATGCAGAAAAGTGCAACACTTACAAACCGAAGTGATGTTGATACCAAACGGTAATTCCACATTCATTTCAAAGTTGAGGGTCTTGAGCTCAAATAAGGAAAGTGTATATGGTTTCCAATAACTTGAGTATCATGACTAGTCTGTGTTGTAACAGATTACATTAGTGAACTTGTGTTTTGACCATTCACAACCTTGTAAACATTGGACAAACAACATATTTCTCTACAAGTCGGTGAAACTCACAATTTTTAGGCACTGCACAGTACATTTGGGAGCTTTGGACTTTCTTTTTCTTGTTTCCAGTGTCTTGGATTTTACCTGAATTTTTGTGGTTCTTTCATAGTATTTGGAAGAGCTGTTCCTTTGTGCTTCTGTTGTCTTTTGTTGTGCTGTTCTTCACCTGCCAGCGTTCAACAACTATTTTTATTGTCTGCGATGCCTTCTTTCCGTTTTGCTCACATCATCCCAATGTAGTTGGACGACCTGAGATTTTACTGATGTGGTTTGTGGTTGGAAGACTTGTGTTTTTGGAGTTTGTGGAAGTTAAATCGCCATATTCTGCGTTTCAATGCTTAGGTTCTGTTTTGTAACTAAATTGTTCTTTCAGTTACATAAGACTTATTGTGGTAGAGGCTCTTCTTTTGTATCCTCAACCACCTTTGCTTATTAGACGTTCTCTCAAATCAGATAAACTGCCAGGCATTCGTATTCAATGTTCCAAAAAATATGGCATAGTTAAAGAATCCTGCTGCAGAATTCTTTTTTCTTGTCATGTATGAGTTAAGAAAAGTAATTTACATCGATGTATGCAGGACGGTATAACGGTGACAAAAATGGTCACGAAATTCCTGTTGGAACTGACTTTTTTCATTTCCATGAGTAGAAGATTTCTATTCACTTTCCTCCGTTTGTCTTGGAATCTTTGCATCTTTTGAACTATATTCCTAAGCTCAAGGACCCCAGATTATTTTTCTTGCATGTTTGATTTCATGGTCACAAGCTCCTTGGCCTGGATTTTCTGCTTCTAGTGTACTTTCACTTTAAAAAAAATTAAAAAAATTAAAAATTAAAAAAATAAAAAACACGGGGGCTCCACTTGAAGCCAACTCTGCAAGAAATAAAATGGCCTGCAGAGGTGGTTCTCGACATTGAGAACCACCTTGTATCTTTGTGGAGCTAAACATAACTTTTTTAGAACTGTCCATTCAGGTATCTAATCTCCCTAGATCCATACTTTTGGGATTGTCCTAATGAATTTGAACCAGAAAGGTGCTTAGTGGAAAAGAGGAGTGAAGACGTTGAAGAATGGGATGGTTTTGACCCATCTCGAAGCCCCCGAGCACTGTATCCAGACGAGGTTATTAACTTGCCCCGCATTTTCAGCAGCTTAATTTTGCCCTACATTTCTAACTAATGGAATTATGGTTGCGATCGTGCTCTTTGCATGTCTTGTTGAGGGATTTAAATGTAGTCAAGACTGTCTGCTCCGGTTCTCATCTGTTCCTGTATACGGAAAGCTCGTAATAAGATGTGTACTATAACACTGCATTTGAATCAGTTCTTGACAATTAAACAGAGCAAACCACCTGAGTGCCACATGCCTGCATTCTCATATTCACTGCCTCTAGCTCAGACTGTCCCTAAAGTAAATACAAAATCCACTTCAGACCACATACGCTTCGCATAGGATGTGTTTATCATTTTCACTATTTTTTTGCAGACGACAAGATGCCACACCCAAAACCTCAACCTTAAATTGCCTAAATATTGCATCAGTATAAACCGTTGACATTTGTTCCTCAAAATTCATGAGAGGTCTTAATCCATGTTGCTGGTGATGAGATTTGAGATTGGCATTTGCTTCCATGCTATACATGTCTTCAAAAATTTTTCTATGCAGCTCAATAAACTCCTTAAATGTGGTTTCTGGACTAATATACCTATCTAGAAATAAAGTTATGCTTTCAGCTCGCTCAGCTGTGGACATTCCAGCTAAAAACATATCCTCCATGTAAATTGGTGCCCAACTTTTACGATCTTCATATAATGATTGGATCCCATCATCCTCTTTCAGGTCAAATCTATCAACCATCTTCTGCCATTTCCTTGCAAATTGTTCATCATTCCAAGATCGATGAACGCACTTGTTGAATTTTTCCATAAATTTTGTTTCTCGTTTATTGCACAACCCAAATTCTCAGGTATCCTTCTCAAGACATGCCATAAACAAAAACAGTGTCGTGCATCAGGAAAAACATCAGCTGCAGCCTCTTTCAAAACTTTAGCTTGATCAGAATAATCACCCTAGGTGCTTGGTCACCTACTGCTTTAAGCCATGTCTGCATCAACCAGACATAAGTTGATGTAGCTTCCTCCCCAACCAATGCACATCCAAGCAAAATATACTGGAAATGGTGGTTAACTCCAGCTATAGGGACCAACGGTATCTTATACTTGTTTGTAACATAGAAGGCATTAAAGAAAACTACATCGCAAAAATTGATATACTCATGCCTACATTTAGCATCAACCCATAATACATTTTTAAGACATTTTTCATGGTCCAAATCTATGGAGTAGAAGAAGTTATGATTCTCCTCCTGCATATGCATAAAAAATTCAAGCAATAATTGTATATTGCCATCATCTAAAGCCACCTGCAAACCTTTCTTTTCAAAAGCAACATTAGAAGGTTCTTTTTTCTTTCTGCTCATAGCATATAAAAAATCATCCGGATAAATGTTGTGGTTATGCTCCTTTACAAAACTATGCATGACCCTTTTCCCATCAGCTTTCCTCTTCATATGCATTCCTGCCTTTCGCAGACTTGTGCTTACTGCCAAATCTAGAACACACAATTTTTATATCAACAAACTTTCCAGACTTCTTCGAGTGCCGACTGGCCTTAATTGTGATACCAAATCCCACAGAACGAGCATATTCCCTATAAAAAGAGTATGCTTCCTCCTTCGATTCAAATTCCAAACCATTGCAGGGCTGACGAGTAGAACCTTAATTAAAAACATCCAGGCCAACAACATTTACATCCACCCGATCCTGACCACTGGAAATGATTTCATCAGCATTTGATTCATCATCATCATCTTCCTTGCCACATTCACTAAACACCAAAGAATTTGTATTCTCTTGCTGGACATGAGCTTTGTCTTTTTCCTCAACAACATCCGCATTCAAATTCGGTTCAACATCTAATTTCTCCTGCTCACATGAAGGTTGTTCGAGATCTATCTCCATAGGGGAAAAAAATATCTTGTTCAACGAAAAAAGGTCGTTTTATTTTAATCCAATTTCACCTGGGAAAAAATGAAAAACAATCTTTATTAATTGCAGGTAGCCACGTTAATAAAGCACCAGCAGAGATTTAACAACATGAAATGTGTTTTCTTTTAAAGAAACTGCAAGCATTCCAAAAGAAATATTAGATTATTTCTTATTAAAATACCAATAATTTATAATCTCAGAAATAGTTTTTGTTTTTCAAAAAAAAAAAAAAGAGAACTAAAAATTAGCAATACCATTAACAGTATACGTCCTTGCTCAAAATTGAAGATAACAAAATTAAGAAAAGAAGCTTCCTTTCATATTAACCTTAACTTTGAAACTTTCATTCTCTTTTCAAAACAAAAAAACAAAACAGAAAAAAAAAAAAAAGAAAGAAAGAAACTTTCATTTTTCATTCTCTGTCTAACCATGAAAGAACAAATAATAACCTACAGAGTATAACATAGCAATTAGAAAATTAAAAGAAAATAAATGACTGAGGAAACGGCAAGAAAAGAATAAATATTAGAGGGAAAAGAAATCGAAATGTTGAAGTACTTGTTTATTTCAGAGCTCCTAGCATCAGCTTTTCCGCTGCCTGAAAAACTCGACTAGGCCAAAAAGGATCAATGTCACCCTGAAATCTGTTTTAACTTGAATTTTTTGCTCTTCTTTTCCCAGAAATCGACCCAAAAACAAAAGGACCTGAAACTTGAAAGGCTGAAACGAGGAGGGGGAGGGAGAGAGATATTCACCCTCAACGTTAGACCCGATTAGCAATACGGACCTGCAATATCGAGTTCATTGGTTTCCCTTCCTCCTTTTTTCCCCTTTTTCCTCAAACTAGAGGAAAGCCGGCGCGGGGCGGGTTTTTTTTTTTTTGACGAAGATTAAAATTTCTTTTAAAATTTGGTCATACTTGAATATTATTTACTGTTTTTTAAAATTTAGTTGAACTTTATTTCTTAATAGTTTTTTTGAACGGTAAATGTATTCCAAAGCAAGGAGATACAAACACTAACGCAGACATAAATGGCCTTGTATTACAAGGAAACTCAACCTAATCACTGATTACTGCCACCGGTAAGTTTTGATGAAATGTATACGGAGATAAACTATACGCCAACCTTCAACAAAAGGAAGCCTACAATGCACACAAATAATCAAGTATACATATGGCTATTTAAAACACTCTGCTATAATCGATAGAAAACTCCAATCGATTGAAACTAATATATAAACCGAAGGTCACACTCAATACTGCTAGGTAGTAAACCAAGCAAATTGGACATATAAATAAAAGTATAGGGTAAGAAGATCACCTTCATTATTATAGACTTAATATAGAAATAACACAAAAAAATATGAAAACAAGCAGGCAGAAAACAGCATGTCATTATTCGACACAACTATTTGGGTCTAAAATTGTAAGTCCAACATAACTTTAAATACAAGATTGTCCACGTAATAATAATCGATGAATCTGAGGTCAATCACAGGGAAAAAGTATTGCAAAAGTCCAATATATCAGTTATATTATTTATTTATTAGTTGAAAAATTTGAAGATTAAAGTTAATTATTTACAATTTATTTATAGTATTTACACATCTTTTTACTTTTTCCACTTTTAGATTTTTTGGTGATTTTTAAAATTTTAATAACAAGAAATGTGGTTAATTTAAATAGTAATTGGAACTTCCACAATAAGTGCAATTTAATTTAAAAGAAACAATAATCAAAACAGTGCTGAGGATCAAAGATTCTATTCTTGCAATTAACTTAAATATGTTGTAGTTTTTTTAACTATTTATTTAAATGGTTTAAGTATGCAATATGCCATCTTTTATCTACAATAAATCAAGAGTTACTAAGCATTTAATATGTCAATTCATGTCTGTAATGCATCAAAACTCAATTTTACAAATGAGCTTGATTTCAAAATTAGCTAACTAAAATTACTAACAAAATTAAAGTTAAGCATTTACATGTCATTCCTTATCTCCGAATAATCAAAGTGTTCATAAGCATTACCCGTGCTAGCCTATGTCTACGAAAAATCAAAACTTAATTTTGTAAGAGTCTAAGCTACGTTAACAAGAAAATCATAAGTTTTTGAAAAATGATTTTGACATTATAGCTGCTTAGAACACTTCAAAAACAAAAATATTAAAATTAATTTTGCTAGAATTTCCTTCTTTTCCTCAGCTAAAAAGGAAATTAGAAAAAGCATAATGAAAATAAAAGCATACATAATTTTATTAAACACTTTTTTACAACATAAAAACTAGAAATATTTTACAAAAAGATAAAACTAAACTAAGAGAAAGCTAACATAAGGAAGAGAGAAAGAAAAAAAGAACTCCAAAATTAGTGAACGAGGTGAGTATTACAAGCCATTTGGGTGGATGGGAGGGAGGGGGGATGTTATTTATAGGTGAAAATTTTACTAGTTACATAAATTTTTATTTTTTTTTTAGTATTTTTCTTGCTTTATTTACAAATTTTTCATTGCTAAATGAATAGGATGGTACTTTGGGAATTTTTTGAATTTTTTTGAATAAAGTTTGCCTCCCATCACTAATTGAGAATCAATCAAAATGGTTTTTTTTTTTTTTACTTTTTTTTTACACGTGAATCTACCCCAGAGTATGTATTTTTCATTGAGTAATCTTATGCTTCGTCGGTACAGAATAGACACTAGATAGCCATGGATCGCATAGAAAAGACGAAGGAACACTTGATCTAGCAATCAAAATCTCGCGTGTTTTATAGGGACTGCAAAGCTTGATCTAGGCTGTTGCTTGAGTCGTGGTACACTAATATAAAGGCTGAGAAGATGTGCGCACATAAGACTCACTCCATAGGATCCGAAGCTAGATTTTGAGACCTAACAAGACATGCAGTCAGTCTAGATCGTCTGGGCGGCTTGATACAACGGCTCTGGTTGTGCCATATGGCATTCTTTTTTAATTTTATTTTCTTCTTGATTTCTTGTGCATTTGAGGTATATTTTTTCCTCTTTTTTGTATCGTTTTAATCCTTTTTCTTCCATTTTTAAATCTAAAATAAAAAAATTAAAATTAATTATTTTACATACATAATATTTACAATAATTTTAAAAAACTATTTATTTTACGATAAACACACAAAACAAACCAAAAATAAATAAAAACTTCTAAAATTAAAAAATTCTTAATAATTTGACACAAATATATTATTTAAGACTAAAAAATATTTTTAGAAATTACTAGAAATATTATAAAAATATTTACAAACTAAAAACTTCAAGCATTTTAAGGCTAAAAATAAAATCATACAAGATTGTTTTTACGGTTGTAATTATTTTCAAGTTACTTCATTATTAAACACACAAAAATGATTCTAAAAATATTATTAAAGATAAAACCACACTAGAGACATATTATGAAACATACTAACACATTAAAAATACATAGACACTAAAGAAACAAAAACACTAAATCAAACTTAATTGATTTTAACTAAAACAAATATTTTACAAACAAAGACACTTAAAATTATTATCTAAAAACCTAAATTAACTTATAAATATAGAAACATATTACAAACATGATTTTAAACATATTTTTACACAAACACACTAAAATACTATTTAACACGCAAATGTTATAATTAAGGGATTTAACAAGAAATATGAATGCAAAATGATGACATTTAACCTTAAGAAATGTATATTTTCACAGTTTCATCATACCCTCCAACTAGCTTATTGCTAGTTCCGAGCTACTAAAGTGATAAAACATTAAAACAGATCAAGGGATTGATTTCTCAACAGCTTATGACTCCTTGTAGAATGGCCTCAGGGTTGTTTTATATTCATGCGTCAAAATAAAATACAGATATTATTCAAGTTTATGTTTTATTTCAAGAGCATGCCTCATGTTTAAGATGGATTTTTTCCCGTGTGTACTCTATTATATTACTAATCATTATATACAAACCCAATAAATTTATATTAATATAAGCTAATTGATTTCAATGAAATCTTATAAGTTTGTTTTTCATTCCTCTATCCACTAATGTAGAATAACAATAAATTAAAGACAATTAGGACTTTGTTTGGCTTGTAATGTAAGGCTAGGGTAAAAAACTAGGATAAAGGATAAATTTGAAGCTTAATTCACCCATAACAACACCTACATTATTCTTGAATTTTTAAAATGTACAAATTAATTCCCAAGTAACAAACCGAAATATGAAGTAAACTTTCACTTGTCAGCTACTTTCTATTCAATTTTTTATTTTTCAATTTTTTAATTGCCTTTTTATTTTTTATTTTGGTTTTTTTACTTACAAAATAGTTGAAATTGCAAAACAAATAGAATTACACAAATAACAAACTTTCGAAACCCTAACCGTCATCCTATAACATTGGCATATCCCCAAATACATTTAAACCAATCATATGTTTATAAGTTAAAGGTAAAAAGAAAGGATATAAAATTATTAAAAAGGCTAGACCAAAAATCTGTATGTGACAAAAACATAGAACATTAAGCACAACATAGTAACCAGAAATGTAAAACATATACAGGTAAGCTTGAATGGCTCGAACGATTCAAAGATAGCCTGAATTATGTTCTTAACTTAATTTTATCTAGGATTTTGCCTCGAAAGGGATTCGAACAAATTGTAAGATTTTATAAAAATAAATCAAATTATATTAACATAAACAGTCTCTAAATTAGTATAACCAAAGGAAGTTTAAGATTAAGTGCTCAAATTTTGAAAAAAAAAATCACAATCTAAATATGAAGCTAACATAAGAAACTAACATAAGCTTAAGCAATATCTGAATTTTATAACATGCTATGAAAACATTGCAACCATGGGTTTCTTCATTGGACAGGAGGCATAATAAAGAAAACAAAGAAAACAAATATTTACAAAACATTTTTGTAAGTTTTTTAAATTTTCTAATATTTTAATAGCTTTCAATTTTTTTTTATCGGATGCACAAAAAGGCACACACACAACAGAATAAAATATGTTACAAACATGATGAGGACACATCTCAATAATTCTAAAGACTCCATAACTCAACTATTCTAAACATGCATGCATGTACATGACATGGAGACCGTAAGCATGAATGAAAATGAATAGACAAAACATTACATTCTCGGACATTTCAAGACTAACTCTTTCACTCAGTCATCCCAAAACTAAAACAAGAATTATAAAGTTTTACAAATAGTACAACTTTTTTTTCAATTTTTTATATTTTAGGGGTGGGTTTTTTAAGCCTGGTTTTAGAAAATTCCTATTTTAAACACAAAAATAGAAAAAAAAAATTGACAAATTTTGAAAAATTTTGACACAAACCCTCTCCCCCATCCTAAATTGAACATGGTCCTCAATGTTTAATAAAATTGTAAAGAAAAAGAAACAACACATGTCCAGGAGTGGTTATTTAAAACATACAAAGAAAATAAACATAAGCATAAACGAACATGCTATAGGTAAAATTGAAAGATCAAAGAGTTTAGAGAGAAAGATCTAAATCTATTTTTCGCTTCTTGCTAAGCTTTGAAGTTACAGTATCTATCTCAAGAGTGATTACTTGCATTTTCTCAAGCATTCCTCGACAGTAGGAGCAAAGATAAAATTTTTCTTCCTAACCTTATAAGAAAGTTCTTGTCTATAGCATTATTTAGAAAATTTAAAAGACTATTAAAGAAACCATTAACATTAAGCACACCCATTAGTTTAGAATGTATACCTAAAAGACTCCAACTAGCAATGACAAACATTTCTTCTAGAGTTCCTAGTCCTCTTGGTAAGACAATGAAAACATCTAAGGGACAAATCATGGATTTAATACGTATAGGGACATTTCTTCCTATTTTCTTGGTTCCTATGGTTTCACCACAAATATGACTTTAAGCAAGAAAACTAGGGATAACACCTAAGACTTCTCCTATTTTAGCTCTGGCTGCAACAGTTCCCATTAAACCATGACTACCCTCTCCATACACAAGGTTTATCTTTTTCTTAGCCTAGACTTGCCTTAAATGGAATGCAGTTTTCAAATAATCAGTACATATTCCTGGATTAAAACCACAAACTATACATATGTTTTTGAAATTCATAGATGCCTGGGACAAAGACTTTATAATGGTTTCTAAGAAGTAAGACTTTTTTCTTTAGAATTTTATATTTTTAATGACTTGAAAACTTTTTTTTACACCATTCTAATTAGAAGTCTAATTTATGAATGAAATATAATACACAATTGAGTATGATAGAAGATAAATGAGCAGGTGAAGATAGATAGACAGATGTGACACAACTGTAAAAAATTTTAAAATTTTTATTCCACTTTTGACAAAATGGGACAAAACCAAATAAAACTTACATGACACACAAAATAACTACTGAATAAAATAATGCACCTAAGAGATAAGATAAAAACATTAAAAGCAAATAGAACAAACACAATTATTCAACAAATACTATAACAATCACATAAACACAAAAGTTTTTATTTTTATGTTTTTTTAATTTTTCTGATGAAAATTTATACAAACTCATGTTTATTAAAATGTGTCTACGGAAAATTCCATTACTTAGCCATTTTGATGATTTTTTTTGTCAAAACCAAATTCTTATTTCAAATAAATATTCAACAATTTTTTTAAGAAAATAAAAACACATGCAAATTAAAAACACTTTATAGATTTTGCTTAAAACTAGATGGACCTAAAGAGTACTTCCTATCTAACTTTCCTGTAAACTAAACAATTGGGCCTTTTAATGTCAGATTCCATAGACGTTCTTTTCTGCATGAAATTGAAGCCAAAGTCTACAAATCACTCCTTGAATATATCCACTAAAATGGTCTAAAATAGAATCTTAAAGGTCATCTAAGTTTTCTTGTGAAAGTCCATCCTTACAGAAAAAGTATCTTATCTTCTTTATTTATAGACACAAAACCTTTTGATTTACGCTTACACTCATAATTTTGACGAGAACACTTAGGACATTGTGTTGCTATAGCTCGAGCTCTTCTTTTCTTAGCACACAAACTCATACCTATTCTGAGCAGACCTTTATTAGTAACATCACTAGGGCGAACTAGACCTACTATATAAATTTTTACCTTAGTTGGAAGTTTAAAATGGGAAAGAACCTATAGACGAGTGACTTTAGTTTTGTACTTCTATCTAATTTCTTTTTGAGAAATGGATGGAAAGTATTTCTTTAGGTGGTCATATTTAGGATCCATGATGAGAGAAAAAAAAAAGATGAGATTCTTGAAAGTGAAATGAGAGCTTTGAGTGGATCTAAGAGAGCTTGAGAGAGTATTGAGATGATTTTGTGTGATTAAGAGAGACAAGTTGAAGAATTTTTAGAAAAAAGTGTTTGAAGACCAAAGAACTTTGAAGGTTTTCTAGAAATTTTCTAGGAAAAACTTTGAAGATCTAAAGAGAAGGTAGAGAGAATTTGAGAGCCTAGAGAGAGAAAGAAAATTTAGAGAGAGAAAGAACTAAGAATCTTGAGCTTCAGTGTATAGTGAATGGTTTTATAGACAAAGGATGCAGTACTGTTTAGACACGGAGGGACTGTATAGACACGTGTGAGAGTTACTCTAAGCTGGGCTAAATAGTAATTAGGCTAAGTAATCTAAAAAATCTAAAATGATGAAAAGAAAGAAGCAACATTTATTTATAAAGAAAAAGAAAATATTTTCATGATTTTAAATTTTTTTTTTATTTTTTATGTTGTTTTAAACACTTTTTAATTTTTTGTATTTTTTTATGTTTTTTTAAAAAATTTTGAAATATTAGAAAAATTCATTTTAATCATTTCATTAAATGCATATCTAGAGGTCTTTGATACAAAGTACTAACTAATCCCAATGACTTCAAGCTCCATCACTCAACTACTTTAATGAATTTTTGAAATTATTTTTTCTGAAATTTAGGAAAACATAGCAAATAGAAATGCAACACAAAAAAACATAAATACAGAAACAAAAGTGAAAACAAAATACAAGCACTAATCTAAAATTACAGTTTCATCCTTAGAATCCGAATCAACAAGATTGATGGTTGGTGGTGGAAAATTACTTGGCCAAAGTCTTCCAAGAACTCTTTGCTTCAAGAACTCTTTTCTCAAATTCCTCTTCATCCAATAGTTCATCTTTAAGGACTTTTTTTCCAAAATCAAATTTCCAAATGTTATTTTCTTTGAAAATCAAATTTTCAACTTCAAAAGTTTCATCAATCAAACATGCATAGGATGGTTTTCAATTTTCAAAGGGACATTTGAATCAGAAGTATTCACCAAGTAAACTACAGGATCAAGGAGCTCAGCAGATATACCAAATATACTTCCCTCAAAAGAATTCACTTCATACTTGCCAATAGAAGGTTGCGCCATGTTAAACACGTTAAATTTTGAGGTCATATTTCTAGAAGACAATTTTAGAACTTCATTTCTACAATTAATCAAAGCATTAGAAGTTGTAAGAAATAGATGACCTAAACTGACAGGGATTTGAACATTTAAATTGACAACAAGTTGTGTATCTAAAACAATAAAGTCTATTGGATAGTAAAACTTATCAATTTAAACTAACACATCCTCAACAACTCCTTTCAGTATTTTCACAAAACGATTAGCTAACAAAAATATGACAGATGTTGGATTAAATTCACCTAAACCTAATTGTTGGTAAACAGAATAAGGCAAAAGGTTGACACCAGCATCAAGATTTAGCAACGTATGTTCAATTTGAATGTTTCCTATGTTACAAGAAATTGTGGGACAACCTAGATCTTTGAACTTGGGTAGTAAATCGTATTGAATGATGGAACTAGCATTCTCAGCTAAAAATGCAGTCTTAGTCATATTATGCTTCCTTTTAATTGTACACAAATTTTTCAAAAAAAAAATTAGCATAAATGGGACTTGCTTGTATGCATCTAAAAGTGAAACATTAATTTTAACTTGCTTGAAAAGTACAAAAATTTTAGTATTTTTATTAGACTTCTTTTTTGAAAGCAAAGCTTGAGGAAAATGAACTCTTGGAACAAATTTTTTTAAAACGCTTTTCTTTTTTAGAATTTTCCAAATTATTATTAACTTTGTCATCACTTTTCAAAGTTGAATTAACCTTTCGATCTTTTAAAAGAATGGTTTCATCAATAGCTTTTTCACTTAGAAAAGTTGTGACAAAATTAACTGTTTCTTGTTATGGTAGTACACTAGAAGAGGCAACTTCATTAACAAATGGATAATGTATAGGTTGAGCAGGAAATCTGTCTTTTTCTTCAATGCAAAGTGAAGAAGTGAGCTTAGAAATGGACTCTTTAATTTCATGAATGTCTTGTAAAGTGTGAGTATTGTGAACTTCCTGTTTTTGAATGAATGCTTTGTAAGCTTGAATGAATGATTGCAAAGTATCTTCAAGAGTTTTGACTCGTGAATAAAGATTTTCAAGAGGTACAAATTTTTGTGGATTTGGTGGAAATTGTGGATTTTAAGATTGTTGTGAAAATGGTAGATAATTTGGACAATTTTGAGGTGGATGTAGTGGTGGTTGAAATTGCTGTTGTGGTTGATCATTCCTCCAAGTAAAATTGGGACAATTTCTCCATTGTGGATTGTATATGTTAGAATGTAGAGATGATATGGCTTCCTCTCTAGGTCCAATTGATTTGTGTAATTCACCTATTAATGGGAACTGATGAGATTTAAAAGTGTATATTTTACTAGGCTTAAATCATTTATTTATACTTTTATTTCTCATTAAATCCCCCAATTAATAGCATTTTTATGTTAATAAGTATTTTTATTTCTTAGCATGTAAATGTGTTCAAATATATGTTTTTAGTGTGCTTTTATGTTTAATGATATTTTAGGTAATTTTTAAAATCATTTTTGTGTGTTTAATATGTGTTGAGTTTGAAAATAATTAAAACAATAAAAGTAATGTCTGATAATTTTGTTTTGAGTCTTAAAGTGTTTATCAATAAGACTTTAGTTTGTAAATATGTCCTATTATAGTAATTTCTAAAAATATTTTTGTCTTAAATAATATATTTATTAAGGTTTGTTAATTTTAAAAGTTTTTATTTATTTTTAGTGTGTTTTATATTTTAATTGTAAAATGAATATTTTTAAAATTATTGTAAATATTTTGTTTTAAAATAATTGATTTTAGCTTATTTATTTTATTTTAGATTTAAAATTTTGAGAAAAAATGGAGCAAAACAGTGTGAAAACAAGTAAAAAAGGATATCAAATGCATAAAAAAACAAAAATTAAAAAATAATGCCATGTGGCAGCGCAAGGATCATCGGATCATGCCGCCCAAAGCATTCTAGCCATCCACGTGTTACAGCATGTATCATGCCCCTCTGTTGATTCCACGCTATTGTCTCCATGTGAGTGCACTTTCGTGTCCCTTGGATGAGTTTACCAAGCCAAAACAAACAGTTCAGATGTATCTGCTCGATCCCAGCTACTCTTCATGAAGGCTAGCTATAGGATCTTTTTTGGTCAGCACATCTAATGCTCCAAACGCGTCTATTCCGTACAGGCACCACACCAAATTACTTGCAAAAACAAGCACAATAACAACGCATATTAGCATGGAAAAAGAAAATAAATAAATAAATAAATAACAATTAGCATTCTTTTGCTAATCCACATAAAAGAAGAAAAAAAGAGAAAACAGAAAAATATTGTAATGCATTCTGATTTGGATGCAACCGAATTAAAGAATAAAAAATAAAAAATGAATATAAATTAATAAATAAATATATTAAAAATATTAATATAATATTTTAAATAGTTGAAATCTTCAACTATAAATATCCATAGCCTCCTCCCTTAGAGTTACCCATCACGGCCTTTTGGCCATACTTTCCTCCTATTTCATTTCTTCAAATGTTGAGTCTCTGACTCAGTGATATCCTTTTTGGGAGAAGACGTTGTTAGGGTATTTTTCTGACCTTACTTTTAATATTAAAATAATATCTAAATTAATGTAGAAAGTTTAGTGAGGCAAAGAGATAATCTCGTAAGCATAGTTTTCTAGTATGGATTTTAACTCTATATCTATGTTGTAATGTTTATATTTTATGGAATAAATTATATTTTTTAAGTCTTCAATAATTATGTTTAATATTACTATGGTGTCTATTTTTACATAAATTCAGTCATGCTTTGTTTATGTAATGTGATTATGTTGCATAATAATGATGAAATAATGCTCAGTTTTATGAAATGTCTTTTACTACAATATTATTTGTTATGTTGTTAATTTTAGATATTTCATAAGACGAGATGCTGTCGAAATTAACATAAAAATTTATTCTATTTAAATATAATAATTTTAATTTGTTAGTATCTTTTCTATCTTAAATTTATGTTAATTATAATTGTAATGATAGCAGTTATAATTTTCATAATTAGTGTATAAAATTACTAACGAGATGTAATTGCTTTGCTACTTTTTATAAGAAAACCTTTACTGCATTATAGCTTGCTATATGGTCACTTTTGGTTGACTTGTAAAATTAATAAAGTGTTTGCAATTAATGAGAGAAGATAGAATAAATCAAATACTTTATATAATTTAAAAATAGAGTTAAAATTCCATATCAATTACAAAACATACAAAGGATTCTCGAAGCTTTACCATATTAATTTTACGTTTTAAAATCTTATTCTAAAATTTGCTAAAAATACTTGTTTTCTTTAAGTTTTTATTTTGAAAAAATCTTTGTCACTTTAAACAAAATTTTTAATCTTTCAAAAACCCACATCCATGTAGAGACGACAACCTTTCTACACTACTAATGTCCGCGTTTAAAAATTATTTTGGGTGATACAACAGGAATCTTCCTTTAAAATTGGGCATTCATAAGTTGAATATACTAGAGTTTGGCAAATACATACAAAGTTTCAATTTTGGGTTCATGAATATTCCTACGTTATATGGCTTCAATCTTTTAAGTCAAATATGTAATTCTAGCATTTAGATCATTCTTTTGACTAAGATGATGAACATCTTTTTGAGCATTAGCAAGATTAGACCTAATTGAGCCTTCAAAATTAACATGTTGCCAGTATTGAGAGTTTTCAGCTAAGTTATCCAAAAAATCTAACCTTTCATCAGGTTCTTTATTAAGGAATTCTCCATTACATATTTGTTTCAATGAATGATGAGTTTCAAGAGTTAAATCTTCATAAAAGAAACTTATGTAACTCCACTTTTCAAAACGGTGACGTCGACAAGAGTTCAACAAATACTTTAGACGTTCCCAATATTGAAAATAGACTTCCTTTGCATGTTGGGAAAAATTTTGAATTTATGTCTTCAGAACATTGGTTTAACGAGTTGGAAATAATTTCTTTAAAAACTCAGTTTGCATTTCTTGCCATGGACCAATTAATCTTGTTTTAAAAGAAGTGAGCCAAGTTTTAACTTTATCTTTCAAAGAAAAAGGAAAAAACTTAAATTTAACAATTTCATTTGAAACATTTTGATTCATGAAAGTAGCATAAGCATCTTCAAACTCTTTAAGATGCAAGTATGAATTTTCATATTCTAAGTAATGAAAATTTGAAAGTAAATTAATCATGCCTAACTTAAACCTAAAATTATGAGCATCAAGGGGAAAAAGAAGACACGATGGAGTGGATTCATAAGGTGGTCGCAAATAATAATGCATTAAACGAACAACATGATTGATGATTTGTTGATTAACTATGTTATCATTATTAACCCTTTCATCATCTGTCATTTTGTTTGAAAGTGAAAATGCAACAGACAAAACAGGTGGTATAATAGATTCTAGACTTTTCCTAACTAAATGACAAGATTTCAACGTAGGAGACCAAACAAGCATGCAAAAGGAAAATAATTACAAGCAAAATTTTACTTACATGAACAGTAACCTGATACTAACATGCAAATGATGTGAACAATAACTTTTTTTTTTGCTTTTTTTTTATATTTATTTTGTGATTTTTGGTATCTGCAAAACAAAGAAAATTAAAAAAGAAATATGGATCGGGCGGTACAACCATCCTTTTAAGATAAAAGAAAAATAAAAGTTTCGAAAAAAAGTATATATACACATACAATAGTAATGCAGTTTATCCAGCCATATATAATATACTAATATATTGTCCTTATGTGCGTCTGTTCCCCTGCAACAACACCAGAAAATTGTTCGGGTCTAAAATTGTAAGTTTGATATAACCTCAAGTATAAGGTTATCCAAGTAATAATACTCAGCGAATTCGAGGCCATCCTATAGGGAAAAAGTATTGCAAAGGTCTAATATACTAGTTATATTATTTATTTATTAGCTAAAAATTTTGAGAATTATAGTTAATTATTTATAATCTATTTACAATATTTACACATCTTTTTACTTTTTCCATTTTTAGATCTTTTTTGTGATTTTTGAAATTTTAATAACAAGAAATGTGGTCTAATTTAAATGGTAAATGGAACTTTAACAATAAGTGCATTTAATTTAAAAGAAATAATAATCAAAACAGGACTAAGGATTAAAGATTCTATTCTAGCAATTAACTTAAATATGTTTTAGTTGTTCTAAAATTACTTATTAAAATGGTTTAAGTATGCAATATGCGGTCGTTTATCTATAATAAATCAAGAGTTACCAAGCATTTAATGTACCAATTCATGTCTATAATGCATCAAAAACTTAACTTAATAAAAGAACATGATTTAAAAATTAACTAACTAAAATTATTAACAAAATTAAAGTTAAGCATTTAGATGTTATTCCCTGTCTATGAATAATCAAAGTATTCCTAGGCATTATCATGCCAGCCTATGTTTACAAAAAAAACCAATTTTGTAAGAGTTTTAGCTAAGTTAACAAGAAAATCATAAGTTCTCAAAAAATGATATTGACATCATAATTGCTTAGAAAATTTTGAAAAACTAAAAATATTTAAATTAATTTTGCCATAATTTCGCCTTCTATCCTCAGCTAAAAAGGAAACTAGAAAAACATCATAAAAGTAAAAACACATATAATTTTATTAACTATACCTATTTTACAACATAAAAACTAGAAATATTTTACAAAAATATAAAACTAAACTAAGAGAAAACTAACCTCGAAGAGAGAAAGAAAGAAAGAACTCCAAAATTGGAGAAAGAGGAGAGTATTACAAGCTATTATGGGGTATTTATAGGTGAAGAAATTTACTATTTATATAATTTTTTATTTATTTTTATTGTTTTATTTATATATTTTTCATTGCAAAATGAGTAGGATGGCAATTTGGGGATTTTTTGGATTTTTTAGAATAAAATTTTGCCACCCGTCACTAATTTGAGAATCAATCAACACGTTTATTTCTTTTTTTTTACTTTTTTTTTATTTCTTTTTCTATGCGTGAATCTGCCCTGGAGTATGCATTATTCAATGAGTAATCCTGTGCTTCACAGTACGAAATGGATGTTGGACAGTCATGGTTCGTGTGGAAAAGACGAAGGCTGAGAAACTTGATCTAGCAGCCAGAATCTTGCGTGTTTCATTGGGACTACGAAGCTTGATCTTGCCCATTGATCAAGTCGTGGCACACTAATCCAAAGCTGAGAAGAGGTGCACATATGAGACTCGCTTCACAAGATCCAAAGCTAGATTTTGAGACGTGACAAAACCTGCGGATGATCCAGATCATCTGGGATGCACCACATGGCATTCTTTTTAATTTTATTTTCTTTTTGATTTCTTGTGCATTTGAGGTTCATTTTTTGCCTTTTCTTGCGCCATTTTGATCCATTTTTCTTCCAATTTTTAAATCTAAAATAAAATAAACAAATTAAAATTAATTATTTTATAAATATAATATTTATTTTGTAATAAAATACACTAAAAATAAATAAAAACTTTTAAAATTAACAAACTTTAAATTTTACATAGATATATTATTTAAGACACGGGAATATTTTTAAAAATTTGTAGAAATATTATAAAACATATTTACAAGCTAAAAACTTATTTTCAAATATTTTAAAACTAAAAATAAAATCATACCAGATTATTTTTATGGTTTTAATTATTTTCAGAATATTATCAAATATAAAAACACACTAGATACATATTATGAAACATATTAACACTCTAAAAATATATAGATACTAAAGACACAAAAACAATAAACTAAACTTAATCGGTTTTAACTAAAACAAATATTTTACAAACAAAGACTTAAAAATATTATTTAAAAACCTAAATTAACTTATGAACATAAAAACATATTAAAAACATGACTTTAAACATATTTTTACACAAACACATTAAAATACTATTTAATACACCAATGCTATAATTGAGGGATTTAACGTGAATAATAAATGCAAAATGATGATATTTAGCCTTAAAAAATGTGTATTTTTATAGTCTCATCAACAACCTACTACCCAAAATAGAAATGAAACCCTACTAATACAACAAAAACAACTGAATACAAGGTAAAACATATAGTCAAAGGAGCCACAAAAACCATATCTGATAGAAGCATGGACCATCACAGAGGGGGCACCTTCCAACCGTCAGCCACCATTGAGTCCGACACGAGCCCTTCCCAATGAAAAGCCATGCCAGAGAGACCCAAACCCCCTAGATGCAACTCTTCCAGAAGGCTGACGTTCCTTGCGCTGACAAGCACCACTACAGACAAGACTCGACCTCCAAGCTCTCCCCTCCACCCCTCTTCCAAGCACAATCCGACCTCTACACTACCCCAACGAAAGGAGCTGAGCCAAGGAGACACAAGACCACCAACTCTCAAATGAGGCCAAGAGAGACCCACGCATCCTCGGCAACTTCCTATCTCTGCCTCGCCAAAGTCAGACGACCTCGACCACATGTTCATCCCTACCCTTAGATCCCTTGCCGTAAAGCCTGAAGCTTCATCGTCAGGGCCGAGAGTTTGTAACTAGACAAGCGCCATCGTCAAACTCCAGCCTTTAAGAGAGAGGCATGCAAAAAACCCTTAGCACTCTTTAAAGGAGATAAATAGCATACAAAAGAGAAAAGAGGGGGCAATTATCATGAACTTTTGATAATAAATTAGATTATGAAGTGGTTGTAGGCATAATCTACTAGTAAAAACCACAACTGATTCACTTAAAGGTAAAAAGTTTAAATCCCCTACCTCCAAGTTCAAAAAAAAAAGATAGAAATTTATTTATAAGATACATATAAAAAGTATTAGGAGGATTGTATGACAAAATATGTTGACAAGAACACATCTAAAAAGGAATTATTTCAGAAAATCAATTAGGTAAAAACTTTTATAAAAGCTATAATTGAGATAAAAATTTACTTTAAAAAAGATTTAGGTACGATTGAAAAGAATTATTTTAATAAGAGTAGATTAAGGAGGAAAATGTTGCCTAAAAATAAAATAACAAAAATAAAACCTGGAGATCACGTTTAAAATAATATTTTGAAGGATGTAAAAAAATATACAGTAAGGATAACTTAAAAAAATTATTTTATCATACAAATAAAGAAAAAAATAATTTAACTAAGTGAATCTAGGAAGAAAGAAACATAAAAAGCAAATAGTGAAAAAGAAAAAAGAGATGAAATGCAAAAGTAATAATAATAATAATAATAAAATGGGTGGGGGACAAAAAAAAGAGAGCAAGTCAAGACACGAAGACACACACATATATATATAATATATATATATATATATATATATATATATATGAGAAGTTATAGCACATAACATATTTTGTTTCTAGGTAGTAAAATAGTATATTTTGTTAGGTGTTTAGTAAATAATACCATAGGTTTTATAAAAGTGAAATCAATAGCATATTAAACACATATCAATATTTTACATGCTATTAAAAACCCAGAATTCCCCTAAATCAGTTTTTTTTTCTTTTTTTTCCTTTGTCCTTAGTCTTTTTCTCTACTCATCCTCTCTCTCTTCTCAATCATACCCTTTCTTCTCTCTTTCTCTTTTCTCTTTCTGTCTTGGATCAGCTCTCTCTCGTTCTACTGGAGTTTTGACAACACACAGATTCAACAAATTTTTGTCATTGGCAATAACCATTACCTGGTTTGACAAACACATGCCTTTACAAGGAGCTTTAACGACGATATGACGCAGCCCAAGAATCACGACCGACTACAATAGAGGCAGGTGTTGATCTCCCAAAGTGTTCTGATATGCAACAGCATCTGACATAACCTACGACGGCCATGACAAGCAATATATGCAAAGAACGGGAAAGAGTGCCAACGATGGCGCAGCTATGTCGTGTAGATCTAACAGTGAATAGTGACAACAGCACACATGGATCCCGGTGTTAGAAAGATCGACTCCATCTGGTTGCCAGAAGGTCGGCTATGTGGTCGTAGGAGCTGAGCATCAGTTTTGCATCGATTGTCGCAGTCAAGGCATCATTGAAGCTTAGCAATAGGCAATATTTTTTCTTACTTTCTCATTTTTTTTTTCTATTTAATTGTTTTTCTACTGGGCTCCAAGATGTCGCCTGTGCTGGATACAATATTTTCGGCCACTGATGACATCATCGGTGAATATGTGTGTTTATTGAAAATACCATATTTCTAAAGAAATACTATATTTCCCTCCATCGATGACACTAATAAATTTTTACATGAAAATATTATATATATTTTCATGTAAATACAGCATTTTCTTACCACCAACGACATCATTGTTGCTAGTGATATTCTACAGCGTCATCGATAAATTTTTGTATTTACTTCAAAATACAATATTTTCATGTAATACTATATTTTCTAACCTTCAATGAAGTTGCTGATAATATTTTGTATTTATAGTATTCACATACAAATACAATATTTCCTGACCATCGATGATGTCTGACAACGTTTTCAGTAAATTTTTGTTTTTTAATAGAAATACAATATTTCCTAGGTCCAGCAAGAACGCCAATAAATTTTTATATTTATATGAAGTACAATATTTAAATCTAAATACAGTATACTTTGACCTTTGGCACCATCACAAGTAAATTTTTTCATTTATCTAGAAAGACAGTACTTACATATAACTGTGGTATTTCCTAACCACTGTCGTTGCTAGCAAAAGGAGAGAGAGATGGAGAGGAGAAAAAGGTAAGGGTATTTTGGGGTTTTTTTCTTCAATTTCTCATAAGATAAATTCTAATTTCTCATGTGATGAGACTATAAAAGTACATATTTTACAAGGCTTAAATCATTCATCAATGCTTTTATTTATCATTAAATCCTCTAATTAATAGCATTTTTGTGTTAATAGGTATTTTTGTGTCTTAATGTGAAAATGTGTTTAAAAATATATTTTTAGTGTGTTTTTATGTTTGATAATATTTTTGGTAATTTTTAGGACGTTTCGGTGTGTTAAGTATATATTTAGCTTGTAAATAGTCAAAACTTACTAAATCTATTATTTACTTAGTAAATATTATTTAAGATATACTTAGTGAATCTGTTATTTGCCTAGTACTTACTAATTTATTTACTTAATGAATATATAATCTATGTATTTTTGTACCTAATAAATTTATTATTTACCTAGTATGACAAAGTAAATAAATATATTGAATATTCACTTAGTGAATCCATCATTTAGCAATTTTTATAACTATCATATCCATTATTTATCTAATATTTATCAATTTATGTAATTAATAAATATTTATTACATCATATTTATTTATAAAAGTCATTATTGAACAACTTATTTACTTAGTAAATATATTATTGTAGAAGTCAATTTTTTGAATCCGTAATAGGTCGGTGTTTTCCTCATTTCTTTAAGCTGAAAGGTTACAAAGTTTTGATGAGGCTTAAAAAATGCATATTTTTTAATATTAAATATCATTATTTTGCATTAACATTTCTCATTAAATCCTCTAATTAATAGCATTTTTGTGTTAATAAATATTTTAATGTCTTAGTGAATAAATATATTTAAAAATATGTTTTTAGTGTGTTTTTATGTTTAATAATATTTTTGGTCATTTTTAGAATTGTTTTGATGTGTTAAATATGTGTTTAGTTTGTAAATAGTCAAGAACCATTAAAATAATAAGCGGTTATTTTATTTTGAGTTTTAATGTCTTTGATAGTGTGTTTTAAGTTTCTAAGTATGTTTTATTATATTTTTAATAATTTTTAAACATATTTTTAAGTCTTAAAAATCATATCTATGTCAAACTAAGAGAGGCTAGAATTTTAAAAATTTGTAATAATTTTTATGTATTTTATTATAAAATATATAAGTTTAAAATCATTGTAAATATTATGTTTATAAAATAATTAAATTTAGTGCGTTTATTAATTTTAGATTTAAAATATAAAAGAAAAAGGAGCAAAACTGCACAAAAAAGGTAAAGAGGGAAAACAAATGCAAATAATGCTTACATTAACGTCTATATCAGCACGGCATCAGGGAAAAAAAAGTCTTGCACACTGCAAGTTGGACTACAACTTAAACAAGTTGAAAGATAATAATAAGATAATAATAAATAATAAATAAAATATTATAAAAAATAATAAAATATTAATAAATAGTGAAAATTTTTCACTATAAAAAGGGTGCTTCTCCCCAACATGGGCACGCCAGAAAACCCCCTCCCCCTCCTCCCTCCTTTCTTTCTTGAGCTAAATGTTGAGCTTCTAGCACAGCAATCTCCCCTTTTTAGAGGAGATGCTACTAGAGCACTCTTCCGACTCTACTAAAAATAATAAAATAATGTCTAAATTAGTATAGAGAGTTTGGTGAGGTAAAGAGATGATCTTGCATGCATAGTACTCTGATATGGATTTTAATTCTATATCTACCTAGTAATGCTTATATTTTTATGCAATAAATTATATTTTTTTATGTTTTTAGTCATTATCGTTAGTGTTGTTATGCTACCAAATTCTTATATAAATTTAGTCATGCTTTATTTATTTAATTTAATTGTGTTGCATAATTAATGTTAATAATATTGAAATCATGCATGTTTATTAAGTTGAGTTTTTGTTGCATTATAGATATGAACTACACAGTAAATGCTTGGTAATGCTTGATTTATTGTTGACGAATGATGACATAGTGTATTGTTAAACCATTTAATAAGATGAGGTTCTGCCAGAATTAATACAAAAATTTATTCCATTAAAACATATTAATTTTGATTTATTATTATCTTTTCTATCTTAAAATTAAATTAAATATAATTATATTGACAACGTTTATAAATTTCGTAATTAGTGCACCAAATCATTAGTAAAAGATGATTATTTTGCTACTTTTTATAAGAAAACCCTTACTGTATTATAGCTTGTTTTATTGTCACTTTAGCTTGACTTATAGAAATAATACATGTGCTTGCTATTGACAGGAAAAGATAGAATAAACCAAATGCTTTAGATAATTTATTTAAAGGTAAAATTCTATATCAGTTACGAAACATACAAAAGATTTTCAAAGCCTTACTGTTTTAATTTTATGTTTTAAAATCTTATATTAAAATTCTCAAAAATATTTGTTTTCTTTTAAGTTTTGTTTCTTAAAAAATCCTTTTTCATTTTAAACTGAAAATTTTCAATCTTTCAAAAACCCACCTCCTTGTAGATATGACAACCTTTCTATATTATAAACGTTCGCATTTAAAAAAAAAACATTTTGGACAATACAAACAAATTTCCTATCAAGCCAAGAAAGTGGCTAAGAGGGTTCGTAACAATATGTATTCTTCCTTTGCTTTACTACCGTACTCCAAAAGAAGTTGATCCATAAACGTTGGCGTTTAAAAAAAAAACATTTGGGGCACTACAAACAAAAAGAAAGTGGCTACCCCAACGAGGGTTCCTAACAATATGTATTCTTCCTATGCTTTACTACCGTACTCCAAAAGGAGTTGATCCATAATAACCGCATTGATATTTATTTTTTTCATTTATCAAATAATTTTATGTTGTAAGACAATATGTTAAAAACAAAAATAAACCTAATTCCTAAATTTGTTGAAAACCCTAAATTGTCAGCCTAGTCTTCCGCTGGAAAAGATAGATCAAGATAAAATGGCAACCGAGCACAAACGGGGAAAACACACTCCGTTTCATCCCCAGTTTGCGACGAGGAGATTGCTCATACGGCTTCATCATGTTGACCTCCAACATATAAGTATCGTTACAGCTACCATGAAAAGCAACGACTTGGTTATTATTCCTCATGCATGTCTAGAGACACTACCATGCAATTGTGCAGATCTTAAACGTGCCTCATCCTGCAATAACAGTAACAAACCGAAAGGCATTATAAACACATGAAGTAGTTGTTTGCTATGGAATATCACTATGTAGGCCACTTAATTCAAACGTACCTGCAAGCCACAACCGAAGCTAGGTGGTTGTCGATAATCTAGTTGAGCCTACATGATAAATGTAAGAAATAGAAGATTTTAACATATAGAATTGAGTACATAACCAAATTTTTATACAAAATAGTGAAATACTCCAAATAATACAAGTATTGTATACCAGCCCATGTATACTTTGTTGAGTACCAAAATAACCATCATGTCCAGGAGCCATTGAATTTAGTTGTCCCTACAAGAATATGACAATATAACAATGACTTGTAAACATGAAATCCTTATCCCCATCGTTTTCATCATAAATAAAGTAGCTAAGTTTAGCATGTCATACCAGCCCTTGTATACTCTGTGGGTTAACATAGTAACTTTTGTGCGGGGGCTCCATTAAGTTTAACTGCACCTAACAATCAGCATCATTAACATTGTGCATGAAATATAATAGAATAAGTAGAACTCCTTAGTCCTACTCTACATCTCAGCTCATAAAAAATAGTGCAAGATAGTAACATCCATACCAGTCCTTGCACATTCTGCTGGGCACCATAAAATCCATTAAGGGTTATACTCTCTGAGCTTAAATTATCCTACAAACATCAAAACCCAAATCAAGATAAGACGGGTTAAAATTATTAAACGAGTACGGTTACATGCTTTCCCGAAACTTCCATCAAGATTCATTTCCAATGAAGTTCAGTTGTTGAAAACAGCAGTGCAATGCTTACAGTACATGGTAAGATGCATTAATGAACATTGATATGTGCACTCCATTAATGCAAAATAAATAAATAAATCAATAAAATGAAATGAAACAACAACATAATATGACTGCAGAGAGGACATACCATTTGCTGCAAACTATCTTGCGCCTCAACTAATATAGCCTCTGGGTCTGCTTGCGCCTGCTGAAATA
Source organism: Artocarpus heterophyllus (assembly GCA_025403435.1). Lineage (NCBI taxonomy): Eukaryota > Viridiplantae > Streptophyta > Magnoliopsida > Rosales > Moraceae > Artocarpus > Artocarpus heterophyllus. The sequence continues at coordinate 33,437,501 of CM046348.1, read as the reverse complement.
TATACCATGTTTCAATCATACAAAGACTAACCTTTCAGACATAGCAACATAAAAAAGCCAACAATCAACAATCTCAACACTAACCTTTCTTTTCCTATTTGTATTCTTCTTCCTCACCGTCTTAGCCACAAGGCTTCCTTGACTCTCTCCTTCTGTCTCACAAATAGAAAGAAAATTGCTGCTAGTTTCTGCAGCATTACTGATGGAATTATTGACATTCACACAGCTCTTCAGGGCTTCCACTAATGCACGGAGAGCAATATTGTAAGTTTCTTCAGATAGTGATCCCTCTTCACTCAGTTCGATCACCCACTCACACAATTCATTGTATCGTTGCACCCTAGTCTTTGTTCTGTCCGTTCCTTCAGATGTTGATTGCCTGCCTTTTGCATCTTTCGTCCACCTTTTCAGGATATAGTGATTCGGGATGCTCGACAGTCCACAAATTTGGAGAACAATTAGTGCATGTCTACAAAGGAAACCTTTGTACTCAAACAAATGACAGGAACAAGAAACCTCCGACTTCATTTCATTCCATGTCACAAAAAAGTATTCATCCTTTTCACAGTCTTGAACTCTAAACATGCTAGTTGTTTCATCTTCACTTTCCTTTTTTGGCTGGCAGCCAACTACACCCAAAACCTCAACTTGAAATTTCTTAAACACTGCATGTGTATAAACTGTTGACATTTGTTTCTCCCAAGGCGAAGGAGATTTTAATGCAGCCTGCTTGTGCAGTGTATCAAAATCTGCAATTTCTTCCTCTGCAATTTCTTCCTCTTCGTACCTATTTTGTAGAATTGCCCCATATTGTTTCATAAATTCCTTCAAGGTAATTTTTTTATGTATGTATTTGTCAAAGAAAGCATTCATGCTTTCAGAATGCTGAGTTGTGCACATTCCAGCCAAAAAAGTATCCCCCATATAAGTAGGCACCCATTTTTTACGATCATCATACAATGATCGAAACCACTCGTCATCATGGAGTTCAAATCTAGTGACCATTTTCCACCATTCATGTCAAAGTGTTCATCTGTCCACGACTTAAAAATGCATTTGTGAAACTTTGGCAAGAAATTTTCGTGCTGCTTGATTCCATCAGCTAGAGTTTTAGGGATCTTTTCCAATATACGCCACAGGGAAAAGCAATGACGAGTATTTGGGAAAACTTCTTCAATGGCTGCTGTCAGGGCCTTATCTTGATCAGTGATAATTACTTTGGGAGCTTGCCCATGCATTGCTCTGAGCCATGTCTTCATTAACCAAATAAATGTTGATTTAGTCTCGTCTGCAACCACTGCACAGCCAAGCAACATGGACTGAAAGTGATGATTCACCCCAACAAAAGGAGCAAATGGCAATTTATCATTAATTTTGATATAAGAGGTATCAAATGAGACAACATCATTAAAACTGATATAGTCACTCCTACTTTTTGCATCAACCCAAAACAAGTTTCTCAGACGCTGCTCTTCATTTAAATCTATTGCATAGAAGAAGTTGGGATTGTCCTTCTGGATACGCTTGAAGCGCTCGAGCATAACTTGAGCATCTCCCTCGTCAAGACCCAGATACCGGCCTTTATCAAACTGAAAATTCATGTCAGCCCTGAGAGACCCAACATTTTGATATCCACCCGACTGTCTAGACATTTCAACGTACATCTTTCTAGTCCGTTCACTAACTGCATGCAAAATGTCAATGTTATTCTTTTCAGCTAGCTTCACATTCCTATGAATCCGAAAGTGATATGCTAGAGCTGGTAAAAGTTCATGATTATGGTCCTTTACGAACTCATGAATAATCCATTTTCCATCTGACCTCCGCTTCACATGCATGCTGGCTTTGCAGTCCGTCTTTTTCACGCTTGGACGCCGACTACTACCACTGTCTGATTCCGGTGTGACACCATATCTAGAACATGCAAATTTAGCATCAATAAATTCTTTCGACTTCTTGGACCGTCGGCTGTTTTTTATTGAAGTGGTAAATCCCATAGATTTAGCATATTCTTGATAAAATGAATAGGCTGCTTTGTGTGATTCAAACTCAATGCCATTACAAGGTTCAAAGTCTGGATCACCTTCAAAGGTCACGGCATGTCTTTTAGGAGAACCAACAAACCCTCCATCTCTGTTATGCACTCCATCCACAGCATCTACCACCTTTGAGTTGTCTTCAGAATTCACCACAAGTTCAACTGGATTTTGATTTTTATCCATCCTAATCAATCAAGTCAACAAGAGAGTAGTTTACTATCTATTTTCATAGGAGATCTCCATCTAAATCTCAATAAAACAGGACTTAATAAAACAAAGATCTTATATATTTTTATAGTAAGAGAGGGGGGGGGGGGGGGGGGGGGGGGGATTGGGGTGGGGGGTGTTGGGGCGGTGGTGAAGGAAACGAAAAATACTCATAAAAGAAGAAAACCAAAAGGAAAGGAAAAAATAATAATAATAAAACAACAGAAACTAAACGAAAAATATGTCAGACAAATGTAAGAGGGAAAATCAGTTTGGGTCGTGTCACGCCTCGGAGTACGGGAGGTGACGTGGCGGAATATTTAGATTAATTAAAAGAGAATTTAATTAAAAATCGAGAGTTTGAGAATCAAATTAAATAAAAATTAAGAAAATCTTCCACCACATTTTATAAAAGAATTTATAAATATTAAGCAAGTAATAAAAATTAAATAAAAACCGCGAATATGGGTTCCACAACCCATAACTTGTGCACACACATGGTTCTGACAATATCATAAATACAATTACAGTCCAGGTACAAATGAAGTTAAAGTCTTACATGCCCTGATTAATAATACAGAATATAAATAAACTCTCCTATTGCTCATGAGTTCGATCCGAAGAATCTTCTCCAAACCTAAATGGAAGACCACCTAGATGGGGGGAATTTAAAACAATAAAACGTGAGCGAAAGGCTCAGTAGGACTAAGTTTTATAAATAATATAATTTAAAGAAACAGTTCATTGTTAGGAGTACTCAAAAGAGAACTTAATAAATAAATAAATGAATAAATAAATGCATAATTTGAGTAGAGCCGTTCTGACACAGAACAGTCTACTCGTACAATCAAAAACACCATTTTTCTTTTACCTAGGCAAACCATGATATCACCACCGTAGTGGCCCAGCTGGGTTTCGGGACCTGCCCCCAAGGTCGATCGCTACACGACTCGATCTCTGATATGGCATCATGCCTTTGTGTTTATTATCATTATCATTCAAAACCTAATTACCGAGTGTTGTCAATTACATAATATAACCGATAAAACCATTTTCAAACAACCGTTGAAAACATTTTGATAGAAACCCTTTTCAAAGCCAAATCATTTCGAAAACCAGGCTACCAAAGAAATAGGATAGAAGTCCTACCTGAATACTCGTGCCGGTGCCCCACACCGTAATCCCGGTCCGCTATACGTTAGCTCCACGGAACCACGAACGATCCTAGATACAAACTAAGTCGATCAATATCTAGTTTGAGACATTCTATGTTACTAAATCATTTCATGATGTCCTAGTGTGCCATTTGTACCTTTAAAATCATCCTATAAGGTTGGGATTTAAATCAGGGTTCAAAACAGTGAAAACGGGTAAAAATCACAAAATTTTCCATGCCTCGGTCGGCCTGCCGGACGCCCTGCTTCGGCCTGCCGAACTGCACAGTTCGGCCTGCCGGAAGCAAGGTTCGGCCTGCCGAACATTTCCCCATATTCGGCCTGCCGGTCGGAAGAACACCGGCCTACCGATCATCACTCCGGCCTGCCGAACTGGGAAAATCCAGAAATCCCAGCCACGGGTTTCTCGATCCCCAAAATCCAAATCTGGATTCCAACCTGTTTTTCTCAAATCCCAGGCATGAAAAACAATTATACTTGATAGAAAAACATTCTAGAACATGTTTGGAATCATTTAAACAAGATTTGAACTCAAAATCCTCAAAAATCTGAAAATGGGAAAATGAGGGAGAAAATGAAAAATCTTGAATTCAATCCGTTTTTCTTCAATCTAAGCTTAGATTCTAGTTGTTCTAAGTTCATTTAACTCAAACACAAGGTTTTCTAAGTTTAATCAAACCTAGATTTCAAAAATGCACAAAATTGAAAATTTTGTAAAAAGTTTAGAAATTTCAAATCTAACCTCGAATCGAAGCTTCAATCCGCGTTCTCGGTTGCCGAATCACGTCCCCGAGCTTCCTCCTCGCTAACCCGAAGCTTGGATTCGAAATTGGGTTTAAAAATTTTTGAAAGAGATTGAGAGAGAAGGAGCTGCCGAGAGAGAGAGAAGAGAGAGAGAGAGTGAAACGTGAGAGTGAGGAGAGAGAGAGAGAAGAGGGAAATAAATAGAGAAAATCGGTGGGCGGTTTTACTGTGCGAAAACCATGTGCCGCCCACGGTTTTGCAAAACAGAGTATTTTTAACATTTTACAAATTGTTGTGTTTTAAAACTCAAAACATCATTTTAAATCAATAAGAAATCATTTGAATGCATCAATTTAACAAAACAACCAAAAATTCAAAATCCAACCAAATAATCTAATAAATGTTAAAACGTTAATTATGGCACACTAATTCATCATTTATAGTACATTAACATTAAATAAATTTCGGGACGTTACAGCTCTCCACCCCTAAAAGAAATTTCGTCCTCGAAATTTACAACTCACTTCAAAAACAAAACAAATGCGGATACAATTCCCGCATACTCGACTCTAATTCCCAAGTGGCTTCATCAACCCCGTGATGCTGCCACACGACCTTTACCAACGGTATCTCACGACGACGCAAGCTAATCACTTTCCGATCGATAATCTGAATCGGCACTTCTTCGTACGTCGTATCCTCCTGAACCTGTACATCGCGGAACGATACTATCTTACCCTGCTCAGGTGGACACTTCCTAAGCATCGACACATGAAACACATCGTGCACATGAGAAAGTTCGGGTGGAAGATCAAGCCGATAAGCGACCACACCAACTCGCTGAGTGATCTCGAACGGCCCAATATACCTCGGCGCGAGCTTCCCACTCACTCCGAACCGCATAGTTCCCTTACGAGGTGACACCCTCAAGAGAACAAAATCTCCAACCGTGAACTCTAAGGGTCTACGTCTCCTATCCGCGTAGCTCTTCTGCCGACTCTGAGCTGCTCTCAACCGACCTCGAATCACCGCGACTTTCTCGTTGCTATCACGAATCTCTTCCGGCCCAAGAATAACTCTATCTTCCGGCTCGGCCCAACACACAGGTGACCGACACGGTCGCCCATACAATGCCTCAAATGGTGCCATACCAATACTCGCCTGATAACTATTGTTGTACGCGAACTCCGCCAAATGCAAAAATTGCTTCCAATTCCCGCCGAAGTCCAACGCACAAGCACGCAACATATCCTCGAGAACCTGAATAACCCGCTCAGACTGCCCATCAGTCTGAGGATGAAACGCCGTACTGAAGTTCAAATCCGTACCCAAAGCCTCTTGAAAACTCCTCCAGTACTTAGCATTAAACCTGGTGTCTCGATCAGAGGTGATGGACAAAGGAACTCCATGCAACCTCACAATGTTCTGCATATACAACTCCCCAAGAATCTTCCTCGAACACGTCGACCTAAACGGAATGAAATGCGCCGATTTCGTCAACCTGTCGACCACAACCCAAACTGCATCATGCCGCTGCTCCGTCCTCGGCAAACCTGTGAGGAAATCCATCGTCATATGCTCCCATTTCCACCCTGGAATAGGAAGCGGCTGAAGCTGACCTGCAGGCTTCTGATGCTCAGCTTTCACCTGGAGACACGTCGAACACTTGGCCACGTACTCACGAACATCTTTCTTCATGCCTCTCCACCAATACTGCCTCTTCAAATCGCGATACATCTTGGTGCTCCCCGGATGAATAGCAAACTGAGACCTATGAGCTTCATCTAGAATGGCTTTCGTCACCTCGGCGATAACTGGAACTGCAAGACGCTCTCGAAAGTACAACGATCCATCTGCATGCACGCTCCATTCTTCAAACTGCTCCCCGTTCTGAATCCGAGACCAAATCCCCTGCAAATGTTGATCCTGCCACTGGCTTTGCTTCACCATCCGAACAAGAGCTGGAGTCGCTTCCACATGGTATAACGAAACTCGATCACCGTCTTCACGATACAGTAGCCGATACTCACTCACTATCGCATCCCTGCTCCAGTCCTCAAAAATCAAACAAGCGAGAACCCCTGAAGACTTCCTGCTAAGCGCGTCCGCGACCACATTAGCCTTCCCGGGATGATACTGCAACGCGAAATCATAATCCTCCATGTACTCCACCCATCGGCGCTGCCTCAAGTTGAGATCCCTCTGAGTGAACAAATACCTCAAACTCTTGTGATCAGAGAAGACCTGAAATGATGCTCCATACAAATAACACCTCCAAATCTTCAACGCGTAAATCACCGCTGCAAGCTCTAAATCGTGAGTAGGATAATTCCACTCGTGAGGTCGTAGCTGTCTCGATCCGTATGCAACTACACGTCCATGCTGCATCAACACGCATCCAAGTCCACGCCCTGAAGCATCCGCATAAACCTCATACGGCTCATCACTACTAGGAATAACCAACACTGGAGCTGAAGTCAACCGGTTCTTCAATTCCTGAAAAGCAAGCTCACAATCTTCATCCCACTCAAACCTGACATTTTTCTTGATCAATCTCGTCAACGGAGCTGCAATCTTAAAAAAGTCCTTTACAAATTTCCTGTAATATCCAGCAAGACCTAAGAAGCTGCGAATCTCCGCTACATTCCTTGGTCGTTCCCACTCCAATATAGCTTCAATCTTGGATGGATCCACTGAAATACCATGCTTCGAGATGACATGACCCAGAAATTTGACCTCAGTCAACCAGAACTCACATTTTTCCCTCTTAGCATACAACTGGTGCTCCCGCAAAGTCTGAAGCACGACCCGAAGATGCTGCTCATGCTCCTCCCAAGTCTTAGAATACACAAGAATATCATCGATGAATACGATCACAAACTGATCCAGATACGGCCTAAATATCCTGTTCATCAGATCCATAAAAGCTGCCGGAGCATTCGTCAACCCAAAAGACATGACCAGAAACTCGAAATGCCCATACCGAGTCCTAAAAGCTGTCTTGGGAATATCCTCTTCCTTGATCCTGAGCTGATGATAACCTGAACGCAAATCAATCTTCGAGAAGTATCGCGAACCTCCCAACTGATCAAACAACTCATCAATCCTAGGCAAGGGATACTTGTTCTTCACCGTAACACGATTCAGCTGTCGATAATCCACACATAACCTGAGAGTCTCATCGTGCTTCTTAGCGAACAAAACTGGTGCTCCCCACGGAGATGTGCTATTCCGAATATATCCTTTATCAGCAAGCTCCTGAAGTTGCTTCCTCAATTCCTTCATTTCTGCTGGCGCCATCCGATAAGGTGCCATAGAAATTGGTGATGTCCCTGGAAACAACTCGATACCGAACTCAATCTCCCGACGCGGTGGTAATCCTGACAACTCGTCCGGGAAGACATCCTCGAACTCATCAACCACCGGAATCACTACACTACTACTCGGAACATAGGGCTCGCAATCTAGATTGGCAAGAAAAGCAAAACAATCTAGATTTCTTCGCCCTCTTAAACACGACTTCATGAGACGCTCACTCATTAACCAATCACCACCACCCTGGTAAGTGATTACCGTCCCCCTATCAGACACTAGGGTCACTTTTCTAAGTTGGCAGTCCACGACTGCACTATATCTGGACAACCAGTCAATCCCTAAAATCACATCATAGGAACTCATGGGGAGTATAATCAAATCACTTTTTAAAATCTCATCCCCAATCTTTATTTTACAGGATTTACACACACAATTTACACACACCCGCCCCAAGGGAGAAGTTATGACTAGGGGTTCATTAAACTCTTCTACTTCTAATCCCAAGGCATGAAAAAAAGAACTCGAAATGAGAGAATGAGAGGCACCGGTATCAAATAAAACGCGAGCTAAAGATCTAGAAACCAAAATCACACCATCGACAACCGCGTTACCAGTCTGAGAATCTGACCCTCCAGATGCCATTGCATGAACCTGCACTGGCGCTTTCCCTTTTCCTCTACCGACATTATTGGGTCCTGGATTACTCGGCTGATGCTGCTGAGATGGAGATGATTGCACGCTACCTGTACTCGGAGCTCTATACTGAGGAACACTGCGTTGAAAATACTGCGGCTGCTGCCCCCGTGCCGGATATGAGAATTGCTGAGGAGAAAACTGCGGATACTGCAACTGCGGGTACTGCGGAGGCGGAGGTAGGGTCTGAGGCTGAGGTTGAGATGAACGACTGGCATCCTTCCCGGTCTGCGATCCAAGATGAGCACTCCTGATTGGGCAATTCCTCTTGATGTGGCCGGGCTGCTGACAGAAATGACAATGAAAGCTGTAGGGATTGCTGCGCCCGCTGCCAGACGAACTGCTGCTGCCACTGGTCGCACCGCCTTGCTTGCCTTTCCCCGGAGCTGGACGACTACTGGTGCTCTTCCTGCCACTCCTCTGCGGTCCTCCTAAAGCCTTGGCTCGGTCCTCACAATACTGCACATAATCGTTCTCCACGGAGATTGCCGACGACACAAGCTCTCCGAAACTCCTAAGCCGTAGAGCAACCAACTGCCGTCGAATAGGAGCCTTGAGTCCTTCCTGAAACTTAATACATTTCTCACGCTCTGATGCCACAGCTGATGGAGCAAATCTAGCCAACTCGTTAAACTTTGCCTCATACTCCTGAACTGACATATCACCCTGCTGCAATCTATAAAACTCAGCTGTTTTCTGGTCTCTATACCCCTGCGAAAAATACCGATCATAGAACAGCTCCTCGAACTTGTCCCAACCGATATCGCCACCGCGCTCCAGACGCTTAGTTTGTTTCCACCAGGTGTTGGCGCCACCCTCGAGCTTATACGCCATAAACTCCACACGATACTCCTCAGGCACACCAAGAGTACCCAGATGCTTCAAGATCGAATCCAACCAATACTCTGCTAACTGCGGATCCCCATTGCCATCAAAAGTCGAAATAGACGCCCGCCGGAATTCCTTAAAGAAAGCATGCCGACTACCAACACTGGAGTCTTTCGGTCTAGCCCTGGCTGCCATCTGCCAGAAAGCCGCAAACATAGACCTCATCATGCTCTCATCATTTCCGAACTTAGCGTCAGCAGTCGAACGACGTCTAGGTGCCATTCTCTCACTTCTGAAAACAAAATTTGGACTGTCAGAAGTATTTCATTGTCAAACCTATGTGTGCACAATTCTCAAGGTTCATAACCTTGAGCTCTGATACCATTCTGTCACGCCCCGGAGTACGGGAGGTGACGTGGCAGAATATTTAGATTAATTAAAAGAGAATTTAATTAAAAATCGAGAGTTTGAGAATCAAATTAAATAAAAATTAAGAAAATTTTCCACCACATTTTATAAAAGAATTTATAAATATTAAGCAAGTAATAAAAATTAAATAAAAACCGCGAATATGGGTTCCACAACCCACAACTTGTGCACACACATGGTTCTGACAATATCATAAATACAATTACAGTCCAGGTACAAATGAAGTTAAAGTCTTACATGCCCTGATTAATAATACAGAATATAAATAAACTCTCCTATTGCTCCTGAGTTCGATCCGAAGAATCTTCTCCAAACCTAAATGGAAGACCACCTAGATGGGGGAAATTTAAAACAATAAAACGTGAGCGAAAGGCTCAGTAGGACTAAGTTTTATAAATAATATAATTTAAAGAAACAGTTCATTGTTAGGAGTACTCAAAAGAGAACTTAATAAATAAATAAATGAATAAATAAATGCATAATTTGAGTAGAGCCGTTCTGACACAGAACAGTCTACTCGTACAATCAAAAACACCATTTTTCTTTGACCTAGGCAAACCATGATATCACCACCGTAGTGGCCCAGCTGGGTTTCGGGACCTGCCCCCAAGGTCGATCGCTACACGACCCGATCTCTGATATGGCATCATGCCTTTGTGTTTATTATCATTATCATTCAAAACCCAATTACCAAGTGTTGTCAATTACATTCATTATGAAGTTCATTTCATAATCACGGTATATTAAAATATAACCGATAAAACCATTTTCAAACAACCGTTGAAAACATTTTGATAGAAACCCTTTTCAAAGCCAAATCATTTCGAAAACCAGGCTACCAAAGAAATAGGATAGAAGTCCTACCTCAATACTCGTGCCGGTGCCCCACACCGTAATCCCGGTCCGCTATACGTTAGCTCCACGGAACCACGAACGATCCTAGATACAAACTAAGTCGATCAATATCTAGTTTGAGACATTCTATGTTACTAAATCATTTCATGATGTCCTAGTGTGCCATTTGTACCTTTAAAAACATCCTATAAGGTTGGGATTTAAATCAGGGTTCAAAACAATGAAAACGGGTAAAAATCACAAAATTTTCCATGCCTCGGTTGGCCTGGCGGACGCCCTGCTTCGGCCTGCCGAACTGCACAGTTCGGCCTGCCGGAAGCAAGGTTCGGCCTGCCGAACATTTCCCCATATTCGGCCTGCCGATCGAAAGAACACCGGCCTACCGATCATCACTCTGGCTTGCCGAACATCACTCCGGCCTGCCGAACTGGGAAAATCCAGAAATCCCAGCCACGGGTTTCTCGATCCCCAAAATCCAAATCTGGATTCCAACCTGTTTTTCTCAAATCCCAGGCATGAAAAACAATTATACTTGATAGAAAAACATTCTAGAACATGTTTGGAATCATTTAAACAAGATTTGAACTCAAAATCCTCAAAAATCCGAAAATGAGAAAATGAGGGAGAAAATGAAAAATCTTGAATTCAATCCGTTTTTCTTCAATCTAAGCTTAGATTCTAGTTGTTCTAAGTTCATTTAACTCAAACACAAGGTTTTCTAAGTTTAATCAAACCTAGATTTCAAAAATGCACAAAATTGAAAATTTTGTAAAAAGTTTAGAAATTTCAAATCTAACCTCGAATCGAAGCTTCAATCCACGTTCTCGGTTGCCGAATCACGTCCCCGAGCTTCCTCCTCGCTAACCCGAAGCTTGGATTCAAAATTGGGTTTAAAAATTTTTGAAAGAGATTGAGAGAGAGGGAGCTGCCGAGAGAGAGAGAGAGTGAAACGTGAGAGTGAGGAGAGAGAGAGAGAAGAGGGAAATAAATAAAGAAAATCGGTGGACGGTTTTACTGTACGAAAACCATGTGCCGCCCACGGTTTTGCAAAACAGAGTATTTTTAACATTTTACAAATTGTTGTGTTTTAAAACTCAAAACATCATTTTAAATCAATAAGAAATCATTTGAATGCATCAATTTAACAAAACAACCAAAACTTCAAAATCCAACCAAATAATCTAATAAATGTTAAAACGTTAATTATGGCATACTAATTTATCATTTATAGTACATTAACATTAAATAAATTTCGGGACGTTACAGGTCGAGGTTGTGCCTATAATCTACAACATCTTTCTATAACAGTAGATGATAGTATAATACTGAAGGAAGGATAAGCTAACATAAATAAAGCGTTCCCACAAAACAAGTAGAAGATAAATAAAGTACATGGTTTGATCAAATTGTCACAAATTTCCATAAAGAACATTATGTTTAAGAACAATGATACACATAATAAATAACTTTTTATCATAAACGTATCAAGACCATGTAGGTTCTGTAAAACTAATACCTTTCTTTCTTCCTTTTTTTCAGTTTTTCTATTATTTAACAACATATTTTTTTAGTTTGTTCTTTCATGGACTACATTTTCACAATGTGTATTGTGTATCATTATTCGGATTGTTATCATCAATCACGGTAAAAACAAATAAATGAATGAAAAATGTGAGACCAATTCGCCAGTATCATAATAACAATAATGGAATTTTTTTTCCAGTAATTGCCACAATTTTCAGATAAATTATCTTAGCAGACAGCATATAAAGAGGTTCAACCAAATCGTGATTCATATTTCACCTTTTACGTTTTCTTTTCAGCTCCAAAAAAAATCTGAATCAAGGTTGCAAACTTAAAAACAACAAGCACCATAAAAATTCTATTCTTCTCTTTTCTTTTCCCGCGATTTCTCAGCAGCAAAAAATCGCTTCGGAAACAAAAAGAAAAAAATAATAAAAAAAATAAAAAACAATGAAAATTTGTCAGAGCGAAAGAGAGAGACCTCAATCGAATTAAAGGAATGAGAGAAGAATCGGAGAGCGAAGAAGCTGAAAGAAAGGCGCCAGGGGCGAGTAGGGCAAAAGTGCGAGTGGGGAAAATTAGGGTTTGATGTTCACTCGCTGTATGTTTGTAATTTTGTTTACCCACTTGCCAAAGGAAAGCCAACTGGGCGGGGAATCTGGGGAGTTTTGCTGGAAATGGCTAATTTCCACTCGCTTATACTCACTCGCTTAACTGTTTAAGTTCTCGTCTCTTTTGTGAAGCCGCCTGCGCGCGTCGTCGATCGTTTATGGAAAAAAACGTGTCTGATTGTTTGCGGTGGTTTTTCGTTTTCGTTTTTTTGGCGTTTGGATCCCTGAGTGTTCAGAGCACACGCGTGGTTTCGTACGTGGCTGCCACATGTGTGGCGCGTGCAAATCAAGAGGCCTCGAAAATTAATTTGGCGCGCTGCCTTTTAATTTGATTTTTTTTGGAGAAATTTTAATAATAATAATAACGTCGAATTCTGGCCTACAGTATGGAAACAATAATAATTTCTACAATTTTTTTAAGGGGGTGTTTGACAATGGTGGAAACCACTTAGTTTTCACCACAATCTCAGTTATAAATAGTGTAAAGCTCTCATATGCTATAGTAACAAAAAAAAATATGCTACAGTATAAAACTCTCACATGCTACAATAAACGTGGTTCCCACCATTGGCTCCCACCACCCTTCCAAACACCCTATAAGTTTATGCTGAATAGTTATAAGTGTTAAATTGTCATAGCATTACGATTTATAATTGTTTACTGTTATCCGTGGAACATTATCAAATTATATTACAGGATTCTCCAAAATTTTATTTTTATAGCCCGTGAGTATTTAACGCCCCGAAATTTATTTAATGTTAGTGTAATATAAATGATGAATTAGTGTGCCATAATTAATGTTTTAACATTAATTAGATTATTTGGTGGGATTTTGAATTTTTGGTTGTTTTGTTAAATTGATGCGTTCAAATGATTTCTTATTGTTTTAAAATGATGTTTTGAGTTTTAAAACACAACAATTTGTAAATTGTTAAAAATATTCCGTTTTACAAAACCGTGGGTGGCACATAGTTTTCGCACAGTAAAACCGCCCACCGATTTTCTCTATTGATTTCATTTTTCCCTCCCCTCTCCTCACACTCTCACGAATCTCTCTCTCTCCTCTCATTATCTCCCGTGAGCTCTCTTCCCTCTCTCTTTCTCTGCAATCTCTCTCTCTCTCTATCTCTCTCAAAAATTTTGAAACCAAATTCGAGTCCAAGCTTCGGGTTAGCAAGGAGGAAGCTCGGGGACGTGATTCGGTAACCGAGAACGCGGATTGAAGCTTCGATTCGAGGTTATATTCAAAATTTCTAAACTTTTTACAAAATTTTCAATTTTGTGCGTTTTTGAAATCTAGGGTTGTTTAAGCTTAGAAAACCGTAGATTTGAGTTAAATGAACTTAGAAAAACTAGAATCTAAGCTTAGATTGAAGAAAAACGGATTGAATTCAAGATTTTTCATTTTTCTCCTCATTTTCTCATTTTTAGATTTTTTAGGATTTCGAGTTTAAATCTTGTTTAAATGAGTTCAAACATATTCTAGAATGTTTTTCTATCAACTATGATTGTTTTTCATGCTTGGGATTTGAGAAAAACAGGTTAGAATTAAGATTTGAATTTTGGGGATCGAGAAACCTGTGGCTAGGATTTCTGGATTTTTCCAGTTCGGCAGGCCGGAGTGAGGATCGACAGGCCGGTGTTCTTCCGACTGGTAGGCCGAACCTGGGGAAGTGTTCGGCCGACCGAACTTTGCTTCCGGCAGGCCAAACTGTGCAGTTTGGCAGGCCGAAGCAGGGAGTCCGGCAGGCCGACCGAGGCATGGAAAATTTTGTGATTTTTCACCCATTTTCACTGTTTTGAACCCTGATTTAAATCCCAACCTTATAGAATGATTTTGATGATACAAATGGCACACTAGGACATCATGAAATGGTTTAGTAACATAGAATGTCTCGAACTAGATATTGATCGACTTAGTTTGTATCTAGGATCGTTCGTGGTTCCGTGGAGCTAACGTATAGCGGACCGGGATTACGGTGTGGGGTACCGGCACGAGTATTGAGGTAGGACTTCTATCCTATTTCTTTGGTAGCCTGATTTTGAAATGATTTGGTTTTGAAAAGGATTTTTATTTAAAATGTTTTCAACGGTGTTTGAAAATGGATTTATCTGCTATATTTTAATATACCGTGATCTGAAATGAAGTTCATAATAAATGTAATTGACAACACCGGTAATTGGGTTTTGAATGATAATGATAATAAACACATAGGCATGATGCCATATCAGAGATCGGGTCGTGTAGCGATCGACCTTGGGGGCAAGTCCCGAAACCCAACTGGGCCACTACGGTGGTGATGTCATGGTTTGCCTAGGTAAAAGAAAAATGGTGTTTTTGATTGTGCGAGTAGACTGTTCTGGGTCAGGACGGCTCTACTCAAATTATTTATTTATTTATTTAAGTTTCCTTTTGAGTAACTCCTAAATAATGATATGTTTCTTTGCATTAAATTATTTTATAAAACATAGTCCTACTGAGCCTTTCGCTCACGTTTTATTGTTTTAAATTTTCCCCCATTAGGTGGTTTCCCATTTAGGTTTGGAGAGGATTCTTCGGACCGAACTCAGGAGCAATAGGAGGATTGATTTATATTTCGTATTATTTAATCAAGGCATGTAAGAGTTAACTTTATTTGTACTCGGACTGTGATTGTATTTATGATATTGTCAGAACCATGTGTGTGCACAAGTTGTGGGTTGTGGAACCCATACTCGCGGTTCTTAATTAATTTTTATTACTTGCTTAATGTTTATAAATTATTTTATAAAAAAGTGGTGGAAATCTTCTTATGTCTCACTTAATTTAATCCTTAAGCCATTGGTTTTAATTAAATTCTCTTTTAATCAATCTAAATAATCCGCCACGTCACCTCTCGTACTCCGGGACGTGACCAAATGGTATCAGAGCTCAAGGTTATGAACCTTGGGAATTGTGCACACATAGGTTTGACAATGAAATACTTCTGACAGTCCAAATTTTGTTTTCAGAAGTGAGAGAATGGCACCTAGACGTCGTTCGACTGCTAACGCCGAGTTCGGAAATGATGAGAGCATGATGAGGTCTATGTTTGCAGCTTTCCGGCAGATGGCAGCCAGGGCTAGACCGGAAGACTCTAGTGTTGGTAGTTGGCATGCGTACTTTAAGGAATTCCGGCGGGCGTCTATTCTGACTTTTGATGGCAATGGGGATCCGCAGTTGGCAGAATACTGGTTGGATTTGATCTTGAAGCATTTGGATACTCTTGGTGTGCCTGAGGAGTATCGTGTGGAGTTTGCCGCGTATAAGCTCGAGGGTGACGCTAATACTTGGTGGAAACAGACTAAGTGTCTGGAGCGCGGTGGTGATATCAGTTGGGACAGGTTCGAGGAGCTGTTCTATGATCGGTATTTTCCGCAGGGGTATAGAGATCAGAAGGCAGCTGAGTTTTATAGATTGCAGTAGGGTGATATGTCAGTTCGGGAGTATGAGGCAAAGTTTAATGAGTTAGCTAGGTTTGCTCCATCAGCGGTGGCATCGGAGCGTGAAAAGTGTATTAAGTTTCAGGAAGGACTCAAGGCCCCTATTCGGTGGCAGTTGGTTGCTCTACGGCTTAGGAGTTTCGGAGAGCTTGTGTCGTCGGCGATCTCCGTGGAGAATGATTATGTGCAGTATTATATGGACCGAGCTAAGGCTTCAGGAGGACCGCAGAGGAGTGGCAGGAAGAGCCCCAGTAGTCGTCCAGCTCCGGGGAAAGGCAAGCAAGGCAGTGCGACCAGTGGTAGCAGCAGTTCGTCTGGCAGTGGGCGCAGCCATCCCTACAGCTTTCATTGTCATTTCTGTCAGCAGCCCGGACACATCAAGAGGAATTGCCCGATCAGGAGTGCTCGTCTTGGATCTCAGACCGGGGAGGATGCCAGTCGTCAGTCTCAGCCTCAGCCTCAGACCCTACCTCCGCTTCCGCAGTACCCGTAGTTGCAGTATCTGCAGTTCTCTCCTCAGCAATTCTTATATCCGGTACGGGGGCAGCAGCCGCAGTATTTTTCAGGGCAGTGTTCCTCAATATCGAGCGCCGAGTGCAGGTAGTGTTTAGTCGTCTCCATCTCAGCAGCATCGGCCGAGTAATCCGGGACCCAGCAATGTCGATAGAGGAAAAGGGAAGGCGCTAGTGCAGGTTCATGCAATGGCATCTAGAGGGTCAGATTCTCATACTGGTAACGCTGTTGTCGATGGTATGATCTTGGTTTCTAGATCTTTAGCTCGTGTTTTGTTCGATACCGGTGCCTCTCATTCTCTCATTTTGAGTTCTTTTGTACATGCCTTGGGATTAGAGATAGAAGAGTTTAATGAACCCCTAGTCATAACTTCTCCCTTGGGGCGGGTGTGTGTAAATTGTATGTGTAAATCCTGTAAAATAAAGATTGGGGATGAGATTTTGAAAAGTGATTTGATTATACTCCCCATGAGCTCCTATGATGTAATCCTAGGGATGGACTGGTTGTCCAGGTATAGTGCAGTCGTGGACTGCCAACTTAGAAAAGTGACCTTAGTGTCTGATAGAGGGACGATGATCACTTACCAGGGTGGTGGTGATTGGCTAATGAGTGAGCGTCTCATGAAGTCGTGTCTAGGAGGGCGAAGGAATCTAGGTTGTTGTGCTTTTCTTGCCAACCTAGATTGCGAGCCCTATGTTTCGAGTGGCAGTTTAGCGATTTCGGTGGTTGATGAGTTCGAGGATGTCTTCCCTGATGAGTTACCAGGATTACCACTGCATCGGGAGATTGAGTTTGGTATCGAGTTGTTTCCAGGGACATCATCGATTTCTATGGCACCTTATCGGATGGCGCCGGCAGAAATGAAGGAATTGAGGAAGCAACTTCAGGAGCTTGCTGATAAAGGGTATATTCGGAATAGCACATCTCCGTGGGGAGCACCGGTTTTATTTGCTAAGAAGCACGATGAGACTCTCAGGTTATGTGTGAATTATCGGCAGCTGAATCATGTTACGGTGAAGAACAAGTATCCCTTGCCTAGGATTGATGAGTTGTTTGATCAGTTGGGAGGTTCGCGATACTTCTCGAAGATTGATTTGCGTTCAGGTTATCATCAGCTCAGGATCAAGGGAGAGGATATTCCCAAGACAGCTTTTAGGACTCGGTATGGGCACTTTGAGTTCCTGGTTATGTCTTTTGGGTTGACGAATGCTCTGGCAGTTTTCATGGATTTGATGAACAGGATATTTAGGCCGTATCTGGATCAGTTTGTGATCGTGTTCACCGATGACATTCTTGTGTATTCTAAGACTTGGGAGGAGCATGAGCAGCATCTTCGGATCGTGCTTCAGACTCTGCGGGAGCACCAGTTGTATGCAAAAAGGGAAAAATGTGAGTTTTGGTTGACTGAGGTCAAATTTTTGGGTCATGTCATCTCGGAGCATGGTATTTCAGTGGATCCGTCCAAGATTGAAGCTATATTGGAATGGGAGCGACCAAGGAATGTAGCGGAGATTCGCAGCTTCTTAGGTCTTGCTGGATATTACAGGAAATTTGTAAAGAATTTTTCAAAGATTGCAGCTCCATTGACCAGATTGATCAAGAAGAATGTCAGGTTTGAGTGGAATGAGGATTGTGAGCTTGCTTTTTAGGAATTGAAGAATCGGTTGACTTTCTGTGACACCCGTTATTCTCCTAACGGGTATTGAGGTAATTAAATTAATTTTTAATGTATAAAAAAAATTGCTTCATTTAAATTTATTTTATAATATTTATTTTTATCTATTTTTAAATTTTCTAAAATTCTCCTATATTTATTTAGTATGATTACTAAAAAGCCTTAGAACTTCTAATAAATCTCAAAAATGTCATATTGGCATTATATGTGTTAAAGTCTTTAGATGAGACATAAGGATATCTTTTCCAACTACTCTTGACCCTCATTTTCTTTATTTCCTCCGTGACATGCTTCAACATGTCTCCTCTATAATTGTTTCCATCACTTCTCTTCAAAGACTTCATCTTTTCTTCCTTTCTCTTCCACGGTTCCCACACTCTTCTTCTCATTTCTTTGCTGAAGCAAAATACTTAGAGAACTTCTTCAAGGCAGCCATAAAAATCAGCCACCATCACCTCCATTTGAGCAAGAATTTCAGTCATACCGAACTAAAGGAACCTGTTTTGAAGCCATTTCAAGCTTCCAACTAACCATAATCCGAGGTTAGAATCTTATGAACAAATTTAGTCTTTCATTTATAAATTTTCTTTTATACTAAAGGATTATTCAAATTTGCGTTCTTAAACCTAAGTATATGTTTGTTGCTATTTTGGAGCATATGTATGAAGTCTAAGTGTATATGCCCTAGACAGAAAATTTATATTGTTAAACTTTATAATACCTCTATGGGCAGTAGTTATTTCTTGAAATTCTAAGATTAAATTAAAATAAATTTTATGAATGTAGTTGTATGTTGTGCTTTAGTTTTAATTGTCCTTATGCACGTCTTAGGATCAAGGGAGTATGGAGCTAACGTTAATTGATTCCAGGATTAAGAGACTGTTGATAAGCTTAAAAGGTAGGGATTCTATTACTCATCTTTTGTGAGGTTTTTATAGAATTAAAATTGATTGTTTTGCTGCAATATATATATATCTATGTTGAACTGATATTATATGTGTATCACATATGAAACTATGACATGGACTCGTCTTGTATTGTACGGCGAGGAACATAATGAATTGACACATGTTATAAATTGAGAAGCATGGTTAGGAAAACTAACTCTATTGATAATGATTCAATATAGAGAAATTGTGAGACATGAAGAGGGCGACGGTTACGTCCTTGGGCATGAATACCCTAAAAGGTAAAATAGGGGGAAGGCGATGACGCTTCCTTGGGTTGAAAGTCCCAGAACACACTGTACAGGAATCGATTTGGTGAGGACTCGGGGCTTGATGTCCCCTCACCGGAACACCCTTGGAATGTTTATAGGGTGATCAAGTGCGCCCATTTGGGTTTCGATGAGTTGAGTGATACTCAATTTAACATGGATACCTAGGAACAATGATGATTGGTAATATTTGTATAAATGTGTAATTATGACACTTGGTAATGATTAACTACGGTATCCATAAGATGTGATCATAATAAACCTCATAATCTGGAATATGATGTAACTTACTAACCATGCAGGTTTTAATGTGGTAATGATAAAAACCTAAAGGTGAGTAATGGCTTTCTCTACTGAGCATAGTGTCGCTCATTCCCTTATGTTTATATCTTTTCAGGACTCACTAAGTGTGAGGTGGCTACGAGAAATATAGTTGAGGAAGCGATGTAACTATATTACATTGGGACTGCTCAATTGTAAAGAATGTTCTTCATGATAATGTAAGCATCAATTGTTACTTTCTGTGACTGTAATTATAATGTGTTGAGGGTTAAAATGATGATGACAACAGTTTATATTATTAAATTTAAGGTGCTACATTAAAACTGTGGTTTATTTGTCGTTTATATTTTTATTTTTGAGTTGAGAGTTTTCATTTAAGTCCCGGGCAAATTTTATTTTTAAGGTTTTACTTTTATTATTTATTTTTATTTTATCTCATTAAAAACTGTTAACCCCCACATAGGGGCGTTACAGAATTTTTGGTATCAGAGCCTAGGTTCGGTTAACCTAGGGAGTGTAGCACCACTTTAAAAAAAATATATTTTTGAGATGGTTTTGAAGCTGAATTTTTATTGTCATCATCAAAATGAACCTTCACATTGATTTATACAGTCTAGAAGGATGTAACATGGAAAGGCCATAGAATGAAAATATCAATAGTTATATGAGTACAATAATTATATAGAAGGAAAGTATTAATAGTTATAAGGGAATGATAATTATATGGAATGAGTTTATAAGTAGAATGCTTATGAGAGATTCGTATAATATTTGGACCTATAAGCATATCTAATTCGTATAAACGATGAGAAATTCGTGTAGATACGAGGATTTAAAAGTATTTTGTCTCGTGAAAAACAATAAGAAATATAAGGCTTGATTTATTGATTTTAAAGTTTGACGTAGATATGCCAAATTTTTCGTAATTGATTCAAACCTAAGTAATGATTATGTGTGGATTCGATGGAGCACATAAGTGTCAATATCTTTTCTTAAAAGTTCTATTTATTTGAGGAATATGATATAAGTTGGAAATCATGGTATTGAATCATGAGAGAGATAAATGTTAGACTTTTGGTCTGTTGAGACTGTGTAAAGTCTAGAATGCATGAATCTCAAAATTGGAATATTTTGTTACGTACATTGTATTTAAGTGTATCAGTGAATCTTTTGGTTACCTAAGGTTTTGTTATATGAGGAAATTATATATTGTATGAGTAGAATTGTGGGGATTGTAGATGTTCTTAAGTAGTAACATCTAGTGTCTTTGTTCATTGATATGGTCTACGTTGAAAGACGTAAATCGTATTGATTTCAAGGTTAGTCGCATTCTAAACCTTTGGTAGTAATGATGATGAATCCATTGATAGATGTTAAGTATTATGAATAACATATGGGTGTATGTATTGTTCAATAAGGTTTTGATTAAAACAAAATTATTTGAGTTGCTGGAAGATTATGTTGTTATGAAATGATTTTAAATATCATTCAGGAAGATCCTTGTTGTCGTTAAATTAGATTTGTTGTTCATAGTTAACTTTATCTATAGTGGGCTTTAAATTGGGTTTAAGATTTATACAAATTGGTTTTCAAATTTATGTTTGTTATTTAACTCGTTCCAAATGTGTTAAGGCCTGAAACAACTTGACAATTTTCAACTAAGAACATTTGGGCCTAGTTCAAATCTTAAATCAGTTTGATTCACACTGTCTCTCCCACGTGGTCTCTATACGTGTCATATACAGTGGTTTAATTATTGTTTACATATACGTTTACTGTGCGTAAGACCTTATTTCTCCGAGTTCACTTTTTCTCTCTTAATTTGTTATTTTTTCTCTAAATCGCAAATCCTCTTCTTTTTCATTAAAAATTCTTCTTTTCCTCTAAAAGAAGAAGGAATTCTAGGATTCTGCAATTTACTATCTTAATTTTTCCTTTCTATTTACTCTTCTTTCATCTCATCATGGACCCAAAGTACCAACACCTGAGAAAGTATTTCCCATCACTCTCCCAAAAGATTCTCAGAAAGAAATACAAGGCTAGAATTACTCGGTTGTGGATTCTTATGCGTTTTGGTATCCCTTGTGATGTGAGAATGTTAATAGAGGGGAAAATCCGTCCGAGTGACTTTAGTCAAGATGTCGGTTTACCAGGAACAGGTACCAGTCGTAGTGCAATGAAAAGAAGAGCTCGTGCCATCGTGGTCGCTTGTAACAAATGTGGAAGACAAAATTGTAACGGTAAATGTACTTCACCTGGTTATATGTCTACGAATAGAGAGGATAAAATAAGGTTTTGTAGGAATGGACTTTCAAAGGAGAACTTGGATAGCATCCATCCTCCTCTCCACGGTCACCCTAGTGGATATGTTCAAGGAGCTATTTTTAAACTCTGGCCTAAATTTTATACAGAAAGACAACGCCTCAGGAATATGGTATTTCTAGATCCTGTTTGCCAAGCCATAAGAAAACTGGATGGGAAATAAGTCATCGCTCTATAAAGGTTATTTAGTCTTTACTTATTTGAAGCAGTTTTAGCTGATGTTCAACAGTTTGTGTTTTTCTTTTACTCAGAATATTTGCTTTTGTGTTTGAAATAATTGTGATTATTAGATTGATACAGTAAGTGTTAATATCTTATTTAATTTATGATTTTCTTAAATATATATATAATAAAATATATTATCTTATCAGACACGTTACATACGGTACAGTAATATGTTTGAATTTTGAAAAGCTTATCCAGATATTTCAAGATTTGTGTCTCAAATTTCAAAAGTTCTACAGTATTTGTCGTTTATATTAAATTTCTAGACTTGGTGTATATTTGTCAAAAAGTCTACAGTTGTGTCATGAGGGTCTTCTGTCAAATTGTTCTCAATTGTAAAAAGTTATACAATTAGAGTCTAATCTTTTTCAAAAAGTGAATCGAATTTTCTGTAAACTATCAATCACCTTATCTTACTTTCTTATCCGCACAAGATTTTGTTTAAATCTTTGGATTACCTTTTCATTACCTACTCGTCTATCTCTTTAGCCCTTTTTGTATATTTCTCATCTTTAAAAACTCATGTAGAACCCGAAGTCTAAGTGGAGCAGACATTAAGCAACCACTTCTATAAACCAAATATGTCTACCTCCCAGTCCACGAAGAAAATAAAGAATGTCTGTGTCTTTTGTGGTTCCAGCCTTGGAAAAGATAAAGCTTATTTAGAAGCTGCAAATCACTTAGGGCAAGTCCTAGCACGCAAGAAGATTAACATAATCTATGGGGGTGGTAGTATAAAAATGATGGTAAATATGGCACTAGCAGCTAGGTCTAGCGACGCTACTGATGTAAGAATTTGGCCTCATATTCCAGTTGAAGGAAACCTTTGTAAGGAAGCCATAGGTAAGGGAGAAGGAGTCAGGAGTATCCCTAAAAATTTTAAAGACATAATCTATAATTCCGATGCTTTTATAGCATTACCTGGTGGTCTAGGTACTCTTGAGGAAATATTTATAGTTGCTTGTGGGCAATTGTTGGGCTTTTATTCCAAACCTTTGGGTCTGCTGAACGTAAAGGGTTTTTATGACGGTCTTTTGAAATTTCTAGATTACGCTGTGGAAGAAAACATCACTACAGAATCGGAGAGACAAATCTTTGTTACTGCTTCAACAGCTGAGGAATTGATAGATAAAATGCAAATCATACATCCAGAATCCGACACTGCAACATCCAAGCTTGAATGGGAAAGGGAAAGCTGGGAGCGGCCAATTGATTTGAATCTCCATCTGTAATCTTTTTGTTTTATCTTTGGCATGTAGGCATGTGTGTCCGTATTTCGTGTGTTACGAATAACCGTTTACCTTGTATTCTGTGTTTCTTGTGGTACGTCGTTGTTCAATCTTTTAGATTCATTGAGCCTAATGCCGGGATGGCTGGATACGGAGTACTTGATGCTCTCGAAACGCATCCTTCTTAAGGTCCGATCTTTTGTTTATCGATGTTTTTGTATCCTATAAGCATGCATGATATGGATAGCTGGTATACGGAGTGCCTTGTACTCTCGAAACGTATCCGTATCATGTTTGTAATGTGTAATATTCTGTTAATATTATGTGGAAGTACCAGAGTCAGTTATGGGGATATTCCATATGAAATATGAGTATATTATTTGGGTTGAATGTTTGTGTCATGAGGATAGCTGTTTAATGAAAAATATGTCGGGTTTGTCTGCAACTCTGAGATTCTGTTTAATATCTCTATGAATAAGTTTAATGTATGGTTTTGAATATAAGTGTTTGTGATATATGTTTTATGATTATGTTTTAGTTTATTAGTTGAGGTATGAAATCAAATATATTTGACTTTTCCTTACTCAAAAAGGAAAAGGAACCTAAAGATGAAGTATATAAAATTTCTCTGGCAATCTCCTTAAATGTGATTGTAAATCACAGTCCATGGACAATGAAGGACCGGAATCATGATATGGTCAATATGTATGCCTGATCAGATTCTTAGACTATTATACGGTGTTATAAGTTGAAACTTGTCAGAAATACTCTTATTGAGGGATTTAGGAGTAAGATTTATTATGCAAGTAAATAAGTGGAAATACGATAACTTAAATTTGGAGGAAAAACAACATTAACGGTTTAGACTCAGAATTGGAATCATAGTGGAATCATAATTTTTACTAGTATTGCTAGAATTGAAATTTCGAGGACGACATTTCTTTAAGGGGGGTAGAGCTGTGACACCCGTTATTCTCCTAACGGGTATTGAGGTAATTAAATTAATTTTTAATGTATAAAAAAAAAATTGCTTCATTTAAATTTATTTTATAATATTTATTTTTATCTATTTTTAAATTTTCTAAAATTCTCCTATATTTATTTAGTATGATTACTAAAAAGCCTTAGAACTTCTAATAAATCTCAAAAATGTCATATTGGCATTATATGTGTTAAAGTCTTTAGATGAGACATAAGGATATCTTTTCCAACTACTCTTGACCCTCATTTTCTTTATTTCCTCCGTGACATGCTTCAACATGTCTCCTCTATAATTGTTTCCATCACTTCTCTTCAAAGACTTCATCTTTTCTTCCTTTCTCTTCCACGGTTCCCACACTCTTCTTCTCATTTCTTTGCTGAAGCAAAATACTTAGAGAACTTCTTCAAGGCAGCCATAAAAATCAGCCACCATCACCTCCATTTGAGCAAGAATTTCAGTCATACCGAACTAAAGGAACCTGTTTTGAAGCCATTTCAAGCTTCCAACTAACCATAATCCGAGGTTAGAATCTTATGAACAAATTTAGTCTTTCATTTATAAATTTTCTTTTATACTAAAGGATTATTCAAATTTGCGTTCTTAAACCTAAGTATATGTTTGTTGCTATTTTGGAGCATATGTATGAAGTCTAAGTGTATATGCCCTAGACAGAAAATTTATATTGTTAAACTTTATAATACCTCTATGGGCAGTGGTTATTTCTTGAAATTCTAAGATTAAATTAAAATAAATTTTATGAATGTAGTTGTATGTTGTGCTTTAGTTTTAATTGTCCTTATGCACGCCTTAGGATCAAGGGAGTATGGAGCTAACGTTAATTGATTCCAGGATTAAGAGACTGTTGATAAGCTTAAAAGGTAGGGATTCTATTACTCATCTTTTGTGAGGTTTTTATAGAATTAAAATTGATTGTTTTGCTGCAATATATATATATCTATGTTGAACTGATATTATATGTGTATCACATATGAAACTATGACATGGACTCGTCTTGTATTGTACGGCGAGGAACATAATGAATTGACACATGTTATAAATTGAGAAGCATGGTTAGGAAAACTAACTCTATTGATAATGATTCAATATAGAGAAATTGTGAGACATGAAGAGGGCGACGGTTACGTCCTTGGGCATGAATACCCTAAAAGGTAAAATAGGGGGAAGGCGATGACGCTTCCTTGGGTTGAAAGTCCCAGAACACACTGTACAGGAATCGATTTGGTGAGGACTCGGGGCTTGATGTCCCCTCACCGGAACACCCTTGGAATGTTTATAGGGTGATCAAGTGCGCCCATTTGGGTTTCGATGAGTTGAGTGATACTCAATTTAACATGGATACCTAGGAACAATGATGATTGGTAATATTTGTATAAATGTGTAATTATGACACTTGGTAATGATTAACTACGGTATCCATAAGATGTGATCATAATAAACCTCATAATCTGGAATATGATGTAACTTACTAACCATGCAGGTTTTAATGTGGTAATGATAAAAACCTAAAGGTGAGTAATGGCTTTCTCTACTGAGCATAGTGTCGCTCATTCCCTTATGTTTATATCTTTTCAGGACTCACTAAGTGTGAGGTGGCTACGAGAAATATAGTTGAGGAAGCGATGTAACTATATTACATTGGGACTGCTCAATTGTAAAGAATGTTCTTCATGATAATGTAAGCATCAATTGTTACTTTCTGTGACTGTAATTATAATGTGTTGAGGGTTAAAATGATGATGACAACAGTTTATATTATTAAATTTAAGGTGCTACATTAAAACTGTGGTTTATTTGTCGTTTATATTTTTATTTTTGAGTTGAGAGTTTTCATTTAAGTCCCGGGCAAATTTTATTTTTAAGGTTTTACTTTTATTATTTATTTTTATTTTATCTCATTAAAAACTGTTAACCCCCACATAGGGGCGTTACACTTTCGCTCCAGTGTTGATTATCCCTAGCAGTGACGAGCCGTATGAGGTTTATGCGGATGCTTCAGGGCGCGGACTTGGATGCGTGTTGATGCAGCATGGACGTGTGGTTGCGTACGGATCGAGACAGCTACGACCTCACGAGCGGAATTATCCTACTCATGATCTAGAGCTTGCGGCGGTGATTTATGCGCTGAAGATTTGGAGGTGTTACTTGTATGGAGCGTCGTTTCAGGTCTTCTCCGATCACAAGAGTTTGAGGTATTTGTTCACTCAGAGGGATCTCAATTTGAGGCAGCGCAGATGGGTAGAGAATATGGAGGATTATGATTTTGCATTGTAGTATCATCCCGGAAAAGCTAATGTGGTCGCGGACGCGCTTAGCAGGAAATCTTCAGGGATTCTTGCTTGTTTGATTTTTGAGGAGTGGAGCAGGGATGCGACAGTGAGTGAGTATCGGCTACGGTATCATGAAGACTGTGATCGTGTTTCGGTGTATCATGTGGAAGCGACTCCAGCTCTTGTTCGGATGGTGAAGCAAAGTCAGTGGCAGGATCGACATTTGTAGGGGATTTGGTCGCGGATTCAGAACGGGGAGCAGTTTGAAGAATGGAGCGTGCATGCAGATGGATCGTTGTACTTCTGGGAGCGTCTTGCAGTTCCAGTTATCGCCGAGGTGACGAAAGCCGTTCTAGATGAAGCTCATAGGTCTCAGTTCGCTATTCATCCAGGGAGCACCAAGATGTATCGTGATTTGAAGAGACAGTATTGGTGGAGAGGCATGAAGAAAGATGTTCGCGAGTATGTGGCCAAGTGTTCGACGTGTCTTCAGGTGAAAGCCGAGCATCAGAAGCCTGCAGGTCAGCTTCAGCCGCTTCCTATTCCAGGGTGGAAATGGGAGCATGTGACGTGGATTTTCTCACAGGTTTGTCGAGGACGGAGCAGCGGCACGATGCAGTTTGGGTTGTGGTCGACAGGTTGACAAAATCGGCACATTTCATTCCGTTTAGGTCGACGTGTTCTAGGAAGGTTCTCGGGGAGTTGTATATGCAGAACATTGTGAGGTTGTATGGAGTTCCTTTGTCCATCACCTCTGATCGAGACACCAGGTTTAATGCTAAGTACTGGAGGAGTTTTCAGGAGGCTTTAGGTACGGATTTGAACTTCAGTACGACGTTTCATCCTCAGACTGATGGGCAGTCTGAGCGGGTTATTCAGGTTCTCGAGGATATGTTGCGTGCCTATGCGTTGGACTTCAGCGGGAACTGGAAGCAATGTTTGCATTTGGCGGAGTTTGTGTACAACAATAGCTATCAGGCGAGTATCGGTATGGCACCGTTTGAGGCATTGTATGGGCGACCGTGTCGGTCACCTGTATGTTGGGCCGAGCCAGAAGATAGAGTTATTCTTGGGCCGGATGAGATTCGTGATAGTAACGAGAAAGTCACGGTGATTCGAGATCGGTTGAGGGCAGCTCAGAGTCGGCAGAAGAGTTAGGCGGATAGGAGACGTAGACCTTTAGAGTTCGCGGTTGGAGATTTCGTTCTCTTGAGGGTATCACCTCGTAAGGGAACTATGCGGTTCGGGTTGAGTGGAAAGCTCGCACCGAGGTATATTGTGCCGTTCGAGATCACTCAGCGTGTTGGTGTGGTCGCTTATAGGCTTGATCTTCCGCCTGAACTTTCTCACGTTCATGATGTATTTCATGTGTCGATGCTTATAAAGTGTCCACCTGAGCAGGGTAAGATAGTTTCGTTCCGCGATGTGCAGGTTCAGGAGGATACGACGTACGAAGAAGTGCCGATTCAGATCATCGACCGAAAAGTGATTAGCTTGCGTCGTCGTGAAATACCGTTGGTAAAGGTCGTGTGGCAGCATCATGGGGTTGATGAAGCCACTTGGGAACTAGAGTCGAGTATGCGGGAATTGTATCCACATTTGTTTTGGTTTTTAGATGAGTTATAAATTTCGAGGGCGAAATTTCTTTTAGGGTGGAGACTTGTAACGCCCCGAAATTTATTCAATGTTAGTGTAATATAAATGATGAATTAGTGTGCCATAGTTAATGTTTTAACATTAATTAGATTATTTGGTGGGATTTTGAATTTTTGGTTGTTTTGTTAAATTGATGTGTTCAAATGATTTCTTATTGTTTTAAAATGATGTTTTGAGTTTTAAAACACAACAATTTGTAAATTGTTAAAAATATTCCGTTTTACAAAACCGTGGGTGGCACATGGTTTTCGCACAGTAAAACCGCCCACCGATTTTCTCTATTTATTTCATTTTTCCCTCCCCTCTCCTCACACTCTCACGAATCTCTCTCTCTCCTCTCATTCTCTCCCGTGAGCTCTCTTCCCTCTCTCTTTCTCGGCAATCTCTCTCTCTCTCTATCTCTCTCAAAAATTTTGAAACCAAATTCGAGTCCAAGCTTCGGGTTAGCAAGGAGGAAGCTCGGGGACGTGATTCGGCAACCGAGAACGCGGATTGAAGCTTCGATTCGAGGTTAGATTCAAAATTTCTAAACTTTTTACAAAATTTTCAATTTTGTGCGTTTTTGAAATCTAGGGTTGTTTAAGCTTAGAAAACCGTAGATTTGAGTTAAATGAACTTAGAACAACTAGAATCTAAGCTTAGATTGAAGAAAAACGGATTGAATTCAAGATTTTTCATTTTTCTCCTCATTTTCTCATCTTCGGATTTTTGAGGATTTCGAGTTTAAATCTTGTTTAAATGAGTTCAAACATATTCTAGAATGTTTTTCTATCAACTATGATTGTTTTTCATGCCTGGGATTTGAGAAAAACAAGTTAGAATTAAGATTTGAATTTTGGGGATCGAGAAACCTGTGGCTGGGATTTCTGGATTTTTCCAGTTCGGCAGGCCGGAGTGAGGATCGGCAGGCCGGTGTTCTTCCGACCGGCAGGCCGAACCTGGGGAAGTGTTCGGCCGACCGAACTTTGCTTCCGGCAGGCCGAACTGTGCAGTTCGGCAAGCCGAAGCAAGGAGTCCGGCAGGCCGACCGAGGCATGGAAAATTTTGTGATTTTTCACCCGTTTTCACTGTTTTGAACCCTGATTTAAATCCCAACCTTATAGAATGATTTTGATGATACAAATAGCACACTAGGACATCATGAAATGGTTTAGTAACATAGAATGTCTCGAACTAGATATTGATCGACTTAGTTTGTATCTAGGATCGTTCGTGGTTCCGTGGAGCTAACGTATAGCGGACCGAGATTACGGTGTGTGGTACCGGCACGAGTATTGAGGTAGGACTTCTATCCTATTTCTTTGGTAGCCTGATTTTGAAATGATTTGGTTTTGAAAAGGATTTTTATTTAAAATGTTTTCAACGGTGTTTGAAAATGGATTTATCGGCTATATTTTAATATACCGTGATCTGAAATGAACTTCATAATAAATGTAATTGACAACACCGGTAATTGGGTTTTGAATGATAATGATAATAAACACATAGGCATGATGCCATATCAGAGATCGGGTCATGTAGCGATCGACCTTGGGGGCAGGTCCCAAAACCCAACTGCGCCACTACGGTGGTGATGTCATGGTTTGCCTAGGTAAAAGAAAAATGGTGTTTTTGATTGTGCGAGTAGACTGTTCTGGGTCAAGACGGCTCTACTCAAATTATTTATTTATTTATTTATTTAAGTTTCCTTTTGAGTAACTCTTAAATAATGATATGTTTATTTGCATTAAATTATTTTATAAAACATAGTCCTACTGAGCCTTTCGCTCACGTTTTATTGTTTTAAATTTTCCCCCACTAGGTGGTTTCCTATTTAGGTTTGGAGAGGATTCTTCGGACCGAACTCAAGAGCAATAGGAGGATTGATTTATATTTCGTATTATTTAATCAAGGCATGTAAGAGTTAACTTTATTTGTACTCAGACTGTGATTGTATTTATGATATTGTCAGACCCATGTGTGTGCACAAGTTGTGGGTTGTGAAACCCATACTCGCGATTCTTAATTAATTTTTATTACTTGCTTAATGTTTATAAATTCTTTTATAAAAATGTGGTGAAAATCTTCTTATGTCTCACTTAATTTAATCCTTAAACCATTGGTTTTAATTAAATTCTCTTTTAATCAATCTAAATAATCCGTCACGTCACCTCCCGTACTCCGGGGCATGACAGAGTACAGTTGGAATTACATTTTATGATTTCAACCAAAGTTGCAAAAGTTTTTTTCTTACAACATTTAAACCAAGAACTAGTTATAATTACAAAATGTAATTCTTTTACCATGTTCCTAAACAGGTTGCAATAAATTAATTAAGAAAGATGCAGGCATAAAGGATCAACATCCTGAGTAATTTTTTTTTTAACAAGTTAAAACTTAAAAAGAATATTTTTTTTATAGGAGGGATAAACCCTGGATGCATGGATATGGCTCACTCTTTCTCTAGGCATGTATCCTACATGCTAGTCCAAATCTCATGGTATCATTTAATAAGGTTCCAATGGTGTTACAACATGGAACCCCAAATATTCTTTTGGTTCCTCTATTTCCCATTGTATACCAAAAATTTCCTTTTGGTTCCTCAACTTTAAATCCCGTGCGTAAGAGGGTCATAAAGGAACAATCGCTTCAAAAAAGTTATCAAAGTTGCGAATGTTACAATTTTAACTTGACTCTTTTCAATTACCATGTTTCAGAAGATTTTTTGAGGGAAACAAAAAGAAAAAAAAAAAGAGAGAACGGAATGAACTAATTGGAGTTGAACCGATTTCTGCTGGCTCTTGCTGGCATCAGAAGCAACATATGAATCCGTGGTGATTGGAGTTGAACCTGGACTTATTTTTTTCTGATTTGAGCTAATCGTATTTAAGCTCAACAATCAGAGATACAACACAAGACCCTTTACAAAAGATAGGAAAAACCCTAATTAATCTGTTTTGGATTCTAAATGAGATTTCACATAAAATAAATAGACTAAAAAAGATGAGACAACAACCTACTCTACATTATTTTACAGATTCCAAAAGAGCGACTTTCCTTTAGAATGATCCATTCCAGGTATAATAAAGTCCTTTCCACAGAGAAATTAGCCTCAACAGATGATTTTCTCTCAACCTACAAATTGATTCACCCAAATTGATAGCATTAACCCCCAGTTTACTAGTAAAGAAATCACTCAACAGCACAAAAAGAAATAATAAAGAGATCGGCTTCCAAACTTGTTACCTTCAAAGCAGGTACTCCTCATCCATGTCTTGGTGCATCCTCGTGCAGAGATGCCGTTCTCACATTGGGATCATCCTGCCATGGAAAATGAAGTCGCGTTGTGAGAAAGCACTGTAGGTACAAACCAATTCTAAGAAGCTATAAAATATCACATCTAGCTAACGAACCCGAATACCATAAGTGAAACCAGCTGGCGCTCGGAAAAAATCCATTTGTCCCTGCAAGCATGATCCAACAATGTGTTAGACGCCACCAACTACCACAGCATCATGGCCTCAAAATTTGGAATAGCATTACAAAATACCATACCAGCCCATGTACGCTTTGCTGAGCGCTGTAATATCCATCATGGCTAGAAGCTATTGAGTTTAACTGTCCCTAAAATGATTCAAACCAAAATATTAAAATCACATGATTGGCAATTGTTATGCTTTTTTTTTTCTTTTTGGTAATCAACATGCTTCTTTGGTCATAAATATTATCATAAAAAATGACTCACAAGCCCCTGAATCGTTTGTTGACTACCATAATAATTATCCCGTGTTGGTGCCATCAAGTTCAACTGTATCTTGCAAGGAAAAGGGGTAAGATTGCTTATCAGGTTTATCGGTGTAAATAAAGCATACTGTTATATGCATATTCATTCAACTATTCACCATACCATTCCTGGCACGCTCGGTTGTGCACTATAATAGCCATCAAGGGTTACAGCTCTAGAGTTTAACTTGTCCTGCAAAAGATATTCCAATTAGAAAATACCATTCCCAATTGTAAAACTAATTGAAATGCACATTATCTACGACCAAAGGCCAAGTATTCAGAAAATAGGACAAACCATCTGTTGGAAGCTGTCTTGTGTTCCAACAGTAATAACATCTGGCTCAAAACTCACCTGAAAATAAAGGATGTCATTATGAACAGCTAACAAGAATATAACATATTTGGCCCCAAAATTGAAAAACAAAAATTTATATGAGTTAGCCAGCAAACCTTTCTTTTCTTAGCTGGGGTTTTTTTTTTAGCTGTCTTGCCAATACTTTTGCTTTGGGTATCCTCTTCAATGCACAGTATGCCATGAGTGGCTGAAGTACCGGCTTCTGCAAGACTTCTAGTAGAATTATTCACATTCATGCAATTTCCAAAAGCGTTATCTAGTGCACGGCAAGCAAGACTATAACTCTCTTGTGACAGAGATCCTTCTTCACTCAATTTCATCGCCCGTTGACATAAATCATTGTACCGCTGCACCCTAGATTGTACTTGGTCAGATTCTTCTCCAGTCAAATGCCTGCTCTTTGCATCTTTTGTCCATCGTTTTAAAATATATTGGGCTGGGATGGTAGACATGCCACAAATTTGGAGAACAATCAGAGCATGTCTGCAAAGATAACCTTTGTATTCAAATAACCAGCACAAACAAGAAACTTCCAATTTCATCTCATTCCATGAAACAAGGAAGTCTTGGTTCTTTTCAAAATCTTGAACTCGGAATACAAAGATCATCTCATCTTGTCTTTCCTTCTTAGGATGACAAGCAACCGCACCCACAACCTCAACTTGAAATCTCTTAAACACAGCATTTGAATATACCACAGCAGCACTTTTCTCGAAAGGGGAAGGAGATCTTAATGTGGGCTGCTTGTTCCACGTGTCAGAATCTGCCTTGGCTTCCTCTTCGTATCTGTCTTGTAAAATTGTTTCATATTGTTTTAGGAACTCTTGAACAGTGGTCTTCTTGTGCACGTACTTGTCAAAGTAGTTGTTTACACTCTCAGATCGTTGTACAGTAGACATCCCAGCCAAAACAGCATCCCTCGTGAATGTTGGAACCCATTGTTTTCTATCTTCATACAATGAATGAACACATTCGTCATCTTTGAGTTCAAATTTATCAATAATTTTCCACCACCTCTTTTCAAATTCTTCGACTGTCCATGACCTGTAAATGCACTTTTCAAATTTTGCCATGAAATTTTCATGCCGTTTGATTACATGACCAAGATTTTCAGTAATCTTCCCCAATATGTGCCATAAACAAAAGCAATGATGAACGCTAGGAAACACCTGTGAAATGACTGATTTCATCACTCTGTCATGGTCACTTATTATTATCTTTGGTGCTTGACCACCCATTGCATTCAACCATGTCTGCATCAACCAAGAGTATGTCAATGTGCTTTCATCTGACAACAAAGCACATCCAAGCAACATGAATTGATAATGTTGATTCACTCCAATAAACAGAGCAAGAGGCATCTTATATTTATTTCTAATATAGGTGGTATCGAAGGACACCACATCGCTGAAATTGGTGTAGTCATGCCTGCTTTTGGCATCAACCCAGAACAAGTTTTTGAGACGTTGATCTTCCCCCAAATCTATTGCATAGAAGAAGTTAGCATTCACATTCTGCATCTGTGTGAAAAAATCCAGCAAAAACTTCAAATCTCCTGCCTCTAATGCAAAATTTCGACCTTTATCAAAAGGATTTTTGGAGTCATTTTTCAGACCAACCACATTTTTGTATTCAGCAAATTGCCTAGCCATGGCAGCATACATCTTTCTTGTCTGTTCACTAACAGCTTGTGCTGGTAACAGTTCGTGGTTATGCTCCTTTATAAAATTATGTATAACCCATTTACCATCTGGCCTCCTCTTCACATGCATGCTAGCTTTACAGTCTGTCTTTGAACGTGATCGTCGACCAGTTGCATTTTCTGGGTCTTGTTTGGTTTGCCTGGAGCGCGCTCTATTAAAGGATTTTTCATACTCACGCTTGGTCCCATATCTGGAACAAGCAAACTTTGCATCAATGAATTCTCTTGATGTCTTTGACCGCCGGCTGTTTTGGATTGCGGTGTTAAATCCCATAGACCGGGCATACTCCTGATAGAAAGAATAAGCCTCCCCATGTGATTCAAATTCCATACCGGATAGCGGTTCAAGATTTGTATCCTCTTTAAAGACTACCGCATTGGTCGTGGGAGAATTCAAATCCCCACCACCTTCAGCCCGCACTTCATCTCCCATCTCAACCATACTTCCAGTCATAATATCTCCATTATGCAGTTTCTCTTCAGCATCTAACATATTATCAATGGCAGTTGGTTCTTCACCATCTTTGTCATGCCCACCAGAAGGCAGCCTGAGATCTATGTCCATGATGAAAATAATTTCGCTCGAGGTAGTGATTTAGGGATACCTGAAAAGTGGACAGACAATCAATGCAAGAAATTGTAGAACTTAAAAAGGGGGGGAAATCAGATAATGTCATCCCATCAAAAGAAGCATTGCTCTCTCCTGAGTCTCTTCTCACAATAAGAACAGCAAGACATTGATTCATCTCAGCAAACTTATGCACCCAGATAACAACTATCCAGGAGAAACTAATATGACCAAAACCAAGCCAAATAATGTAGACAGTCTGTAACCATATTGCCATATAGTGACACTGCAACTCCTAACACACAGGATTACAGTTAATTTAACAAAGGGTTGAAATATACTTCTTGATATTTTGACAAATCACATAACTAGGTTAGGACCACTAATAACTGTGTATATCCATGCAAAAAGGTATGTCCCAAAAAGTTTCATGTTAA
This sequence comes from Artocarpus heterophyllus, assembly GCA_025403435.1. Classification (NCBI taxonomy): domain Eukaryota; kingdom Viridiplantae; phylum Streptophyta; class Magnoliopsida; order Rosales; family Moraceae; genus Artocarpus; species Artocarpus heterophyllus. The sequence goes on along the minus strand of CM046348.1, from coordinate 33,402,404 downwards.
AATTAGATACCTATGACCAAGTCAGCAGAAATTATTACATGCCAATAATAAATGGCAATAGAATTTCCCCTCTTTTCATTCATCTTATTAGGTGATGTCAAAAAGTTAAATGGCAATTAAACCTAATGATTTAGCTATAAGATATAAACGAAAAATTAGAAACCGCTTATTTATTAATCCAAGCAAACACATGATACTAAATAAAATTTCCCAGTGACAAGTAGTTTGTAAGTATCTGGAAAATCAGGCTCATTCAAAAATATTTCCTACAACACAAAGACAATCAATAGCTGAAAAAAGAGGACCCTCACTCTCTGCACTTCATTTATGATTAAGCATGCATTATCCACATCCCAACTTCATGTCTACAAATTTGCTTTTTAGTCCTTTCTTTCTTTTCTTCTCCTGTACCTTAATGCAGCTTGTGGGGTCAAACTAGGGATAAAAGGCCAAGCATAAAAAACAATCAACTGTCTGTAGTTCAAGTAGGAAAATTCTTGAACTTTTGTTGTAAATACTTTTGCTTAACGTATAACTTTATCAAATTGACTAACCTAAGCTATATGAAGCCTTAAAAAAAAAAAAAAAAAAAAAAGAGAGGCATGTGGACAATACAGGGATAAAAAAAAATTGTACTTTCCATTTGCCTTTTTTTTTTCCGTTTATTTCACTTGTTCTCAAGTTCGAGTGGGAAATTCTTACGTTTATTTCACTTGTTCTCAAGTTCGAGTGGGAAATTCTTAAACTTCCGTCATATATACTTTGCTTAACATTTAACTTTTTCCATTGACTGACCTGAGCTATATGCAGCCTTAATCATGAACTTACATGCAAATAAATTTGCAGCAATAATGAGCAAGGGACATTAGGGGAAAAATGCAGCTTCTTTTTTTTATTATTTTCTTAACTCGGGCTCTTAGTTTTTCACATTTTTGTGATCTTTTTTAGTTTCATGTGGACTTCCTGTCCTCTTTACTTTGTACTTCATTGGTCATTTTGCCTTAATGAGGTTTTGTTTTCTTCTCCCCCCAAAAAAAAAAGCCCTAATGTCCATTCCAAATTATCTTCTGTACTAAAAGCAGCACTATATGTCACTGTCAATGTGCATTTCATCTTTGGGTCTCCTCACCATGGGAAAGTATCAACAGCCACAGAACAAAAAAGCTTTCAGAAACCTATATAGCATATCTGGATTTCCTTTTGCAATAAATTTTTAGGTCACAAAGGATATTTAATCTTTAAAAAAAATTCCAAGTTCAATATTTAAGGTTCAAAACATTCCTCTGCTGTCCGACACTTACACATAACAAAAATGCGGAGATGAAATTCACCAACAATTTACGATTTGGTATCGAAATCGACTTCATTATCCAAAACATTGGCTGATCCTTATCCTTGCATCTCAAACAAAATCTTCAAACAGATAAATAAAATAAAAGGGAAAACATTTAATAAATAGATGAGTAAATTGCATTGTTGCACCTTGAACTATTCATTTTTGCACAATGCACTTAGAACTTTCAATCTTGGCAGAATGCACCCCGAACTTTGAAATCAATGGCAATTGAAGTCCAATAACTACTTTTAATTTCTGTTCGGTACTCTTTTTCACATGTTGAGCTTTAATTTTTTTCTTAAAATGAAAAACTCTAATCTCAAAGAAATTCATGTGCGAATCTTGTGACCAAAATTGTCCATGCTTTTAAGGCTCGTTAACTATTGGACCTTAATTGCCAATGATTTTAAAATTCATAGTGCATTTTGCTATGAATAAAAGTCCGGGGCGCATTATGCAAAAACCGTATAGTTTGAGGTACAACAATGCAATTTACCCTAAATAGAAAATATGCAACATCAACAATGCTACAGAATCCTCAAACATTCATATTCAAGAACAAGATTAGAATTCACAATATAAGTATGGTTTTCATCTTCCATATCTCTATCTTATATGACAAAATTTTTCAACTTTAGTTAAAAATAAAAAATAAAAAAATCACACAAATAGTGCATTAAAGCACTAGTCTACTTGAATTAGCAAAGTTTGGCTCAACCCAGTTCACTAACTTAGCTAATGAACAAAAACATAAAGATTCTATATGCAATTAAATGCAAGCCATATTTACATACATGTATACTTCAAAATACATACACGGACATACACACACATATAAATACACATCAAAACACTACATTGCTATCCATTTTCCAAGTTACACAACACCCATAACCTTAACTTAAAACAAAAAAGGCAATATAATATGAAAAATAATCACTCATAACTTTTCTGTTTTTCTGTTTCAAATTTATTATGCAAAATCAACCAAAACTCCCAACACACCAACAATCACGAGTTTAGGCCGCGAAAATCACCACGCGCAAATAACACGAAAATGAAACAGAAACAGAAAAAAAATAAAAAGGAAAAGGAAAGATTCCGTTTCATTTCCTCGGAAAAAAACAGAAGGAAACGCAGAAATTTGAGGATAGAGAGAGCACCGGAGTTTGGAGATGGGGCTCTCGATCTGAGACGCACCGAGAGAAGATCTCCCACGCGAGGGGGACGAGCGAGTGGGCCGTACGGATCTCTTCTTCTTTCGTTCTTTGTTTTTTTTCCCCAATTACTATCTGTTTAGGGTTTCGAAAAAACTTGTCTTCTCAATCTGACTCTCGCCTCCGAGCGTCGCTCTCTCTCGCCTTTTCCTGTTTGCTTTAGCTTCATCCGCAGTGGCGATCACGCGCGGAGGGCGTGGCGCACGACTAGGGGTGTTTGTGTAAATTCGAAGAGGGTGGACTGAGCTGGCACTGGATGGTCGTGTTTGGTAATGGGAACAGGGAAGGCGCGTGGAGCGCCTGGCTGACTCAATTATTGTCTTCTCTTAATTTGTTTTACCTTTAACTAATTTGGGATTAATTTTGATGCTAATAATTTCTTATCTCCTCGTTAAGGTTGATGATCGATTTGGCTTTCAATTTTTTTTGTAAGATTAAAGAAAATAGGGCCCAAGACATGTTGCTCTAGTGGTAGGGGGAAAGGTTCGATTATATCACAAAAAAGAGAAAATATGGATAAATTTATAGGTGGTTTATGAATAATTTTTTAGCTTCAGAATTAGTTCTTGTGATCAATTTTGTCTCACTATGAACTAAAAAAAAATCTCACAAATAGTCTTTATATTGAATTTGTTTTCTTTCTTTCTTTATTTTTTTAAAACTTGGTGGAGCTATACGTGCAATCACTATATTCTTTCTTTATGAATAGTCCTTATATTGAAATTTGTAAAAACTAAAAAGCATATGCTAAAATTAGTTATTTCGTTAAACAAATATATTACAAAACATTAAATAGGTGAAAATGTACTAGATATGTACTCTCTAAACTTAAAAAAGTAAGAATATAACCAAAGTAAGGATCTTATCTTTTTAATTTTTTTACAATACATGAAACAATATTACAAAATAATCATGCCATAGTGCATTGCTAATTAGGTTTGCAGCTAATTGCTTTAACTCCATTTTAGACAACTTTGTTTCTTAATTTGGTGCTAAAAGATTTCAAAATTTCTTACTTGAATTTTGGACGCGTTGTGTTTCAACATTTTTGTTTAAAAAGTTTTTTGAATAAATTTTTTTTGTAATTTTGATTTTTTTTTCACAAATCTGATTTTTTTACTTAAGAAAACTAAAGTGACGTATTAGTAGGAGTGTAAATAAGTTTTTTTTTAGGAAGAAATAGGTTAAACAGGTATAATAGTAAAGAATTTATGAAAATATAAATCTTAAAATTTATTATTATGACGTATAATAATAGATTTAGGACATTTATTAATATGGTGAGACAAAATATGCTCACTTCAATAATTATCGAAGTTACATATTTGAATAGATATATTAAAAAAAGCGTCTAATAGGTTAGCAAATGAACTAATATTCGCATTTTTTTAGTTTGAGGATTGCACATTTAATACAACTTCACATATTTTTAATGTTTTCTTATATTTATTTAATAATATAATTAATTTTTACATTTTTTAATTTAAGGATAAATATTGTACAAATTATAACATGTAAGGACTATTTATAGGAAGGGCATATACTTCAATAAACTTTTACGAGACAAAGTTCTTTCCATCCAGAACATAACAAATGGATCATTTACGAGACAATTTTTTAGTGCAAGGACTACCTTCTACAACGTAATACATAAGCACTCTATTTTCATTTTTTTTTTAATACAAGACAACTATTTGGATTATTGGGTTATGCCTCATATAGCTAGTGTGCTTTTGTAATCGCTGCATCCAAAGAAAATTAAATCATAATTAAAATAAAAAAAGTATGCAAAATATACAATTTATAATACAAATCTGATAATTGAAAAAGAATACCCTACAAATAGTACAATATTTTTTAAGATAGTTGGTATGGATACCGCTGCAAAAATGGTTCTGCTGTAAATTATATGTTTTGAAGTATGTCACATTAAAGAAAACTATCTACTTTACTATGGTGTGTAATATAAATAGAACAAGTATTATAAATACTTTTTGGAACAAAGTTGTATTTATAAAACAGATTGTTATAAGATTAAAAGTTGTTAAAAATTTGTGTGCACTTTTTCATATCTTAATTAAGGTTAAAACAACGTTAAGTAATGGACCAAAAAGTTAGGTTGTTATAGAACCAATGCAAAACTCTTTGCAATTTAATTCAAAACTTTTAAATTGGATTGAGCAGATCGATCTCACAGATACACGGATTTTGTGAACACCTCTACTTTTAGAGAAGTGGCTAACAAATGTGCCACGTGGCATGGCGCGGTTGGCTTCAAAGCTATTGGAGTCCACTAGAACATGCCCTTGTCGACGTTGAGGTGTACACACAAATCTGATTACACCTGGGGGTTGGCCTGACAGCCTAAAGCGCGACTTTTGGATTCTTTAGCTTCTCACGCGTGGGTCTTTGCTTCAGACATTTGAAATTAGAATTTTACCTGTAATGACTGAGAAAAATCTTAAAATTAAATAATGTAATTTACATATTTAAATCAAGGATTTTCCTCAACACATTATGTATGAATTTCGTGAGTAAAGAATTTATGGAATTAATATACGAATATTTCAAAAATTCTATAATGGATTCTATAGTTAAGTTAATTAACTATCGAAATTTAATAAGTTAATTGATAAATTCAACCGTTACTATGACGGAAGAATTTATCTGTAAAGAACTTGAGAATTTAATTATGAGAAGTTTCGAGTATAATATTAAGTTAGCAATGTATCAAAAAACACTCTAATGCAAATTAATCCTTAATTATCAAATTAGTCAAAAATGAAGCTACGCGAGTAGCCGTAATGACAGAAAATACTATGCAAACTCTAATAGTGACACTGTTAAAAACTATATCATTACAGAGTTTAGATACTGAAAAATCACATTTGGATTTTTATTAAGTTTAAAATTAATTTTAGACTTAATGCAGTCAAAAACAAATACGCAATTAAATTTTGATTGTTATCGGTTCATACTGCGATCAGTGTATCACAGTATTTGAAAAATAAAGAAGACCTATCAGGCAATAAAATTTTCTGTTAGTTAAGTTAGTTATTACTGACAGTATAAAATTTATCTACTTAAATATTTCTTACAAGAAAGGCCAAAGTACCCATAAAATGTGCTTCCAATATCATCATTGTACTTTAAGTAATCAATTAAGCCTTACCTAACACTCCACTCCACGTCATGATGGCGCCAACCTTGGAGATTAGTTAGTCTAGTTTAAGTCAAAAATATTGTCTTGTTTCCCACTTGTCCACCGAGTAAGTCATAAAGGAAGAAAAAAGGAAAAAGCTTGCTTTGTCTTGTTTCCCACATGTCCACCGAGTGAGCTTGCTTCCAAGAAAAAGAAAACTTTTCTCTCCATTTGTTTTAAGTCCCACCACCAAATCAAGAAGTCAAAAAGCTATGGACACTTTCTCTCCATTTATTTTTCTCTTTTCTCCACTTCTACCGAACAACCCAACCTCCAAAAGAAAGAAAAAAAAATTGTTGTATGATCACTTGTCTCCACTTGACTTCAAGCTCCTCCACCGATTCACCAAGTCAAAAGATTAAAATTTAAAATTTTCCCACTTCCATGCCTTCCACCGAGTGGTCTTAGAATCACAAAGAAAAAAAAAAGAAAAAAGAAGTTGTTTTGTCTCCACTTGCTTCACCAAGTAAGCAAGTCACAAAGAAGAAGTAGGAAAAGAAGGAGGTGGTGAAAGATATTGTTCAAGGTATTATCTATACCATTTCTTTCCCTTTTATTTTTCCTTAGCAAAGAAAGGAAAAATGTTGATTGAATAGCTTTTATGTGATAGCCAAGGCAAGTTAGATTTTTACATGATAAAGTTTTGATTTAGTGTTGGTTCAAGAAGAGGAAAAGAGAGGAGATATAAGTTTTAAGATCAACCAACCAAGGATAGTCATCAAGGGTAAGTAATCTAAACCTTTCCTTAAATTTTTTTTAGGTTAAAGTTCATAATTTTATGAGAGAGTTGATGATTGGGTGAGAAAATGGGTTGTAATAATTATTTTTGTGTGATTAGCATGACTAGTGTTTGTATGTGATGTAAAAAGTTAGTATGGTATGTTAGAGTTATGTTTTGTACAAGTTTTAGTTTGTAGAAAAATTTTCCACAAACTTTGAACGTGTAAATAGAGGCTTTAGAATCGATTTTTAAAACTTTACCGAACACGAGACTTATAGTTTTCGTCGTTTTGTGCAAAATCCCGTGACTGTGAAAAAACACAGTTTTGACTCTAAATAGGCCTACCCAACAATTTTTATGGACTGCCTAAACAGTCCCCAAAAACTGCCAAAAAGGCAGCCCAAAAAAACTGCCTGATGCAGTTTATTGAAACTGCCCAAAAGTGCTGGAACTGTTTTGCCAATTTCGAACCATTTTGAGTCCCATTTTTATATTTCACAAAACACAGAAGTTTTAGATTTTTACGAGACAAACAACTTTTGTGAAGAAATTTTTTTCAAAATCTGCCTCTAAAATACAGTTATTGGTAGTTTTCTAAAACAGTCCAAAAAACTACATTTTCGCGTAGAAAAATGTTTTTAAGTTTCGGGTCGTTTCGAGACCGCATTACAATTTTTCCAAACATAAAAGTTTAAGTTTGCAACAAAATGGAGAAATTTTGTGAAATACTGCTTTTAAATTGGACTTTAAATTGGACATATAAAAATAGTCAAAACTTTTAATTGGTAAGAATTTCAAAGTTTTAACCAGGAAGCAATTTTGCCAAAGAAAAATGGTAACCGGTACTATAAAAACAACAAGAAAATTACACAAACACACATTTAAAAAAAAAGTGACTTTTACGAGGAAAAACTTTACAAAGAAAATTTGTGTTTAATAAACGATTTCATATAAATCTTCCAAAATTACTCCACCGGTACCAGTTTTTACAAGCAAAGATCGTATGACCTCAAGATTTGACTTTTCATTAAACCAAGAAATTACAGTACTTTTGAAAGGTTATATAAGCTCAAGATTTATTGGGTTAACAATTTCAGGTATTATTTTATGGAGCGATTTTTATTTGAAATTCCAAGTTAAATGGGTAAGAATTCCAAAGATAAACTTTAATTGTTTTCAATTGAACATTATTTCGGCAAGTATAAAATCCCGATACGATAGAACCTTAATGCCACAATGTTAGGCACGGGTTCAATGCCCATTTCAGTCTAAAATGCCATGCGGAACACAATCTATCGGTAAAATTTATATGACATTATGATGTCATTTTTGGGCTTACTAGCTTAAAAATAATTACGAACCCATTATATGGATTTAAAACAAGCCCAATTAGGACTTAAGATAATTTAAAAGTGACTAGTTTAGTTGATTAATGTCTCACGGTATAAATGACAATGGATAATTAATTAATTATTGTGAAATTAATTAATTATCAACATAGATATGAACAAATGGCAATTAAGGAAAAGCTCGAATATTATGAGGATTTAGTAAAATAAATTCTTATAATAGAAATGGGACAACTCATGACTGGTTGATAAAGGAATTTGTGATCTAACAAAATGATCAAATTCTTATGGTTATGCTAAGATTTAATAGCCTAAAAAGGGAAATTCTCACACACTCTTAATGGGTGTTTATACAGATTTATTCAGTAGAGAAAGAGAAACTTTGAATTGATAGGGGAGTCTACTTCACTAATACAGGTAAGTAGGAATCTCGCCTATAGTATGAATAGTTTTAAAAATAAATTAATTTTAAATATTTTCATAAAATTTATGAAAATGCATGATCAGTGATTTGTTACACTGTTATATGTGATGATGTGATGTGTTATGTTATGACATGATGTGAAATGTTATGATGAGGATGATATGATTAATGTGTGATGTATGTAATATATAAATTATGTTGTTTAATCACCTTTAAGTCAAGTATGGTAATGATTTACGATTCATGTATGATTATGATTTACGATCATGAATTACGAAATTGTGATGTTATTATGTAGTGATAAGTCATACTGCATACACACAATAAGACAAGTGAAACTTATAAGACAAGTTAAGGGTGTCGTACCAACCTTCCGACCCACAGGGAGGCTCCATGTTAAAGTAATGAATGATCTTGGTGTCGTTGGGACCTCGTGAACCCTAACTTCCCAAGACTCGTGCGCAACCGGTACGATCACTCGGGCCCAAAGTAAGAAGATAAAGGTACAGTTTAAATAATTAAGCATAAATCAAGTTGATAAGCAAACATAAAATGCTCATGCATATTTTTATTAAAATGATTTTTAATAATGTTTTGCGAGGCTAATTTCTTATTTGCTGAGCGAAAGCTCATTTAAGTATGTTCATGCGGTAGGTAAGAAAAACCTGTCAGCGGCACTTAATGGGCAATGGTGAACGGCGGACGAATGGTGAAGATAGGAATGGATACCGCTCACGCAATATAATATTTTTGCATTATTATTTTACGAATTTATGCATGTTTTATTTTACGAAATTTCGTATGTTTATACCTTACGAAAATTATGTGCATATAAATAAGTAAATAATTTACGTAATTATGCTTTAAAAGTCGAGCTTGTGATTATGCAACCTTGGTCCAAAGGAGTTTAAAGTTTAAAAATGTTGCAATAGATAATGCAACAAATGCCCAAAATTTGTAAGAAAGAAAATTATAAGTTCATTTAGAATTACAAAGGATTTATTGAAGTTTTACATTATGTTAAGAAATGAATTTTATGAATATGTTTTTATGAAGTTATTATGAAAGTTTAAAGAAAAGCTTTAAGAAATTAATATCTTAAACTTAAAAGTTAAGTTATAAGAATTCGTTTGTTATTAAGATTTGAAAAATAGTTATTACTTCCTCTAAGGTTTCATGTTAAGGATTCCACAACAAGAATCCATTTTAAAAAAAAATTATTCCGCAACTTTCTGTACTTTATTCGTAAGTGTATTTAAGTTTATGGACATGTTTAAGTTAAGTGACTGCCACGTAAGGGCGGGTCGTTACATTTCCTATCTTTTTCATCCCCAATTTGCTCAAAATTGACATTTTAGCCCCTATAGCCTAATTTAATACACATCATTGAGACAAAATAAATGTTTTATGGGATAAACAAAATAAAAATTGCTAACACTAAACTAAACTAACTAAAAAAATAGGCATAAAAAATATAAATTAAAATAAAACTAAATTAAATGAAATCAAACAAAATGAAACTTAATGAAATTAAATAAAACCAAAATTACAATAGATTAATCAAAGTTCAAAATTAAATAAAATAACAAAAAATCTCATGAACTAACCTCTTTTTATGGATGAAAAAGTGGTTAAATAACTCTATATGGTAGAATTGTCAAGAAAAAATGTTAAATGAGAATGTAAACATGAAACAAAATTAGAGAGTGATAAAGTATCATATTTGCCCATATGGGTAATTCATGTGCTAATCACATAGAGTTAATTCTATCTATTTGAATAAAAAATTAAAAAATATAGGCAAAATGAGGAGCTTTAAAAGTTCAAGGTAAAATAGTAATTTTTAAAATTTAGGGGATAAAAGTGAGGAGTTTTGAAAATTCAGAACATAAAGTGGTGTTTTTAAAGTTCAAAAGCAAAGTGAGAGAAATCTCAAAGTTTATAATCCATTAATGTTAATAACCCTAAAATATTTTTTAACATGCCTCACCATTTTATTTTTTCCTTTTATTTATCGTTATTATATATTTTTTACATCCTTTAAAATATTATAGGTTAATTACGTAATTATACTTCCTAGTCTTCACTAATTATCAATTTGTCTTTCTGTTTTTAAAAAATATAAGGGTATCCTTTGAATTTAAAAACTAATTTCAATTTTATTTCTATGAATGAAAAAAATAGGCAAAATAATATAACTATCCTTAAACAATTATGAAAATATTTTTATAGATTTAAAAACATTAAAATTGTAAAATAAAACATTATTAAAAAATAAGTTTCATGGCTTTTTTAATCTAATAGTATTTAAAAAAAAAAAACTTCTTAAGAAGAAGAATATATTTTTTAAACAAAGTTAGTCTAATTAAGAGTATGTTTATTTTATTTCCATGTTTTTTATATCAAAAATGTCTGAGAAGAATAAAATTGAAACAAGTTTTTCAAATTTAAATGACAGCTTTGTAGTTTCTAAAAACATAGGGATAAATTGATAAATAATTAAAACTAAAAGGTATAGTTTTATAAGTGTGACACTAAAGTTTGTTTTTATCTTTAGGAAAAGTTCATGTTATCCTATGTTATATCGAAATATGAGTTTGGTACCCTTGTTTTAGAAAATTTCACGCTAATACCTTGATCTTTTAGAAATTTTTTTTAGTACCTGGGAGCCATTTTTTGATATGAAAAGACAAAATTACCTTTTAATCTTCTTGACTGAAGTTTTGAGTAAAAAACCTAAAAATTGAAAAAAAATATTGATTTGAATATTTTTTCTAATTCTTTTTTCCCTCTCACTTTCCTCTGGATCTCTCTCATTACAGATCTAAGAAGCAATGAAAGATATGCGTTTGCAAAATTTTTAACTCTATTAAGTCTTTTTTCTTGTCTTTTAAGATCTAATCTTATTTTCAGAAATTTTATTTATGTTCTTCCAAATATCTCAAATTTAGTTAAAGTTTGTTGAACGAAAATCCAAGTCTAGATTAAACTATATATCTCCAAGATTTTGAGAAAATTCGATTTTTTTCCAAAAAAGTGAGAAGAGAAAAAATGAACTACTTCCTAGACAAGGTAATAGAGCATGTGTTTGACTACATGATGAAGGTGGAGAGTTTTCATCGAGAACTGCTACGTGATCAGCTCGAAGAGGATGGTGGAGAGGTTTCTAGCATTGAAATCTTTGAATTTGAAAGGGAAGCCTCATTTCACAGACTTTAATTTGGTTTCTTATGACTGGGATGGCTTCGTTCTTCCATGGATTGAAGCCCTTACCAGAAGCCGTGTTGCGTTAGAGAAGCTTAGGCTCAAGCTTATGGTTGTCTCTGATGAGAGCTTTGAGATTCTCTCCCAATCCTTTTCCAACTTCAAATCATTGATTCTTGTTAGTTGTGAAGGTTTCACCACCAATGGACTCATTGCTATAGCTGCCAATTGCAGGTTGTTGGAGATTTTGTTTATTTGTGTTTTTTATTAATTGGGTTTTGGAAGTTTCAATTGAAGATAGTGATTATGGAAGAAGTGCTTTTGGTTAGGTTGTTTGATGCTTTGAAGTTCCTGTTGGAAAAATAGTACGCAGCGGAATTTTAAAAATTTTATATCAAAGTATTTTTCAAAACACAAGTTTGACACGCTATATGCATAAATCAACCAGATCTTACTAACCTTTGAATGCCGAAGAACTCCCGCAATCCATGAAGAGAAGTAATGTTCCAGAAGAGCCTCAACCAACTAGTCTTTTTTACTATTCTCTATCCATGATCGGAGTGAGTATGGGCTCACACGTACAGCTCTTACGTACAGCTCTTTTTCCATGTGACTCTCCTTTCTACCAATTGAGAGAACCTAAAGCTAGTATTCGTGATTTGTGAACAAGAGCTCTTAGGGAGTTTTCAGATTCTCACTAGTATAGTATCACTCTTAATCTCTCAATTGATTTAAATAACTTATGAGACTTACTCCCTATTTATAGAGGTTGGGTCTAGGATCAGTCCTTATTAGATAAGGTCTCAAAAAGTCGAATCAAAATCAAATTCGGATCAATATCTAATGAAATTCGCATAAAAACACGTGATCTATTTATCGCGCATTGGTAGGCCGATCTACCCTATCGGCAGGCCAAACTAGAGGATCAACAAGCTAAACTACCGATAAAAAATCTCAACGAATCTTTTATTTTTCACCCGAGATTCTATAGGATAAAGTCTCAGTTTTAATTCAAATAACTCAATAGAGAAGTTATCTAATTAAAACAACTTTATCTAGATAATCTCTAGGAAAATAAATGAATTCCTAACAATTCTACAAGTTTATCTTGACTTAATTTATTCAAAATTAAATCAATTGATAAACAGACAAAAATTATTCTATCTCAATAATTCAACAAGTTTATCTTGAATTAGTTTTGTTACAAAATGAATTCAATCGATAAACAAACATTAATTATTTGATTCTTCCAAATTTCAACCAATCTAATAAATCTGACATAAGTCACCAACTATTGAAAAAGCATGCCGTATCATTGCAGGATTTTGTGAGCTAGCAAAGGGGACCAAATAGACCTATATAGTTCAAGCTCCCGATAATTATGAAAACCAATATCCCAAATATATATTTTATAATTATCAACTCCAACGCTACTCTACTAAAAGCTTGGAGCTACACTCTCAAACTTTATAGAATTACGAAGCCCATATAGCTAAGTCTCCATGACATATCATAGTGTATCATATCCCCATAGGATTACCCATAATCAGCTTAAGGACAAGTTCTGTCTTACCTTCTCGATTATTTTTATCTTACGTTTCATTATCTCACCATCAAAAAACTTACCATCCAAAGACGGTATACTATTCGATTACACCTATATATCCAAATGGTTGAGCGCTCTAGTTTTTCAATTACAGGATAACACATATAAGAGGATATCACTACTCCTAAAGAGGAGCTATCGATTCCATATCTATGAATAACAAGTCTACGCTATCAAGAGTCATCCCTCCAATATACTAGCATGCATACCACTACCAAGAGTCTACGCTAAAGAGGACAAGTTATGTCTTACTTTCTCGATTATTTTTATCTTACGTTTCATTATCTTACCATCGAAAAACTTACCATCCAAAGACGGTATACTATTCGATTACACCTATGTATCCAAATGGTTGAGCGCTCCAGTTTTTTAATTACAGGATAACACATATAAGAGGATCTCACTACTCCTAAAGAGGAGCTATGGATTCCATATCTATGAATAACAAGTCTACGCTACCAAGAGTCATCCCTCCAATATACTAGCATGCATACCACTATTAAAATATAGGTGTCACCCTTTGGTACATCAAAAGACACAAGTCAAGACAATGGGCCCACTATTCATCTCAAGATTAAAATACAATACAAATGATTGTCTAAAGTGAATCAATTTGTCGAGACAGAATTATTAATCCAAATCAATTCACTTTTTGTCCCGATCCAACACATCGTCACCTATGATAATGTGCCAATATTTCTATTCACAGAGTCCACCTCCGATGGTCAAGACAAACCATCTCCCAATAGGGATATAGACAACATGATAATCTTTACATGAATGAAGCACCCAACTTTATTCCCTTGATTGCGGATTTTATGATTTAGACCGTCACCTTAAGAATCGTGTCTTTCGCATAATCTGTCCATCATATGCCCAATTTTAAAGGTTTAGACTGACAGTCTTAGACTATTGTTTGCTTAACATATATTCAACAAATATGAACGTAAAGAGAACAAGATTTGGTATATTGATAATGAATAAATTCTTTATTGATAAAATGTCTCCAAAAACATATTACATTTTTACTCCTTAGGGCATACATGTCAAAAAATCTCCCACTTGCACTAAGTGAGTAAATATGACAAGTATCGCATCCCTATAGCTCCCAGCAAGTGTCTTCCTAAATGGATCAGTTAAATTGTCCTCTGACGCGATTTTGTACACCGTGATATGCCCACCCTCGACGAAGTCCTTTATTACATGATAGTTCCAATCAATATGCTTACTCTTCTTGTGAAATCTTGGTTCCTTAGCATTAGCTATCGCTGCACTGTTATCACAATATAGTGATACCGCTTTATCCATACCAGAAACTACCTTAAGATCTCCAAGGAACTTGCGGAGCCATACTACTTCTTTTGAAGCATCACTAGCTACCACATACTAGGCCTCCATTGTTGAATCCGAAGTGCAATCTTGCTTCACACTTCTCCAACTGATGGCACCGCCGCCCGGAGTAAACACAAAACCCAAAGTCGATTTTCTAGAATCCAAACAGGATTGAAAATCCAAGTTAGTATATCCTAGAAGAGTCAAGTCCTCACCCGAATATACAAGCATATACCCTCGAGTCCTTCTCAGGTACTTGAAAATATGCTTTACAGCAACCTATTGGTTCGGTCCTAGATCCGCCTGAAATCGACTTACAATCCCGACCACATAATAAATATTTGGTCGTGTGCAAAGCATGGCATACATGAGACTACCCATTGCCAAAGCATAAGGCACCTTCTTCATGTATTTTCTTTCTTCCTCAGACTTTGGAGAGTCTTTCTTGGAAAGAGTAATTCCAGACCTAGATGATTACCTACCTTTCTTGGAATCCAGCATTGTAAACCTCCTGAGAATTTTATCTATGTAGCTGGCTTGTGACAAAGCTATCATTTTGTTCTTCCTATCCCGAAAAATTTGAATACCGAGAACAAAATTAGCCTCACCCAAGTCCTTCATGTCAAATTGCTTGGTCAACCATAATTTGACCGATGACAATGCTCTAACGTCATTGCCAATTAGCAGGATGTCATTTGCATAGAGCAGCAGGAAAACCATCTTCCCATCCTTAATGTGTTTGTAAACATATGGCTCATCCATGTTTTGTGAGAACCTATAAGTCTTGATCACCTTATCAAATCTTATGTTCCAAGAACGGGAAGCCTGCTTAAGTCCATAAATTAACTTTAGCAGCTTACAAACTTTACCCTCTTGACCCTTGACCTTGAACCCGTCTGGTTGTTCTATATAAATAGACTCATCAAGATAGCCATTTAGAAAAGTCGTCTTGACATCTATCTGTCAAATCTCGTAATCGAGAGCGGCAGCTATGGACAAGAGAATCCGGATGGACTTAAGCATGGCTACAAGCGAAAAGGTTTTCTCATAATCGATTCCTTCCTTTTGCGTATAACCCTTAGCTACCAGTCTAGCCTTAAAGGTTTCGACCTTTCCATCCACTTATCTTTTCCTCTTGTAGATCTATTTGCACCCTATGGGGTTTTACCCCTTCGGGAAGATCCATAAGCTCCCAGACCTAATTAGTCTCCATGGACTTCATCTCTATGTTCATGGCCTCTGTCTAGAGTTTTGAATCAACATCCTTTATAGCCTTTGTGTAAGTATAAGGATCCTTGTCATGTTCATCTGGTTCAGCCAAGAAGACCTCCCCATTGAACATATACCTCTCAAGTTGACGCCCGATCCTCCCACTACACCAGAACCCCTTAGGTTGTTGTTCAGGTTTGTTTGATTTTTTTACACTGATCGAAACGGTTTCATTTGGAACCTTTGGAGTGATTATATCACTCCTTAACTCCTCAAGCACCACTTTGCTTCAAGGTTTAAAGTCGTCCATGTAACTCTCCTCAAGGAAAGTTGCATTAGTTGAAACCACGACTTTATTTTCCTTTGGGTTATAAAAATAACACCCTTTAGTCCCTTTTGGATATCCTACAAACATGCAAACTTTCGAACATGCTTCCAACTTATTCGCATCCTTAAATAAGACATCAGAAAGAACTCATCAGCCCGAAACCCATTAGAAAATGGGATTCTCCACCTCGATCAAATCGAAGTGCCTTTATGGGTCTACCCAATTGATTTTCCACTTCAGCCCGAAACTCCATGAACTTGTCAAAAGTTTTGCTTTTGTGGTGCATTAGGTACACATACCCATACCTTAAGTAATCATCAATAAAAGTGACAAAGTACTCATACCCTCCTTGTGCCTAGATGTTCATTGGTCTGCAAACATCACTATGCACAAGTTCTAGAACCCCTTCGACTCTATTGCCCTTAGACCTGAATGGTCTTTTGGTCATTTTACCCTCCAAACAAGATTCACATTGAGGTATAGATTTCACCTTTAAGTGACTTAAAGGTCCATCCCTTACCAGCCTTTGAATCCTATTCAGGTTAATATGACCAAGGCGCAAATACCAAAGATAAGTCTTATTAGATTGAGAAGTTTTAAATCTTTTAGAGTTATTATCATTCATCTCAACGTTAAGCAGTAAGTCCATCTTAGGTTTGATAAAATATAGATTATTTTGCATCTATCCAAAATAGATAAAAGATTTGTTTTTATGAATAACCACTTTATCATTAAAAGAAACCAAATAGGAGTCTTTAAATAAATAAGCTACAGAAATTAAATTTCTTTTAAATTTAGGAACATAAAACAATCTTGCAAAATTAAATTCCTATAATTATCAAAATAAAGATGGACGTCTCCCACTGCTTCCGCTAAGACCAAGGATCCATCGTCCATCCGAAGCGTGAAGTCTTCATGTAGCAAACTTCTCGTTTCTTTGAACCTCTGCAGAGAAACACAAACATGATTAGTTGCACCAGAATCTATGACTCAAATGTCACTGGATTCCTCAACCAAACAAGTTTCTAAATACAGAAGATCACACCTACCTCCTTTGGAAAAGAAGTCCCTGCAATGCTTCTTTATGTGCCCGACCTTCCCACAGAAGAAGCACTTAAGCTTCTTCAGGTTCTTCTTCTTCTTTTTCTTGCTCTTGGTGCTAGCAAGAATAGAAGACTTCTCATTCTTGGCCCATTGTTTCCTTCCATTTCAAGAATTGAGATTGGAACCAAATGCAGGCTACCAAATTGGCATCTCCATCCGCAGGAGACTCCCTGATCAGTAGTTCAAACTCCTGTAAATGTTTCATTAATTCTGTTAAGGTCATATCCCGCCTATTGCTCAAATTGAAAGTAGCTATAAATAGAATAAATTCCTTTGAAAGAGTCTCAAAGACCATAGTCATCTGAGTTTCAGCATCGATGTCGGCTCCATTGGTTTGTGCCTCAACGAGGTAACCTATGACCAACATTATGTGCTCCTTTACAGATGTCCTCGGCCTCTATTTATAGTTAAGAAGTTTTCGAAGCACCCCTTGCCACTTTGTTATGGCCTGGCCTTCAAACATGTCTTCTAGATTATCCAAGATCTGCTTAGCAATCTCATAATCCCCGTGTCGAGCCTGCAACACATTATTCATGCTAGCCATAACATAGCAGCGAGCCTGATCATTTGCATCTTTTTAGCAATCGTATGCTTGGAATTGCTCATTAGTGAAATCTCCCGTAGGCTCGGGAGGACAAGGGGTTGTTAGTACAAATGTCAGTTTCTCAAAGGAGAGGACGATATCTAGGTTTCGTTTCCAATCATTATAATTCTCTCCGGTTAATAGGTTTTTGTCAAGTATCGAAGATAAAGTGTTTTAGACATTTTTAATCTACAATAAAGAATCATATACCAAACATAAGCAACATACAATAATAATTTAGTAAGATAACACAATCATGTAAAAATATATAAATGTGTTTATGTGTCAAAACTTTGAAAATATCACAACTTTACAACGATAATTCCCAACTCAGAATTCAACAAGCTCCTAGGGGAGTCATGCCAAATTTAATCAGGAATAAGAATCTCCTCCTGATTAATATATGCCATCCAGGACCCATATGATCCAGCATATATTAATAATTGTTTCTTTGGCTATTAATTCTATTAACATAGCTCCTAAGGGAGGTTAATAATAAAATTAACTTGAGTATATAACTATCGTTTCAATATTTTATCCATGATTTATAATCACCACCTAAGGGTGTGCAATCATAAATTGTGCTAAAATACCTTATCCTCTCGGAGATCCAATCTAGTACATGATTAAAATCCCTTCTTAGGGGTTGGGACCACCATGTTTTTCTTATGGACCAATGATGGAGGCCTTAGGTCTTCTCTTCGAAAATGTTCTCCCACTCAATCTTTTGAAATCAAGGTTTTATTTTAAGAACATGCATGAACAATTTTAATATGAGCGGCACTCCTTATTCTATATGGCATGTTATCAATATACATGGCAGATCATATTATAATGCAAATAAGCAAAGCAATTAAGCAAAGCTACAAGCAAAATAATAATAACCGTAATATTATGGTTTCACCCTAGAGAATAGAAAACAAAGATTACAAGAAAATAATCGAAACATATTATCGATTCTTCATCCTTGAATCCTCAAGCTGTATCTTTCTTCATGTAATGCTCATCCGCAAGTCTTCAATCCCATATGAATTGAATATCCATATTTTTGGTCATATTCAAATTTAATATTTCTCAGAATTGTCCCAAAAATAAAATTAAAACTACATCGAAAACTACACCTTGTCTGAAAAATTTCCAGCTTTATGCCGGCAACCCGATTTGGGTGATCGGCCTGCCGGTGGGTGTCATGACCCATCAGCCTGCCGATCTTCGTCGATCGGCCTGTAGAACTAGAAGTTCGGCCTACTGTCAGAGCCACCTGATTTTTGCCCCACTATCGGCCTGCTGAACCTCACGTCTGGCCTATCGATCTACAACCATCGGCCTGCCAAACTAGAGAGTTCAACATGCCGACCGAGCAAAAATCACCCTTTCCAAAAAATATAACTTTTAATGAAATTCATCAATTTTATTTTCAACAATTCAAAAAACATAAAATTAAAGACTCAGGAAATACATGGGAGCGCCATCATCTATCTTCTAGATATGCTTCTAGATCCGTCTTCTCCAAATAATTATTTAATTATAAAATTCTTACAAAATTAAAATTAAATAATAATTCCTAGACGAAGATGATAGTCCACCATCTAATTGCATAAAAAACCTAGATATACATTTTAATCTCTAAGGAACCATAGCCTGTATAAATTAATTAATTAATAATTAAATAATAATTTAATCAACCATAATTAATAAGCATTCACCATATAATCTATGACAATATATAAAATATATAAAAACCTAGACTGCCAACTCTCTATAAAATTAAATTCAAGCATAGGAAAGATCAAGATCACATAATTTATACATATAGCACAATTACAAACTCGTAAATTTACGTAAAAACAACTACTCTTATACCAATTGCTGAAAAAATAGTACGCAGTGGAATTTTAAAAATTTTATATCATAGTAATTTTCAAAACACAAGTTTGACACGCTATATGCATAAATTAACCAGATCTTACTAACCTTTGAATACCGAAGAACTCCTGCAATCCATGAAAAGAAGTAACGTTCTAGAAGAGCCTCAACCAACTGGTCTTCTTTGCTATTCTTTATCCACGATTAGAGTGAGTGTGGGCTCACACGTACAACTCTTCTTCCAGGTGACTCTCCTTCCAACCAATTAAGAGAACCCAAAGCTAGTGCTCGTGATTTGTGAACAAGAGCTCTTAGAGAGTTTTCAGATTCTCCCTAGTAGAGTATCACTTTTAATCTTCTAATTAATCTAAATAACTTATGAGACTTACTCCCTATTTATAGAAGTTGGGTCTAGGGTCAGTCCTTGTCAGATAAGGTCCCAAAAATTTGAATCAGAATCAAATTCAGATCAATATTTGATGAAATCTGTGTAAAAATACATGATCTATTTATCGCGCATCGGCAGGCCGAACTTGCCCCATCGGCAGGCCGAACTTGAGGATCGGCATGTCGAACTGTCGATAAAAAATCTCAGTAAATCTTTTATTTTCCACCTGAGATTCTATAGGATAAAGTTTCAGTTTTAATTCAAATAACCCTAATAGAGAAGTTATCTAATTAAAACAACTTTATCTAGATAATCTCTAGGAAAATAAATGAATTTCTAACAATTCTACAAGTTTATCTTGATTTAATTTATTCAAAATTAAATCAACTGATAAATTGACAAGAATTATCTGAACCCAATAATTCAACAAGTTTATCTTGAATTAATTTTGTCACAAAATTAATTCAACCGATAAACAGACATGAATTATTTGATTCTTTCAAATGTTAACCAATCTAATAAATCTGACATAAGTCACCAATTATTGAAAAAGCATGCCGTATCATTGCAGGATTTTGTGAGCTAGCAAAGGGGACCAAATAGACCTATATAGTTCAAGCTCCCGATAATTATGAAAACCAATATCCCAAATATATATTTTATAATTATCAACTCCAACGCTACTCTACTAAAAGCTTGGAGCTACACTCTCAAACTTTATAGAATTACGAAGCCCATATAGCTAAGTCTCCATGACATATCATAGTGTATCATATCCCCATAGGATTACCCATAATCAGCTTAAGGACAAGTTCTGTCTTACCTTCTCGATTATTTTTATCTTACGTTTCATTATCTCACCATCAAAAAACTTACCATCCAAAGACGGTATACTATTCGATTACACCTATGTATCCAAATGGTTGAACGCTCCAGTTTTTCAATTACAGGATAACACACATATAAGAGGATATCACTACTTCTAAAAAGGAGCTATGGATTCCATATCTATGAATCACAAGTCTATGCTACTAAGAGTCATGCCTCCAATGTACCGGCATGCATACCACTATTAAAATGTGGTTGTCACCCTTTGGTACATCAAAAGATACAAGTTAAGACAACTGGCCCACTATTTATCTCAAGATTAAGATATAATACAAATGATTGTCTAAAGTGAATCGATTTGTCGAGACAGAATTATTAATACAAATCAATTCACTTTATGTCCTAATCCAACACATCATCGCCTATGATAATGTGCCAATGTTTCTATTCATAGAGTCCACCTCCGATGGTCAAGACAAAGCATCTCCTAATAGGGATATAGATAACATAACAATCTTTACATGAATAAAGTGCCCAACTTTATTCCCTTGATTGCGGATCTTATGATTTAGATCGTCACCTTAAGAATCGTGTCTTCTGCATAATCTATCCATCATATGCCCAATTCTTAAAGGTTTAGACTGATAGTCTCAGACTATTGTTTGCTTAACATACATTCAACAAATATGAACGTAAAGAGGACAAGATTTGATATATTGATAATGAATAAATTCTTTATTGATAAAAATGTCTTTAAAAATATATTACATTTTTACTCCTTAGGGCATACATGTCTAACAGTTCTTATTTTCAACTTAAGGGTTATGTTTGAATTTTGATTTAAATTGGTTGTATTGTATTTAGTAATTACAAATTTCCTATTTTGTACCTCCTCACCAATGTGAAATTTCATTTCTTTTTCTCTTCTTTGGTCTTTTTATTTTGGTTTTTCACTAATTGGGTTTTGTGGGTATCAACTGGAAGTAGTGATTGTGGAAGAAAACCTTTTCATTTGACGAAAGTATACAATGGCCAATTTGTGATATGGGGATAGTAGGATCTATTTGATGTTGTGAATCAAAATTTTGATTTGAACGGGCTGTTCTTTTTTTTTTCTTTTCTAGTTTTTGTGTTTTTTTTTACTCAAAATTTTAGTCCACAAGATGAAAGAGTAATTTTGTCTTTTTGTATCTTGGAAAAGAGCTCCGAGGTACTAAAAAGGATCTGTTTGGTAAATAGATTGGAATTAGTAATTTGATTTAAGTTGTGTTATTTGAATTAGGATTTAAATAGTGATTTGAATTATTATTCGAATTCACATTTGGATGTACATTTAAGTTTTAATCTGAATATGGAATAAAATTAGAATTTGTGTTTGGAGAGGTAGTGAATATAGTTTTTAATTTATTAACAAATCTAATAAAATTTTAATGTTAATGATCCTAAAAAAATACAATATGTATCTTAATTAATTTCTCTCTTCGCTAGGAACACAATAAAAAAAGAATTATCTCGATTGTATATCAAATGAAGAAGTTATGATTTTTTCTTTCAAATATAAGAGAGAATTTTAACTTTTACTATAGCAAAGAGATCCGAGTATCAAGAGTTTAAAGAGGGGTTAGAGGTCAAAAAACTTGGATTCTTTATACTTATTTAATTTAGATTTTGGGGGAAACAAACACATATCTAAAGGATTCTTGATACTCGAATCCAAATTTGAGTTTATTGAGTGCAAAAAATACATGAAACAAACATGCCCAAAATGATTTTCTAAAAGGTCGAGATATCAGCATGAAATTTTTCAAAATAGAAGATACCAAACTCATATTTTAATATAACATTAGATGCTAACGTGAAATCTTCCCTTTTATATTTTTATTTAAACTTTTATTGTTTTGGTTATTTTTCTACTCACGTATCTTTTAAAAAGGTAAAAAAAAAAAGTGCAAGCTTCTAACTAGTCACACTAAAAAGATAAAAAAGTAACATTTGATTTAACTGGAATAGATTTACAAAAAAAGGTAAAAAAATGTACAAGCTTCTAACTAGTCATGCCAAAAAGATAAAAAAGTAACATTGGATTTAACTTGAATAGATTTACAAATAGTTTTCTCCCCTATTTTAATTCGCCTCAACTGCTCTTTCATCCTATTTCATTTTTTTTTATCATATTTGAAACACATTTATTCTTCGCATTGACAAACTATGTGTGGAAGCCAAAAAGGCCAAAGGGAAAAAAAATACAAGTTAATAATTTCGAGACCCACAAGAGAAGGCCCGCAATTAACAAGCTTCTACTTCTCCACTAAAAGCACACCTACTATGCACACATATACATGGAACCCTTACAACTATTTCACATTTTTCTTTCCCAATAAAAAATGAATAGTTTTTTTTTTTTGAATATGAGAAGTATTAAATACCTCACACCTTATTTTTTAAAGCTTATTAAAAAGGTATTTTAAAATGTTTGCAATATTGTACTTTTAAATTTTAACTTCATATCAAATTTCTACGTTTCTTCCTTAAAAAAAAAAAAACTATATTTCTTCCTAAATTGATTTTAAGTTTCATTTGGCAGCTTAGTTGGAACTAATAAGTTCCAATTGCTATAGTATAAAGCTCTTACATGTTACAATATAAAGCAAAAGTTTGATACAGTGTAAGCTTTCACATGCGATAATGTGTTGATTCCAACTTATAGTTTTAATTATGTTACCAAACATTTTATTAATTATTCAAAAACAAACTTGTCTCCTTATATAAGAATTGTAAAGTGATCAACCTAATAAAGAAGATGATAACTGAAATTTCTACAACAAAAATGTTAAAAAAACTTAATCAATAGGTTTTATTTTAAAACGTCATAGATGTATTAGATAATGTCAATTTATATATATATTGATGCAATTTTGATTTCTCAAAAACATGAACACTGCTAGCAGAGATACATATCGTAGAAAGTTTTAAGATACAAAATCATTATTTAAGTAGTTAAAACTTTTGGTATGAAATTAGAATTTAAAATAAAATTTCAAGAACATTAATTAATATATATATATATATATATATTATGAAGTAATTGGCATTGTTATTCTCAAAACTCTTTAATAAATGACAATTTAGTGGATGATCTTTCATTTTGCAATTAACTTCTCAAACTTTTAATTTAGTGGCAAGTGCCACAAACGAAGAAGAATTTGAGAGTAGTTACCCCCCAAATCCACGAACAAAGGAAAAGTTTGGAGTTTTACAAGAAGTGAGATTGTAGATTGACAGTGAGGGAAGTTGTAGACGTTGAATCTACAATTAAATGTCAAAATTCTAGATTGAATTATTTAGGAACTTGGGCCCCCAAATCACCATTAAATGCATTTGTTAGCTCAGGTTGAAATGCAAAATTAGAGTAAAATAAACAAAATAAAGCTGTAATAAAAATGGCACAGAATTTATAGTGGTTCACAATGTAAATAAAGAGCTACGTCCACTGTAATTCACTATAGTGTTCTTGGGTACAGATTACAAGAGAATAAAGAAATGAGAAACCAAATTGGCAGGGCTTCAGTATCTTTTTTTCTATATCCCCCGTACAATAAAGCAGTCTTTCCCTTATATAGAAGACGAAGAAGGATAGTAGCTCCCAACCGTCTGGTGGAGTAGGATAGAGCACCATAAGTAACTACAATAATGGGACACGTGTCGATCGGTGATAGACTATAAGAATCACGCCTCCCCCATGTTTCGGTCTATGACTAGACGTGCTGTAACTGTGTGTTTATGCAGATAACTGTCAGTTTGAGATGATCGATCCAGTCGAACGAAGACGTGAAAACGAGTGCGAATTATGTTCAACAAGAGTAGAACGACTCAAACCATGCAAGACGATTGAATCAATTGAACAATGTGAACCGTCAATTCAATTGGGCTTCAGTCAGTAGATTTTAGTCGATTTATTCGATTAGTATCAACATTGGGCCGCACGGGCCTGCTAGCAATTTGGGCCTCACTAAATTGCACCCCAATAGATAGCCCCCCACTCCTTAGTCAATGTAATGGACTACATGAGTGAATGAAGATCAGGCCTAAACCCGACGGCACGTGACTTTGACTGATATCCTGCATCCGTACTTAAATCATTACCTTTCCTTGAGAAATTGCGATACTTAATTACCAGCAACACGTGTCATCGCGTGATTAGCAGCTTCTAAAATATCAATGCAACACTGACGCACGCGTCTGATTCGAAAGGACATTGCCTTGGTTTGAGCAGGAATTCTAAAAGACGCGTAAACCTAGCCCTCGGATCAGATGGCTCTGAATCGATTCCAGCCATCGATCTGGCATCTTCAAGCAATATATAACTCACATTTCCTCTTACCTCTTCATTTCGCTTCTCCTTCTTCGAACTCAAGGTGATTTTCCTTCTGTTTCAGTTTTTTTGCAATTTTCTCCTTCTCTTCTAATTCTCCTTCAAATTTTTTTTCGTAATCTTGTTTTTCTTTCGATTTCGAGCATTTTGATATCAAACATTCCTCATTTTCCAAGAAAATTTGGCATTGCTAAATCTGTTTGGCTGCTGCAAGTCTAGAATAATCACGAACAGTTGGAACCTCTCCAGATTTAGGATTCTTGAGCATTTTGATCTCCAAAACCCTAGTTTTCCTTTGGTAGTCTTGTTTTTGTAAAAACATTGAAGGCAGTTATCATTGACTCGAGCTCCAGTAGCGGTGAGGACCCCTGGTCGAGTAGCGACGAAAGGGAAGTAGATGAAATGATCCACCTACAAACCATGATCGAATCGAGCGCAAGAATGACTGGAGCTGAGACCAGCAGAAAGGCGATGAACCAAAGTGTTGGAAAAATAGTATACCGCGGGAATTTTAAAAATTTTATGTTAGAGTATTTTCCAAAACACAAGTTTGATATGCTATATGCATAAATTAAGCAGATCTTACTAACCTTTGAATGCTAAAGAACTCCCGCAATCTGTGAAAAAAAGTAACGTTCCAGAAAAGCCTCAACCAACTGGTCTTCTTTGCTATTCTCTATCCATGATCGGAGTGAGTGTGGGCTCACACGTACAGCTCTTCCACTAGGTGACTCTCCTTCTAACTAGTTGAGAGAACCCAAAGCAAGTTTTCGTGATTTGTGAACAAGAGCTTTCAAGGAGTTTCTAGATTATGACCAGCAGAATATCACTCTTAATCTCTCAATTGATCTAAATAACTTATGAGACTTACCCCCTATTTATAAAGGTAGGGTCTAGGGTCAGTACTTATCAGATTAGGTCTCAAAATTCAAATCAGAATCAAATTCGGATAAATATCTATGTGATCTTATCCTTCGCTCATCGGTAGGCCGAACACAAGGATTGGTAGGCCGAACTGTCGAAAAAATATCCCAACGAATCTTTTATTTTTCACCTGAGATTCTATAGGATAAAGTTTTAGTTTTAATTCAAATAACCCAATAGAAAAGTTATCTAATTAAAACAACTTTATCTAGACAATCTCTAAGAAAATAAATGAATTCCCAATAATTCTACAAGTTTATCTTGATCTAATTTATCCAAAATTAAATCAACTGATAAACAGACAAGAATTATCCGATCTCAATAATTCAACAAGTTTATCTTGAATTAATTTTTATCACAAAATTAATTCAACTGATAAACAAACATGAATTATTTGATTCTTTCAAATTTCAACCAATCTAATTAAATCTAACATAAGTAACCAATTATTAGAAAAGCACGCCGTATCGTTATAGGATTTTGTGAGCTAGCAAAGGGGACCAAATGGACCTATATAGTTCAAGCTCCCAATAATTACGAAACCCAATATCCCATACATACATTTTATAATTATCAACTCCAACGCTACTCCACTAAAAGCTTGGAGCTGCACTCTCGAACTACATAGAATTACGAAGCCCGTATAGCCAAGTCTCAATGACATATCATAATGTATCTATCCCCATATGATTATCCATAATCGGCTTAAGGACAAGTTCTATCTTACTTTGCCGATTATTTTTATCTTATGTTCCATTATCTCACAATCAAAAAACTTACCATCCAAAGATAGTATACCATTCGATTACACCTATGTATCCAAATGGTTGAGCGCTCTCGTTTTCTAATTACAGGATAACGCATATAAGAGCATATCACTACTCCTGAAGAGGAGCTATGGATTCCATATCTATGAATAACAGGTCTACGCTATCAAGAGTCATGCCTCCAACGTATCAGCATACATACCACTATTAAGATGTGGGTGTCACCCTTTGGTACATCAAAAGACACAAGTCAAGACAACAGGCCCACTATTCATTTCAGGATTAAGATACAATACAAATGATTGTCTAAAGTGAATCGATTTGCCAAGACAAAATTATTAATCCAAATCAATTCACTTCATGTCCTGATCCAACACATTGTCACCTATGACAACGTGCCAATATTTCTATTCACGTAGTTAACCTCCGATGGCCAAGACAAACCATCTCCCAATTGGGATATAGACAACATAACAATCTTTACATGAATAAAGCACCCAACTTTATTCCCTCGATTGTGGATCTTACGATTTAGACCATCACCTTAAGAATCGTGTCTTCTGCATAATCTATCCATCATATGCCCAATTCTTAAGGTTTAGACCGACAGTCTCAAACTATTTTTTGCTTAACATACATTCAACAAATATGAACATAAAGAGGACAAGATTTGGTATATAAACAATAAATAAATTCTTTATTGATAAAAATGTCTCCAAAAATTTATTACAGTTTTACTCCTTAGGGCATACACGTCTAACATAAAGAGACGAATGAAACAAACCAGCGGGACCCTCGAGGACTGTTGATGGCATCGAATCGCTCGAAAGGAGGAAGTACATTTCTCCAACTAAAGGGGTGTCATTCTTTACAAAGAATCCAGAGTCCATTTTAATAGAAGTGGATTTACAAATGATTAGATCAAAGTACGAAATCCCAAACTTGGTCAGAATACGTTTACCTTATATGGGGGAGTGAGCAAATACACAAAACGATAATTGGTTTTGTGTATATACTACATGGTTTGAACTTGGCCTTCGACTGCCAATCCCTAAATTTATGATCGAGATCATCGACCATTTCTACATCTCCATGAGTCAACTTATGCCAAATGGGGTCCGACTGCTCATTGCCCTTATGGTCCTGATTGAGGAGGCTGGAATCGATTTTGACATATACGATTTCCTTAGGTGCTATTATTTGAAGCCAAATAGCAAGAATTTGGGCCGCTTCTACTTTGTGTATAGGCAGTCGAAGCAGCTAACAACAGAATTTGTAAATGCTGATAGGCACTGGGAGGTTCGATACTTTTTTATGTCGATTAACCGCAACTCTTTTGAACTAACTTCTCGATTTTCTTTTCCATTCACTTTTGGTCATATTGGTAAGTATCATTACTCCGTATATTTCAAGCAGTAATTCCAACTAATCAAAAGCAATCTCTTTCCTTGAAGATTATGTATTGAATCATCTGGCTCCCATCGACGAAAGGTTCCAAGCGAGGTTGGACGCATTACTAGCTCTAAAGGGATGGACTTGGGCAGAAATCTCTCAACCCAATCGACTCTAGAAGTCCTCGATTTGGAAATGCTTTAAAGAAATTCCAACAGGTATTCCTATTCGATTTCCAAAACGAGTCGATTGGGTTTTTTATGCCACGGTGCACTTCAACGGTTGTACAGCCCATCCAAATATATTACTCCCCTATCTAACGAGGACATTCATCTCACAGAAGTTGCATTGTCAACCATGAAGGTAACATTGCCCTCAATAGGAGAGATGTGAAAGAAGAGACATGCAGAAAAAGTGACAAAGAAAAAGAAAAGTGATGGCGACGAACCGTCTATCCAAAAAGAAGCTACTTATCCAACCACTTCATCAGATCTTCCTCCACCTCCCCTTTTTGACATACAGCCCCCACCATCGAAGAAAAGGAAGAGTGGTGAGGCCCCAGAGTCGACCAGGGATGTTAAATAGGGAGTTCGTGAGAAGACCCTCGACGTTCTAGAAGACGTTAGCATAATGGAGGATAAGGAGGCGATGATAAGAGCGGCTATAAATTTCTATTTTGACAAAGATAAGGAGCGCCTTGGGGGAAAACCGTTTGCCTGGTTTTACAACGAGTCGACTGCAGCAATGGGGTAGGTAAAATTTTAAATACTAAACCCTGTTGAATTCGATTGTAACATTGCATATTGAAATTCTATCACGCAGGCTCTTTTACTTCAAGAGCTCTTTGCGAACAAGGCCACTCACAAGTACGAGCAAGAATTATTGAGGAATAAAAAGCTCGAAGAAGAGTTGAAGAAAATGAGAACCAAGAGAGACAATAAGCAAAAAGAGCTCAATGATGCAGCCGATGCACTAAACAGGTTGAACGAGAAGGTGCTGAGCTTATCTAGCAGTCTTTGACTCTTCAAAGAAGAAAATGACAGTTTGCAGAAGACTCTGGCTGCAAAAGACAAGGGCATCGTAGACATCAAGGAGTAGCTACTCGAGGTCCATGGCACTTCTTCCTTCAAGGTACGACTTAAGGCCTTATTGGAATTCAAGTCAGGCCAACTCAGCATCGAAGCGATCGATGAAGAGATCAAGGATCTACAAGAACTACTATCTTAAGACGACCAACATGTTCAAGGCAAATCAGCAAGTCAAGATGTTCCAGTCGAGCCCTCTGCCTCTAAGCCTTAATCCAGTCCGACTCCAAGTGGTGAGCTCATGGATCCCACAATCGTCGAGCTGACCGCAGGAGAAAATGTTCAACTTGCCGAAGGAAGAGAAGCTTGAAAACAGTTTAATCTTTTTTTTGTTTAATCTGTATCAAACAGCTTTCCCTTTTCAAAAGAAATTTAATGTCAAATTTCATTAATTCAATTTCTTATAACATGTTTAGCGATCAAACGATTAGCCAATTTTTACAAAGAGGCCATTGCGTTATTAGAAAATGTTAAATTTGATTATCTTGTGAAGAGATGCCATAATGGTGGAAATTGTGTGGATACTAGTGAATCAAAATTCATTAACCATGCGGCTATCACAGCGTATACCAAACTAGGTGATCGAACCGTGTTAAAGCGAAGAGGATGGCATTATTTTATTTCACAAGTGTAAGTTCAAATCATATTGATCTAGCCAGAGACCACGATTATAGTAACGTGAGCCGTTCTGATCAAACTTTTCAAATCCATAAGCGAGCTATGATGGCCATAGAAAATGACGGATCAAAAAGCGTACAGATCAAGCTAGTCGAATTCATAGTTAGCCATGAAGATGGCGAGTGAAAGCATATGGATCGAGCTAGTCGAATCAATAGTTGGGCCATGAAGATGGCTAGTCAGATCGTCATGAAAAGTGTTCAAACAGAACTGGTCTAATCCAAATTTGAGCCATGAAGATGGCAGTGTAAATGTCTGGATCGAGCTGGTCGAGTCCAAAGTCAGGCCATGGAGACGACAATGCGAGAGTTCGGATCGAGCTGGTCGAGTCTGAAGTGCACCATGATAGCAATGTGAGAGTTCAGATCAAGCTGGTCGACTCCGTAGCGCCCCATGAAGATGGCAATGGGAGAGTTTGGATTGAGCAGATCGAGTCTGAAGTGCGTCATAAAGATGGCAATGCGAGAGTTTGGATCGAGCTGGTCGAGTCTGAAGTGTTTTGTCACTTTCCAAGAGAATAAATCTGTTAATGAAAATCTTGAGGAAATAAAATTCAAATTAATAATGTGGCTGCGCTCGTTTATAGCCCACGAGCTGCCTACATACCCTTGTGTAGGGATCAAGCCAAATACAGTTCAATTACATAACAAAGTAAAATAAATGTTACATGTAGTACTTCCTCAAATGATTTGCGTTCCAGCTCTTGGTAATGAGGGATCCGTCCAACTTTTCTAACTTGTAGACTCCGTCCTGAACGACTGATTGTATTTGATAAGGTCTTTCCCAATTAGCTGTCAATTTTCTTACGTTAGCTTCTTTCGTATTCTAAAAGACTTTTCTGAGCACGAGATCTCCTTCTTGGAGCTTTTTGACCTTGACCTTCTGATTGTAGCATCTGGCGACGGCTTGTTGGTAGCAACCTAGGCGGTAGAAAGCTTTGTCCCTTTTCTCCTCTATCAGATCCAGTGCATCCTTCATCATCTCATCGTTTCTTGCCTCGTTTAGAAGAGAGTAATTGACTCGAAGGTTGCAAACGATTACTTCGGCAAGAACAACAGCTTCAGTCCCATATAAGAGCAAAATAATCAGGAGTTCGATATGCCTATAGCACCATCGGGAGTTTCTCCACCCAACGTCATTTTCTTGGTTCAAGTTTCTTCTTTAGATTCTTCACGATCGTCTTATTCGTTGCTTCTGCTTGGCTGTTTCCTTGTGGGTACCTTGTGATAAGAACCTCGCCAATATACTGACGAGACCTGTTATCAATAAAAAGGCACCAAGACCGTTTTCTACAAAGATTTGGATGGAAGTCACCGCGACCTGTTGCTTATATCGAAGCAAGAACCTTGGTATATCGTAGACGCCACAATCAAGGATGGAAAGCTTGATTGATAAGTCGGGTATGAACACCCAGATTGATTCGATGAGTTCGTGTAGTTCATCAAAGAACCAAAGAAAAAATTTTCTCTCTCAGAAAAATAAACATTCATTAGTTCATTAACCTTGGAAACGCCTATTTATAGGCCAAAATTACAAAGAGTCACCCAAAAAGAAAAGTTGACAAATTCAAACATAACTACTAATCCTAATTTAAGCCTAAAATAAAAACCAAAATAAGGAGAGTCTTAATGGCTGATATTCAGCCATTTACACGCCCAATAATTAAAGGAAAGTGTAATTTAATGCTCTTCAACAACTTGCACAAATGATCAGCCACGTGTGTGTCAATAATGGGAAAGTTTCCGAAATCTGTCCATAGACTTGATCTTGCAAAATTTGAGCTGATTTCAAGCTTGACTCATCCGGATTCTTCTAGAACTTGGATCAAATTGATGCACCTTTGTGGCTAACGTGGGCCTGGGTCAATGGGCTTGCACAAATTTACTTGATTCCAAATTTCATGAATCAGCTCATTTAGTGCTTCCTTGAATTTCTTAGCTCGGGCTCTTGTGACTGGTCCAAGAGGAACTTGTATTGGGTCAGCCACCTTCCTTGCTGATGAGGACATCGTTAGCACAAGCAAGAGCACGTGGGAGACTTTTTCAGATCCAATTCAAGTTCCCATTGGTCCGGTTACGAGAGCTCGTGCGAAGAAGTTCAAAGAAACGCTTATTGGGCTGATTCAAGCAACTTGGGCTCAAGCCATTGCATGGAGGCCCATTGAGGGAATTGCATGCGAAAATCAGACCAATAAATGCGTGATTCAAGCTATAGAAGGGATTGAGTAATTTCCATTTCAGTTACTTTCCCATTTTGAGGCGACACATGGCGAGAAGAATTAGTTTTGACTTTTTAATGTCTAGTTTCCTTTTTTCCGTTTCTGGTATTTCTATTATTGTAAGGCTTTTAAGCCATTAAGGGAACTTTCCTTATTTAGTCTAGATTTAACTTTTGTTAAATGAGTTTCCCAAAATTTCCATGGGAATTAGGGGCTGAAAATTCGCATAGGAACCCCTATATAATTGTAACGAATTTCAATCAATGGAGACAAGTAATAACATATAATTTTGAGGTTTAATTCTCTTTAGTTCCTAAACGAACTATTCAAACTTATCGGAAATTTCCGTGGCGTTCATAGACTTATCAATCAGACTATCCATAGCTGATTGTGGCGTCCTCACTTACCAAGACTTATCAATCAGTCCCTCCATAGCTGATTGTGGCGTCCGCACATACAAAGGTTCGTGCTTCTTGTTGGGCATCGGGTCGCGGTTCCATTCAAAACCGGTTAGAAAGTTGATCTTGGAAACCAACTTCGGTTAGGATCGCGTCAATTCTTGGCGTGGTTCGTATCACTTGCATTTGAGCTCCCCACGTCTCCATCATTCCCCTCCTCTTGAGAAGGATTTGTCCTCAAATCAGACTCTGCATCCAAAGGACTCAAATCAGAAACATTGAAGGTAACACTTACATTATACTCACCTGAAAAATCCAACTTGTAAGCATTGTCATTAATTTGTTCAAGGACTTGAAATAGACCATTTCCCCGTGGTAACAACTTTAACTTTCTTTGTTATAGAAAACACTCCTTTCTGAAGTTTAACTACACCTAGTCTCCGGGTTCAAAAATCAGCTTGTGTCGCCTTGTGTTGGCTTGCTTTGCATATTGTTCCGTTCTTCGCTCAATGTTGAGTCTTGCTTTCTCATGAATATGTTTAACAAAGTTAGCCTTCCTTTTGCCATCTAAATTAACACGCTCAGAAACAGGTAGTGGTGATAAATCTAATGGTGATAAAGGACTAAATCCATAAACATTTTCAAAAGGTAAATACTTAGTAGCAGAATGGACAGAACGATTATATGTAAACTCAACATGTGGTAAACACTATTCCCATGTTTTAATGTTGATGAGGACATCGTTAGCACAAGCAAGAGCACGTGGGAGACTTTTTCAGATCCAATTCAAGTTCCCATTGGTCCGGTTACGAGAGCTCGTGCGAAGAAGTTCAAAGAAACGGTTATTGGGCTGATTCAAGCAACTTGGGCTCAAGCCATTGCATGGAGGCCCATTGAGGGAATTGCATGCGAAAATCAGACCAATAAATGCGTGATTCAAGCTATAGAAGGGATTGAGTAATTTCCATTTCAGTTACTTTCCCATTTTGAGGCGACACATGGCGAGAAGAATTAGTTTTGACTTTTTAATGTCTAGTTTCCTTTTTTCCGTTTCTGGTATTTCTATTATTGTAAGGCTTTTAAGCCATTAAGGGAACTTTCCTTATTTAGTCTAGATTTAACTTTTGTTAAATGAGTTTCCCAAAATTTCCATGGGAATTAGGGGCTGAAAATTCGCATAGGAACCCCTATATAATTGTAACGAATTTCAATCAATGGAGACAAGTAATAACATATAATTTTGAGGTTTAATTCTCTTTAGTTCCTAAACGAACTATTCAAACTTATCGGAAATTTCCGTGGCGTTCATAGACTTATCAATCAGACTATCCATAGCTGATTGTGGCGTCCTCACTTACCAAGACTTATCAATCAGTCCCTCCATAGCTGATTGTGGCGTCCGCACATACAAAGGTTCGTGCTTCTTGTTGGGCATCGGGTCGCGGTTCCATTCAAAACCGGTTAGAAATTTGATCTTGGAAACCAACTTCGGTTAGGGTCGCGTCAGCTCTTGGCGTGGTTCGTATCAAATGTTCTTATTGACGATTGCTCTTAATAAGGTTGACAAAGTCCTATTTACTACCTCAGTTTGACCATCAGTTTGTGGGTGGTAAGTAGTAGAAAATAACAGCTTAGTACCTAACTTACTGCACAAAGTCTTCCAAAAGTAGCTCAAGAACTTAGCATCTCTATTTGAAACAATTGTCCTAGGCATGCCATGTATTCTCACAATCTCCCTAAAGAATAATTCAGCAACATGCAAGGTATCATCAGTTTTATGACACGAAATAAAATGTGCCATCTTAGAAAATCAATCTACAACCACAAACACACTATCCTTCCCACATTTGGTCCTAGGTAAACCTAATACAAAGTCCATTGAAATATCAGTCCAAGGCTCACTAGGAATTGGCAAAGGTGTGTATAACTCATGGGATTGTGCTCTCGATTTAGCTTGTCTATACATGACACATCTACTACATATCCTTTCAACATCCCTTTTCATGTGTGGCCAAAAGAAGTGTTCCTGCAAAACAGCTAAAGTTTTAGCAATTCCAAAATGCCCCATCAATCCGCCACCATGGGATTCCCTCACTAACAAATCTCTCAAAGAACAATTAGGCACACAAAGCTTATTCTCCCGAAACAAAAATCCATCATGTCTATAAAATTTACCCATTGCGTTTTTCTCACAAGCTCGATACTCCTCACTAAAATCTTGGTCTAAAGGGTATAAATTCTTAATATGCTCAAAACCAAGCATTTTAGTGTTAAGGATAGAAAGTAATGCGTACCTGCGAGAAAGTGCATCCGCAACAACATTCTCCTTACCTTGCTTGTATCGAATGACATAAGGAAAAGTCTCGATGAATTCCACCCAGCGGGCATGCCTCTTGTTCAACTTTTGTTGTCCCTTTAGATGTTTCAATGACTAGTGATCAGTGTGAATCACGAATTCCTTGGGCCATAGGTGGTGTTGCCAAGTCTTTAATGCTCGAACCAACATGTACAACTCCTTGTGATGGAGACTTAGGGAGCTCAAATGCATGGAAGGTGGTTGACCCAATACAAATTCCTGTTGGACCAGTCACAAGAGCCCGAGCTAAGAAATTCAAGGAAGCACTAAATGGGCTGATTCACGAAATCTGAAATCAAGAAAATTTGTGCAAGCCGATTGACCCAGGCCCACGTCAACCACAACGGTGCATCAATTTGATCCAAGTTCTAGAAGAATCCAGATGAGTCAAGCCTGATTGAAATCAGCTCAAATTTTGCAAGATCAAGTCAATGGAAGACTTTCAGAAACCTTCCTATTTTGGCACACACGCGGCTAATCATTTATGCAAATTGTTGACGAGGATTAATTGCACTTTCCTTTTATTGTTGGGAGTGTAAATGGCTGAAAATCAGCCATTAAGACTTTCCTTTCTATTGGTTTTTATTTTAGGCTTAGTAATTATGTTTGAATTTGTCAACTTTTCTTTTTGGGCAACACTTTGTAATTTTGGCCTATAAATAGGCGTTCCCAAGGTTAATGGAGAATCAATGAGTGTTTATTTTTCTGAGAGAGAAAATTCTTTCTTTGGTTCTTTGACGAACTACACGAACTCATCGGATCAATCCGGGTGTTCAAACCTGACTTATCAATCAAGCTTCCGTCCTTGATTGTGGCGTCTTCGATATACCAAGGTTCTTGCTTCGATATAAGTAACGGGTCGGTGACTTCCATCCAAATCTGAGTAGAAACGGTCTTGGTTCCTTCTTATTGATAACGGGTTTCGTCAGTATATTTGCGAGGTTCTTATCATTTGGTATCAGAGCCTCGGATCTAGCCTCAGGTTTGTCTATCCTTATTTGTTTTTGAATTCTAATTTATTACTTAGGTTCTATTCCGTTCAAAACAAAAAGTTGGTTAGTTTGGTTTCGGGTAACTAGTATCTTGGGTTTCAAGTTTAGGTGGTAGTTTACTGTTTTGTGTTTCTTGGTTTATTATTCTTGTTCTTGCCGAATTTCACAAAAAAAAAAAAAGAAGAAAAGAAAAGAAAAGCAAAAAGAAAAGAAACATCAAGAGGATCCAAAAAAAAAAAAGAGTCTGGAAACCCTCTTTAAAATTTTTTTGTTTCCTTTCCATTGTTTGAGTGTCCAAGTGTCCAAATTTGACCTCACCTCACAGTGAAAAAAAAAATTGCTTCATTTTGAACTGCGTATCAAAACGTGTTGCTGAATTTGTTGCCGGATAGATTTTATTGTTGTTTGTATAATTCCAAAAGAACAGAAAGAGAGAATAAGCGAGTTAAAAAAAAAAAGGCAAGAATGGTGAGAACATTCGAGGGTAAAATCCAATTATTCAAGTGAAACACGAGTGAACGGAGTGACCAAGTGATAGAGTATAACACGTGAGGGAGAGAAGTAAGGTCCGTTATTATCTAACGTTGTTTTGCAGGTTTAAAAAAAAAATGAATCCGAATTAAGAAAGAGAAGCCAAAGATGATCTTCCACAACAACACGTTCCCAATCTTCAGTTGCAAGCATTAATGAGGCAAATGGAACGGTTGTTGACGCGAGCGCTAGAGCCCATTCATGAGAGATTAGATGAGGTTGATGCCAGAACACGCAATAGGCAGCCACAAAACATGCAAAATAGGCGGAGGGGTGGATGTGATCTTTCAGAGGAAGATGAATTAGAAGAGTTGGAGGAACCACCGATAAATAGGGGCAGATTTAGACATGGAAATGGGAATAGAGAAGCTAGGAACCGGGAAGACAATAATATGGGAAGTATTAAAATGAAGATTCCACCATTCCAAGGGAAAAATGACCCCAGAGCTTACCTAGAGTGGGAGAAGAAAGTGGAGCTAGTGTTTGATTGCCATAACTATTCAGAGTTAAAGAAAGTTAAGCTTGCTGCAATTGAGTTCTCTGATTATGCGGTTGTATGGTGGGATCAGTTCGTAATGAATAGGCGACGGAACCGAGAACACCCGATTGAGACATGGGAGGAGATGAAAACGGTGATGAGAAAGCGATTTGTACCCAGCCATTACTATCGGGAATTGTACAAAAAGTTGCAAGGACTTAGACAAGGAAATAGGAGTGTGGAGGAATATTATCAAGAAATGGAAATAGCCATGATACGAGCCAATGTTGAAGAAGATCGAGAAGCAACCATGGCAAGATTTTTGCAAGGGCTAAATCCAGATATTCAAGATAGGGTGGAGATGCAACACTATGTAGAGTTAGAAGACATGTTGCACATGGCCATCACAGTAGAGCAGCAACTCAAGAGGAGGGGTAGCTCACGTGCGAATGTTAGTTCGGCACCTTCTTCATGGAAGCTGAATTATGGGAAGAGAGAAGAGAAATCGATTGCTAGGCCAAAGTTTGAGCCAAAACCAGCCACAGCTAGTCCTTCAAACAAGGTAAATATGATTCGTCCACTTCTCGAAACCGTGATATTAAATGTTTCAAATGCCAAGGCAGGGGTCACATCTCAAGCCAATGTCCGAACAAAAGGGTGATGGTGTTATGGGACGACGGAGAGGTTGTTACGGATGACGAATCAGACGAGGACTCCAAGCCACCATTGGAGGATGTGGATGAGGAGGAGTGTGCTGTCCAAGGTGAATTGTTGGTCACTCGACGAGCCCTTAGTGTGCAAGCCAAAGAGGAAGAAGAAGAGCAACGTGAGAACATTTTTCATACTAGGTGCCACGTGCAGAATAAGGTATGTCGTGTGATAATAGATGGAGGGAGTTGTACGAACGTTGCTAGCAGTACTATGGTTGACAAATTAGGGCTACCAATGACCAAACATCCTCGACCTTACAAGTTGCAATGGTTGAATAATAGTGGTGAAGTGAAGGTAACTAAACAGGCATTAATTTCATTTCACATTGGCAGATACGAAGATGAAGTTTTGTGCGATGTAGTTTCAATGGAAGTCGGGCACTTGTTACTAGGTCGACCATGGCAATTTGATCGTCGAGTCAAACATGATGGCTACACCAATAAATATTCTCTTGTGCACAACCAGAGACCATTCACTCTTGTACCAATGACACCAAAACAGGTTCATGAAGATCATGTTTGGTTACAAAAGGAGAGTGAACAAAAAGGAGAGAATGAGAAAAAGAGAAAGAAAGGGAGTGAAAATAATGAGTGTTGGAGTGCAGAGAGAGAGTTCAGCCAGAGAGGGAAAAAAGATAGAGGGGCCGAGAAAAAGGAGAAAAAAGGAGAGAACATTGAGAGAGCCAGTACAAAAGAAGATTTGGCCAATGAGGTAAAATTAGAGAGAAAAACAAACTTTTATGCAAGAGAGAGTGATGTGAGAAGAGCTTTGTTTTCTAATCAGCTGATGATTTTACTCATGTACAAGGAGGCGTAATTAAACACTAACGATCTTGATTCCACCTTGCATAGTTCTGTTGTTTCTCTTTTGCAGGAGTATGAGGATATCTTTCCCGAGGAAACACCGCAAGGTTTACCTCCAATCCGCGGGATCGAACATCAAATCGACTTCATACGTGGAGCTACAATTCCAAACCGACCGACCTATAGAAGTAATCCCGAGGAGACAAAGGAACTCCAACGGCAGGTAAGTGAGTTGATGGAGAAGGGACACGTGAGAGAAAGCATGAGCCCGTGCGCCGTACCAGTTTTACTTGTGCCTAAGAAAGATGGGACTTGGAGGATGTGCGTTGATTGTCGAGCCATCAACAACATCACTGTAAAGTATCGACATCCCATTCCTCGCTTGGATGACATGTTAGATGAATTGCAGGGTGCTTGTGTATTTTCTAAAATTGATCTGAAGAGTGGATATCATCAAATTCACATGAAAGAGGGAGACGAGTGGAAGACGGCTTTCAAAACAAAACAAGGTTTGTATGAGTGGTTGGTAATGCCTTTCGGTTTAACCAATGCCCCTAGCACATTTATGCGTTTAATGAACCATGTTTTGCGAGCTTTCATTGGGAAATTTGTTGTTGTTTATTTTGATGATATCCTGATCCATAGCAGTAATTTGGATGATCATATTGAACATTTGAAACTTGTTTTAGATGTTTTACGGAAGGAAAAGTTGTACGCTAATCTTAAGAAATGTACCTTTTGCATGGATAAGCTTGTTTTTCTTGGTTTTGTTGTTAGTGCTCAAGGTATACGGGTCGACGAAGAAAAGGTTAGGGCTATCCAAGAATGGCCAAGTCCCACAAGCGTTGGAGAAGTACGGAGTTTTCATGGACTTGCTAGCTTTTACCGGCGGTTTGTAAGGGATTTCAGTACTTTGGCTGCACCACTCACAGAAGTAATCAAGAAGAATGTTGGGTTCAAGTGGGGAGAAGAACAAGAGAAGGCGTTTCGGCTTATTAAGCATAAGCTTACTCATGCTCCTTTACTTGCTTTACCTAATTTTTCTAAAACATTTGAAATTGAATGTGATGCTTCTGGTGTAGGTATAGGTGCCGTGCTGATGCAAGGAGGACGACCAATTGTGTATTTCAGTGAAAAATTGAGTGGGTCAACACTAAATTACCCTACTTATGACAAGGAGTTGTACGCGTTGGTTCGAGCATTAAAGACTTGGCAACACTACCTATGGCCCAAGGAATTCGTGATTCACACTGATCACGAGTCATTGAAACATCTGAAGGGACAACAAAAGTTGAACAAGAGGCATGCCCGCTGGGTGGAATTCATCGAGACATTTCCTTATGTCATTCGATACAAGCAAGGTAAGGAGAATGTTGTTGCGGATGCGCTTTCTCGCAGGTACGTATTACTTTCTATCCTTGACGCTAAACTACTTGGTTTTGAGCATATTAAGGATTTATACCCTTTAGACCAAGATTTTAGTGAGGAGTATCGAGCTAGTGAGAAAAACGCAATGGGTAAATTTTATAGGCATGATGGATTTTTGTTTCGGGGGAATAAGCTTTGTGTGCCTAATTGTTCTTTGAGAGATTTGTTAGT
Source organism: Artocarpus heterophyllus (assembly GCA_025403435.1). Lineage (NCBI taxonomy): Eukaryota > Viridiplantae > Streptophyta > Magnoliopsida > Rosales > Moraceae > Artocarpus > Artocarpus heterophyllus. Next base: position 33,362,403 of record CM046348.1, on the reverse strand, counting down.
GAGGGAATCCCATGGTGGCAGATTGATGGGGCATTTTGGAATTGCTAAAACTTTAGCTGTTTTGCAGGAACACTTCTTTTGGCCACACATGAAAAGGGATGTTGAAAGGATATGTAGTAGATGTGTCACGTGTAGGCAAGCTAAATCGAGAGCACAACCCCATGGTTTATACACACCTTTGCCAATTCCTAGTGAGCCTTGGACTGATATTTCAATGGACTTTGTGTTAGGTTTACCTAGGACCAAACGTGGGAAGGATAGTGTGTTTGTGGTTGTAGATCGATTTTCTAAGATGGCACATTTTATTCCCTGTCATAAAACTGATGATGCATCGCATGTTGCTGAATTGTTCTTTAGGGAGATTGTGAGGATACATGGCATGCCTAGGACAATTGTTTCAGATAGAGATGCTAAGTTCTTGAGCTACTTTTGGAAGACTTTGTGGAGTAAGTTAGGTACTAAGCTGTTGTTTTCTACTACTTGCCACCCACAAACTGATGGTCAAATTGAGGTAGTAAATAGGACTTTGTCAACCTTATTAAGAGCAATCATCAGTAAGAACATTAAATCATGGGAAGACTGTTTACCGCATGTTGAGTTTGCATATAATTGCTCTGTCCATTCTGCTACTAAGTATTCACCTTTTGAAATTGTTTATGGTCTTAATCCTTTATCACCACTGGATTTATCACCACTACCTGTTTCTGAGTGTGTTAATTTAGATGGCAAAAGGAAGGCTGACTTTGTTAAACAGATTCATGAGAAAGCAAGACTCAACATTGAGCGAAGAACGGAACAATATGCAAAGCAAGCCAACAAGGGGCAACACAAGCTGATTTTTGAACCTGGAGACTGGGTGTGGTTGCACTTTAGAAAGGAGCGTTTCCCAAAACAAAGAAAGTCAAAGTTGTTACCACGGGGAGATGGTCCATTTCAAGTCCTTGAAAGAATTAATGACAATGCTTACAAGTTGGATTTACAAGGTGAGTATAATGTAAGTGCTACCTTCAATGTTTCTGATTTGAGTCCTTTTGATGCAGAGTCTGATTTGAGGACAAATCCTTTTCAAGAGGAGGGGAATGATGGAGACTTAGGGAGCTCAAATGCATGGAAGGTGGTTGACCCAATACAAATTCCTGTTGGACCAGTCACAAGAGCCCGAGCTAAGAAATTCAAGGAAGCACTAAATGGGCTGATTCACGAAATCTGGAATCAAGAAAATTTGTGCAAGTCCATTGACCCAGGCCCACGTCAACCACAATGGTGCGTCAATTTGATCCAAGTTCTAGAAGAATCCGGATGAGTCAAGCCTGATTGAAATCAGCTCAAATTTTGTAAGATCAAGTCAATGGAAGACTTTCGAAAACCTTCCCATTTTGGCACACACGCAGCTAATCATTTATGCAAATTGTTGACGAGGATTAATTGCACTTTCCTTTTATTGTTGGGCATGTAAATGGCTGAAAATCAGCCATTAAGACTTTCCTTTCTATTGGTTTTTATTTTAGGCTTAGTAATTATGTTTGAATTTGTCAACTTTTCTTTTTGCGCAACACTTTGTAATTTTGGCCTATAAATAGGTGTTCCCAAGGTTAATGGAGAATCAATGAATGTTTATTTTTCTAAGAGAGAAAATTCTTTCTTTGGTTCTTTGACGAACTACATGAACTCATCGGATCAATCCGGGTATACCAAGGTTCTTGCTTCGATATAAGCAACGGGTCGCGGTGACTTCCATCCAAATCTGAGTAGAAACGGTCTTGGTTCCTTCTTATTGATAACAGGTTTCGTCAGTATATTGGCGAGGTTCTTATCACCTTGTCATAAGTTGGGTAATTTAATGTTGATCCACTCAATTTTTCACTGAAATACGCGATTGGTCGTCCTCCTTGCATCAGCACGGCACCTATACCTACACCAGAAACATCACATTCAATTTCAAACATTTTAGAAAAATCAGGTAAAGCAAGTAAAGGAGCATGAGTAAGCTTATGCTTAACAAGCTAAAACGCCTTCTCTTGTTCTTCTCCCCACTTGAACCCAACGTTCTTCTTGATTACTTCTGTGAGTGGTGCAGCCAAAGTACTAAAATCCCTTACAAGCCACCGGTAAAAGCTGGCAAGTCCATGAAAACTCCTTACATCTCCAATGCTCGTGGGACTTGGCCATTCTTGGATAGCCTTAACCTTTTCTTCGTCGACCTGTATACCTTGAGCACTAACAACAAAACCAAGAAATATAAGCTTATCCGTGCAAAAGGTACACTTCTTAAGATTGGCATATAACTTTTCCTTCCGTAAAACATCTAAAACAAGTTTCAAATGTTCAATATGATCATCCAAATTGCTAGCTATAAATCAGGATATCATCAAAATAAACGACGACAAATTTCCCAATAAAAGCTCACAAAACATGGTTCATTAAATTCATAAATGTGCTAGGCGCATTGGTTAAACCGAAAGGCATTACCAACCACTCATACAAACCTTGTTTTGTTTTGAAAGCCGTCTTCCACTCGTCTCCCTCTTTCATGCGAATTTGATGATATCCACTTTTCAGATCAATTTTAGAAAATACACAAGCACCCTGCAATTCATCTAACATGTCATCCAAGCGAGGAATGGGATGCCGATACTTTACCGTGATGTTGTTGATGGCTCGACAATCAACGCACATCCTCCATGTCCCATCTTTCTTAGGCACAAGTAAAACTGGTATGGCGCACGGGCTCATGCTTTCTCTCACGTGACCCTTCTCCATCAACTCACTTACCTGCCATTGGAGTTCCTTTGTCTTCTCGGGATTACTCCTATAGGCTGGTCGGATTGGAATTGTAGCTCCAGGTATGAAGTCGATTTGATGTTCAATAACGCGGATTGAAGGTAAACCTTGCGGTGTTTCCTCGGGAAAGATATCCTTATATTCCTGCAAAAGAGAAACAATAAAGCTATACAAGGTGGAATCAAGATCGTTAGTGTTTAATAACGTCTCCTTGTATATAAGTAAAATCATCTGCTGATTAGAAAACAAAGCTCTTCTCACATCACCCTCTCTTGCATAGAAGCTTGTTTTTCTCTCTATTTTTACCTCATTGACCGAATCTTCTTTTGTATTGGCTCTCTCAATGTTCTCTCCTTTTTCTCGGCCCCTCTATCTTTTTTACCTCTTTAGCCAAACTCTCTCTCTGTACTCCAACACTCATTTTTTTCACTCCCTTTCTCTCTCTTTTTCTCATTCTCTCCTTTTTGTTCACTCTCCTTTTGTAACCACATTTGATCTTCATTAACCTGTTTAGGTGTCATTGGTACAAGAGTGAATGGTCTCTGGTTGTGCACAAGAGAATATTTGTTGCTGTAGCCATCATGTTTGACTCGACGATCAAATTGCCATGGTCAACCTAGTAACAAGTGCCCGGCTTACATTGGGACTACATCGCACAAAACTTTGTCTTCATATCTACCAATGCGAAATGAAATTAATGCCTGTTTAGTTACCTTCACTTCACCACTATTATTCAACCATTGCAACTTGTAAGGTCGAGGACGTTTGGTCGTTGGCAGCCTTAATTTGTCAACCATAGTAGTACTAGCAATGTTCGTACAACTCCCTCTATCTATTATCACACTACATACCTTGTTTCGCACGTTGCACCTAGTATGAAAAATGTTCTCACGTTGCACTTCTTCTTCCACCTTGGCTTGCACACTAAGGGCTTGTCGAGTGACCAAAAATTCACCTTGGGTAGCATACTCCTCCTTATCCACATCCTCCAATGGTGGTATGGAGTCCTCATCTGATTCATCATCTGTAACAACCTCTCCGTCATCCCATAACACTATCACCCTTTTGTTCAGACATTGGCTTGAGATGTGACCCCTGCCTTGGCATTTGAAACATTTAATATCACGGTTTCGAGAAGTGGATGAATCATGTTTACCTTGGTTTGAAGGGCTAGCCGTGGCTGGTTTTGGCTCAAACTTAGGCCTAGCAACCAATTTCTCTTCTCTCTTCCCATAATTCGGCTTCCATGAAGAAGGTGCCGAACTAACATTCGCACGTGAGCTACCCCTCCTCTTGAGTTGCCGCTCTACTGTGATGGCCATGTGCAACATGTCTTCTAACTCTATGTAGTGTTGCATCTCCACCCTATCTTGAATATCCAGATTTAGCCTTTGCAAAAATCTTGCCATGGTTGCTTCTCGATCTTCTTCAACATTGGCTCGTATCATGGCTATTTCCATTTCTTGATAATATTCCTCCACACTCCTGTTTCCTTGTCTAAGTCCTTGCAACTTTTTGTACAATTCCCGGTTGTAATGGCTGGGCACAAATCGCTTTCTCATCACTGTTTTCATCTCCTCCCATGTCTCAATCGGGTGTTCTCGGTTCCGTCGCCTATTCATTACCAACTGATCCCACCATACAACCGCATAATCAGAGAACTCAATTGCAGTAAGCTTAACTTTCTTTAACTCTGAGTAGTTATGGCAATCAAACACTAGCTCCACTTTCTTTTCCCACTCTAGGTAAGCTCCGGGGTCATTTTTCCCTTGGAATGGCGGAATCTTCATTTTAATACTTCCCATATTATTGTCTTCCCCGTCCCTAGCTTCTCTATTCCCATTTTCACGCCTAAATTTGCCCTATTTATCGGTGGTTCCTCCAACTCTTCTAATTCATCTTCCTCCAAAAGATCACATCCACCCCTCCGCCTATTTTGCATGTTTTGTGGCTGCCTATTACGTGTTCTGGCATCAACCTCATCTAATCTCTCCTGAATGGGCTCTAGCGCTCGCGTCAACAACCGTTCCATTTGCCTTATTAATGCTTGCAAATGAAGATTTGGAACGTTTTGTTGTGGAAGGTCATCTTCGGCTTCTCTTTCTTGATTCGGATTCATTTTTTTTAAACCTGCAAACAAATGTTAGATAATAAAGGACCTCACTTCTCTCCCTCACGTGTTTCACTCTAGCACTTGGTCACTCAGTTCACTCGTGTTTCACTTGAATAATTGGCTTTTACCCTCGAATGTTCTCACCACTCTTGCCTTTTTTTTTTACTTGTTTATTCTCTCTTTCGGTTCTTTTGAAACTACACAAACAACAATCAAATCTATCCGGTAACAAATTCAACAACACATTTTGCTACGCAGTTTAGAATGAAGCAAATTTTCGCACTATGAGGTGAGGTCAAATTCGAACTCTTGGACACTCAAACAATAGAAAGGAAACAAAAAAATTTAAGAAGGGTCTCCAGGCTTTTTTTTTTTTTTTTTCCGGATCCTCTTGATTTTTCTTTTCTTTTCTTTTCTTTTCTTTTTTTATGTTGTGAAATTCGGCAAGAACAAAGACTAAGAAACATAAAACAGGAAGCTACAACCTAAACTTGAAGCCCAAGACACTAGTTACTCGAAACAAAAAAAAAAACCCTAGCAGCCCTAGGTGAAATTTTGCCAGCACTAAGTTCTTTCCCCAACAAGAATTCACAAAACAACCTAGAATAGAATTTCATATATGATCTTGTCAAAAAACTAAAGAAAGTTCAAGAAACACAAACGAGAATGCAAGAACCCTATGAATTTAACAAACTCAAATTTTTTTTTGAACGGAATAGAACCTAAGTAATAAATCAGAATTCAAAAACAATTAAGAATAGACAAACCTGAGGCTAGAACCTCGCTCTGATACCAAATGATAAGAACCTAAGTAATAAATCAGAATTCAAAAACAATTAAGAATAGACAAACCTGAGGCTAGAACCTCGCTCTGATACCAAATGATAAGAACCTAAGTAATAAATTAGAATTCAGAAACAATTAAGAATAGACAAACCTAAGGCTAGAACCTCGCTCTGATACCAAATGATAAGAACCTCGCCAATATACTGACGAAACCCGTTATCAATAAAAAGGCACCAAGACCGTTTCTAATCAGATTTGGATGGAAGTCACTGCGACCCATGCTTGTATCGAAGCAAGAACCTTGGTATATCATAGACGCCACATCAAGGATGGGAAGCTTGATTGATAAGTCGGCTATGAACGCTCAGATTGATCCGATGAGTTTGTGTAGTTCATCAAAGAACCAAAGAAAGAATTTTCTCTCTCAGAAAAATAAACATTCATTAGTTCATTAACCTTGGAAATGCCTGTTTATAGGCCAAAATAACAAAGTGTCGCCTAAAAGGAAAAGTTGACAAATTCAAACATAACTACTAATCCTAATTTAAGCCTAAAATAAAAACCAAAATAAAGGAAAGTCTTAATGGCTGATATTCAGCCATTTACACGCCCAACAATTAAAGAAAAGTGTAATTTAATGCTCTTCAACAACTTGCACAAATGATCAGCCACGTGTGTGCCAATAATGGGAAAGTTTTCGAAATCCGTCCATAGACTTGATCTTGCAAAATTTAAGCTGCTTTCAAGGTTGACTCATCTGGATTCTTCTAGAACTTGGATCAAATTGATGCACCTTTGTGGCTGACGTGGGCCTGGGTTAAAGGGCTTGCACAAATTTACTTGATTCCAAATTTCATGAATCAACCCATTTAGTGCTTCCTTGAATTTCTTAGCTCGGGCTCTTGTGACTGGTCCAACAGGAACTTGTATTGGGTCAGCTACCTTCCTTGCATTTGAGCTCCCTACGTCTCCATCACCTTGGTGTTGAGAAGATTAAAACAATGTCCTAATCGCGACAAAACTTCTTGAAGGACATGGAGATGAATTGGGAGCCGTTATCAGTGACGATCTCTCTAGGGACTCCGAACCGACAGATGATATTCCTACAAATGAATCTTTTAACATTTCACTCTTTAACATCTGTAAACGCTTTGGCTTCGACCAATTTGGAGAAATTATCTGTAAGGACGAGCAAATACTTGACCTGTCCAAGAGCTAGAGGAAACGGTCCGACCACATCTATCGAATACTTCAATAATGAATATGGCGAACTGATTGAGGAAAATTCTTCAGCTGGTTGGTGCATAATGGAGCGTGCCTTTGGTAGCTATCGCATTTGTGAGCGAAGTTCTCACAATCACTTTGCATTGTCGGCCAGTAAAATCCTTGTCTTTTAACCTTGTTGTATAGTGATCTCCCACATGAATGATTTCCACATGATCCTTCGTGGACTTCTCGAATGACTCTCTCGACCTCGTCTTCTCCAAGACATCGAAGATATGATCCCGTGAAAGAACGCCTATAAAGTTTCCTATTGATCAAGTAGTATCTTGCAGCTTGGACTTTAATCTTTCTCGCAATCTACTTATCTTCTAGTAGCCATCCGTCATAGATGTACATTTGAATAGGCGTCCTCTAATCGTCCCTTGGGTCAACGTAATTTGTACATTCGACCAGATCTATGCTCGATCTATCAATCTGCTCCAAAGGGGATTATTCTCTTTTCGCTGACTTCAACCGAAGATCCCAAGCTTGTAAGTGCATCAGCTCTAGAGTTCTACTCTCGTGGGACATGCTTTACTTTAAACTGATCGAACTAGGACTTGAGCCTTGTAACTAACCTCAGGTACAATAGCATTTTTTCACCTTGTGCCTCAAATTCTCCATTTACTTGGTTAACGACCAATGTGGAATCTCTTACCAGAACCAGTTTAGTAGCCCCCAGCGTGGCAGCGAGTCTCGTACCAGCAATTAAAGCTTCATATTCATCTTCATTGTTTGTGGCTTTAAATCCTAATCGAAAGCTCTGTTTGATTTCTTCACCAGTTGGGGACTTTAATACCACTCCTATTCTAGATCCTCTCTTGTTTCTTGATCCGTCGACTTGTAGAATCCATGTCTCGGATTCGTGTCCTTTAGGCCTGTATGTCAATTCGGTGACAAAATCTATAAGCGCTTGAGCCTTTAGCGTTGTTCGAGGTCTATACTGTATGTCGAACTCCATCAGCTCAACTGCAAATTTTGTCATTCTATCAGAGATGTCTGGCTTGTGCAAAATCACTCGCATAGGGTAAGAGGATAGCACGACAATAGTGTGGCCTTAAAAGTACAGACGGAGCTTTTGAGCTGACATGACAAGTGCAAGGGTGAGTTTTTCGTTGATGAAATATCTTGTTTTAGCATCCAACATGGTGTGGCTCATGAAGAATACTGGTTTTTGGATGGAATCTTCCTCCCGAATAAGGGCCAAGCTTACTGTCGTCTCTGATACCACCAAGTACAGGTAGAGTGGTTCACCTTTTTTTGGCTTCGATAGGATCGGTGAAGTTGTCAAGTATCTCTTCAATTCCTGGAAAGCCGATTCGCATCGATTGTTCCACTCGAACTTTATGTTCTTCATGAGTAACTAGAAAAAAGGACGACATTTGTCAGCGGATCTGGCAATGAATCGGCTTAGTGCGGCTACTCGACTAGTTAGTTTTTGAATTTCTTGCTTGGTTTTTGGAGAAGGCATCAGTTGAAAAGCTTTAATCTGATCAGGATTTGCCTCGATTCCTCGCTTTGTGATGAGGTATCCTAAAAACATACAGCTCACTACTCCAAAAGTGCACTTCTCTAGATTAAGCTTCATGCCATATTTTTGGAGAACGTTGAAGCATTCTTGTAAATGCTGGATGTGGAGATGAGCATATAAAGACTTAACCAGCATGTTATCAATGTAAACTTCCATATTCTTACCAATTTGCTGTTCGAACATCATATTGGCAAGTCTTTGGTAAGTTGCTCCTGCATTCTTCAATCCGAAGGGCATGACCTTAAAAGAAAAAATCCCTTGCTTTGTTATAAAAGCAGTCTTTTCCTGATCATCAGATGTAGAAGGATTTGATTGTAGCCAAAAAATGCATCGAGAAAACTTACAACCTCATGGCCAGTTGTCACGTCGATGAGTCGATCGATATGCAACAAAGGGTAATTGTCCTTCAGGTAGGCTTTGTTTAGATCAGTGAAATTGACACACATGCACCACTTCCTGTTCTTTTTTCTTACGATTACCAAATTGGTGAGCCAATCAGGATACTAGACAGGGCGTATAAAGCCGGCCTCGAGTAATCTCCTCCCTTCATCTTTGACTACGTTGTTGCATTCAATTCCAAACTTTCTCCTCTTTTGACGGACGAGCTTGTGGTCTGGATTGACATTTAATCAACGGGAGATTTTGGCTCGGGTTGATTCCAGGCATATCTGTGTGGAACCATGCAAAATAATCAACATTAGCTTTAAGAAAATCAATTATTTGGGATTTTATACCCTCATCAAGCTACGACCTGATCTTCACTATATGCCTTTTATCCTCTGGGTTGATTTGGACTTCGTCAAGCTACTCTAGGTCCGATTCGACACAGCTTTGACTGCTCGTCTCATTTTGCAAATTCATCTGTAATTGCTATAAAGACTTTTTCTGCTTCATAGCCATGACGTAATAGCTCTTTGGCTTCCTTGAATCTCTCAAATGCCTCGCTTCATTGGAAATCTTATCATCTGGTGGTACTGTTGGAAACAAAGTGCGCAGCAGAATTTTTAAAAATTTTCCATCATAGTATTTTCCAAAACACAAGTTTGACATGTTATATGTATAAATTAAACAGATCTTACTAACCTCAGTGTGCCGAAGAACCTCCGCAACCTGTGTAGAGAAGTAACGTTTCAGAAGAGCCTCAACCAACTGGTCTTCTTTGCTATTCTCTATCCACAACCGAAGTGAGTGTGGGCTCACACGTACAGCTCTTCCACCGGTGACTCTCCTTCCGACCAACAGAGAGAACCCAAAGCTAGTGCTCGTGATTTGTGAACAAAAGCTCTCAGGGAGTTTTTCAGATGCTCAATAGAAGAGTATCACTCTTAATCTCTCAAATTGATCTAAGTAAATCATGAGACTCACTCCCTTTTTATACCTATTGGTCCTGGGGTCAGTCCATATCAGATTAGGTCTCAAAAAAAAAAAACTCAAAACAGAATCAAGTTCGGATCAATATCTGATAAGATCCACGTGAAAACGCGTAATCTTATCTACCGCTGATCGGCAGGCCGAACAGGCCAGTTCGGCAGGCCGAACACGTCATCCGACAGGCCGAACTCCCGAGAAAAAATCTCCGCGAATCTTTTATTTTCCACCCGAGATTCTAAAGGATAAAGTCTCAGTTTTGATTCAAATAACCCAATAGAGAAGTTATCTGATCAAAACAAACTTTATCAAGATAATCTCTAAGAAAATAAATCAATTCACAATAATTCTACAAGTTTATCTTGTTCTAATTTTGTCCAAAATTAAAACAACCGATAAACAGACAAGAATTATCTGATCGCAATAATTCAACAAGTTTATCTTAAACTAATTTCTTACAAAATTAATTCAACCGATAAACAGACATGAATTATTTGATTCTTACAAATTTTAAACCAATCTGATAAATCCGACATAAGTCACCAATTATTGGAAAAGCACGCCGTGTAGTTACAGGATTTTGTGAGCTAGCAAAGGGGACCAAAATGGACCTATAAAGTTCAAGCTCATGATAATTATGAAACCCAATATCCCAGATATACATTTCACAATTATCAACTCCAACACTACTCCACTAAAAGCTTGGAGCTGCACTCTCGAACTTTATAGAATTACGAAGCTCGTGTAGCTAAGTCTCCATGACATATCATAGTGCATCGTATCCCTATATGATAATCAATAATTGGCTTAAGGACAAGTTCTGTCTTACCTTTCCGATTATTTTTATCTTACTTTCCATTGTCTCACCATTAGAAAACTTACCATCCAAAGATAGTATACCATTCGGTTACACCTATGTATCCAAATGGTTGAGCGCTCCAGTTTTTCAATTACAGGACAACGCATATAAGAGGATATCATTACTCCTAAAGAGGAGCTATGGATTCCATATCTATGAATAACAAGTCTACGCTATCAAGAGTCATGCCTCCAACGTACCAGCATGCATACCACTATAGAGATGTGGGAGTCACCCATTGGTACATCAAAAGACACAAGTCGATACAACGGGCTCACTATTCATCTCAGGATTAAGATACAATACAAATGACTGTCTAAAGTGAATCGATTTGCCAAGACAGAATTATTAATCCAAATTAATTCACTTTATGTCTCGATCCAACACATTGTCACCTATGACAACGCGCCAATGTTTCTATTCACGGAGTCCAACTCTGATGGCCAAGAAAAATCATCTCCCATAAGGGATATAGACAACATAACAATCTTTACATGAATAAAGCGCCCAACTTTATTCCCTCGATTGCGGATCATATGTTTTAGACCGTCACCTTAAGAATCGTATCTTCCGCATAATCATCCCATCATATGCCCAATTCTTAAGGTTTAGATTGACGTCTCAGACTACTGTTTGCTTATCATATATTCAACAAATATGAACATAAAGAGGACAAGATTTGGTATATATAAATGAATAAATTCTTTATTGATAAAAATGTCTCCAAAAAACGTATTACATTTTTACTCCTAGGGGTGGCAAAACGGGTTGGCGGGTCGGGTTCGTGTCGGGTTGGAGTTAATTTTTACAAAATTAGGTCGACACTAACCCGACCCGTGACCCGAACGGGTTGAGAATTCTCAACCCTAACCCGACCCGTTTTGATATGGGTTGACACGAACCCGACCCGTGTCAACCCGTTTCTTATGCACAGTGTTAAAAAATAATAACCCGTAACCCGATTTTGACCCGTAACTCGATTTTGACCCGTAACCCGCCTCTAACCCGCCCACATTAATATATATAATATTAAAAAAAATAAAATTAGAAGAGTTTCATACCACTTTAACAAGAAGATGAGTGATAAGAGAGGTAGGATTTGATATTTTAAGAGCTTATATTATATATGAAATAATATTAATTTTTTAAAAGTTAATTAATTAAATACGGGTCAGAAACGGGTCATTTTAGTGTCAGATGGGTTGACCCGAACACGACCTGTTTTTTGACGGGTCAGTTTCGGGTCGACACTAAAATGACCCGTGGTCAAATTTTTCGACACTAACCCGCAAAAAAGCATGTCAGATTCGTGTCGTGTCGTCGTGTCGCAACCCGTATTGCCGGCCCTATTTACTCCTTAGGGCATACATGTCTAACAGGTACGTCGAAGGGACTGCCTTCATTGCGTGTATCTAAGGCCGCCCCAAAATGACATTATACCTCGAAGGGCAATCCATGACTAGGAAACTAGTCAACTTGTTTTCTCCTGCTGCGTATACCGGAAGCTTGATTCTCTCCATGGCCATTGTTGCTTTGCCATTGAAACCTACCAATGATGTTGGGGATTTCTCGATTTCCTCTTCGTCGATTTCCATCTCTTTCAGCGTCGAGAGGAACAAGATGTTGGCTGAACTTCTATTGTCAACTATTATTCAGCTTATCTTGCAGTTCGCAATATTAAGTCTGATAACAAGGGCATCGTCATGTGGAGTATCGAGCCCAAATGCCTCGTCGCTGCGAAACGCAATTACATGCTCATAGTGTTCGCTGTCAAGCGAACTGATAGTTGCTTGATTCGCTTTCCTCTGTTGCAACTTCATTTGATTTACAGAGTCACTGCTGAAAACTGAGCCTCCACAAATAGCTCCAATTATTTTCCAAAGTGGTGGTGGTGATGGTGTCTTCTTATGGGCTTGGCTGTTTCTCCGTCCTCTTCGCTCATTGTCGAGCCCATATATTTTCCTCCCCCTTTCAGAGAGGTACTCTCTCAAGTGCCCCGTATCTTGGTGAAACTCGCAATATTTCAACTGGTAGTGTGAACGGCTTGGTGCCATTTTGCCTGGCCATTGAACATAATCTTTTCCTTCAAGCTGAGCGACTAGTTCAGACGGCAATAAGCTGAGAGCATATTTTGGGGGTGACAACGGTCTCGTGGTGGATCGAGGCCTATCTTCTTTCCTTCTCCACTCCCTTTTTGGTGGTGCCCTCGTCCATCCGCGTCGATTCGGCTGTTGTCACTATTTCTGACTCCATCTGTTTTGGTCTTTTGTTCTTGCGAACTCTCGCTCGCATCTTTCATTTTCTTCCTCCAAGTCAATCCACCCGTTAGCTCTGTTCAAGGCTTCCTGGACTGTCTGTGGGTAGTCTGAGCAATGCTATTCTTAAAGGGGCATTTGTGTAGGAGTCCTTTTTTCAATGCCTCTCTATCTGTTCCATCTTCCAAGTTTGAAATCTTTGAGAGTGCTGTGCTAAATCTTTTGATATAAGCCCTTAATGATTCGCCTGGGCTCTAAACAACAGACCACAAATCTTTGGTCATTTTTCCTGTCTTGATATGCATCGAGTGCGCCTTGATAAACGAGTCTGCTAAGTCTTCGAAGCTATCGATCGATCCAGTTGGCAAGTTACTGAATCATCGAAGTACTGGACCTTTGAGGGACTGCACAAACAACTTGCACATCATCTTACCAAGAATCGAGTTTGGGATGCTTACGGCACTGACCATGTTTTTATACTGCAGCAGGTGGTCCTTTGTATTTGAAGTTCCGTCAAAATGAGCGAACATGAGGTTTCCAAATTTTTGGGGTACAACCGAAGTGATCCTCTTTGTTAGTGGGGTATCTCGAATGTTCTTCAAGATGTCATCCAGTATAGGGGTCTTGCTCGTGGCTTTCGAAACCTTTTGCTCGATCTTCTCTTCTACAAGTTTGGAATTTTGCTTGAGCATCTTTCTCATCATCAATTGGATCGACTCAAGGGTCATCAAAGTGATAGCTATTGCTTCTTGTAATTGAGTGGTCGATTATGTCCCTGCGTTTCTTTCCATCGTATCATCGCTTCGATTAAACTCCACGCGGGTACTCATCGTCGTGGTAGTTGTCATTACGGGGCTGGTTGCAGTTGTGCAAACTGGTGTTATTGCTTGTGCTGGAGTCGATGGAGAATATAACGACTACATCCTCCTAATCGGGCTATAGGTTTGTTGTTGTATTCCTAGTTGTGGGGTTTAAAATTGCCACTGTGTTGCAGACGAAGCTGGAAACGTTGAATATCCATAGTATGGATAATAGTATGACTGCGAAGCTATCTAGGAGTTTTGATAGCTAATTTGGCTCCTCAAAGCCAAATTCTCGCTGTTCAGTTGCTCCAACCTTTTGTCACGCTCCTGAGAACAAACTGCTTGCTCTTGGAGTGTTTTCTTCAGGGCTTCAACTTCTGATGCAAGGGCTTCCATTTGCTGGTTGGCCTGAGAAGTCTCCTTACTTTCTTCTATCGAAACGTCTGAAACGTGCTGATTATCTTCCATTTGTGATTGAGCTAAAGATCCTGGAGTTGATGACCAGAAGGCCCCACGGTGGGTGCCAAACTATAGACGTTAAATCTATAATTAAATGTCAAAATTCTAGATTGAATTATTTAGGAACTTGGGCCCCTAAATCACCGTTAAATGGATCTGTTAGTTCGGGTTGTAATGCAAGATTAGAGTTAAATAAACAAAATAAAGTTGTAATAAAAATGATACACGAAATTTATAGTAATTTACTCTGTTAATAAAGAGCTACATCTACTGTAATTCACTATGGTGTTCTTGGGTACAAATTACAAGAGAATAAAGAAATGAGAAAGCAAATTGGCAGGGTTTTAGTATCTTTTTTTCTATATTCCCCATACAACAAAGCAGTCTTCCCCTTATATAGAAGATGAAGAAGGATAGTGGCTCCCAACCGTCTGACGGAGTGAGATAGAACACCATAAGTAACTGCAATAGTGGGACACATGTCGATTAGGGATAGGCTACAAGAATCATACCTCCTCTACGTTTCGGTCCATGACTAGACGTGCTGTAATCGTCTGTTCGTGCAGATAACTGTAAGTTCAAGACGATCGATCTAGTCGAACAAAGACGTGGAAACGAGTGTGAATTATGTTCAACAAGAGTAGAATGACTCAAACCACACAAGACGATAGAATCAAGCTAACAATGCAAACCATCAATTCGATTGGACTTCAGTCAGTAGATTTTAGTCGATCTATTCGATTAGCATCAACATTGGGCTGCACGGGTCTGCTAGCAATTTGGGCCTCACTAAATTGCACCCCAACACAAGTCATAGGTATAGCGAGAAGGGGTTGTTTTGGGCTTTGTTTGACAATGTTGTTAGAATTTATTAGTTCTAACTGTTATAATATAAAGCTCTTATATGCTATAATATAAAGCAAAAATATACTATAGTGTTTTAGTTTCAACTATATAGTTCTAATTCCCAAACACACTCTTGATCATAATGAGAAAAAGGACACCAGGACTTATTTTTTTTGCCTGGTTAGCTTTTAAGGTTTCGATGAGTGTTGTGCATGTGAAGCACATATACTATTTTGTCCATTTCAATTTGATTAAATTTATTACTAAATTAAGAGTTTGGAACTTAATTTTTGAAATTAAAAATTGATAATCATATCATCAATTGCTTAGAAGTTTGGAGTCCCATTATGCCAATTACCCTTTTTAAAATTTTACTATTCCTTAGGGCTTTAACACATTATTTAATAGATTGAAACAACTCATTGAACATACACTAAAACACCAATTGAGCTAGTTCAATAGCCATGACAATTATTCTTTTTAATAAGCTTAAAAATATAACGTATAGAATAGCAGACTTTTACAATGGTTTTTTTAAGTGGGAGATTGTTAGACATGTATGCTCTAAGGAGTAAAAATGTAATACGTTTTTGGAGACATTTTTATCAATAAAGAATTTATTCATTTATATATACCAAATATTGTCCTCTTTACGTTCATATTTGTTGAATGTATGATAAGCAAACAGTAGTCTGAGACTGTCAGTCTAAACCTTAAGAGTTGGGCATATGATGGGATGATTATGCGGTAGACACGACTCTTAAGGTGATGGTCTAAAATATATGATCCGCAATCGAGGGAATAAAGTTGGGCGCTTTATTCATGTAAAGATTGTTATGTTGTCTATATCCCTTTTGGGAGATGGTTTGTCTTGGCCATCGGAGTTGGACTCCGTGAATAGAAACATTGGCGCGTTGTCATAGGTGACGATGTGTTGGATCAGGACATAAAGTGAATTGATTTGGATTAATAATTCTGTCTTGGCAAATCGATTCACTTTAGACAATCATTTGTATTGTATCTTAATCCTGAGATGAATAATGGGCCCGTTGTCTCGACTTGTGTCTTTTGATGTACCAATGGGTGACTCCCACATCTCTATAGTGGCATGCATGCCGGTACGTTGGAGGCATGACTCTTGGTAGCGTAGACTTGTTATTCATAGATATGGAATCCATAGCTCCTCTTTAGGAGTAATGATATCCTCTTATATGCGTTGTCCTGTAATTGGAAAACTGGAGCGCTCAACCATTTGGATACATAGGTGTAACCGAATGGTATACTATCTTTGGATGGTAAGTTTTCTAATGGTGAGACAATGGAACGTAAGATAAAAATAATCGGGAAGGTAAGACAGAACTTGTCCTTAAGCCGATTATGGATGATCATATGGGGATGCGATACACTATGATATGTCATGGAGACTTAGCTACACGAGCTTCGTAATTCTATAAAGTTCGAGAGTGCAGCTCCAAGCTTTTAGTGGAGTAGCGTTGGAGTTGATAATTGTGAAATGTATATCTGGGATATTGGGTTTCATAATTATCATGAGCTTGAACTTTATAGGTCCATTTTGGTCCCCTTTGCTAGCTCACAAAATCCTGTAACGACACGGCGTGCTTTTCCAATAATTGGTGACTTATGTCGGATTTATCAGATTGGTTTAAAATTTATAAGAATCAAATAATTCATGTTTGTTTATCGGTTGAATTAATTATGTAAGAAATTAGTTCAAGATGAACTTGTTGAATTATGGCGTTCGGATAATTCTTGTCTGTTTATCGGTTGTTTTAATTTTGGACAATTAGAACAAGATAAACTTGTAGAATTATTGTGAATTGATTTATTTTCTTAGAGATTATCTTGATAAATTTTGTTTTGATCAGATATCTTTTCTATTGGGCTATTTGAATCAAAACTGAGACTTTATCCTTTAGAATCTCGGGTGGAAAATAAAAGATTCGCGGAGATTTTTTCTCGGCAGTTCGGCCTGCCGATTAGAAAGTTCGGCCTGCCTAACTGGCCAGTTCGGCCTGCCTATCTCACAGTTCGGCATGCCGACCGCGACAGTTAAGATTACGCGTTTTTCACGCGTATCTTATCAGATATTGATCCGAACTTGATTCTGTTTCGATTTTTGAGACCTAATCTGATATGGACTGACCCCAAGGACCAATAGGTATAAAAAGGGAGTGAGTCTAATGATTTACTCAGATCAATTTGAGAGATTAAGAGTGATACTCTTCTAGTGAGCATCTGAAAACTCCCTGAGAGCTTTTGTTCACAAATCACGAACACTAGCTTTGGGTTCTCTCTATTGGTTGGAAGGAGAGTCACCGGTGGAAGAGCTGTACGTGTGAGCCCACACTCACTCCGGTTGTGGATAGAGAATAGCAAAGAAGACCAGTTGGTTGAGGCTCTTCTGGAACGTTACTTCTCTACACAGGTCGCGGAGGTTCTTCGGCACACTGAGGTTAGTAAGATCTGTTTAATTTATACATATAACATGTCAAACTTGTGTTTTGGAAAATACTCTGATGAAAAATTTTTAAAATTCCGCTGCGCACTTTGTTTCCAACACATACTTCCATATAACATGCAAAAGTAAAAAATGTTATACAATATCTTTTCAACATATTATTAATATTGAAAATGTATGACATAAAGAAATTTAGTTATCCCATATAAGTGTTACACCTCTACAATATGTGTTCGTTGAATAAATTTAATGTTTAGCTTCTTCTGTTAAGTGGAGTAAATTTCTCTTAGAAGAACACTACATAAGCTTTAAAAAAATAAAAAAATATAATATAAGGTAGTGTTTTTGTGGGGACACCTATCGTTAGGACACGTTTTTGATAGTTGAAACGGGTCAAAATCATATTTTTGATACAAAATCTCACCTAGAGGTTATTTTTTCTTTCTTATTGTAGAAATTGCCTTAGGGTGAGTTTGAGAACCTTATTCCAACGACATAATTGGAATTAGTTTATGTAAAGCTCTTACATGATATAGTATAAAATAATAATATATTACAGTGCAAATATTTTACATATTAGTTTAACTTTTACTTTTAGGGTATGTTTGTTTCGTGTATTCTTTGAATTTTATGGACTCAAATTTAGATTCGAATATCAAGAATCCTTCGGATACGCGTTTGTTGCCTCAAAATCTAAATCATTTGAGTATCAAGAATCTAAGTTTTCAAAGTTCTTATCCCCTTAAACTTTTGATACTCGGATATCTTTACTACAGTAAAAACTAAAATTCTCTCTCCTATATTTGAGGAAAACAAAATCATAACTTCTTCATTTGATATACAATTGAGATGATTCTTTTTTTACTATGTTACTAATGAAGAGAGGAATAAATCAAGATCCATATTGTATATTTTTGAAGATCATTAACATTAAAATTTTATTAGATTTATTAATAAATCAAAAATTATCTTCACTACCTCTTCAAACATAAATTCTAATTTTATTTCATACTCAGATTAAAACTTAAATGCACATTCAAACGTCAATTCGAATAATAATTCAAATCACTAACTCAAATCCTAATTCAAATCACACTAACTCAAATTAAATCATTAATTCAAATCTATTTATCAAACGAACCCTAATCCCTTATATATCAGTTCAATTTAGTTCAAATTGCATTAACAAACACATTTTAAAAACGCAACAAAAAAAAATCCGTACCAGCGTTCACATTTCTGGACACTAGCCGAGTCATCGAGTTAGCGTCGTCCGAGTTACGGTCCGAGTCTGTCAACGCCTTTTACAACGCTTTCTTGTGTTGTCATTTCTTCTGTTTCCTTTTCTTTCCCCAGCAGCAATCTCCGCTGCTTTTTTCCTTCCTCTCTTTCATTCTCTTTCCCTTTCGACCCATTCAGTTCAAATCAACTTTCCCAGCATCCAAACACCTCCTCTTTCTCTCTCAGTGTGTGTGTGTGTGTGAGTTTGACTTGGTTCCCACTAAGCTCTTTCGTTTTGCAAACATCGATCAATTTTTTTCTTTTTCTTTTTAATTGCATTGATTACTCTTTCTTTCGTTGTTAAGAAGAATCGGTCAAATTTCTTCTCATTGCATTTGGCTTTCTTGTTTGTTTTATACAATTTTCTTTTCTTTTTTCTTTTTCGTTTCTATTTTTGCCAAAAAAGTTAAGTTGCTTTCTTTTATATTTATGAAATTTTGCATTACCTGTGGAAGCCATGAATGTAATTGCCACTTTTTTCCTTCCTCTACTTTTTTTTCTCTCTCTCTTTCTTTTTAAGGATCATTCACTTTCAGCAAAAACAAGCCATTTTGCATTACCGGCAATTGTTGTTTTTTGGCATTTTGGGTTACGGAGAGGGAAAGTCTGTTTCTTCTCTTTCTCTCTCTTCTACTCGTACTGATGAGGACATCGTTAGCACAAGCAAGAGCACGTGGGAGACTTTTTCAGATCCAATTCAAGTTCCCATTGGTCCGGTTACGAGAGCTCGTGCGAAGAAGTTCAAAGAAACGCTTATTGGGCTGATTCAAGCAACTTGGGCTCAAGCCATTGCATGGAGGCCCATTGAGGGAATTGCATGCGAAAATCAGACCAATAAATGCGTGATTCAAGCTATAGAAGGGATTGAGTAATTTCCATTTCAGTTACTTTCCCATTTTGAGGCGACACATGGCGAGAAGAATTAGTTTTGACTTTTTAATGTCTAGTTTCCTTTTTTTCCGTTTCTGGTATTTCTATTATTGTAAGGCTTTTAAGCCATTAAGGGAACTTTCCTTATTTAGTCTAGATTTGACTTTTGTTAATTGAGTTTCCCGAAATTTCCATGGGAATTAGGGGCTGAAAATTCGCATAGGAACCCCTATATAATTGTAACGAATTTCAATCAATTGGGACAAGTAATAACACATAATTTTGAGGTTTAATTCTCTTTAGTTCCTAAACGAACTATTCGAACTTATCGGAAATTTCCGTGGCGTTCATCGACTTATCAATCAGTCCATCCATAGCTGATTGTGGCGTCCTCACTTACCAAGACTTATCAATCAGTCCCTCCATAGCTGATTGTGGCGTCCGCACATACCAAGGTTCGTACTTCTCGTTGGGCATCGGGTCGCGGTTCCATTCAAAACCGGTTAGAAATTTGATCTTGGAAACCAACTTCGATTAGGATCGCGTCAATTCTTGGCGTGGTTCGTATCACGTACACACTCTCTCACTAATCTTTTTGACTCTCTTTCCTCATATGCACAATCACTTTGTCTCTCTAGTTTCTCTCTCTAGGTTTCTTCTGAATTGGTCAGTTATGGTGAGAAAACATGGATGGCAGCTACCTGCTCACACCTTTCAGGTATTTTTTTTTTTTCAGTTACTTCTTTTTTTTGGCTTTTTAAAAATATTTTCTGTTGTTATTTTCATTCGTAGATTAGGGTTTGCTTAGACCTCTTTTTCTGAATGCTGAAAGTGAATGATCCGCGTTTGTGTCGGCTTGTTTTTGTTTGTTTTGCGTTCAGTGCTCAGTTCATGTAAAAAGTCCTTTTGGGTCTCCTTTGCTTTTATTTTTCTGTGAAATTGTATGATAATTGAACAATTGCCGGTTTTGTAAATGAAAGGAAAAGAGAAGTAAATTCGAACCTTTGTTTCTTTTTTTTTGTTTTTTTTGTTTTTGGGTTCAGGTTTGGCCTGTTGACTTTCAAGTTGTAACTATTGTTACTTTTTTTGTTTAATATTCTTTAGTGATATTTCGCATGTAGAAGAAAACTAGTGTTTCAACCTAGGAATCTACTAAGATTCTATAGAGAGTTGGGCATGACGTATACTACTAGTAGGCTGAAAAGTAGGAGCAGCCAACAAAAACAGTAAAATACCACGTCTAATGAAAGGAGATTTATGCTTAATATGAATATATAGTTATATATATATATATGTATACGTACATATGTATGTATGTGTACTTTTTTTTTTCTTTATTGAATGACCATTGCTGTGACTTTTGTTTTGGTATCATGGTTATTAGTGGAGATTCAGAATATGTAATATATATCTGGCCTTCTGCAAGGGCATCTTATTAATGTTTATCTGGGTTGCATGTTGATTATTAAGTAGGGATGATAAAAACCTTTCTTGTTTTTTTATCAAAATGCTGTGTTCCTTGTTGGAAATAATGTACTTATCCCCTGTGCTTTACAAATTGTGTTAAGTGTTTCTAGAGGGGTGGTTTTTTGCGCATTTTATGAGGGAGGCTTTTAACATGATTTTGTAAAGCGAAGGGAATCATTTTAACCCAATTTGTAAAACATAGGGGATACATGTAGCATTTCCGAAAACATTAGGTGGAAAGCAACATTTTGATGAAACAATGGATGTTTTTGTTACGAACTCTATTAAAGTACATAAGGAGGAATTTTTGGGTTGTCTTTTGCTGCTGTATATATGGAATTTTTATCTTAACTCTGGTTTTCACACGTGTAGGTTGTTGCAATCACTGTTTTCTGCTTATTAGTGGTTGCGTTCTATGCTTTCTTTGCCCCTTTCCTTGGACGCCTTATCTGGGAGTATGTTTTGATTGGAATTTACTCTCCTGTGGTATGTGAATTTACTTAATATTTTTATATTTAATCTTTCTCCCATATAAGAGGCTTAATGGTGTTAAAATTTGTGGACTCTTGTAAAATATTAAAATTAAATATATCGGAGATTACTGGAAAACTTATTGAGAAACTGCTACTAGCGTCTGTTTCAAGAAAATTGAAATATCCCTGTTAAAAGCTCAACTTCAAGTAGAACCTGAATCCATGTCTTACATGCAGCGCCATTGTTTGATCTTCCATCTGTAATTTTCTTTCTCGACCTTGGCGTTGCAGGCACTCCTTGTTTTCATTCTTTATGTCCGGTGTACTGCTATAAACCCGGCAGATCCTAGCATTATGTCTAATTTCAATAGTAGAGTGAAAAATAAACTCAACACTGATCATAGGTTATCGGAAAAGGACTTGCCTGGAAAATTTAATGGATTGGTCACTGGGGAGCATTCTTCCCCATTGTCAGCTTCTCAAAGCTCTGTGGCAGTATCTAGTAAGAAAGGCTCATTAGGAGAACTTGGGAGTGCAGATACTGAAGTGAAAACAACAACCAGAAAGTCTTGTTGTGGCATTGGAGCAATCTTCAGTGCGTTGTTTGTTTATGAAGATTGCCAGAAGCAGGACGGAGTTACTGAGCAGCAGGGCAGCGAAGAAGCTTTGTTCTGCACACTATGCAATGCTCAGGTATCACACTCTGCCAACTATGTTGTTTACTAAGTTAGATATTTAACACTCATTAGAGTTCGATGTAATTATCCATCAAGCTATCAATACAATCAAATTTGTGTGTTACAGTTTTTAAGCTGCCTCCATCTTATGCTTCCTTCATGAAGAGTTACTTCCTTTGACTTCTATCAAATTCTAAACAGCTTTGTGAAGAGAATTTGTTTCGAGATGAATTTTGTCCCTTAATAATGGTTCATGCTCCAGTTTGTGTCCCACATTGTCTTTTTCTCCCTTAATAGTGTTTTGTTTTATTTAGGCATCATTCCTTTCGATAAGTAAATGATGCTTACATTTCTTATCATGTGCCTAAAATCTAAGGTCTTGGCAGCTCATAATGTTATTTTTTGCTAAAAGCTCCTTGCCAATGATATGCACAACATACTTTATGATGTTTTAGTAGCTAGCACCTTTGGAAACACAACCCTCTCCTAAATTATTGCCATGATAGTGTTGAGATGATCTGCTATGAAAACATATAGGTTATCCTTCAGCAAATGCTGCTAGAGCTTTGAAGGCTGTAAAGATGGCCTTTTTTTTTAATTTATTATTATTATTACTATTATTATTATTATTATTATTATTTTTCCCCTGATAAGCTTCAATGGTTCTATTGTTGCAGGTCTGCAAATTCAGCAAACACTGTAGAAGTTGTGATAAATGTGTTGATGGTTTTGATCATCATTGTCAAGTATGTCTTACAAGCAATTTCTGAAAGTTTCCAACAACTTTGTTCGACTTTTAAGTTTTTATCCATTGCATTTTGGAAGTAAACTTCTCAATGTTTACGTGGCTGCAGTGGCTTAACAACTGTGTGGGGCGCAAAAATTATGTGACTTTTATCTGTCTCATGGCCATCAGTCTTGTTTGGGTATGCTTTGCGTCTCATAATTTTCATCTTCAGTCAATCTTTCGGATTGTTAATGATGCTCTTTCCTCTCTGTCCAGCTTGTTATTGAAGCTGGAGTTGGTATTGCTGTCCTAGTGCTCTGCTTTGTAAATAAGAAAAGTATGGAGGCTAAAATTATTGATAGGCTTGGAAATGGCTTCACTCGCCCCCCCTTGGCAACAGTTGTGGTACTTATGATTTAACACCTCATTTTTCCAATATTACTGTTACAAGAATTTGTTCTAAAACTGTGCCTTATTTTCTGTAGGCTCTATGTACTGCAGTTTCCATGCTTGCATGCATACCTTTGGGTGAACTTTTCTTCTTCCACATGATCCTGATAAGAAAGGTCAGCGGCCGAGAAACTTGAGAGATAAATTCCAGGTCCTTGACTGTATCGTTAGTCTTAGGGAAGTTAGAGGGAGGAATCTTATAGTCGAGAACTTTACAATGATCAAGAATAAGCAACCGCTTTCGCTACTAATTGATTTAAAAAAGATGATAATATTAGATAATTGAGGCAATTTATCTTGCAAGATTTCCATGACCGCATGATTTATTTCTTTATTTATTTACTTTATATTGAATTAGGGTATCACAACCTATGAATACGTTGTGGCAATGAGAGCCATGAGTGAGACAGCTGGTGGACAATATATCGAGGAGGAACTACCAAATATTTTGTTCTCTCCTACTGGATCTGCCACAACGGTGAGTGGTGGAAGTTCTCTGGGTTTACAGTACAAGGGTGCTTGGTGTACTCCTCCTAGGGTATTTGTGGATTACCAGGTAATTTCAGGAAAGATTATTTCATTTGAGGTTTTCCCGTTTGATATATTGAGCAAAAGGTCTGAATGAATTAGAAATTGCCTCCAAAACAGAGTCGTTTTGAGTTGCAGTTCACAACTAAGTGGAACTAAATTGCCGACCAAATTATAAATTACACTCAGGAGAATGTTGGGCACAATTCATTTTGACCGGTCATATTGGACCATTAGTTTGGCGGTTACAATATGTTCTCTTCTTCTTTGCTCTTGATTGAACCATTTTCAACTTTTCAAAAGCAAGCCTTAGAGTTAGTGTTTCTCAACAAGTTTTTGGTTGGTATCATATCTACTTATTGCTCTGATAAGATCAGAGACCATGGCATAGGGCTAGCTCACAGCATAAATACATAAAAAGCTTTCTAGTGTTTCCTATCTTGCTTCCTGAAATCTATTATGTAAAACTCTCTTTCATCTGCAAGAAGTTTTGAAATGGCAACTAGGGTATGAAGTAGTAGTTTTAGTATCTATATTGTCCAAGTTGATCTGGTAACTCAAATTAGTCACTGTAGTTGGTAATGGAGTTGATCACTAGAAGCTTAATTGGGTTGTAAATTATTTGTTTTGCTAGAAGAGTAGTCTTTTGTGTCAATTCTTACAGATATTTTGCAATTACCCCTTTTTTCCTTCTGTTCTTTTGTTGTGGGCATGCCTGTTATAATGGATACGAAAATTGCCAGCAATATTCATGTTTAAGGTCTTTAATTTAATTTGATTTTTCGATTTCCTATAAGAAGGATGAATAATTTATCTGTGTTGATACGTTCAAAATTTCCAAAGAAAAAATTGGTGGTCAACTTTTTATATATTGTTGCCTTAGGATGAAGTCATACCCCAGTTGGAGCCAGGAATGGTCCCGTCAACGGTCAATCCAGATGCAAGTGGAGTTGCAGACAGGGGGCAGAAGGGTCCCAAAAGGCCTGTTCGTATCAGTGCTTGGAAGCTTGCAAAGTTGGATTCTAATGAGGCCATGAGAGCAGCAGCAAAAGCAAGGAAATCATCGTCTGTTCTGCGTCCAATAGATAATAGGCGGCTACCTGATCCTGATTCTAGCTACAGTGGCAACATGAGTGTTAGGAGCAGTGTAAGCACTGACATTGGGGCAAATAAAGAGATGAAAACTGACCTAAGGCTCTCTCCTTATCTCAAGGATTCTTTTGCTCCAAGTCAAGGGAGCTGTGATGAGTATGAAACTGGTACTCAAAGCTTGAGTAGTTTCAGTAGTCCTAGCCATGTTCATGAACCAGTTACACTTAGCCCTCTACCACAATGTCCCAGTTTAGGTCATTCTGCTGTGGCTCCTTCAGTGCCCAGATTGATGCCTGATCGTCCATTAACTTCGAAGGCAATTTACCCAAATGTTAACCCGTCAGCATCCCATCCTGTTGGATTCGATGGAAGGATAATGCAAAAGATTGCTGATCCATTATTGCTTTCAGCACAAGCCACTTCTCTTCTCCGAGATGTCAGAAGGACATCTGTTGTGTGGGACCAAGAAGCTGGAAGATTTGTCTCAGTTCCTGTATCAGCTTCAGAATCTCGAACCAAATCATCCTTGCAAATAGGATTCCCAAATTTCTAATCCCGAAACAAGCAGTTATAGCAGAAAGCCAGTTGTTCCACAACAAGAATCTTCATCTTCTGCAGTGAGACCTCCATTGCAACAAGCAGAGAAACTGATGTATACAGGAGACTCTATATTCTTTGGGGGTCCACTTCTGAGTGGCCCTTTTAGGGATGGTCCAAAAAATGACAAGGTTTTGAACTCAAGAGAGGGTCAAGCGGGGGTGGCTATGAACATGTTTAGGGAGTCTAGATTCAAGCGTGATTCCACCTCAAACCAGCTTCCCGTGTTTGTCCCACGAGGTTTGAGCATAACTCGCTATCTGGGTCCGGCTTAAAATAGCTTGAGTTATTATTTGAATTGCTGACAGAAATGCATCAACAAGAAATTTCTATCTGCAAGGTTTCTCAGGCGAGAGCTATGGAAGTTCAAGGAAGCCAACTATAGCTGCTTTTTGCCTGTGGAACGTTGCCGCCTGAAACTGTTGTGAGCAACACAGCCTCTGTGACACCCGTTATTCTTCTAACGGGTATTGAGGTAATTAAATTAATTTTTAATGTATAAAAAAAAAATTGCTTCATTTAAATTTATTTTATAATATTTATTTTTATCTATTTTTAAATTTTCTAAAATTCTCCTATATTTATTTAGTATGATTACTAAAAAGCCTTAGAACTTCTAATAAATCTCAAAAATGTCATATTGGCATTATGTGTGTTAAAGTCTTTAGATGAGACATAAGGATATCTTTTCCAACTACTCTTGACCCTCATTTTCTTTATTTCCTCCGTGACATGCTTCAACATGTCTCCTCTATAATTGTTTCTATCACTTCTTTTCAAAGACTTCATCTTTTCTTCCTTTCTCTTCCACGGTTCCCACACTCTTCTTCTCATTTCTTTGCTGAAGCAAAATACTTAGAGAACTTCTTCAAGGCAGCCATAAAAATCAGCCACCATCACCTCCATTTGAGCAAGAATTTCAGTCATACCGAACTAAAGGAACCTGTTTTGAAGCCATTTCAAGCTTCCAACTAACCATAATCCGAGGTTAGAATCTTATGAACAAATTTAGTCTTTCATTTATAAATTTTCTTTTATACTAAAGGATTATTCAAATTTGCGTTCTTAAACCTAAGTATATGTTTGTTGCTATTTTGGAGCATATGTATGAAGTCTAAGTGTATATGCCCTAGACAGAAAATTTATATTGTTAAACTTTGTTATACCTCTATGGGTAGTGGTTATTTCTTGAAATTCTAAGATTAAATTAAAATGAATTTTATGAATGTAGTTGTATGTTGTGCTTTAGTTTTAATTGTCCTTATGCACGCCTTAGGATCAAGGGAGTATGGAGCTAACGTTAATTGATTCCAGGATTAAAAGATTGTTGATAAGCTTGAAAGGTAGGGATTCTATTACTCATCTTTTGTGAGGTTTTTATAGAATTAAAATTGATTGTTTTGCCGCAATATATATATATCTATGTTGAACTGATATTATATGTGTATCACACATGAAACTATGACATGGACTCGTCTTGTATTGTACGGCGAGGAACATAATGAATTGACACATGTTATAAATTGAGAAGCATGGTTAGGAAAATTAACTCTATTAATAATGATTTAATATAGAGAAATTGTGAGACATGAAAAGGGCGACGGTTACGTCCTTGGGCATGAATACCCTAAAAGGTAAAGTAGGGGGAAGGCGATGACGCTTCCTTGGGTTGAAAGTCCCAGAACACACTGTACAGGAATCGATTTGGTGAGGACTCGGGGCTTGATGTCCCCTCACCGGAACACCCTTGGAATGTTTATAGGGTGATCAAGTGCGCCCATTTGGGTTTCGATGAGTTGAGTGATACTCAATTTAACATGGATACCTAGGAACAATGATGATTGGTAATATTTGTATAAATGTGTAATTATGACACTTGGTAATGATTAACTACGGTATCCATAAGATGTGATCATAATAAACCTCATAATCTGGAATATGATGTGACTTACTGACCATGCAGATTTTAATGTGGTAATGATAAAAACCTAAAGGTGGGTAATGGTTTTCTCTACTGAGCATAGTGTTGCTCATACCCTTATGTTTATATCTTTTCAGGACTCACTAAATGTGAGGTGGCTACGAGAAATATAGTTGAGGAAGTGATGTAACTATATTACATTGGGACTGTTTCAATCGTTGAGAATGTTCTTCATGATAATGTAAGCATCAATTGTTACTTTCTGTGACTGTATTACAATGTGTTGAGGGTTAAAATGATGATGACAACAGTTTATATTATTAAATTTAAGGTGCTACATTAAAACTGTGGTTTATTTGTCGTTTATATTTTTATTTTTGAGTTGGGAGTTTTCATTTAAGTCCCGGGCAAATTTTATTTTTAAGGTTTTACTTTTATTATTTATTTTTATTTTATCTCATTAAAAACTGTTAACCCCCATATAGGGGCGTTACAGAATTTTTGGTATCAGAGCCTAGGTTCGGTTAACCTAGGGAGTGTAGCACCACTTTAAAAAAAATATATTTTTGAGATGGTTTTGAAGCTGAATTTTCATTGTCATCATCAAAATGAACCTTCACATTGATTTATACAGTCTAGAAGGATGTAACATGGAAAGGCCATAGAATGAAAATATCAATAGTTATATGAGTACAATAATTATATAGAAGGAAAGTATTAATAGTTATAAGGGAATGATAATTATATGGAATGAGTTTATAAGTAGATTGCTTATGAGAGATTCGTATAATATTTGGATCTATAAGCATATCTAATTCGTATAAACGATGAGAAATTCGTGTAGATACGAGGATTTAAAAGCCTTTTGTCTCGTGAAAAACAATAAGAAATATAAGGCTTGATTTATTGATTTCAAAGTTTGGCATAGATATGCCAAATTTTTCGTAATTGATTCAAACCTAAGTAATGATTATGTGTGGATTCGATGGAGCACATAAGTGTCAATAACTTTTCTTGAAAGTTCTATTTATTTGAGGAATATGATATAAGTTGGGAATCATGGTATTGAATCTTGAGAGAGATAAATGTTAGACTTTTGGTCTGTTGAGACTGTGTAAAGTCTAGAATGCATGAATCTCAAAATTGGAATATTTCGTTACGTACATTGTATTTAAGTGTATCAGTGAATCTTTTGGTTACCTAAGGTTTTGTTATATGAGGAAATTATATATTGTATGAGTAGAATTGTGGGGATTGTAGATGTTTTTAAGTAGTAACATCTAGTGTCTTTGTTCATTGATATGGTCTATGTTAAAAGACGTAAATCGTATTGATTTCAAAGTTAGTCGCATTCTAAACCCTTGGTAGTAATGATGATGAATCCATTGATAGATGTTAAGTATTATCAATAACATATGGGTGTATGCATTGTTCAATAAGGTTTTGATTAAAACAAAATTATTTGAGTTGCTGGATCATTCAGGAAGATCCTTGTTGTCGTTAAATTAGATTTGTTATTTATAGTTAACTTTATCTATAGTGGGCTTTGAATTGGGTTTAAGATTCATACGAATTGGTTTTCAATTTTATGTTTGTTATTTAACTCGTTCTAAATGTGTTAAGGCCGAAACAACCTGACCATTTTCAACTAAGAACATTTGGGCCTAGTTTAAATCTTAAATCAGTTTGATTCACACTGTCTCTCCCACGTGGTTTCTATACGTGTCATATACAGTGGTTTAATTATTGTTTACATATACGTTTACTGTGCATAGGAGCTTATTTCTCCGAGTTCACTTTTTCTCTCTTAATTTGTTATTTTCTCTCTAAATCGCAAATCCTCTTCTTTTTCATTAGAAATTCTTCTTTTCCTCTAAAAGAAGAAGGAATTCTAAGATTCTGCAATTTACTATCTTAATTTTTCCTTTCTATTTACTCTTCTTTCATCTCATCATGGACCCAAAGTACCAACATCTGAGAAAGTATTTCCCATCACTCTCCCAAAAGATTCTCAAAAAGAAATATAAGGCTAGAATTACTCGGTTGTGGATTCTTATGCGTTTTGGCATCCCTTGTGATGTGAGAATGTTGATAGAGGGGAAAATCCGTCCGAGTGACTTTAGTCAAGATGTCGGTTTACCAGGAACGGGTACCAGTCGTAGTGCAATGAAAAGAAGAGCTCGTGCCATCGTGGTCACTTGTAACAAATGTGGAAGACAAAATTGTAACGGTAAATGTACTTCACCTGGTTATATGTCTACGAATAGAGAGGATAAAATAAGGTTTTGTAGGAATTGACTTTCAAAGGAGAACTTGGATAGCATCCATCCTCCTCTCCACGGTCACCCTAGTGGATATGTTCAAGGAGCTATTTTTAAACTCTGGCCTAAATTTTATACAGAAAGACAACGCCTCAGGAATATGGTATTTCTAGATCCTGTTTGTCAAGCCATAAGAAAATTGGATGGGGAATAAGTCATCGCTCTATAAAGGTTATTTAGTCTTTACTTATTTAAAGCAGTTTTAGCTGATGTTCAACAGTTTGTGTTTTTCTTTTACTCAGAATATTTGCTTTTGTGTTTGAAATAATTGTGATTATTAGATTGATACAGTAAGTGTTAATATCTTATTTAATTTATGATTTTCTTAAATATATATATATAATAAAATATATTATCTTATCAGACACGTTACATACGATACAGTAATATGTCTGAATTTTGAAAAGCTTATCCAGATATTTCAAGATTTGTGTCTCAAATTTCAAAAGTTCTACAGTATTTGTCGTTTATATTAAATTTCTAGACTTGGTGTATATTTGTCAAAAAGTCTACAGTTGTATCATGAGGGTCTTCTGTCGAATTGTTCTCAATTGTCAAAAGTTATACAATTAGAGTCTAATCTTTTTCAAAAAGTGAATCAGATTTTCTGTAAACTATCAATCACCTTATCTTACTTTCTTATTCGCACAAGATTTTGTTTAAATCTTTGGATTACCTTTTCATTACCTACTCGTCTATCTCTTTAGCCTTTTTTGTATATTTCTCATCTTTAAAATCTCATGTAGAACCCGAAGTCTAAGTGGAGCAGACATTAAGCAACCACTTCTATAAACCAAATATGTCTACCTCCCAGTCCACGAAGAAAATAAAGAATGTCTGTGTCTTTTGTGGTTCCAGCCTTGGAAAAGATAAAGCTTATTTAGAAGCTGCAAATCACTTAGGGCAAGTCCTAGCACGCAAGAAGATTAACATAATCTATGGGGGTGGTAGTATAAAAATGATGGTAAATATGGCACTAGCAGCTAGGTCTAGCGACGCTACTGATGTAAGAATTTGGCCTCATATTCCAGTTGAAGGAAACCTTTGTAAGGAAGCCATAGGTAAAGGAGAAGGAGTCAGGAGTATCCCTAAAAAATTTTAAAGACATAATCTATAATTCTGATGCTTTTATAGCATTACCTGGTGGTCTAGGTACTCTTGAGGAAATATTTATAGTTGCTTGTGGGCAATTGTTGGGCTTTTATTCCAAACCTTTGGGACTGCTGAACGTAAAGGGTTTTTATGACGGTCTTTTGAAATTTCTAGATTACGCTGTGGAAGAAAACATCACTACAGAATCGGAGAGACAAATCTTTGTTACTGCTTCAACAGCTGAGGAATTGATAGATAAAATGCAAATCATACATCCAGAATCCGACACTGCAACATCCAAGCTTGAATGGGAAAGGGAAAGCCGGGAGCGGCCAATTGATTTGAATCTCCATCTGTAATCTTTTTGTTTTATCTTTGGCATGTAGGCATGTATGTCCGTATTTCGTGTGTTACGAATAACCGTTTGCCTTGTATTCTGTGTTTCTTGTGGTACGTTGTTGTTCAATCTTTTAGATTCATTGAGCCTAATGCCGGGATGGCTGGATACGGAGTACTTGATGCTCTCGAAACGCATCCTTCTTAAGGTCCGATCTTTTGTTTATCGATGTTTTTGTATCCTCTAAGCATGCATGATATGGATAGCTGGGTACGGAGTGCCTTGTACTCTCGAAACGTATCCGTATCATGTTTGTAATGTGTAATATTCTGTTAATATTATGTGGAAGTACCAAAGTCAGTTATGGAGATATTCCATATGAAATATGAGTATATTATTTGGATTGAATGTTTGTGTCATGAGGATAGCTGTTTAATGAAAAATATGTCGGGTATGTTTGCAACCAGAGATTTCGTTTAATATCTCTATGAATAAGTTTAATGTATGGTTTTGAATATAAGTGTTTGTGATATATGTTTTATGATTATGTTTTAGTTTATTAGTTGAGGTATGAAATCAAATATATTTGACTTTTCCTTACTCAAAAAGGAAAAGGAACCTAAAGATGAAGTATATAAAATTTCTCTGGCAATCTCCTTAAATGTGATTGTAAATCACAGTCCATGGACAATGAAGGACTGGAATCATGGTATGGTCAATATGTATGCCTGATCAGATTCTTAGACTATTATACGGTGTTATAAGTTGAAACTTGTCAGAAATACTCTCATTGAGGGATTTAGGAGTAAGATTTATTATGCAAGTAAATAAGTGGAGATACGATAACTTAAATTTGGAGGACAAACAACATTAACGGTTTAGACTCAGAATTGGAATCATAGTGGAATCATAATTTTTACTAGTATTGCTAGAATTGAAATTTCGAGGACGAAATTTCTTTAAGGGGGGTAGAGCTGTGACACCCGTTATTCTTCTAACGGGTATTGAGGTAATTAAATTAATTTTTAATGTATAAAAAAAAAATTGCTTCATTTAAATTTATTTTATAATATTTATTTTTATCTATTTTTAAATTTTCTAAAATTCTCCTATATTTATTTAGTATGATTACTAAAAAGCCTTAGAACTTCTAATAAATCTCAAAAATGTCATATTGGCATTATGTGTGTTAAAGTCTTTAGATGAGACATAAGGATATCTTTTCCAACTACTCTTGACCCTCATTTTCTTTATTTCCTCCGTGACATGCTTCAACATGTCTCCTCTATAATTGTTTCTATCACTTCTTTTCAAAGACTTCATCTTTTCTTCCTTTCTCTTCCACGGTTCCCACACTCTTCTTCTCATTTCTTTGCTGAAGCAAAATACTTAGAGAACTTCTTCAAGGCAGCCATAAAAATCAGCCACCATCACCTCCATTTGAGCAAGAATTTCAGTCATACCGAACTAAAGGAACCTGTTTTGAAGCCATTTCAAGCTTCCAACTAACCATAATCCGAGGTTAGAATCTTATGAACAAATTTAGTCTTTCATTTATAAATTTTCTTTTATACTAAAGGATTATTCAAATTTGCGTTCTTAAACCTAAGTATATGTTTGTTGCTATTTTGGAGCATATGTATGAAGTCTAAGTGTATATGCCCTAGACAGAAAATTTATATTGTTAAACTTTGTTATACCTCTATGGGTAGTGGTTATTTCTTGAAATTCTAAGATTAAATTAAAATGAATTTTATGAATGTAGTTGTATGTTGTGCTTTAGTTTTAATTGTCCTTATGCACGCCTTAGGATCAAGGGAGTATGGAGCTAACGTTAATTGATTCCAGGATTAAAAGATTGTTGATAAGCTTGAAAGGTAGGGATTCTATTACTCATCTTTTGTGAGGTTTTTATAGAATTAAAATTGATTGTTTTGCCGCAATATATATATATCTATGTTGAACTGATATTATATGTGTATCACACATGAAACTATGACATGGACTCGTCTTGTATTGTACGGCGAGGAACATAATGAATTGACACATGTTATAAATTGAGAAGCATGGTTAGGAAAATTAACTCTATTAATAATGATTTAATATAGAGAAATTGTGAGACATGAAAAGGGCGACGGTTACGTCCTTGGGCATGAATACCCTAAAAGGTAAAGTAGGGGGAAGGCGATGACGCTTCCTTGGGTTGAAAGTCCCAGAACACACTGTACAGGAATCGATTTGGTGAGGACTCGGGGCTTGATGTCCCCTCACCGGAACACCCTTGGAATGTTTATAGGGTGATCAAGTGCGCCCATTTGGGTTTCGATGAGTTGAGTGATACTCAATTTAACATGGATACCTAGGAACAATGATGATTGGTAATATTTGTATAAATGTGTAATTATGACACTTGGTAATGATTAACTACGGTATCCATAAGATGTGATCATAATAAACCTCATAATCTGGAATATGATGTGACTTACTGACCATGCAGATTTTAATGTGGTAATGATAAAAACCTAAAGGTGGGTAATGGTTTTCTCTACTGAGCATAGTGTTGCTCATACCCTTATGTTTATATCTTTTCAGGACTCACTAAATGTGAGGTGGCTACGAGAAATATAGTTGAGGAAGTGATGTAACTATATTACATTGGGACTGTTTCAATCGTTGAGAATGTTCTTCATGATAATGTAAGCATCAATTGTTACTTTCTGTGACTGTATTACAATGTGTTGAGGGTTAAAATGATGATGACAACAGTTTATATTATTAAATTTAAGGTGCTACATTAAAACTGTGGTTTATTTGTCGTTTATATTTTTATTTTTGAGTTGGGAGTTTTCATTTAAGTCCCGGGCAAATTTTATTTTTAAGGTTTTACTTTTATTATTTATTTTTATTTTATCTCATTAAAAACTGTTAACCCCCATATAGGGGCGTTACAGCCTCATGCGACCCCAGCTGTCTCGTGAATGAATCTTCGAGTTAACAATGCCGGCTTTAGGTGAACCTTGAACGTTGTAAGTGAGATAATACATTATTGCACAATGTAGCTAAGGAGGACCTGTTTGTGTAAACATAGCTTCGAATCGTGTTCCTTCTTTTCTTTTTTTTCTTTTTTTTTCTGTCCTCGGTTTAGCCGATACGATTCTTTCTAATCCCAATTACTTGCCTCTTCATTTATCCAGCCACCTGTTTCTGTAAGCATGGCTTCCGAATCTTGTTCAATTTTTTTTTCTTTGGTCCTCGGTTTGTTCAATTTTTTCTTTTCAAATGGTTCAATATAACCACACACACACACACAAAGATCTTGCATAATGTGAAATTTTTCAGTGCCTCGGAACCTCTACAGTGTAAAACCCTTTTTGTTTTGTTTGTTTAGTTTTTTGTTTTGTATTTTTTTTCGTTGAATAAAGTTGTGAGTGTAGAATACACACACAGATTTTGCACAATGTGAAATTTTGCGATGCCTCGGAACCTCTACAGTGTAAAACCTTTTTGTTTTGTTTTGTTTTGTTTATTTTTGTTTTGTTTTTTTTTTCGTTGAATAAAGTTGTGAGTGTGGAACCTTTTTTAATGCTAAATGCATTTACTAGTTGTGAGTGTGGAACCTTTTTTAATGCTAAATGCACTTACCAGTTCTTGAGTTTGGCATCTGGTTTATGTGGGTATAGCGCCAGCAATTTCGAACATGGTACGACGATACAATATAAAAACGACACGAGATAAACGGGTTTGGACTGCACGTTTATTAATTAGGCTATAAATGGGTTGGCACGAATAACACGAAAATAAACGGGATGGATTCGTGCTAAAACACCTTAACACGTTTAATTAAACGGGCCGTAAACGTGTCGACACGGCACGACACGATCTGTCCATTTATAAAACATTTAAACTTAAAAATAAAAATTTTTGAAATATTTATAGTATGGTAGTATTAATTAGATATTGTATTTTTGTTAATTTTCTTTATTGGTTTTTTATTATATTTTTAAAATTATATATATATATATATATTTAGTTAACTGGGTTATAAACGTGTCATATGCGTGTTATCGTGTCAACCTATCACTGCACGTTTAATAATTATATTAATTATGTCGTGTCGTGTTACGTGTGTTATAGACGTGTCGTGTTTGTGTTTACATTTCTGATACGTTTATTAATCGTGTCGTGTTTATGTTCGGGCTACACGTATCATGTTGTAACATGTCGACATGAACACGACACAAACACGTTTATTGTCATCTCTACGTGGTTCCAATGGTAGGACCAACATGAGCAAATTGTCCGGTACAGATCGTGAACTTGCAACACTCCACTTGATTCCTACACCAATCAGTCCGTTGTAAGGGTGCATAAAAATAAACCTCTCCGAGTCCGGTTTATAACAATCCTGTTGTTCGTCCATCAGGGAGTAGTTATTCACTAGTACAAAGTGTGGATAATTTCGTATTTTGGCTCTCAATGATGTTAAAGTTGGGTGTTACAACTACGTTCATATGCAGACAAAACGTAAATATACTTGGGAAGGTAAAAGATGCTCATACAACTGGTACAAAAAGTTTCATAATTATTCAAGAGGTTGATGTGTCTATTCAGTACTCAAAGTCACGTCAGTCGGTACGCCATCCTCTATTCGTTTGTTTGCTGCTTTTTTTTTTTTGTTTTTGTTTTTTTGTTTTCGAGAATAGGTCTGTAAAACAATGATATTGCATTGTTAATAATGCAATTGGGTCACTTTGTCTCTAAATTTTTTTCTTGGGAAAAGTTTATATTAAGACCATGTATTATATCAAAATATGAGTTTGTTATTCTTTGTTTTAAAAAATTTCATGTTGGTATCTCGACCTTTTAAAAATTTATTTTTTAGTACCTCGAAATCATTTTTTTGACATGAAAAGACAATATTACCATTTTGAAAATATAATCAGTTGATCGAAATTTTGAGTAAAAAAATTTTAAAATTATTATGCCAAGATATTGCACTAAAAATGCATAGTAATTTTGTCTTTTCATGTCCCAAAAAAGAGCGTCGAGGTATTACAGAAAGATTTTCTATAAGGTTGAGATATTGGCATGAAATTTTCCAAAACAATAATACCAAACTCGTATTTCAATATAACACAGGATACTAAAATAAAATTTTCCTTTTTTTCTTTCATGTTATTTCCTACATTTTGATTTATTAATAACTTTAGTTCATGACACTAAAATTAACAGATAATTTTTGAAATTTTACAAAGATAACCAAGTCCCGATCGCATAGTTATTGAAATTTTTTACAGAAACAGTTATGTTAAAATTTACATGCAAAAAATTCTATTTACCATGGTTAAAAAACCTTAACAATTAGAACATTTTGCATTTAATATAACAAATGTTATTGAAAAGAAATTCAATTACTAGACATCTGTTTGGTATCATTTTTATTATTTATTTTTGTAAATAGAAAAACAAAAAAACTTCTTTTGTTTTTATTTTTTATTTTTGAATAAAACACATGTTTGGTTCCATTTATTTGTTTTCCATTTTTAAATAGAAAAAATATGCCTGGTAAGATAATTTTGATACATTTTTTGAACAAGAAGAAAAATATTGTGACTTAGGGTTGTCATGCAGTTAGATCAGTGGATCAGATTCACCATCGAGGACAAAGAGCTTTTTGGGACCGGGATTGGGGTTGAGATTTGAGGCTAGATTGGGGTTGGATTTGGGGACTAAGGTCAAGATCTGGTTCTGGGACTAATGTCGGGGTCGGGTTCAAGGATTGAGGTTGGAGTCAAATGCAAGGACTGGGTCTGCGATTGGGGTCGAGGTCGGGTTTTGTGGCCAGTGTCGGGTCGAGGTCGAGATCTAGGATTTGGGCACGGGTCGGGTTTTAGGACTACAACCGAGGTCTGGGTTAGGGTTGGGATATGGCACTGGGGGCCAAGGTCGGAGTTAGGTTCTACGTCGAGTTCCAAGAATCGGGGTCAAAGTCAGGAGTAGGGGCCAAGAGTCAAGTTTGGAGATCGAGGACCAAGGTCAGGTTTTTGGATTAAGGATCAGGTTTGGAGTCGGGTTTCGGGTCCGATGCTAGGGTCGAGGTCGTGTTTCGAGACCTAGGTCGTGGTCGAGGTCAAGTTCTAGGACTAGGGTTGGGCTTTAAGACTAGGGTCAAGTTTTGGGTAGGAGCCTGACCCCAGTTCGATCTCGAAATCTCGACCCCGGTCCTAGTCTTGAAACCCCAACCTCGGTCCCAATCTCGAAACCTAACCTCGGCCCTAGAACCTGACCCCAACCTCAGCCCTGACCTTGGTCTCTAAATTAGCCCATATCCTAGATCCTGACCCCTATCTCGGTCCCAAATCCCACCCCAACCAAGACTTGAATACTGACTTCGACCCTAGCCCAAATCCCAAAAATCGACCTGGCCTCAAAACTCGAACCTAACTCTGACCTTAACCCTGGTCCTAGATCTTAACCCTGGTCCTATCTCAAAACCTGACCCTAACCTTGACCCTGACCTCGACCCCGGCCTCAGTTCTGAAACCTAACCTCGACACTGACACTGGCACAAGTCTCGGATCCTAACCTCGACCTTGACAAGGTCTCAAAACCAAACCTCGACCCTAGCCTCGGTCTTGAAACCTAGTCCTGACTCTGACTCAAGTCTTAAACCTAACACCGACCTCGAATCCCAATGTAATACCTCTCAAGCTAACTAATGAGCTTGTATAAAGCTTATTTAGTTAGGATAGCAACTATTAACCTTTCAATTGCATTATAAGTGTTATGATTTACTTAAAATATTCATTCCAGTATAAAAGAGTTTTGAAACTAATGTTTCATTCATTTTCCTATTTACAATATATACACTATTTAAACTTAGTAATATGAACAAAGCTATACTATCACATCCAAATTCAGTAACATATGTCTGTTCACAAAACCATAAGAGTGCTACAAAGTTTTATAAAATAGAGTTCCAAGATATGTTTCAAAAGTAGATCCACAACATGGCATATGAACAAATATCTATCTGGTAGCTCTGGATACTTGGTCAACCCCTAACCTTGTACACCTTCACCTACATTATAAGAACTATAATGAGCTAAAAGCTCAGTAAGCAGAAACTAATACATGAACATAAACATTGAATGCGAATGCAATCATACATTTTCTTTTATTAGTTTTCTTTCAACAATTCTATCTTCTTTTGGGTACCCTTAGAGCATGGTACTTAACTGGTAATGATAGGCCGTGGTTTTCAAAACCTGTTCATCATAATTTCAACAATGTAGTACTAATAATACGGGATTTCAATCTTGGTCATTAGACCTCAGGTATTTGCCGTATTCAGTCTTAGTCTTTATGGCTTTTCTTATCTTACTTTTTTAACCTCAAAGTATTCACCACGTTTTGTTGGGTCCACCTATCCCACTAGTGTTCTATGCTTACCCAACCACCAATTAAGCGTCAAACCCCCACTTTATTTAAAAACCTCATTCCCTTTTTGATCATATCACATGTTCTAATGTAAATGTCATGAATCATGAATGCATTTCAACAGACTATATCATTCCTAAATAACAACATTCCAATCAATGCACCTTAAAACATAACATGACATAGTTCTTGTGGTGCAGTAAATTGTAGTTTTTACTTACCATGAGTCCAATTTGCGTTGAGCAAAAAGTTCAGTCCTTTTAAAAGATAAAATGTGCTAAAAGGCTTTAAATCATAAATATGTATACAATTCAACTCCTCAATAAGTAAACTAATTGGATCATGTTATAAGTTCAAATTTCAATGGTTTTGCATTAATTCAAACACAAAATGGGTTGAGCATTAGAATGTCACAATGCACACTTTTGGCCAAGGAACACGCTATATTACTAAAATTATGATTCAACATGGAGATTAAGTGTTCAATCATCTCAACAAACATTCATTTTAGCTCATTCCCACTGCAAATTATATTATGTCAAACACACTCTTTCTAGCCAAAGCTAGGTCTTCAATAAATAATTAACATTTCCAAACATTAAATATCATTAAAAGAAGTACATAATCTTATAAAAATTGCCTAATACATGAGAATAAAGCATTGTGCAAATTTGATATTCCACTTAACCTAGTTTTGCATTTTCTTTCCCTAAATTCAGAAATAACATTCTAACTAATTCCTACCTATCTACAAGCATTCAAAATCACTTAATAAATGCTTAGGACCAATAGAAATAAAGGAAATAATCGAATTCCATAAGATTTCCAATAGTGCAAAGAAACTCACTTAACTAGTTTAGTTTGAGCGCAAATCTGTCTTAGCTTACTTTATACATAACAGAAAATAACTCCATTTCATCATAAAAAACATAAATATAGATGTTGCCTTGTAGGGCTTGAAGTTACGGCTCTATTGGAGATCAACACACTTGATTTTCAAGCTAAAAATGGTGAAAACTTGGCCTGGCTTGTATAACCCAAATTTCTATGGTCTTATTTA
Source organism: Artocarpus heterophyllus (assembly GCA_025403435.1). Taxonomy (NCBI): domain Eukaryota; kingdom Viridiplantae; phylum Streptophyta; class Magnoliopsida; order Rosales; family Moraceae; genus Artocarpus; species Artocarpus heterophyllus. The sequence continues at coordinate 33,322,527 of CM046348.1, read as the reverse complement.
TGTTTTTGTGAGCTTTAGGACATGAAAAATGTAGAGAAAAAAGTGGGGAGAGTATTGAGCGTTTTTGGGGTTGCTAGGGAAGATAAGAAGCAAAAATAGAGTTTTCTAGTGCATTTGACTTAGTCAAAAAGAGGTGGGTTGAAGGAGGAGGTGGCTTGGGAGCTTTGCCATCTTTTTCTAGGGTTGACATGTGAAAAGAGTGCTGAGTAAGAAAAGAATTTAGCTTATAGTTACCCAATTAAAATCAAGTACAAAAAGTCCAACTTAATTTTTTATAACCTGGTCAACCAACCAATTAAATTCCAACATTTTGCATACTTTTAATTCTAACAAAATCTAGCTATTTTTAAGGTATAAATAGGAAAAACAATTAGTTTAGAATGCATTTAAAATGGAAAAACACTTTCCAATCAATTCGTAACCGTTTAGCAAACTAATCTTCCTTACCAAGAAACCGAGTTTTTCACTGCAATTAGCACTTTTTTTAAAAAAACATGTTAGATCATATCTTAATAATATATTAATAATTCAATGTCATTTAGGAATGTAAGCATGGTTATGAATGATTCAATTTTAAAAATAATAAGTGCTCATGCTCATAAAATATGCTTTCTATATGCTTGTAATTTAATAACGTGTGTTCGTTAAATTTATAGACATGTAGTATGCTTATTACTAGCTAATTGTGAGTTAATTGGGCATTACACCCAACTTCAATTGTAGAACCCGAGTTTGATCCTGGATCCTTACCTCAATGCCAACCTCAACCCCAGTCTCGAAACCCGACCCTGACCCTGGTCTTGGAACTTGACCCCACCCTAGACCCCAGTCCCAAAACCCAACCTCGACCTTGGACCTAGACCCTAATTCCAACCCCAACCCTAACCTTGGTCTTGACCCAACCTTTGTCCCTGATCCTGTTCCGACCCTAGTCTTAGATCTCAACCCTAGCCCCAACCTTGGTGCTGGTCTTAGATGCGGTCTTGAATCCTGACCTTAAACCTAGTCCCAAAACTCTACTCCCGATCTCAGTCTTATAGCCCAACCTGTACGTCGATATCGGAACTCGAAACTCTGATATTGGAACCCAACCTCAACCTCAATATGACATGTCTGATTGGCTATCCTGACCTAACAACGAGTCTGATCCATTGGTCCAAACCTAACAATGAGTTGGTATTCTAACTTAACCCTAATGGAATGCCTGGCTCATTAGCCTGACCCCAATGGTAAGTTTGACTTGCCAGCTTGACCTTGGTGGTGAGTCAGGCCCACAGATACGCCCTAACGACGAGTCCAATTCATCAGCTCGACTCCAATGACAAGTCTGGCATAATGCAAACACGATCCCAATGATAAGCTAGTTTTTATCGTAACAATGAGTTTGGTATGTTAGTGAGACATTAATGATGATTTTGACCCATTGACCCAGCTTCGACAATGTGTCTGACCGCTGTCTTGACCTTGACAGTGTGTCCACCTTGCTAGCTAGACCTCAATGACAAATTTGATCTGCTAGCCTGATCCTAGTTGCAAGATTGCCTTGACCCTGAGGTGAGTCTGCTCTGTTGATCAGGCACCATTGTCGAGTCCAACCCGACCTAACGATGTGTTTAGCTTGCTATTCTGACCTGCACGACGAGTTCAGTCTTTTGGCCTGACCCCAACGATGATCTCAGCTTATCGATAGTTGGTAGTAAATCTTTGGTTGACCATAACCTAAGATTTTTGTTTTAAAAAATTTTGGAAACAAGAAATTTTTGTTTCCATAATTTTTAAAAAATTAAAAATAAAAACAATATTACCAAACATATTTTCAAAACCAGTTTTCACTTTTTTGTTTTTAAAAACAAAAATTGTTTAAATAAATAATACCAAACAGAATTGTGTTTGGGCCATGATGATATGTGAAATTTTAGGAATTATTTGTCAATTTTAGTGTAAAGGATTGAAACAAAAAAAAAAATTATAGTGGAATTTGTTGAGGGAAAAAATTAAGATCAAAGTTATAGAATGCGTATAGTTTAGTGACTAACAATGCTCATTATTAAAAAAATCTACAATTCTTAACCATGATGATATATAAGTCTTACCACATTAAAAAAATTCTAACAATTTAATAATAATGTTAATAGAGGAAGATTATGATAAGACCCCCTATAAAGTCTTCCTGTAACGATCCATCTTTTTAGGCTGTCACTTAAATTTCTTAAACTTCATTTCTTAACTTTTGTTCTTACTAACTTGAAAGAAAATACTGGGTAAATTCTTTTTAAAACTTTCTTAAAACATTTTTGAAACTGTTGTGACTTTCATTGCAATAGAAATTGAGATATAGCTCAACAATTAACTTTAAAATCCTTTAAAATGTTTTCTAAAACTCATTAAGAAACATTTACTTTCTTTAAAACCATTTAAATTTTAATAGCGAAAAACCTTTTCTTTAAGCAACGGAAAACTGTCGTAATGGTATCCATACCTAACCTTTGCATCTGTCACCACAACAATGAGCTCTTCAACCAATCTCATCGGTCTTTTGCAGAACTACTTATAACATGAAGGAACTTGCAATGAGTTTTCACTCAGTAAGTTCAAACATAATCTCACAAGACATTAAAAACATTATTCAAAAAATTTTGCTTTTAAACTTTTCTCATAAAACTTTTTTCATGAACCTTTCTTGTAAACATTTTTCATAAAATGTTTTTCATAAATATATCTTGTAAAACATTTCTTGAAATGTTTTTAATAAACATACGTTGGAAAGGAATACAAGCAAGTTAAAATGCATGATTCTAATTACGCTCATTTATGAATATCCAATTATGAACTTCTTATTACCATTCATAACTTACTTAAACTTCTTATCATTATTCTTATCCTTTCTTTATCTTGAGGGATTAAGTGTTCGTACCAACATCTCCAATTATGAGAATATAATGCTTCCCTTGTGGAAGGCTTAAGATCATCAAACAACGAGGTCATAACTTTAACATAACTTATATACCTCACATTTATGAGGCTAGTATGACACTTAATTATTATCTTTGATATACCTTCTTGTGAACTTTAGTGAGCATATCAAATGCTAAACGTATGATATATTATAACTTAACAGTAAAACATTAAACATAGCAAATGCAATATATTGCAAATCATGCTTGGTCTTTAAAAACATTATGCATACTTAATGCAAACAAATTTCAAGCATTTTAAACCATTTAAAAATCATTTGCTTCAAGCCATAGGTGAGGTCTGAAACTTTCTTGTTTAATGCTCTAGTATTCCCATTGCATTCCTTTTTCCTTTTATTAGTAGGCTTCTATGTCCTGTTTAAACGTCACCTCACTATCAGCTTACTTTTCTTATTATTGACCTACATGATTGATAACATAACTTAAATGTCAACCATTCATTCCTTATACTTAACCCCATTTCTTATCGGTTTAACGTTCTTTTGCTTAACTTGAACATCTCTTAGTTAAATTTTCCAGTCTTACTTGATGGATTCATTAGTTAAAGTGATACAGAATATTTTCTATCTAAAGGCATTTCACTGATTCGGAGGGCTTAGGATCCGTTTTAGCGGTTTTATTAAAAATGATGATTTTATCCTTAATGGGTTTTTCGTAAGTCAGGTAACCATACTAAACTTCTTGTTTTTACTTTAGCATCCCTTTACTTATGGATTACGAAAAAATTTCTATGAAGGGACATTTTCCTAAATCGGGTGTTTCGCGGACCTTTTTAGTCGTTTTACAAAAAATAACTATTTTGCCCTTGATTGATCTTTGAAAACTTACGTAACCCATTTTAAAACAAAACTTACATTTCTTTATTTCTCGTAACATTGCGGGAAACAAAGCATCAATTTTCCATTTGATAAAATTTATTTTATCAAAACTTTATAGTTTTGACCTATAATATGAAAATCTTAGCGATTATGTCCTTACTTTTTTTTCTCATTCTCTACTTAATAAAAACACTTAATCCTTTCAAACTTAAAATATGTGGTTATTCATTGCCCTGTGACAGTGCAGAAAACTGACATTTTCTCAGTGAAAATCTAGTTTCATATTGTTTTACAGTTTTGGCCTAAAACACAAAAAGATCTTGACATTTTTGCCCTCGGAACAAAAATTAATTGTCATATGTTAAAATTTATAGAAGATCCTTGGTCTAATTCAAACCATTTCATAACATTTTTCTTTTTACGAAATTTTGTGCTTAAAATCTCGTAAAATTCATAACTTAAAATTGATATAAAATTTTCATGAGTCGTTCGCAATACCTAACTGTTTCAATGAGATCTATAACTTTCATATTTTAAATTTTATCAAAATCATTCATATTTATGGCGATTGAAGTCAACGTATTTTGCCTTGTTTTGATTGGAATTTGAGTAGAATTTCTTCATGAAAGTTGTCTAGATCGATGTTTAAAAAATCTTATGTTGAACTTAGAGAATGATTCAGCCCCTAAGTGCCTCAAACATTCAATTTTTTAAAAACTAGTTACAATTTGCATTCTTTGACAAAGTTTAATAAATTTTCTCTTTTTACATGAAAACTCTAGTTTTCAACCTTCAATTCACATCACCATCTATATCACATATAAACTTATCATACCATATAGCTTTCTTCACATGCCGTGACTAAAAAAATTTAATCCAACACTTTGCTTAAATTTTGTGTTATGACAAAGTTTATCATTTTCCCTCTTTTTGCTTAAAACCTGTTTTTTCCATATGTCCATCATCATCATCATCATTATCATAACACACCATATAACCATGCCATAGTGTTTATACTACATGCCATAGTTCATTATATATAACAAACACTTGGTATGCATGTTTAAAACATAAACTTTCAAGCCTAAAGTTTAGAAATTTACCCAAGCTTTACTACTAGCCTTTTAATCCTCTACTTTGATGCTTGAAACTTTTCTAAAGACAACAATCATCGTAAAAATATTATCTAAAACCATGAACAAAACCTCTTAAACATACTAGGTCATGTTGGGATTTTTACCTCTAAAGTGCCAACCTTGACTAGAACACTTAAACTTGCATCCTTGGAAAATTTGTAGGCTTTAATCATCAAAATTTTGAAAAAAATAACTTGGTGTAGGGGCTGATTTTAGTGGGAAGAAGAAATGGAAGAGTTTTTGATGATTTTAGCAAACTTTTATTTCAAGTACACCCTTTGGTATTTTTAGAACCATAATAGGGAACTATTTGCAAAGAAAAATTGTCCCATACACTTAGCAAATTCGAATTTTATGGGAAGTTTGTGGAGTTTCTTTCAACTTTTGAGGCGTCCTATGGGCCCCACGTCAGCCATTTTTATAGTCCAAATTTACACTACATTTTGTTTTTCTTATACTGTCGGTATATTTTTCACACTGTTAGTATACTTTTATATACTGTTTTTCATGGTTCTACAAGCTTCTACATCATCCAATTCTTATACATATCCTTTACGTAATATAATTTTCATACTGCTTAACTTTATACAGTAATTTCTATACTGCATTACTTTATCAATATAATTTCTATACGACATAACTTTATCATTATAATTCTTATACTGCTTAAATTTATCAGCATAACTTCTATACTGCTTAATTTTATCAGTATAATCCTTATACTGTATTATTGTAATGCGTAATTTCTATACTGTTTAATTTTTATCCTATATAATTTTTATATTTTTCATACAATATTTCCTTTAATTTGCATTTCTGCCTTGAAATTTGTTGCAATACATGTTGCAACAGTTAACTTTTTAGCTTGTTCTTTCTTACTTATAAATTAATCCTCATTTTTTGTTTAATTTATGCTTAACTTAGGACTAATTGCATGACTTTTAATATAAAAATTTCATTTTCACTTTTATGGAATTTATTATAAAAATCAAATTGAAACAATAATCCTTTTAATGTCAAATAGCTCCTTTAATTCTTAACAAATTTTTGATCATAAAATTTAGCTTATAGAATTTGTAGTTAAATTACTTAACATTAATCCTTAATTATTGACTATGTAATGCATTGAAAATTCTCAAGCATCACATTATTGATAAGATTATTTTGTTTTAGCCATTTGATGAAAAATCAAAGGCCTAAAATCACACGCTTATAAATTCAAAAAGTAGACACTATTATATTTAATCATAACAATGTTTTAATCAAAAGAATTGAAAAAAAGGCCTCAAAATTTTTAGTAGACACTATTATATTTAATCATAACAATGTTTTAATCAAAAGAATTGAAAAAAAGGCCTCAAAATTTTTAGAAAAATTTTCAAAAAAAAGTTATGCAACAACGGAGGATGGCAGAAGCAATGACGTTCGACAGCGACGGAGGAGGTGCACCTCCCTCAGTAGCTCCAGCACTGTCGTTGCCCTTGCCCTCACCACCATCGTCCATGGGCTTTGTCTCGCTATGATAGTCACGACCCACAAATTGTAAACTTTTGGTAGTGGTAGCTATAGACCGTGGTTTCACGAATAGTCATCATCACAATGGTTTGTGATGAAGTGGGGTCGCGACCCATAAGCTCGCGAGCTTAGTGACCTTCAACTACACCTTGTGAAGCTGGCGCACTTTGTTTGGATCTGCTGGCGACGTTGACACCACACCCTCACCAAAGAAGAGGGGCAAATCTGGCCTTTGGGTATTTTTTAGAATTTTTAGTTTAAGTTTATTTTTTTGGTGATAGATGTAGTGTGGATGAGCTCATTTAACTAAAGATGAGTTTGCTTATTTTCTATCATTATATTTAAATCTGATGGTACAAAAAGGCTCTTATCAATAAAAGAAAATAGAGGGTCTTATGAAAAAAGCCCACTCTATATTTTCATAAAACCCAATTAATAAATCATACATTTTTAATAAGTCACAATTAGTTTAAAGATTATGACACAAAGTCATTCACAATATTACATGTTAGTTTTTAATAATTACAATAAAAAATTAGTGAGGATCTTTTTTTGGTTAAATTGCCCAGGAGTTTCCAATCTTTTTCAAAAGGTGCGATTTAGTCCCTCAACTTTTTTTATTTAACTGACTCTAACATTTTATTTTAGTTCCTAAGTGACTAATTTAACTGACAGACATTAGTTTCTCCCCCACATGAAGGGCACATAACCACTTTAGAAAGGGTATTTCACTAAAATATCTAATATGTTTTTAAAAAATAAAAAATAAAAAATAAAAAAGTAAAAATTACTCTTAAAAAATAAAAATTAGCAAAAAAAAAAAAAAAGAAGGTAAAATCACCTCTTTCTTTCTTTGTCTACGTTCGAAAAAAAAAATTTAGAACTCTCCTCCACTCAAAAAAATAAAAAGTCCTTTGATTACATAAGGGTTTTGAAACAATTCCTTAGTTATCCCCATCTCTGAATCTCCCAAAGCCCTAGATGTTGGCTCCAAGGTTTCACAATCCACTTTTAAATTTGTTTAATGATAATAAACACAATTTTTGCCTATACGTACAATATGCATTTTTAGCTAATGATGTTCTTGAGCATTGCAAAGTTAAAGTCTAAGTAAAATCAAGTGAAGCATGTTCAAGAATTTTCAAGCTATGGATGCAACCAAAATTGGACTCATGAAGACCTAAAGATTACAAGTTACCATTTGTTTTAAGTCTTTATGTAAGTGAGCAAATTTCCTAAACATATATGGTCAATGCAAGCTCAAATTCACACACACACATTTGCATTCACAAAGTGTTTTAAATCTTGTTGCATACTTGTTTTCATAATCCTAAAAATTGTTTTAAAAATTGGATGTTGGTTAAAATGTAGACTAAAATCACTTAAACAAAGTTTCATTAAAACTGCATTTTGAAAACGCGCCATGCAAATTTTTGATCAAGGCAGATTGGCCTATCAAAACCTAGGTTCGACTTGCCAAATTCCTAAAATAGTGCATCTATGTAGCCTTCAAGATGGCCTTGGATGGCCTGCTGAACCCCTAAGTTTGACCTGCTGATGGCCCCAACCGGCCTGCCAAACACCCTGTTTTGCCTATCAATGTTGAGGGTAAAGGAGTTTTTGACGGCTTGTCGGTGGTCCACGTTCGGCCTATTAGTAGTCCAAGTTTGGCCTACTGAACTGCCAAAGCAGCCTGTCGATCAGATGACCGTTTGGAGTCCTGTTTGAAAATTTCAAATTCTGACCTACCAAACACATTGTCCGCCCTACCGAACTGTTTATAATAGCTAGTTTTTGACCATTAGAACTCCATTTGCAAGGACTATTTTGACCCAAAATTGATTCTTTAGGCCACAAATGAGTACTTGGAGTCTATATATACACCTTTTAGACATGTATGCCATAAGAAGTAAAAATGTAATATGTTTTCGAAGAGATTTTTATCAATAAAGAATTTATTTATTATCCATATACCAAATTATTGAACTCATTATGTTCATATTTGTTGAATATATGATAAGCAAACAAAAGTATAAGATTGTCAGTCTAAACCTTTAGAATCAGGCATATAATGGATAGATTATGTGAAAGACATGATTCTAAAGGTGACGGTTTAAATCATAAGATCTGCAATTGAGGGAATAAAATTGGACGCTTTATTTATACAAAGATTATTTTGTTGTCTATTTCCCTAACGGGAGATGGCTTATCTTGACCATCGGAGGTGGACTCTACGAAAAGAAACATTAGTGCATTGTCATAGGTGATGATTCATTAGATTAGCACATAAAGTGTGATTGATTTAGATTAATATTTTGTCTTGGCAAATCAATTCACTTTAGACAATCATGTGTTATCTTTTAATCTTGAAATGAATAGTGGACACACTGTCTTGACTTATGTCTTTTGATGTACCAAAGGTTGACATCCATATTTTATGATGGTATGCATACCGGTATGTTGGAAACATGACTCTTGATAGCGTAGACTTGTTATTCATAGATACGAAATCCATAGCTCTCCTTTAGGAGTTGATGATATCTGTTATATATGTTATATTGTAATTAGATAACTGGAGTGCTCAACCATTTAGATCATAGACGTAACCAAATGGTATACTGTATTTGGATGGTAAGTTTTCCAATGATGAGATAATGGAACGCAGGAAAAAATAATCGGGAAGGTAACACTGAATTTATCTTTAAGCCGATTATGGATATTTTATGGGGATAGGATACATCATGACATATCATAGACACTTAGCTATTTGGGCTTTGTAATTTTATATAGTTCAAGAGTGCAGCTCTAAGCTTTTAGTGGAGAAGCGTTAGAGTTGAAAATTATGAAACATAAATCTAGGATATTGTTTTTTATAATCATTAAGAGCTTGAACTATGTAGGTTCATCAGGTCCTCTTTGCTAGCTCATAATAAATCCTGTAATGATACGGCATGCTTTTTCAATAAATTAGTGCCTTATGTTAAATTGTTAGATTGCTGAAATTCGATAGGATCAGATAATTCATGCCTGTTTATCAGTTGAATTAATTTTGTGTAAATTAATTCAGGATAAACTTATTGAATTATTAAGAATATTTATTTTCTTAGAGATTATCTAGATATGACTGTTTTAATCAAATAACTTCTCTATTGGGTTATTTGACTTAAAACTAAGGATCTATCCAAAGAATCTTGGGTGGGAAATAAAAGATTCGTAGGGATCCTTTATCATAAGTTCAACAGGCTAATCTTCAAGTTCGGCCTACAGATGGAGTAAGTTCGGCAGGCCGATCTTCTAGTTCGGTCTGCCAACCAAGCAATAATCTAATCATGCATTTTTACACGATTTTATTATATATTAATCCATATTTGAATTTTTGTGGCCTTATCTGATAATAACCAACCATGAGATGACCTCTATAAATAGGGAGTGAGGTTTCTGAGTTATTTAGATCAGTTGAGAAATCAAGAGTAAGCACTCTAGTCTGTGAGTCTCTGAAACTCCCCTAAGAGCTATTGTTCACAAATCATGAACGCTAGTTCTGGACTTTCTCAATTGGTTGGAAGAAAAGTCATTAGGGAAGAGATGTGTGAGCTGTACCCACACACATACCAATTGTGGATAGAGAATAGCAAAGAAGACCAGTTGACCAGTTGGTTGAGGCTTTTCTAGGACGCTTTTTTCTTCACAGATTGCAGGAGCTCTATAGTATACAAAAGCTAGTAAGATCTTGGTTAATTTATGCATATAACATGTCAAAATTATGTTTTAGAAAGTACTCTGATTAAATATTTTTAAATTTCTACTGTATACTGTTTTTCTAACAATTGATATCAAAGCCAGGTTTTTACATAAATTTACTAATTTGTGATCATGCTATATGAATAAATTATGTGATCTTGATCTCTTCGATGCTTGAATTTAATTTTTCTAGAGAGTTGGCACTCTAGGGTTTCTATATATTTATGTTGTTATAAGATTATATAGTGAATGCTCATTAATTAATTATGGTTGATTAGAATATTATTTAATTATTTATTAATTAATTTGCGCCGGTTATGGTTCCTTAAAGGTTAGAATGTGTATCTAGTTTTTTCATGTAATTAGATGGTGGTTTATCATCATCATCAAGGAATTATTATTTATTTTAAATTTGTAAGAATTTTATAATTAAATAATCATTCAGAATAAAGACAGATCTAGAATATAGATGATTGCGTTCCAAAGGTATTTCCTGGTCTCTAAATTTTTATGTTTTTGACTTGTTGAAAGTAAGATTGAAAACTGCATAAAACTATATTTTTTGGAAAATGTGATTTCTACTTGGTGGAACCCTCAGGTTCGGCAGGTCGATGGTCACAAACTGGTAGGTCGAACCTCCAGGATCGACAGGCCGTCCGCGGGGTAGAATTCTAATGGCTTTGACGGCAGGCCAAACTGTGAGGATCGGCAGGCGATTACACATATCGGTAGGCTGACAGAGAGCTATGTTCTTTTAGAAAAAGTACATTTTTCGATGCAGTTTTAATTTTATTTTTGGGACAATTTTGAGAAACATTAATTTTTGATATGATCAAAAATATGGAGTATTCGATCTATGTGGGATTGAAGGCTTGATGATGGATAATACATGGAAAAGGATACAATTTGAAGATTCAAGGATGAAGAATTGATAATATGTTTTGATTAATCTCTTGTAATCTTTATTTTTTTTTCTCTAGGGTGGAATCATAATATTAAGGCTATTAATTATTATTTTGCTTGTAGCTTTGGATGATTACTTTGCTTGTTTGCATTATAATATGATTTACCATGTATGTTGATAATATGTCATATAGAATAAGGAGTGCTGCTCATTAAAAATTCTTCATGCATGTTTTTAAAATAAAACCTTGATTTCAGAAGATTGAGTAGGAGGAGGTTTTCGAAGAGAGGACCTATGCCTCCATCGTTAGTCCATAGGTAGCACATGATGGTTCTGACCCCCAGGAAGGAACTTCATTATGTACCGAGTTGGATCTCTAAGAGGATAAGATATTTTAGCATGATTTATCATTGCATAGTCCTAGGTGGTGATTATAAATCATAAATAAAATATTGAAACGATGGTTACACTCATGTTGATTTTATTATTAACTTCTCCTAGGAGCTTTGTTAATAAAATTAATGGCTAAAGAAATAATTTTTAATATTTGTTGGATCATACGTGTCCTGCATAGCATATATTAATCAAGAGGGGATCCATGTTCCTAATTAAATTTGGCAAGTCTCCTCTAGGTGGCTTGCTGAATTATGAGTTAGGAATTATCATTGGAACATTGATGATGTGCACGATTCAAGAGAGCCTAGTCACGATGATTAAAGTTCTAGAAGATTCACATTGATGATGTGCACGATTCAAGTAAATTATGAGGCCAATTTGTCAGATTTGTAATTTCGACAAACCTTTCGATTTTGGATCGACACATGGCGCCATGTCATGAAGTTTGGCCTCGTCATCAATTTATTTTTTTGATGTAATTTTTGTATTTTTCTTAGTTGTCAAATTCAGTTTTGTTAGGCATGAAAACAAACCCAGATACTTTCCCTTTTCTAAAATAGATTAGGCGCATTTTGAAGGATAAGATTAGCTACTTTCCTTTTGTGTTATTACAGTCAACAAAGTCAGATTTTAGGGCTTCATTCGCATGGGAAAGCGCCAATTAAGGGATTTTCTAAGTTAGCCTTCACTTAGGGATTCTTTTGGGTTGAAAATCATTCTCTTATAATTGTAAACACTTTGTTATTTTGAAAATTAATCAATCAGATCATTGTTCACGAATTTGGTGAGGCTTTCTTGAATTCTTCTTATTTTCTTGAGAAGACTCTTTGAACTTATCAAGATTAATCTTGTGGCGTTCAACAAACTGACTTATCATCTACGATTTTTTAAGTGTCCTTGAAATTCTAGGTGTAGTGTCTTCCTATCCATGGTTCTTGGTTCATGTCTCACTAAATTAAGGGTCAAGGCTCAAAAAACGTGTGCCTTAAGGGATTAGGGGTTCGATTCCAGATTTGGTGTTGGGTCTTGTCACGTTAGTCGACGGGGTCCATATCAGCCCTAGCAAAACAGCAAGGGGTACTTTGGAAACTTCTAAACTGCAAACAAAGACCGAGAACTCCTATGAGGTAGCATATGGTCATGGGTTAGCTCGCTGAGGCTCAAACCAATGGAGCTGACTTAGATGTTGAAACACAAATGACTATGATTTTTGAGACTCTATCTAAAGAGTTTATCCTATTTAGAGCTTCATTTAATTTAAGCAATAGATGGGATAAGACCATGACCGAGTTAATGAAGTAGTTACAGGAGTTCAAAAATCTGATCAGGGAAACTCCTGCTGGTGGTGAGGCCAACTTGGTAGTTGCCTCTGGTTTCAATCCTAACTCTAGGAATGGAAAGAAGCAACATGCTAAGAACAAGAAGTCTTCTATTCCCAAAAATGGAAAGAACAAGAAGAAGAAAAAGAAGAACCTGAAGAAACTCAAGTGCTTTTTCTATAGGAAGGTTAGAACATCAAGTAGAATTATAAGGACTTCCTTTCCCGAGGAGGTAGGTGTGATCTTCTGGTTATTGAAACTTGTTTTGGTTGAGGAATTTAGTGACACTTGTGTCATAAATTCTAGTGCAACTAATCATGTTTGTGTTTCTCTATAGGGGTTCAAAGAAACAAGAAGTCTGCTGTATGAAGACTTCACGCTTCGGATGGGCAATAGATCCTTAATGTTGGCTGAAGTAGTAGGAGACGTCCATCTTTATTTTGATAATTATAAGAGTTTAGTCTTGCAAGATTGTTTTTATGTTCCTAAATTGAAAAGGAATTTAATTTCTATAGCTTGTTTATTTAAAGACTCTTATATAGTATCTTTTAATAATAAAGTAGTGATTTGTAAAAATAAATATTTTATCTATGGTGGATGGATGCAAAACAATCTATATTTCATCAAACCTAGGATGGACTTACTACTTAACACTGAGGTTAATGATATAACTCTAAAAGACTTAAGACTTTTTACTCTAATAAGACTTATCTTTGGCATTTATGACTAGGTCATATCAACCAGAATAGGATTTAAAGGTTGGTAAAGGATGGACCTTTAAGTCACTTAAAGGTGGAATCTATACCACAATGTGAATCTTGTTTGGAGGGTAAAATGACCAAAAGACCATTTAGGTCTAAGGGCAATAAGGCTGAAAGGGTTCTAGAACTTGTGCATAGCGATGCAACATCTGGGTATGAGGAAGGTGTGAGTATTTCGTCACTTTTATTGATAATTACTCAAGGTATGGGTATGTGTACCTAATGCACCACAAAAGTGAAACTTATGACAAGTTCAGGGAGTTTTGGGTTGAAATGGAAAAGCAATTAGGTAGACCCATAAAGGCACTTTGATCCGATCGAGATGGTAAATACCTTTCTGATGAGTTCTTGGAACACTTATTAGAGAATAGGATTTTATTCCATTTGACTGCATGGGGCACTCCATAGCAGAATGGCGTAGCTAAGAGAAGGAATATGACTTTATTGGACATGGTTAGGTCCATGATCAGTTATTCATCATTGCCTTTATCCTTTAGGGAATATGCACTACAAACCGTATGTTATTTTTTGAACAATGTGCCTTCAAAATTGGTTCCTAAAACTCCTTATGAGTTGTGGACGAGGAAAAAGACATCCTTAAACCATATTCGTATATGGGAATTGATATGAACCCACCTAACTCCACCCCAAAAGCTAGCTCGTGAGGGGAGGATTGTGAACCCATATATATAACACCCAAGACCACCCTCTCTAACCGATGTGGGACACATCATTCCTGATGAGGACATCATTAGTACAAGCAAGAGCACGTGGGAGACATATTCAGATCCAATTCAAGTTCCTATTGGTCCAGTTACGAGAGCTCGTGCGAAGAAGTTTAAAGAAACGCTTATTGGGTTGATTCAAGCAACTTGGGCTCAAGCCATTGCATGGAGGCCCATTGAGGGAATTGCATGCGACAACCAGACCAACAAATGCGTGATCCAAGCTCTAGAAGGGATTGAGTAATTTCCATTTCAGTTACTTTCTTGTTTTGAGGCGACACATGGCGAGAAGAATCAGCTTGTGACCTTTTAATGTCTAGTTTCCTTTTTTGTGTTTGTTTTATTTCTATTATTGTAAGGCTTTAAGCCATTATGGGAACTTTCCTTATTTGCTTTAGATTTGACATTTGGTAATTGATTTGCCCAAAATTCCATGGGCAATTAGGAGCTGAAAATTCACATAGGGGAACCCCTATATATTGTAACGAATTTCAATCAATTGAATACAAGTATTAACACACAATTTGAGGTTTAATTCTCTTTGGTTCCTAAACGAACTATTCGAACTTATCGGAAGATTCCGTGGCATTCATAGACTTATCAATCAGTCCATCCATAGCTGATTGTGGCGTCCTCAAATACCAAGACTTATCAATTAGTCCCTCCATAGTTGATTGTGGCGTCCTCACATACCAAGGTTCGTGCTTCTTGTTGAGCATCGGGTCGCGGTTTCATTCAAAACCGGTTAGGAATTTGATCTTGGAAACCAATTTTGGTTAGGGTCACGTCAGTTCTTGATGGGGTTCGTATCAATTCCCGACCCCTTTAGACTGCACGTCCTCGTGCCAACTCCGTCGTTAACCCGCACGAGCGGCAGGGAACCTTTGTACATGCGCCTACCGACCAGTAGAGGTTTGGCTCTGATACCATATGATATGAACCCACCTAACTCCACCCCAAAAGCTAGCTCGTGAGGGGAGGATTGTGAACCCATATATATAACACCCAAGACCACCCTCTCTAAGCGATGTGGGTCACATCATTCCCGCCCCCTTTATACTGCACGTCCTCTTGCCAACTCCGTCGTTAACCCACACGAGAGGCAGGGAACCTTTGTACAATTCCCGGTAGTAATGGCTGGGTACAAATCGCTTTCTCATCACCGTTTTCATCTCCTCCCGTGTCTCAATCGGATGTTCTTGGTTTCGTCGCCTATTCATTACCAACTGATCCCACCATACAACCGCATAATCAGAGAACTCAATAGTAGCAAGCTTAACTTTCTTTAACTGTGAATAGTTGTGGCAATCAAACACTAGCTCCACTTTCTTCTCCCACTCTAGGTAAGCTCTAGGGTCATTTTTCCCTTGGAATGGCGGAATCTTCATTTTAAGACCTCCCGTATTATTATCTTCCCGGTCTCTAGCTTCTCTATTCCCATTTCCACGCCTAAATCTGCCCCTATTTATCGGTGGTTCCTCCAACTCTTCTAATTCATCTTCCTCCGAAAGATCCAATCCACCCCTCCGCCTATTTTGCATGTTTTGTGGCTGCCTATTACGTGTTCTGGCATCAACCTCATCTAATCTCTCATGAATGGGCTCTAGCGCTCGCGTCAACAGCCGTTCCATTTGCCTCATTAATGCTTGCAACTAAAGATTAGGAACGTTTTGTTGTGGAATATCATCTTCGGCTTCTCTTTCTTGATTCGGATTCATTTTTTTTAACCTACAAAACAACGTTAGATAATAAAAGACCTTACTTCTCTCCCTCACGTGTTTCACTCTATCACTTGGTCACTCAGTTCACTCATGTTTCACTCAAATAATTGGCTTTTACCCTCGAATGTTCTCACCACTCTTGTCTCTTTTTTTTTAACTCGCTTATTCTCTCTTTCAGCTCTTTTGGAATTACACAAACAACAATAAAATCTATCCGGCAACAAATTCAACAACACTTTTTGATATGCAGTTCAAAATGAAGCAAATTTTTTTTTTTGCACTATGAGGTGAGGTCAAATTCGGACACCTGGACACTCAAACAATGGAAAGGAAATAAAAAATTTTAAGGAAGGTCTCCAGACTCTTTTTTTTTTCGGATCCTCTTGATTTTTCTTTTCTTTTCTTTTCCTTTTTTTTTCTTTTCTTTTTGGATCTTTTTTTTTAAGACTCTAAATTCGACTATTTTTTTTTAAAAAAATAAAATAGAACCTAAGTTAGAAATTAGAATTCAGAAACAAAGAAGGATAGACAAACCTGAAGCTAGAACCGAGGCTACTGACACCAAATGATAAAAACCTCGCCAATATACTGACGAAACCCGTTATCAATAAGAAGGCACCAAGATCGTTTCTACTCAGATTTGGATGGAAGTCACTGCGTGATACGAACCACGCCAAGAACTGACGCGACCCTCACCAAAGTTGGTTTCCAAGATCAACTTTCTAACCGGTTTTGGATGGAACCGCGACCCGATGCCCAACAAGAAGCACGAACCTTGGTATGTGAGGACGCCACAATCAGCTATGGAGAGACCGATTGATAAGTCTTGGTATGTGAGGACGCCACAATCAGCTATGGATGGACTGATTGATAAGTCTATGAACGCCACAGAAATTTCTGATAAGTTCGAATAGTTCGTTTAGGAACTAAAGAGAATTAAACCTCAAAATTATGTGTTATTACTTGTCTCCCATTGAATGAAATTCGTTACAATATACAGGGGTTCCTATGCGAATTTTCAGCTCCTAATTCCCCATGGAATTTCGGCAAATCAATTACCAAATCACCTAATCTAAAGCAAATAAGGTAAGTGCCCTTAATGGCTTAAAAACTTTACAATAATAGAAATAAACAAACGAAAATAAAGGAAACTAGACATTAAAAAGGTCAAAAGCTGATTCTTCTCGCCATGTGTCGCCTCAAAATGGGAAAGTAACTGAAATGGAAATTACTCAATCCCTTCTATAGTTTGAATCACGCATTTATTGGTCTGGTTGTTGCATGCAATTCCCTCAATGGGCCTCCATGCAATAGCTTGAGCCCAAGTTGCTTGAATCAGCCCAATAAGCGTTTCTTTAAACTTCTTCGCACGAGCTCTTGTAACCGGACCAATGGGAACTTGAATTGGATCTGAATATGTCTCCCACGTGCTCTTGCTTGTGCTAACGATGTCCTCATCATTCCCCTCCTCTTGAGAAGGATTTGTCCTCAAATCGTCGCCTGCATCAAAAGGACTTAGGTCAGAAACATTAAAGGAGGCACTTACACCATACTCACCTGGCAAGTCTAGCTTGTACGCATTATCATTGATCCTTTCGAGAACTTGAAATGGACCGTCCCCTCTAGGCAATAGCTTGCATTTCCTTTGTTCTGGAAATCGTTCCTTGCGTAAGTGCAACCACACCCAATCACCGGGCTCGAAGACGAGCTTGTGACGCCCTTTGTTGGCTTGTTCAGCATATTGTTTAGTCCTTCGCTCGATGTTGAGTCTTGCCTTCTCGTGTATCTGCTTAACAAGATCAGCTTTTCTTTTTCCATCTAAATTCAAATGCTCAGACAAAGGTAATGGCATTAAATCCAAAGGAGTTAAAGGATTAAAACCATAAACAATTTCAAACGGTGAAAATTGAGTAGCAGAATGAACAGATCGATTATAAGCAAACTCAAAATGTGGTAAACACTCCTCCCATGTTTTGATGTTCTTTTTAATGATAGCCCTCAACAAAGTAGACAAGGTTCTATTCACAACTTCTGTTTGACCATCGGTTTGAGGGTGACAAGTAGTTGAAAACAACAGCTTAGTCCCTAACTTAGCCCACAAAGTCTTCCAAAAGTAGCTTAAGAACTTGGTGTCCCTATCAGAAACAATTGTCCTAGGCATACCATGAAGTCTCACAATTTCCCTAAAGAACAAATTAGCAACATTGGAAGCATCATCTGTCTTGTGGCATGGAATAAAATGAGCCATCTTTGAAAACCTATCCACGACCACAAATATTGAGTCTCTTCCCCGTTTAGACCTAGGCAAACCTAACACAAAATCCATCGAAATATCAATCCAAGGTTCACTAGGTATTGGTAAAGGGGTGTATAAACCATGGGGCTGCACTCTTGATTTAGCCTGCCTACAAGTTACACATCTACCACAAAGCCTCTCAACATCTCGTTTCATATGTGGCCAATAGAAGTGTTCCTGCAACATAGCCAAAGTCTTCATTACTCCAAAATGCCCCATCAATCCTCCCCCATGGGATTCCCTCACTAGCAAATCTCTTAATGAACAATTAGGCACACATAATTTATTCTCCCGAAACAAGTATCCCTCATGCGTAAAGTACTTACCACTAGCAATTCTCTCACAAGCTTGATACTCAGTACTAAAGTCATGGTCATCAGCATATAACTCTTTAATGTGTTCAAAACCCAGTAGTTTAGCATTAAGAGTTGAGATTAAGACATACCTGCGAGAAAGTGCATCGGCAACGACGTTTTCCTTACCTTGCTTGTAGCGAATGACATACGAAAACGTCTCTATGAATTCCACCCAACGAGCATGCCTTTTGTTCAGCTTGTGCTGGCCCTTCAAGTGTTTCAGGGACTCATGATCAGTGTGAATCACGAACTCCTTAGGCCATAGGTAGTGCTGCCATGTCTCTAATGCCCGAACCAATGCATACATCTCTTTATCATAAGTTGGGTAATTAAGAATTGCCCCATTCAGCTTCTCACTAAAATATGCTATTGGTCTCCCTTCCTGCATTAAAACAGCACCAATTCCAACACCTGAAGCATCACATTCAATCTCAAAAGTTTTGGAAAAATTAGGTAAAGACAACAATGGAGCATTTGTCAACTTCTCCTTGAGTAGCTGAAATGCCTTTTCTTGCTCTTCTCCCCATCTAAACCCAACATTCTTCTTGATGACTTCAGTAAGTGGTGCGGCTATAGTACTGAAATCTTTCACAAACCGCCGGTAGAAACTAGCAAGTCCATAAAAACTCCGTACATTTCCTACACTAGTTGGACTCGGCCACTCCTGGATGGCTCGAACCTTTTCTTCATCAACCTGTATACCTTGAGCACTAACAACAAAACCAAGAAACACAAGCTTATCTGTGCAAAAGGTACATTTCTTGAGGTTAGCATACAACTTTTCCTTCCGCAAAACATCTAAAACAAGTTTCAAATGTTCAATATGTTCATCCAAATTGCTGCTATAGATAAGGATATCATCAAAATAAACAACGACAAATTTTCCAATAAAAGCTCACAAAACATGGTTCATTAAACGCATAAATGTGCTAGGCGCATTGGTTAAACCGAAAGGCATTACCAACCACTCATACAAGTCTTGTTTTGTTTTGAAAGCCGTTTTCCACTCATCTCCCTCTTTCATGCGAATTTGATGATATCCACTCTTTAGATCAATTTTAGAAAACACACAAGCACCATGCAATTCATCTAACATGTCATCCAAGCGAGGAATGGGATGTCAATACTTTACCGTGATGTTGTTGATGGCTCGACAATCAACGCACATCCTCCAAGTCCCATCTTTCTTAGGCACAAGTAAAACTGGTACGGCGCACGGGCTCATGCTTTCTCTCACGTGTCCCTTCTTCATCAACTCATTTACCTGCCGTTGGAGTTCCTTTGTCTCCTCGGGATTACTCTTATAGGCTGGTCGGTTTGGGATTGTAGCTCCAGGTATGAAGTCGATTAGATGTTCAATCCCGCGGATTGGAGGTTAACCTTGCGGTGTTTCCTCGGGAAAGATATCCTCATAATCCTGCAAAAGAGAAACAACAGAACTATGCAAGGTGGAATCAAGATCGTTAGTGTTTAATAACGCCTCCTTGTACATGAGTAAAATCATCGGCTGATTAGAAAACAAAGCTCTTCTCACATCACTCTTTCTTGCATAAAAGTTTGTTTTTCTCTCTACTTTTCTCTCATTGGCTGATTGTGAATTCTTTTTAGCCCTCTCAATTTTCTCTCCCTTGCTCTCTTTGCTCTCCTTTTTCTCGGCCATCTCTTCTTTTTTTCTCTCACTGGCCGAACTCTCTCTCTGCACTCCCACTCTTGATTTTTCTTCGCTCTTCATTTTTTTATCACTTTCTCTCTGTAAGCTCACTTGGTCTTCATAGACCTGTTTTGGTGTTAAAGGAACAAGAGTGATCATCTTTTGATTGTGAACAAATGAGTACTTGTTGGTGAAACCATCATGCTTAACTCGTCGATCAAATTGCCATGGTCTGCCTAATAACAAGTGCCCAGCTTGCATCGGAACCACATCGCACAAAACTTCATCTTCATATCTTCCAATGCGAAAAGGAACTAACACCTGTTTATGCACTTTTACCTCACCAGTATCATTTAACCATTGCAATTTATATGGTCGAGGATGCTTAATTGTTGGCAGCCCTAACTTCTCTACCATGGTTGTGCTAGCAACATTTGTACAACTCCCACCATCAATAATCACACTACATACCTTGTTTTGAACGTGGCACCTAGTGTGGAAGATGTTTTCCCGTTGCACCTCTTCATCTTCTTCTTTGGCTTGCACACTTAAAGCTCTCCTTGTGACCAACAATTCTCCTTGGACAGCGCACTCCTCATCGTCGGCATCCTCTAATGAAGGCATAGAATCATTGTCCGAATCCTCCTCGGTTTCAATGTCTCCATTGTCCCGCATCACCATAACTCGTTTGTTCGGACATTGGCTTGCTATATGACCCCTGCCTTGACATTTAAAACATTTAATATCACGAGTCCGAGTAGTGGAAGAATCGGATTTACCTTGATTCCCATGGCTGGCCACCTCTTGTTTTTGCTCGATCTTTGGCTTGGGGTTGGATTGCTTCTCATCCCTCTTCCATTGGTTGGTTTTCCAAGCGGATGTACTCGGGTTTTGGCTAGGACGTGTGCTACTGCCCCTCCTCATAAGTTGATTCTCAATTTTAATAGCCATGTACACCATGTCCTCTAACTCCACATAATGTTGTAACTCAACGGCATTGTGGATATCTCGGTTCAAGCCCGCCAAAAACCTTGCCATTGTAGCCTCCCGATCCTCCTCTATATTAGCCCGAATCATCATAACCTCCATCTCCTTATAGTACTCCTCTACACTCCGGTTGCCCTGCTTAAGGTTTTGTAGCTTGTTGTACAACTCCCGGTAGTAGTAAGTTGGCACAAATCGCTTTCTCATCACGGTCTTCATCTCTTCCCATGACTCAATAGGTCGCTCTCTATTTCGTCTCCTGTTTATAACAAGTTGATCCCACCAAGTAATAGCATAATCAGAAAATTCAATTACAGCCAATTTTACCTTCTTTGCCTCAGAATAGTAGTGGCAGTCAAAGATGAACTCCATTTTCTTCTCCCATTCTAGGTACGCTTCTGGATTGGATTTGCCTTGAAATGATGGTATCTTCATTTTTATGCCTCTCAGGCTATCATCTTCCCTGTTCCTAATGCCTCTATCCCGTCCAAATCTTCTGTGACTACCCGCTGAATCTTCTCCTTCGTCGAACTCTTCCCCATCTATCCTATAGTAGTCATCAACCTCTCCTCTAACCGGAACCCTTTCTCGCCTACGAGCATGAGGAACATGTTGTGGCTGTTCCACACGTGCATTCTCTATCCGTTCTATCCTCTCATGAAGCTGTCCTATCTCTCCCCTCAATAATCGCCTCATCTCCCCCATCATCGGTTCCATAAGAAGTTTTGGGTCTGCTGCACCCGAGGTACCCTCAATAGTGTTCTTGCTGTTGTTTGACATTTTCCAAAGGACCTTACCACACTCCCTTACGTGTTTCACTCGTGAATTGGTTCACTCAATTTCACTCGTGTTTACACTCAATACTTTCGGCTTTTGTCCACTCTAATGCTCTCGCCTCTATGCCTTTTTCCACTCGTTAATTCTCACTCAGTTCCTATAAAACTAGTCAAATCAATATCAAAATTTCCTTGACAATTCACAAATAGATTACCAAAGAGACAAGACTATAACAGGAACAAAGAATTTAGGCTTTTCAGAATCACAACCAAAAGGAACAAAATTTCAGCAAAATTTTTTTTTGTCTATGCAGGGAATTCAATTTTGGATTCCTTAAACGATGAATAACAAGAATCTGAAATAAAAATTTAAGGAAGGTTTCCAGACTCTTTTTTTTTTTGGGATCCTCTTGTTTTTCTTCTTTTCCTTTTTTTTTCTTTTCGTTTATTTTCTTTCTTTCTTTTCTTTTCGGATCTCTTTTTTTTTTTTTTTTTTAACCGACTTTGATAATGGAAATCAAAAACTTACGAATAACTAAAACAAACATAAACTAAGAGAACGGATAAGCAAAACATGATTAGAACCTCGTTCTGATTACCAAATGATACGAACCACGCCAAGAACTGACGCGACCCTAACCGAAGTTGGTTTCCAAGATCAACTTTCTAACCGGTTTTGGATGGAACCGCGACCCGATGCCCAACAAGAAGCACGAACCTTGGTATGTGAGGACGCCACAATCAGCTATGGAGAGACCGATTGATAAGTCTTGGTATGTGAGGACGCCACAATCAGCTATGGATGGACTGATTGATAAGTCTATGAACGCCACGGAAATTTCCGATAAGTTCGAATAGTTCGTTTAGGAACTAAAGAGAATTAAACCTCAAAATTATTTGTTATTACTTGTCTCCCATTGAATGAAATTCGTTACAATATATAGGGGTTCCTACGCGAATTTTCAGCTCCTAATTCCCCATGGAATTTCGGCAAATCAATTACCAAATCACCTAATCTAAAGCAAATAAGGTAAGTGTCCTTAATGGCTTAAAAACTTTACAATAATAGAAATAAACAAACGAAAATAAAGGAAACTAGACATTAAAAAGGTCAAAAGCTGATTCTTCTCGCCATGTGTCGCCTCAAAATGGGAAAGTAACTGAAATGGAAATTACTCAATCCCTTCTATAGTTTGAATCACGCATTTATTGGTCTGGTTGTCGCATGCAATTCCCTCAATGGGCCTCCATGCAATAGCTTGAGCCCAAGTTGCTTGAATCAGCCCAATAAGCGTTTCTTTAAACTTCTTCGCACGAGCTCTTGTAACCGGACCAATGGGAATTTGAATTGGATCTGAATATGTCTCCCACGTGCTCTTGCTTGTGCTAACGATGTCCTCATCACCGCGACTCATTGCTTATATCGAAGCAAGAACCTTGGTATATCGTAGACGCCACAATCAAGGATGGAAAGCTTGATTGATAAGTCGGGGTTGAACGCTCAGATTGATCCGAAGAGTTCGTGCAGTTCGTCAAAGAACCAAAGAAAGAATTATTTCTCTTAGAAAATGAACATTAGTATTTTTAAGGAAGAGTCCGGCTCATGTCCTATTTAAGGAAGCAAATAAGTTGGAAGCATGTTTGAAAGTTTGTATTTTTAAGATATCTAAAAGGGACTAAAATGGGTTATTTCTATAATCCAAAGGAAAATAAAGTCATGGTCTCAACTAATGCAACATTCCTTGAGGAAAGTTACATGGACGACTTTAAGCCTCGAAGTAAAGTGGTAATCAAGGAGTTGGCAAATGATACGATCACTCTAGGGGTTTTGAATGAAACTGTTCCAATCAGTGCAGAAAAACCAATCGAACAACAACCGAAAGGGCTTTGGCATAGTAGGAGGATTGGGTGTCAACCCGAGAGGTATATGGTTAATGGTGAAGCCTTTTTGGCTAAACTGGTTGAACATGATAGGTATCCATACACTTACGAAGAAGCTATGGAGGATGTTGATTTAAAACTCTAGACAAAGGCCATGAACACTGAAATGAAATCTATGGAGACTAATTAGGTCTGAGAACTTGTAGATCTTCCCAAAGGGTTAAAACTATAGGGTGTAAGTGGATCTATAAGAGAAAGAGAGGAATGCATGGGAAAGTCAAAACCTATAAGGCTAGACTGGTAGCTAAGGGATACACACAAAAGGAAGGAATCGATTATAAGGAAACCTTTTTGCCTGTAGCTGTGCTTAAACCATTCGCATTCTCTTGTCCACAGCTGGTGCTCTCGACTATAAGATTTGACAGATGGATATCAAGATGGCTTTTCTAAATGGCTATCTTGATGAGTCCATTTATATTGTACAACCAGACGGGTTCAAGGCTAAGGGTCAGGAGGGTAAGGTTTGTAAGCTGCTAAAGTCAATTTATGGACTTAAGTAGGCTTTCCATTCTTGGAACATAAAATTTGATCAAGTGATCAAGACTTAAGGGTTTGCATAAAATGTGAACGAACCATGTGTTTACAAACACATTAAGGATAGAAAGGTAGTTTTTTCTACTGCTTTATGTAGATGATATTTTGCTAATTGGCAATGATATTGGGGAGTTGTCATCAGTCAAATTATGGTTGACCAAGCAGTTGTGATGAGGACATCATTAGCACAAGCAAGAGCACGTGGGATGAGACTAATTCAGATCCAATTCAAGTTCCTATTGGTCCGGTTACGAGAGCTTATGTGAAGAAGTTCAAAGAAGCGCTTGTTGGGCTGATTCAAGCAACTTGGACTCAAGCTATTGCGTGGAGGCCTATTGAGGGAATTGCATGTGACATCCAAACCAACAAATGCATGATTCAAGTTCTAGAAAGGACCGAGTAATCGTGTTTGCAGAATCAACAAGTGATTAGCACCATATGGCTGCAAATAATCAAGCTACTTTCCATTTTAGTTACTTTCCCATTTTGAGGCGACAAGTGGAGAGAAGAATCAGCTATTTACCTCTTTATTGTCTAGTTTCCTTTTCTTTTAGAAACATGCGTTTGTTTTAGTTCTATTATTGTAAGGCTTTTAAGCCATTAAGGGAACTTCCTTATTTGCTTTAGATTAGACTTTTTTTTTTGTAATTGATTTGCCAAAATTTCATGGGCAATTAGGAGCTGAAATTTGCAAAGGGAAACCACTATATATTGTAACGAATTTCATTCAATAGGGGATCAGCTTTTAACACACAATTTGAGGTTTAATTCTCTTCAGTTCTTAGACAAACTATTTGAACTTATCGAAAAATTCTATGGCGTTCATAGACTCATCAATCGGTCCGTCCATAGCTGATTGTGGCGTCCTTGCATACCAAGGTTCGTGCTTCTTGTTAGGCATCGGGTCGCGGTTCCATTCAAAACCTATTAGGAATTTTGATCTTAGAGACCTATTTTGGTTAAGGTCGCGTCAGTTCTTAGCGAGGTTCGTATCATTTGGGTATCAGAGCGAGGTTCTAATCAGGTTTTGCTTATCCGTTCCCTTAGTTTATGTTTGCTTCAGTTATTCATGAGTTTTGATTTCCATTATCAAAGTCGAGTAAAAAAAAAAGTTGAATTTAGAGTCTTAAACAAAAAAAAAAAGATCCGAAAAGAAAAGAAAGAAAGGAAAAAAAAAGGAAAAGAAGAAAAACAAGAGGATCCAAAAAAAAAAAAAAAAGAGTATGGGAACCTTCCTTCAATTTTTTTTTTTTTTAAATTCTTGTTATTCATGGTTTAAGGCACCCAAAATTGAATTCCCTGCAAAGACCAAAAATTTTTGCTCAAATTTCGTTCCTTTGGGTGTGGTTTCCGAAAGCCTAAATTATCTATGCCTGTTATATTCTTGTTTCTAATCTGAGCCTCCTTGGTAATCTATTTGTGAATTGTCAAGAAAATTTTGATATTGATTTGACTAGTTTTATAGGAATTGAGTGGGAATTAACGAGTGGAAAAAGGCATAGAGGCGAGAGCATTAGAGTGGACAAAAGCCGAAAGTATTGAGTACAAACACGAGTGAAATTGAGTGAACCATTTCACGAGTGAAACACGTAAGGGAGCGTGGTAAGGTCCTTTGCGTTGTTTCTTACTTTGTTTTGCAAAAAAAAAAATGTCAAACAACAGCAAGAACACTATTGAGGGTACCTCTTGTGCAGCAGATCCAAAACTCCTTATGGAAGCAATGA
Organism: Artocarpus heterophyllus; assembly: GCA_025403435.1. NCBI lineage: Eukaryota > Viridiplantae > Streptophyta > Magnoliopsida > Rosales > Moraceae > Artocarpus > Artocarpus heterophyllus. Next base: position 33,296,254 of record CM046348.1, on the reverse strand, counting down.
TAGGGGAGATGAGGCGATTGTTGAGGGGAGAGTTAGGACAGCTTCATTTGAGGATAGATCGGATAGAAAATGCACGTGTGGAATAGCCACAACATGTTCCTCATGCGCGTAGGCTGGAAAGGGTTCCAGTTAGAGGAGAGGTTGATGACTACTACAGGATTGACGAGGAAGAGTTTGATGAAGGAGAAGATTCAGCGGGTAGTCAACAAAGATTTGGATGGGATAGAGGAGTTAGGAACCGGGAAAATGATAGTTTGAGAGGCATAAAAATGAAGATACCATCATTTCAAGGCAAATCCAATCCAAAAGCGTACCTAGAATGGGAGAAGAAAATGGAGTTCGTCTTTGACTGCCACAACTATTCCAAGGCGCAGAAGGTAAAACTGGCTATAATTGAATTTTTTGATTATGCTATTACCTGATGGCATCATCTTGTTATAAACAGGAGACGAAATAGAGAGTGACCTATTGAGTCATGGGAAGAGATGAAGATCGTGATGAGGAAGCGATTTGTACCAACTTACTACTACCGAGAGTTGTACAACAAACTACAAAATCTTAAGCAGGGCAACCGAAGTGTGGAGGAGTACTATAAGGAGATGGAGGTTATGATGATTCGGGCCAATATAGAGGAGGATCAGGGAGGATACAATGGCATGGTTTTTGGCGGGCTTGTGAGATATTCACAATGCCATTAAGTTACAACATATGTGGAGTTGGAGGACATGGTGCACGTGGCTATCAAAATTGAGAATCAACTTATGAGGAGGGGTGATAACACAGGTCCCAGCCAAAACCCGAGTATATTGGCTTGGAAAATGAACCAATGGAAGAAGGATGAGAAGCAACCCAACACCAAGCCAAAGACCGAGCAAAAACAAGAGGTGGCCAGCCATGGGAATCAAGGTAAATCCGATTCTTCCACTACTCAGAATCGTGATATTAAATGTTTTATATGTCAAGGCAGGGGTCACATAGCAAGCCAATGTCCGAACAAATGAGCCATGGTAATGCAGGACAATGGAGAGATTGAAACCGATGAGGATTCAGACAATGATTCTGTGCCTTCATTAGAGGATGCCGATGATGAGGAGTGCGCTTGTCTAAGGAGAATTGTTGGTTACAAGGAGATCTTTAAGTGTGCAAGCCAAAGAAGAGGAAGAAGAAGTGCAACGGGAAAACATCTTCCACACTAGGTGCCACGTCCAAAACAAGGTATGTAGTGTGATTATTGATGGTGGGAGTTGTACTAACGTTGCTAGCACAACCATGGTAGAGAAGTTTGGGCTGCCAACAAGTAAGCATCCTCGACCTTATAAATTGCAATGGTTAAATGATAGTGGTGAGGTAAAGGTGAATAAGCAAGTGTTAGTTTCTTTTCGCATTGGAAGATATGAAGATGAAGTTTTGTTTGATGTGGTTCCGATGCAAGCTGGGCACTTGTTATTAGGTAGACCATGGCAATTTGATCAGCGAGTTAAACATGATGGGATCACCAACAAGTACTCATTTGTTCATAATCAAAAAATGATAACTCTTGTTCCATTAACACCAAAACAGGTCTATGAAGACCAAGTGAGGTTACAGAGAGAAAGTGATAAAAAAAATTATGAGTGGAGAAAAATCAAGAGTGGGAGTGCAGAGAGAGAGTTTGGCTAGTGAGAGAAAAAAGGAAGAGATGGCCGAGAAAAAGGAGAGCAAAGAGAGCAAGGGAGAGAAAATTGAGAGGCCTGAAAAAATTCACAATTAGCAAATGAGAGAAAAGTAGAGAGAAAAACAAACTTCTATACTAGAGGCGGTGAGATTAAAACGGCGTTGTTTTCAAATCAGCCAATGATTGTACTTTTGTACAAAGAGGTGTTCTTAAACACAAACAAACTTGACCCTGCATTGCCTAGTTCTGTTGTTTCTCTGTTGCAGGAATTCGAGGATGTATTTCCGGATTAGGTGCCTTATGGTTTGCCGCCAATGCAGAGAATAGAACATCAGATTGATTTTGTACCTGGTGCTTTCATTCTAAACCGACCGGCTTATAGAAGCAACCCTGAGGAGACAAAAGAGCTTCAAAGGCAGGTTATTGAGTTGATGAAAAAGGGGTACGTGAGAGAAAGTATGAGCCCGTGTGCCGTTCCAGTCTTACTCGTGCCTAAGAAGGATGGGACATAGAGGATGTGTGTTGATTGCAGAGCCATTAACAATATCATGGTAAAGTATCGCCATCCTATTCCTCGTTTAAATGATATGTTGGATGAATTGCATGGTGCTTGTGTGTTCTCAAAAATTGATTTGAAAAGTGGATACCATCAAATATGCATGAAAGAGGGTGATGAAAGGAAAACTGCCTTTAAGAAAAAATATGGACTGTATGAGTGGTTAGTAATTCCATTTGGTTTAACTAAATGCTCCAAGTACATTTATGCGTTTAATGAGTCATGTATTACGTGCATTTATTGGCAGGTTTGTTGTTATGTATTTTGATGATATACTCATTTATAGCAAAGACATGGACCAACATGTAGTGCATTTAAAATCTTTTTTGGATGTGCTTAGAAAGGAGAAGTTGTATGCTAACCTCAAGAAGTGTGCCTTTTGCACAGATAAGCTTATGTTTCTTGGTTTTGTTGTTAGTGCTCAAGGTATATAGGTTGATGAAGAAAAGGTGCGGGCCATCCAAGAGTGGCCGAGTCCAACAAGTGTGGGAAACGTACGGAGTTTTCATGGACTTGCTAGTTTCTACAGGCGGTTTGTGAAAGATTTCAGTACTATAGCCTCACCATTGACTAAAGTGATAAAGAAGAGTGTTGGGTTTAGATGGGGAGAAGAGCAAGAAAAGGCATTTTAGTCAATCAATGAGAAGTTGACTAATGCTCTATTGTTATCTTTACCTAATTTTTCCAAAACTTTTGAGATTGAATGTGATGCTTCAGGTGTTGGAATTGGCGCTGTTTTAATGCAGGAAGGGAGACCAATAGCATATTTCAATGAGAAGCTAAATGGGGCAACTCTTAATTACCCAACTTATGATAAAGAGATGTATGCATTAGTTCAGGCATTAGAGACATGGCAGCACTACCTATGGCCTAAGGAGTTCGTGATTCACACCAATCATGAGTCCCTGAAACACTTGAAGGGCCAACACAAGCTGAACAAGAGGCATGCTCATTGGGTGGAATTCATAGAGACGTTTCCGTATGTCATTCGCTACAAGCAAGGTAAGGAAAACGTCGTTGCCGATGCACTTTCTTGTAGGTATGTCTTAATCTCAACTCTTAATGCTAAATTATTGGGTTTTGAACATATTAAAGAGTTATATGCCGATGACCGTGACTTTAGTACTGAGTATCAAGCTTGTGAGAGATTTGCTAGTGGTAAGTACTTTAGGCATGAGGGATACTTGTTTCGGGAGAATAAATTATATGTGCCTACTTGTTCATTAAGAGATTTGCTAGTGAGAGAATCCCATTGGGGAGGATTGATGGGACATTTTGGAGTAATAAAGACTTTAGCTATGTTGCAGGAACACTTCTATTGGCCACATATGAAACGAGATGTTGAGAGGCTTTGTGGTAGATGTGCAACTTGTAGGCAGGCTAAATCAAGAGTGCAGCCCCACAGTTTGTACACTCCTTTACCAATACTTAGTGAACCCTGGACTGATATTTCGATGGATTTTGTGTTAGGTTTGCCTAGGTCTAAACGGGGAAGAGACTCGATATTTGTGGTCGTGGATAGGTTTTCCAAGATGGCCCATTCTATTCCATGCCACAAGACAGATGATGCTGATTTGTTCTTTAGGGAAATTGTGAGACTTCATGGCATGCCTAGGACAATTGTTTTTGATAGGGACACTAAGTTCTTAAGCTACTTTTGGAAGACTTTGTGGGCTAAGTTAGGGACTAAGCTATTGTTTTCGACTACTTGTCACCCTCAAACTGATGGTCAAATAGAAGTTGTGAATAGAACCTTGTCTACTTTGTTGCGGGCTGTCATTAAAAGAACATCAAAACATGGGAGGAGTGTTTATCACATGTTGAGTTTGCTTATAATCGATCTGTTCATTCTGCTACTCAATTTTCACCCTTTGAAATTGTTTATGGTTTTAATCCTTTTACTCCTTTGGATTTGATGCCATTACCTTTGTCTGAGTCTGTGAATTTAGATGGAAAAAGAAAAGCTGACCTTGTTAAGCAGATACACAAGAAGGCAAGACTCAACATTGAGCGAAGGACTAAACAATATGCTGAACAAGCCAACAAAGGGCGTCATAAGCTCGTCTTCGAGCCCAGCGATTGGGTGTGGTTGCACTTACGCAAGGAACGGTTTTTGGAACAAAGGAAATCCAAGCTGTAGCCTAGAGGGGATGGTCCTTTTAAAATTCTTGAAAGGATCAATGATAATGCATACAAGCTAGACTTGCCAGGTGAGTATGGTGTAAGTACCTCCTTTAATGTTTCTGATCTAAGTCCTTTTGATGCAGGTGACGATTTGAGGACAAATCCCTCTCAAGAGGAGGGGAATGATGAGGACATCGTTAGCACAAGCAAGAGCACGTGGGATGAGACTTATTCAGATCCAATTCAAGTTCCCATTGGTCCGGTTACGAGAGCTCGTGCGAAGAAGTTCAAAGAAGCGCTTGTTGGGCTGATTCAAGCAACTTGGGCTCAAGCTATTGCGTGGAGGCCCATTGAGGGAATTACATGTGACATCCAAACCAACAAATGCATGATTCAAGTTCTAGAAGGGACTGAGTAATCATGTTTGTAGAATTAACAAGTGATTAGGACCATATGGTTGCAAATAATCAAGCTACTTTCCATTTCAGTTACTTTCCAATTTTGAGGTGACAAGTGGCGAGAAGAATCAGCTATTTACCTCTTTATTGTCTAGTTTCCTTTTCTTTTAGAAACATGTGTTTGTTTTAGTTCTATTATTGTAAGGCTTTTAAGCCATTAAGGGAACTTACCTTATTTGCTTTAGATTAGATGTTTTTTTTTGGTAATTGATTTGCCCAAAATTCCATGGGCAATTAGGAGCTGAAAATTTGCAAAGGGGAAACCACTTTGTATTGTAACGAATTTCATTCAATGGGGATCAGTTTTTAACACACAATTTGAGGTTTAATTCTCTTCGGTTCTTAGATGAACTATTCAAACTTATCAGAAAATTCCGTGGCATTCATAGACTCATCAATCAGTCTGTCCATAGCTGATTTTGGCGTCCTCGCATACCAAGGTTCATGCTTCTTGTTAGGCATCAGGTCGCGGTTCTATTCAAAACCTATTAGGAATTTTAATCTTGGAGACCTATTTTGGTTAGGGTCGCGTCAGTTCTTGGCGGGGTTCATATCAAGTTGACATGAAAGACTTGAGTGAAGCTAATTATGTTCTCAGTTTCTAGATCTTTCGAGATAGGAAGAACAAAATGATAGATTTATCCTAAGTGGGCTACATAGATTAAATTCTCTAAAGGTATGTGATGGAGGATTCCAAGAAAGGTGGGCAACCAACTAGGTATGGAATTACTCTTTCTAAGAAAGACTCACCAAAGTTTCGTGAAGAAAGAGAATACATGAAGAAGGTGCCTTATGCTTCGGCAGTGGGTAGTCTCATGTACGCCATGCTTTACACATGACTAGGTATTAGTTATGCGGTCGAGATAGTAAGTCAATTTCAGTTAGATCCAGGACTGAACCATTGGGTTGCGGTCAAGCATATTTTTAAGTACCTGAGAAGGACTTGAGGGGGTATATGCTTGTATATTCGGGTGAGGATTTAACACCTTTTGATACGATCCCCGCCAAGAACTGACGCGACCCTAACCAAAATTGGTTTCCAAGATCAAATTCCTAACCGGTTTTGGATGGAACCGCGACCCGATGCCTAACAAGAAGCACGAACCTTGGTATGCGAGAACGCCACAATCAGCTACGGATGGACTGATTGATAAGTCTTGGTATGTGAGGACGCCACAATCAGCTATGGATGGACTGATTGATAAGTCTATGAACGCCACAGAAATTTCGGATAAGTTTGAAAAGTTCGTTTAGGAACCAAAGAGAATTATACCTCAAATTGTGTGTTAATACTTGTATTCCATTGAATGAAATTCGTTACAATATATAGGGGTTTCTATGCGAATTTTCAGCTCCTAATTCCCATGGAATTTTGGGAAAATCATTTACCAAATGTCAAATCTAAACTAAATAAGGAAAGTTCTCTTAATGGCTTAAAAGCCTTACAATAATAGAAATAACATGATGAGGACATCGTTAACACAAGCAAGAGCACGTGGGAGACATATTCAGATCCAATTCAAGTTCCCATTGGTCCGGTTACGAGAGCTCGTGCGAAGAAGTTCAAAGAAATGCTTATTGGGCTGATTCAAGCAACTTGGGCTCAAGCCATCCCGATCCCACAAATGCGTGATTCAAGCTCTAGAAGGGATCGAGTAACTTCCATTTCAGTTACTTTCCCGTTTTGAGGCCACACATGGCGAGAAGAATCAGCTTATGACCTTTTAATGTCCAGTTTCCTTTTTTTCCGTTTGTTTATTTCTATTATTGTAAAGCTTTTAAGCCATTAAGGACACTTACCTTATTTGCTTTAGATTAGGTGATTTGGTAATTGATTTACCCGAAATTCCATGGGGAATTAGGAGCTGAAAATTCGCATAGGAACCCCTATATATTGTAACGAATTTCATTCAATGGAATACAAGTAATAACACATAATTTTGAGGTTTAATTCTCTTTGGTTCCTAAACGAACTATTCGAACTTATCAGAAATTTTCGTGGCGTTCATAGACTTATCAATCAGTCCATCCATAGCTGATTGTGGCGTCCTCACATACCAATACTTATCAGTCAGTCCATCCATAGCTGATTGTGGCGTCCTCACATACCAAGGTTCGTGCTTCTTGTTGGGCATCGGGTCGTGGTTCCATTCAAAACCGGTTAGGAATTTGATCTTGGAAACCAATCTTCGTTAGGGTCGCGTCAGCTCTTGGCATGGTTCGTATCATAACACAAACGCAAAAAAGGAAACTAGACATTAAAAGGTAAATAAGCTGATTCTTCTAGCCATGTGTCGCCTCAAAACGGGAAAGTAACTGAAATGGAAATTACTCAATCCCTTCTAGAGCTTGAATCACGCATTTGTTGGTCTGGTTGTCGCATGCAATTCCCTCAATGGGCCTCCATGCAATAGCTTGAGCCCAAGTTGCTTGAATCAGCCCAATAAGCGTTTCTTTAAACTTCTTCGCACGAGCTCTCGTAACCGGACCAATGGGAACTTGAATTGGATCTGAATATGTCTCCCAAGTGCTCTTGCTTGTGCTAACGATGTCCTCATCATTCCCCTCCTCTTGAGAAGGATTTGTCCTCAAATCGTCGCCTGCATCAAAAGGACTTAGATCAGAAACATTAAAGGAGGCACTTACACCATACTCACCTGGCAAGTCTAGCTTGTACGCATTATCATTGATCCTTTCGAGAACTTGAAAAGGACCATCCCCTCTAGGCAATAGCTTGGATTTCCTTTGTTTCGAAAATCGTTCCTTGCGTAAGTGCAACCACACCCAATCACCGGGCTCGAAGACGAGCTTGTGACGCCCTTTGTTGGCTTGTTCAGCATATTGTTTAGTCCTTCGCTCGATGTTGAGTCTTGCCTTCTCGTGTATCTGCTTAACAAGATCAGCTTTTCTTTTTCCATCTAAATTCACATGCTCAGACAAAGGTAATGGCATTAAATCCAAAGGAGTTAAAGGATTAAAACCATAAACAATTTCAAACGGTGAAAATTGTGTAGCAGAATGAACAGATCGATTATAAGCAAACTCAACATGTGGTAAACACTCCTCCCATGTTTTGATGTTCTTTTTAATGACAGCCCTCAACAAAGTAGACAAGGTTCTATTCACAACTTCTGTTTGACCATCGGTTTGAGGGTGACAAGTAGTTGAAAACAATAGCTTAGTCCCTAACTTAGCCCACAAAGTCTTCCAAAAGTAGCTTAAGAACTTGGTGTCCCTATCAGAAATAATTGTCCTAGGCATACCATGAAGTCTCACAATTTCCCTAAAGAACAAATCAGCAACATTAGAAGCATCATCTGTCTTGTGGCATGGAATAAAATGGGCCATCTTTGAAAACCTATCCACGACCACAAATATTGAGTCTCTTCCCCGTTTTGACCTAGGCAAACCTAACACAAAATCCATCGAAATATCAATCCAAGGTTCACTAGGTATTGGTAAAGGGGTGTACAAACCATGGGGCTGCACTGTTGCTTTAGCTTGCCTACAAGTTACACATCTACCACAAAGCCTCTCAACATCTCGTTTCATATGTGGCCAATAGAAGTGTTCCTGCAACATAGCTAAAGTCTTTATTACTCCAAAATGTCCCATCAATCCTCCCCAATGGGATTCTCTCACTAGCAAATCTCTTAATGAACAATTAGGCACACATAATTTATTCTCCCGAAACAAGTATCCCTCATGCTTAAAGTACTTACCACTAGCAAATCTCTCACAAGCTTGATACTCAGTACTAAAGTCATGGTCATCAGCATATAACTCTTTAATGTGTTCAAAACCCAGTAGTTTAGCATTAAGAGTTGAGATTAAGACATACCTGCGAGAAAGGGCATCGGCAACGACGTTTTCCTTACCTTGCTTGTAGCGAATGACATACGAAAACGTCTCTATGAATTCTACCCAACGAGCATGCCTCTTGTTCAGCTTGTGTTGGCCCTTCAAGTGTTTCAGGGACTCATGATCGGTGTGAATCACAAACTCCTTAGGCCATAGGTAGTGCTGCCATGTCTCTAATGCCTGAACCAATGCATACATCTCTTTATCATAAGTTGGGTAATTAAGAGTTGCCCCATTCAGCTTCTCACTGAAATATGCTACTGGTCTCCCTTCTTGCATTAAAACAGCACCAATTCCAACACCTGAAGCATCACATTCAATCTCAAAAGTTTTGGAAAAATTAGGTAAAGATAACAATGGAGCATTAGTCAACTTCTCATTGATTAACTAAAATGCCTTTTCTTGCTCTTCTCCCCATCTAAACCCAACATTCTTCTTGATGACTTCAGTCAGTGGTGCGGCTATAGTACTAAAATCTTTCAGAAACCGCCGGTAGAAACTAGCAAGTCCATGAAAACTCCTTACATTTCCCACACTAGTTGGACTCGGCCACTCCTGGATGGCTCGTACCTTTTCTTCATCAACCTGTATACCTTGAGCACTAATAACAAAACCAAGAAACACAAGCTTATCTATGCGAAAGGTACACTTCTTGAGGTTAGCATACAACTTTTCCTTCCATAAAACATCTAAAACAAGTTTCAAATGTTCAATATGATCATCCAAATTGCTGCTATAGATAAGGATATCATCAAAATAAACAACGACAAATTTTCCAATAAAAGCTCACAAAACATGGTTCATTAAACGCATAAATGTGCTAGGCGCATTGGTTAAACCGAAAGGCATTACCAACCACTCATACAAGCCTTGTTTTGTTTTGAAAGCCGTTTTCCACTCATCACCCTCTTTCATGCGAATTTGATGATATCCACTCTTCAGATCAATTTTAGAAAACACACAAGCACCATGCAATTCATCTAACATGTCATCCAAGCGAGGAATGGGATGTCGATACTTTACCGTGATGTTGTTGATGGCTCGACAATCAACGCACATCCTCCAAGTCCCATCTTTCTTAGGCACAAGTAAAACTGGTACGGCGCACGGGCTCATGCTTTCTCTCACGTGTCCCTTCTTCATCAACTCACTTACCTGCCGTTGGAGTTCCTTTGTCTCCTCGGGATTACTCCTATAGGCTAGTCGGTTTGGAATTGTAGCTCCAGGTATGAAGTCGATTTGATGTTCAATCCCGCGGATTGGAGGTAAACCTTGCGGTGTTTCCTCGGGAAAGATATCCTCATATTCCTGCAAAAGAGAAACAACAGAACTATGCAAGGTGGAATCAAAATCGTTAGTGTTTAATAACGCCTCCTTGTGCATGAGTAAAATCATCGGTTGATTAGAAAACAAAGCTCTTCTCACATCACTCTTTCTTGCATAAAAGTTTATTTTTCTCTCTACTTTTCTCTCATTGGCTGATTGTGAATTCTTTTCAGCCCTCTCAATTTTCTCTCCCTTGCTCTCTTTGCTCTCCTTTTTCTCGGCCATCTCTTCTTTTTTTCTCTCACTGGCCGAACTCTCTCTCTGCACTCCCACTCTTGATTTTTCTTCGCTCTTCATTTTTTTATCACTTTCTCTCTGTAAGCTCACTTGGTCTTCATAGACCTGTTTTGGTGTTAATGGAACAAGAGTGATCATTTTTTGTTTGTGAACAAATGAGTACTTGTTGGTGAAACCATCATGCTTAACTCGCCGATCAAATTGCCATGGTCTGCCTAATAACAAGTGCCCAGCTTGCATCGGAACCACATCGCACAAAACTTCATCTTCATATCTTCCAATGCGAAAAGAAACTAAGACTTGCTTATGCACCTTTACCTCACCAGTATCATTTAACCATTGCAATTTATATGGTCGAGGATGCTTAATTGTTGGCAGCCCTAACTTCTCTACCATGGTTGTGCTAGCAACATTAGTACAACTCCCACCATCAATAATCACACTACATACCTTGTTTTGGATATGGCACCTAGTGTGGAAGATGTTTTCCCGTTGCACCTCTTCATCTTCTTCTTTGGCTTGCACACTTAAAGCTCTCCTTGTAACCAACAATTCTCCTTGGACAGCACACTCCTCATCGTCGGCATCCTCTAACGAAGGCATAGAATCATTGTCCGAATCCTCCTCAGTTTCAATCTCTCCATTGTCCCACATCACCATAGCTCGTTTGTTCGGACATTGGCTTGCTATGTGACCCCTGCCTTGACATTTAAAACATTTAATATCACGAGTCCGAGTAGTGGAAGAATCGGATTTACCTTGATTCCCATGGCTGGCCACCTCTTGTTTTTGCTCGATCTTTGGCTTGGGGTTGGATTGCTTCTCATCCCTCTCCCATTGGTTCATTTTCCAAGCCGATGTACTCGGGTTTTGGCTAGGACGTGTGCTACTGCCCCTTCTCATAAGTTGATTCTCAATTTTAATAGCCATATGCACCATGTCCTCCAACTCCACATAATGTTGTAACTCAACGGCATTGTGAATATCTCGGTTCAAGCCTGCCAAAAACCTTGCCATTGTAGCCTCCCGATCTTCCTCTATATTAGCCCGAATCATCATAACCTCCATCTCCTTATAGTACTCCTCTACACTCCGGTTGCCTTGCTTAAGATTTTGTAGTTTGTTGTACAACTCCCGGTAGTAGTAAGTTGGTACAAATCGCTTCCTCATCACGGTCTTCATCTCTTCCCATGACTCAATAGGCCGCTCTCTATTTCGTCTCTTGTTTATAACAAGCTGATCCCACCAAGTAATAGCATAATCAGAAAATTCAATTACAGCCAGTTTTACCTTCTTCACCTCAGAATAGTAGTGGCAGTCAAAGATGAACTCCATTTTCTTCTCCCATTCTAGGTACGCTTCTGGATTGGATTTGCCTTGAAATGATGGTATCTTCATTTTTATGCCTCTCAAACTATCATCTTCCCGGTTCCTAACTCCTCTATCCCGTCCAAATCTTTGGTGACTACCCACTGAATCTTCTCTTTCGTCAAACTCTTCCCCATCAATCCTAGAGTAGTCATCAACCTCTCCTCTAATCGGAACCCTTTCTCGCCTACGCGCATGAGGAACATGTTGTGGCTGCTCCACATGTGCGTTTTCTATTCGTTCTATCCTCTCATGAAGCTGTCCTAACTCTCCCCTCAACAATCGCCTCATCTCCCCCATCATCGCTTCCATAAGAAGTTTTGGGTCTGCTGCACCCGAGGTACCCTCAATAGTGTTCTTGCTGTTGTTTGACATTTTCCAAAGGACCTTACCACACTCCCTTATGTGTTTCACTCGTGAAATGGTTCACTCAATTTCACTCGTGTTTACACTCAATACTTTCGGCTTTTTTCCACTCTAATGCTCTCGCCTCTATGCCTTTTTCCACTCGTTAATTCTCACTCAGTTCCTATAAAACTAGTCAAATCGATATCAAAATTTCCTTGACAATTCACAAATAGATTACCAAAGAGACAAGACTATAACAGGAACAAAGAATTTAGGCTTTTATAATCACACCCAAAAGGAACAAAATTTGACGAAAAATTTTTGGTCTGTCTAGGGAATTCAATTTTGGATTCCTTAAATGATGAATACCAAGAATCTAGAAAAAAAAAAAATTAAGGAAGGTTTCCAGACTTTTTTTTTTCTTTTTGTTTCTTTTGTTTCTTTCTTTTCTTTTTGGATCTTTTTTTTTTTAACCGATTTTGATAATGGAAATCAAAAACTCACGAATAACTGAAACAAACATAAACTAAGAGAATGGATAAGCAAAACCTGATTAGAACCTCGCTTTGATTACCAAATGATACGATCCTCGCCAAGAACTGACGCGACCCTAACCAAAATTGGTTTCCAAGATCAAATTCCTAACCGGTTTTGGATGGAACCGCGACCCGATGCCTAACAAGAAGCACGAACCTTGGTATGCGAGGACGCCACAATCAGCTACGGATGGACTGATTGATAAGTCTTGGTATGTGAGGACGCCACAATCAGCTATGGATGGACTGATTGATAAGTCTATGAACGCCACGGAAATTTTTGATAAGTTCAAAAATTTCGTTTAGGAACCAAAGAGAATTAAACCTCAAATTGTGTGTTAATACTTGTATTCCATTGAATGAAATTCGTTACAATATATAGGGGTTCCTATGCGAATTTTCAGCTCCTAATTCCCACGGAATTTTGGGAAAATCATTTACCAAATGTCAAATCTAAACTAAATAAGGAAAGTTCCCTTAATGGCTTAAAAGCCTTACAATAATAGAAATAACACAAACGCAAAAAAGAAAACTAGACATTAAAAGGTAAATAAGCTGATTCTTCTCGCCATGTGTCGCCTCAAAACGGGAAAGTAACTGAAATGGAAATTACTCAATCCCTTCTAGAGCTTGAATCACGCATTTGTTGGTCTGGTTGTCGCATGCAATTCCCTCAATGGCCCTCCATGCAATAGCTTGAGCCCAAGTTGCTTGAATCAGCCCAATAAGCGTTTCTTTAAACTTCTTCGCACGAGCTCTCATAACCGGACCAATGGGAACTTGAATTGGATCTGAATATGTCTCCCAAGTGCTCTTGCTTGTGCTAACGATGTCCTCATCACCTTTAGGATATACTGACTCGAATTTCTAACCCTATCTAGATTCAAGAAGATTGTCTTTAGGTTTTGTGTTTACTCAGGGCGACAGTGCCACTGTTTAGAGAAGTGTCAAGCAAGATTGCACTTTGAATTCAATGACGGAGGCCGAGTATGTGGCAGCTAGTGATGCTTCGAAAGAAGTAGTGTGGCTTTGTAAGTTCCTTGGGGATCTTGAAGTAGTTCATGCTATGGATAAGGCGGTGTCGCTGTATTGTGAAACACTACAGCAACATCTAATGCTAAGGAACCTAGATTTCACAAGAAGAGTAAGCGTGTTGATTGGAAGTATCATGTGATAAAAGACTTAAGGGTGGGCATGTTACTGTATGCAAAATCGCATCTGGGGGCAATTTAGCTAATCCATTCTTGAAGACATTAACTGCGACAGTTTTTGAGAGGCATGTGGAAGCTATGGGGATGCAGGATTTGTCATATTTACTCACTTAGTTCAAGTGGGAAATTGTTAGACATGTATGCCCTAAGGAATAAAAATGTAATATATTTTTGGAGCCATCTTTATCAACAAAGAATTTATTTGTTATTCATATACTAAATTGTTGTCCTCTTTACATTCATATTTGTTGAATGCATGATACGTAAAAAAAAGTTTGAGACTGTTGATCCAAACCTTTAGAATAAGGCATATGATGGACAGATTATGCAGAGGATATGATTCTAAAGGTGACCATCCAAATCGTAAAATCCACAATTGATGGAATAAAGTTGGACGCTTTATTCATGCAAAGATTGTTATGTTATCTATATCCCTAATGGGAGATGGCTTGTCTTGACCAACAGAGGTGGACTCCACGAATGGAAACATTGTTACATTGACATAGGCGATGATGCATTAGATCGGGACAGATAGTGTAATTGATTTACATTGATAATTCTGTCTTGGCAAATCAATTCACTTTAGACAATCATGTGTGTTATATCTTAATCTTGAAATAAATAGTGGGTGCATTGTCTTGACTTATGTCTTTTGATGTACTAAAGGGTGACATCCATATTTTATGATAGTAGGTATACCGGTACGTTAGAGACATGACTCTTGATAGTGTAGACCTATATTTATAAATACGGAATCCATAGCTCCTCTTTAAGAGTTGATGATATCCTCTTACATGCGTTATCCTGCAATTGAAAAACTAGAGCGCTCAACCATTTAGATACATAGGTGTAACCAAATGGTATACTGTCTTTGGATGGTAAGTTTTCTGATGGTGAGATAATGAAACGTAAGAGAAAAATAATCGGAAATGTAAGACATAATTTATCCTTAAGTCGATTATGGATATTCTATGGGGATACGATAAATTATGATATGTCATGGACACTTATGATGCAGGTGCATTGCATTAAACACATAGCACAAGTCAAGGGTGCATGTGCATGGAAGAATTTTATTAAGTTTTTATTTTCTTGTTTTTGATTCCTTGCTAATATTATTAAATTAAAAACTTTTGTTGGTGGGTTTGAGTGAAAACTTTAAGTGTATTTTACTTGTAATATTTGGCCTCATAATCACGTGGAGTTCAGCCCAAGAAGAAAGCATAGAAGGCGCCATTGATGAGGAATTCAAGTTCAAGCCACAAGTAAAAGGATGGAAGATTACTCGTAATTGCAAGGTAACGACTACCAAGGTAATTAAGAGGAAATTTCCTATACTTGAAGAAGTAGGGGAATTCGAATCTAGCAAAGTATGGGAATACGTTATCAGCCAAATTGAGGGTATGTCAGTAACAAAATCAATGTATATTTTAGGAAGAATATGGACTAGAGAAAAAAATGGAAAGTGGTGGTCATCAGTCTCTTAATTTTGGTGTTATTAGTTGTTGTCATCACTTTGATTGAGTCAGAAAAAGTAAATTGGTTGAAAATGAGAGGGAAAATTTGTTTGGGAAGGGGGCTGATGATAGGCGTGTTTAATGTGTGAATTTTGTGTGTTTACAGTGTAATATTTTAGGAAAAGAGTGTGAAATAAATGGTTGAACACTCGGGTTGCTTGGGTGTGTCAAAAGAGTGTGAATTCAGCGTGATTAAAGTGGAAAGACAAGTGGCCACAAGGAAGGAGGAAAATTCGAAAAAATTGGGAAGAAGCTTGCATGGATTTTGCATGGATTTGGACGTAAAAATTAGCAAAATTCGTCCATCTTTGCGGCTGACTTTGTAGTGCACTCAAATTTATGGCATTTAAGTGTAATAAGCACTAGGTGGTGAAAAAGCCCTTGCATGGGTTAATCTATGTGCAATTAATTATTATTTTTTATGGCTGAAATTGAAGTTGTCATGTGAGCCTTGTATGGTTACATGAAACTTATAATTAGAAGCCTAAGTTATCTTTTGTAGAGAGTTTTTTGGAAATGAAAGTTGATGAACATTTTGAGTCTCAAGCTTTGTGTTGGTTAAGTCTTGAAACCTTGATTCTATATCCTTGAGTGGGATGACTAGGATGGTGAATCAAATAGGTCTATATCTAGGAGTGGTGATGAATTTCTGTATCTCTTAGTTGTGACCTAGTCTTGTCCCTTAGGGTGGTGATTAATTTCTGTATCCCTAAGTTCTATCTCTTGGTTTAGTTTTGTCTAAGTTTCGGTTGTAAAAAAAAAGGTGTCAAAAAAAATTGGGTGGGAGAAAAAAATTAAAAATTTCAGAGTGCACAACTTATAACATTTTCGTCCTTGAGAATCCACCATCAACTTAGCTATTCGGGCTTCATAATTTTATATAGTTCAAGAGTGCAGCTCTAAGCTTTTAGTAGAGTAGTGTTAGAGTTGATAATTATGTAACATATATCTAGGATATTGGGTTTTATAATTATCAGGAGCTTGAAAGGTCCCCTTTGCTAACTCATAATAAATCCTGCAACGATACGGCGTGCTTTTCTAATAATTGGTGACTTATGTTAAATTATTAGATTGGTTGAAACTCGATAGGATTAAATAATTCATGTTTGTTTATTGATTGAATTAATTTTGTGTAAATTAATTCAAGATAAACTTGTTGAATTATCAAGTATATTCATTTCCTAGAGATTATCTAGATATGACTATTTTAATCAGATAACATCTTTATTGGGTTATTTGACTTAAAACTGAGGCTTTATCTAAAGAATCTTGGGTGAAAAATAAAAGATTCGTAAAGATCATTTATCGTAAGTTCAACAAGCTGATCTTCAGGTTCGGCCTGCCAATGGAGTAAGTTCGGCAAGCCAATCTTCCAATTTAGCTTGTCGATCGAGCAATAATCTGATCACGTATTTTTGTGTGATTTTATTAGATATTGATCTAGATTCAAATTTTTGAGGCCTTATCTGATATTAACTAACCATGGGACGACTGCTATAAATGGGGATTTAGTTTTCTAAGCTATTTAGATATTTGAGAAATCAAGAGTGAGCACTCTAGTCTGTGAGTTTCTAAAACTCCCCTGAGATCTATTGTTCATAAATTACGAACACTAGTTCTAGGTTTTTTCAATTGGATGGAAGGCGAGTCACTGGGGAAGAGTTGTATGAGGTGTGCCTACACACATATCGATCGTGGATAAAGAATAGCAAAGGAAACCAGTTGGTTAAGGCTCTTCTGGAACACCTTTTGACGAGGACATCGTTAGCACAAGCAAGAGCATGTGGGAGACATATTCAGATCCAATTCAAGTTCCCATTGGTCCGGTTACGAGAGCTCGTGCGAAGAAGTTTAAAGAAACGCTTATTGGGCTGATTCAAGCAACTTGGGCTCAAGCTATTGCATGGAGGCCCATTGAGGGAATTGCATGCGACAACCTGACCAACAAATGCGTGATTCAAGCTCTAGAAGGGATTGAGTAATTTCCATTTCAGTTACTTTCCCGTTTTGAGGCGACACATGGCGAGAAGAATCAGCTTATGACCTTTTTAATGTCTAGTTTCCTTTATTTTCGTTTGTTTATTTCTATTATTGTAAAGTTTTAAGCCATTAAGGACACTTACCTTATTTGCTTTAGATTAGGTGATTTGGAAATTAATTTGCCCGAAATTTCATGGGGAATTAGGAGCTAAAAATTCGCATAGGAACCCCTATATATTGTAACAAATTTCATTCAATGGAATACAAGTAATAACACATAATTTTGAGGTTTAATTCTCTTTAGTTCCTAAACGAACTATTCGAACTTATCGGAAATTTTCGTGGCGTTCATAGACTTATCAATCAGTCCATCCATAGCTGATTGTGGCGTCCTCACATACCAAGACTTATCAATCAGTCCCTCCATAGCCGATTGTGGCGTCCGCACATACCAAGGTTCGTGCTTCTTGTTGGGCATCGGGTCGCGGTTCCATTCAAAACCGGTTAGACATTTGATCTTGGAAACCAATTTCGGTTAGGGTCGCGTCAGTTCTTGACGTGGTTCGTATCATTTGGTAATCAGAGCAAGGTTCTAATTAGGTTTTGCTTATCCGTTCTCTTAGTTTATGTTTGTTTCAGTTATTCGTGAGTTTTTGATTTCCATTATCAAAGTCGTTTAAAAAAAAAAAAAGAACTGAAAAGAAAAGAAAGAAAAGAAAAGAAAAGAAAAAAAAAGGGAAAAGAAGAAAAACAAGAGGATCCCAAAAAAAAAAAAAAAAAAAGTCTGGAAACCTTCCTTAAATTTTTATTTCAGATTCTTGTTATTCATCGTTTAAGGAATCCGAATTTGAATTCCTTGCATAGACCAAAAAATTTTGTTCAAATTTTGTTCCTTTTGGGTGTGATTCTGAAAGCCTAAACCTTTTGTTCCTGTTATAGTCTTGTCTCTTTGGTAATCTATTTGTGAATTGTCAAGGAAATTTTTTTTGATATTGATTTGACTAGTTTTATAGGAACTGAGTGAGAATTAACGAGTGGAAAAAGGCATAGAGGCGAGAGCATTTGAGTGGACAAAAGCCGAAAGATTGAGTGTAAACACGAGTGAAATTGAGTGAACCATTTCACGAGCGAAACACGTAAGGGAGTGTGGTAAGGTCCTTGGAAAATGTCAAACAACAGCAAGAACACTATTGAGGGTACCTCGGGTGCAGCAGACCCAAAACTTCTTATGGAAGCGATGATGGGGGAGATGAGGCGATTATTGAGGGGAGAGATAAGACAGCTTCATGAGAGGATAGACCGGATAGAGAATGCACGTGTGGAACAGCCAGAACATGTTCCTCATGCGCGTAGGCGAGAAAGGGTTCCGGTTAGAGGAGAGGTTGATGACTACTATAGGATTGATGGGGAAGAGTTTGACGAAGGAGAAGATTAAGCGGGTAGTCACCGAAGATTTGGACGGGATGGAGGAGTTAGGAACAGGGAAGATGATAGTTTTAGAGGCAAAAAAATGAAGATACCATCATTTCAAGGCAAATCCAATCCAGAAGCGTACCTAGAATGGGAGAAGAAAATGGAGTTAATCTTTGACTGCCACTACTATTCCGAGGCGAAGAAGGTAAAACTGGCTGTAATTGAATTTTCTGATTATGCTATTACTTGGTGGGATCAGCTTGTTATAAACAGGAGACAAAATAGAGAGCGGGCTATTGAGTCATGGGAAGAGATGAAGACCGTGATGAGGAAGCGATTTGTACCAACTTACTACTACCGGGAGTTGTACAACAAACTACAAAACCTTAAGCAGGGCAACCGGAGTGTAGAGGAGTACTATAAGGAGATGGAGGTTATGATGATTCGGGCTAATATAGAGGAGGATCGGGAGGCTACAATGGCAAGGTTTTTGGCGGGTTTGAACCGAGAAATTCATAATGCCGTTGAGTTACAACATTATGTGGAGTTGGAGGACATGGTGCATATGGCTGTTAAAATTGAGAATCAACTTATGAGGAGGGGCAGTAGCACACGTCCTAGCCAAAACCCGAGTACATCGGCTTGGAAAATCAACCAATGGAAGAAGGATGAGAAGCAATCCAACCCCAAGCCAAAGATCGAGCAAAAACAAGAGGTGGCCAGCCATGGGAATCAAGGTAAATCCGATTCTTCCACTACTTGGACTCGTGATATTAAATGTTTTAAATGTCAAGGCAGGGGTCATATAGCAAGCCAATGTCCGAACAAACGAGTTATGGTGATGCGGGACAATGGAGACATTGAAACCGAGGAGGATTCGGACAATGATTCTATGCCTTCATTAGAGGATGCCGACAATGAGGAGTGCGCTGTCCAAGGAGAATTGTTGGTCACAAGGAGAGCTTTAAGTGTGCAAGCCAAAGAAGAAGATGAAGAGGTGCAACGGGAAAACATCTTCCACACTAGGTGCCACAGTTCAAAACAAGGTATGTAGTGTGATTATTGATGGTGGGAGTTGTACAAATGTTGCTAGCACAACCATGGTAGAGAAGTTAGGGCTGCCAACAATTAAGCATCCTCGACCATATAAATTGCAATGGTTAAATGATACTGGTGAGGTAAAGGTGCATAAACAGGTGTTAGTTCCTTTTCACATTGGAAGATATGAAGATGAAGTTTTGTGCGATGTGGTTCCGATGCAAGCTGGGCACTTGTTATTAGGCAGACCATGGCAATTTGATCGGCGAGTTAAGCATGATGGTTTCACCAACAAGTACTCATTTGTTCACAATCAAAAGACGATCACTCTTGTTCCATTAACACCAAAACAGGTCTATGAAGACCAAGCGAGCTTACAGAGAGAAAGTGATAAAAAAATAAAGAGCGAAGAAAAATCAAGAGTGGGAGTGCAGAGAGAGAGTTCGGCCAGTGAGAGAAAAAAAGAAGAGATGGCCGAGAAAAAGGAGAGCAAAGAGAGCAAGGGAGAGAAAATTGAGAGGGCTGAAAAGAATTCACAATCAGCCAATGAGAGAAAAGTAGAGAGAAAAACAAACTTTTATGTAAGAAAGAGTGATGTGAGAAGAGCTTTGTTTTCTAATCAGCCGATGATTTTACTCATGTACAAGGAGGCGTTATTAAACACTAACGATCTTGATTCCACCTTGCATAGTTATGTTGTTTCTCTTTTGCAGGATTATGAGGATATCTTTCCCGAGGAAACACCGCAAGGTTTACCTCCAATCCGCAGGATTGAACATCAAATCGACTTCATACCTGGAGCTACAATCCCAAACCGACCAGCCTATAGGAGTAATCCCGAGGAGACAAAGGAACTCCAACGGTAGGTAAATGAGTTGATGGAGAAGGGACACATGAGAGAAAGCATGAGCCCGTGCGTCGTACCAGTTTTACTTGTGCCTAAGAAAGATGGGACTTGGAGGATGTGCGTTGATTGTCGAGCCATCAACAACATCACGGTAAAGTATCGACATCCCATTCCTCGCTTGGATGACATGTTAGATGAATTGCATGGTGCTTGTGTGTTTTCTAAAATTGATTTGAAGAGTGGATATCATCAAATTCGCATGAAAGAGGGAGACGAGTGGAAGACGGCTTTCAAAACAAAACAAGGCTTGTATGAGTGGTTGGTAATGCCTTTCGGTTTAACCAATGCGCCTAGCACATTTATGCGTTTAATAAACCATGTTTTGCCAGCTTTTATTGGAAAATTTGTCGTTGTTTATTTTGATGATATCCTCATCTATAGCGGCAATTTGGATGAACATATTGAACATTTGAAACTTGTTTTAGATGTTTTACGAAAGGAAAAGCTGTATGCTAACCTCAAGAAATGTACCTTTTACACAGATAAGCTTGTGTTTCTTGGTTTTGTTGTTAGTGCTCAAGGTATACAGGTTGATGAAGACAAGGTGCGAGCCATCCAGGAGTGGCCGAGTCCAACTAGTGTGGGAAACGTACGGAGTTTTCATGGACTTGCTAGTTTCTACCGGCGGTTTGTGAAAGATTTCAGTACTATAGCCGCACCACTAACTGAAGTGATCAAGAAGAACGTTGGGTTTAGATGGGGAGAAGAGCAAGAAAAGGCATTTCAGCTACTCAAGGAGAAGTTGACAAATGCTCCACTGTTATCTTTACCTAATTTTTCTAAAACTTTTGAGATTGAATGTGATGCTTCAGGTGTTGGAATTGGTGCTGTTTTAATGCAGGAAGGGAGACCAATAGTATATTTCAGTGAGAAGCTGAATGGGGCAACTCTTAATTACCCAACTTATGATAAAGAGATGTATGCATTGGTTCAGGCATTAGAGACATGGCAACACTACCTATGGCCTAAGGAGTTCGTGATTCACACCGATCATGAGTCCCAGAAACACTTGTAGGGCCAGCACAAGCTGAACAAGAGGCATGCTCGTTGGGTAGAATTCATAGAGACGTTTCCGTATGTCATTCGCTACAAGCAAGGTAAGAAAAACGTCGTTGCCGATGCACTTTCTCGCAGGTATGTCTTAATCTCAACTCTTAATGCTAAACTACTGGGTTTTGAACACATTAAAGAGTTATATGCTGATGACCATGACTTTAGTACTGAGTATCAAGCTTGTGAGAGATTTGCTAGTGGTAAGTACTTTAGGCATGAGGGATACTTGTTTCGGGAGAATAAATTATGTGTGCCTAATTGTTCATTAAGAGATTTGCTAGTGAGGGAATCCCATGGGGGAGGATTGATGGGACATTTTGGAGTAATGAAGACTTTAGCTGTGTTGCAAGAACACTTCTATTGGCCACGTATGAAACGAGATGTTGAGAGGCTTTGTGGTAGATGTGTAACTTGTAGGTAGGCTAAATCAAGAGTGCAGCCCCATGGTTTGTACACCCCTTTACCAATACCTAGTGAACCCTGGATTGATATTTCGATGGATTTTGTGTTAGGTTTGCCTAGGTCTAAACGGGGAAGAGACTCAATATTTGTGGTCGTGGATAGGTTTTCAAAGATGGCTCATCTTATTCCATGCCACAAGACAGATGATGCTTCCAATGTTGCTGATTTGTTCTTTAGGGAAATTGTGAGACTGCATGGTATGCCTAGGACAATTGTTTCTGATAGGGACACCAAGTTCTTAAGCTACTTTTGGAAGACTTTGTGGGCTAAGTTAGGGACTAAGCTATTGTTTTCAACTACTTGTCACCCTCAAACCAATGGTCAAACAGAAGTTGTGAATAGAACCTTGTCTACTTTGTTGAGGGCTGTCATTAAAAAGAACATCAAAACATGGGAGGAGTGTTTACCACATGTTGAGTTTGCTTATAATCGATCTGTTCATTCTGCTACACAATTTTCACCGTTTGAAATTGTTTATGGTTTTAATCCTTTAACTCCTTTGGATTTAATGCCATTACCTTTGTCTGAGCATGTAAATTTAGATGGAAAAAGAAAAGCTGATCTTGTTAAGCAGATACACGAGAAGGCAAGACTCAACATCGAGCGAAGGACTAAACAATATGCTGAACAAGCCAACAAAGGGCGTCACAAGCTCGTCTTCGAGCCTGGTGATTGGGTGTGGTTGCACTTACGCAAGGAACGGTTTCTGGAACAATGGAAATCCAAGCTATTGCCTAGAGGGGACGGTCCTTTTCAAGTTCTCGAAAGGATCAATGATAATGCGTACAAGCTAGACTTGCCAGGTGAGTATGGTGTAAGTGCCTCCTTTAATGTTTCTGATCTAAGTCCTTTTGATGCAGGCGACGATTTGAGGACAAATCCTTCTCAAGAGGAGGGGAATGATGAGGACATCGTTAGCACAAGCAAGAGCACGTGAGAGACATATTCAGATCCAATTCAAGTTCCCATTGGTCCGGTTATGAGAGCTCGTGCGAAGAAGTTTAAAGAAACGCTTATTGGGCTGATTCAAGCAACTTGGGCTCAAGCTATTGCATGGAGGCCCATTGAGGGAATTGCATGCGACAACCTGACCAACAAATGCGTGATTCAAGCTCTAGAAGGGATTGAGTAATTTCCATTTCAGTTACTTTCCCGTTTTGAGGTGACACATGGCGAGAAGAATCAGCTTATGACCTTTTTAATGTCTAGTTTCCTTTATTTTCGTTTGTTTATTTCTATTATTGTAAAGTTTTAAGCCATTAAGGACACTTACCTTATTTGCTTTAGATTAGGTGATTTGGTAATTAATTTGCCCAAAATTTCATGGGGAATTAGGAGCTGAAGATTCGTATAGGAACCCCTATATATTGTAACAAATTTCATTCAATGGAATACAAGTAATAACACATAATTTTGAGGTTTAATTCTCTTTAGTTCCTAAACGAACTATTCGAACTTATCAGAAATTTCCGTGGCATTCATAGACTTATCAATCAGTCCATCCATAGCTGATTGTGGCGTCCTCACATACCAAGACTTATCAATCAGTCCCTCCATAGCCGATTGTGGCGTCCGCACATACCAAGGTTCGTGCTTCTTGTTGGGCATCGGGTCGCGGTTCCATTCAAAACTGGTTAGACATTTGATCTTGGAAACCAATTTCGGTTAGGGTCGCGTCAGTTCTTGACGTGGTTCGTATCACCTTTCTCTTCATAGATTGCAAGAGCTCTACAGCATACAAAGGTTAGTAAGATCTAGTTAATTTATGCATATAGCGTGTCAAACTTATGCTTTAAAAAATACTCTGATTAAAAATTTTTAAATTTCTATTGCGTACTGTTTTTCCAACAACACCTCCATTCATTGTGCAAAAGTTAAGAACTCTATTGCAAGTATTCCTATATTATTTTCAAAGCATTCATTCTATATACACACTCTTGAGCTTACATTTTCTATACACTTCTTTGGGAGTTACTCACATCTCCATTTTAAGCCTCAGTTGTATACACTTACCCTTGGAGAATTTATTTTGTGAGTGATCCAAAATCCTAGTAAAACATATCCTTTGGTATTTAGGTTTCCAAATCTTATAAATTAGGGGTTCTTGGTTAGTTATTCTTTGTGAAAAATTGACATTTGTAAGAAGGTGTGGTGAGCCTTGAGTAGACCAAGTCATTGTTTTGTACAAGGAGTGATCGTACTGAAAATATGGTCATAATAGTGCAAGAGGTCGAGTGAGTGTTTGCTCGGCGATATTGGACATTGGTATTTCGTCTAACCACTATAAATACTATTTACATTTCTCTTCCCTAAACTTTTGCTTTAACACATTTATAATTGTGCACAAATATTTTTGTTTGTGTGTTTATACCTTGAGCAATTTTTATCTAGAGTTTTCCAATAATTGTAAAAAGTTTTAGAAACCTAGTTCACCCCCTCTTGAGTAGCTATCCTTGGGCTAACAATTGGTATTAGAGCGGGAAGCTTGATTTCATTTTTGAAAAAGATTCAAGAATCTAGAGTAGGGCTACTCAAAATTTTCAAAACTTGGAAGGTCAATCCACCAATAGACCTTCCTTTTTCAATGGAACCGACTATAATTATTATTAGAAAACTAGAATAATAACATACTTACAATCTGCAAACT
Source organism: Artocarpus heterophyllus (assembly GCA_025403435.1). Lineage (NCBI taxonomy): Eukaryota > Viridiplantae > Streptophyta > Magnoliopsida > Rosales > Moraceae > Artocarpus > Artocarpus heterophyllus. The sequence goes on along the minus strand of CM046348.1, from coordinate 33,271,558 downwards.
ATGATCTTTGGGACATTATGGAAAATGGACCGTTTAAACCAATGAAAAAGTCAGAAAATAATTTAATTCCAAAAAAGCGCAAAGAGTATGGTGATGATGATAAGGAGAAGTTGTCATTAAATGCTAGAGCTATAAATATGCTTTGTTGTACATTAGATAGAAATGAATTCAATAGGATCACATCTTGCACAAGTGCACAAGAAATATGATGCACACTACAAATTGTACGCGAAGGCATTAATCAAGTTAAGGAGACTAAAATTAATTATCTCCTTCATGATTATGAAATGTTCAATATGAAAGATCATGAATCTATTGGTGAAATGTACACTAGATTTACCGATATTACTAACTGTCCAAATTCTCTTAGTAGGACATTTACTCAAAGTGAATTGGTTAGGAAACTTCTTAGATCACTACCAAGCTCATGGCATGTAAAGAGAACAACTTTGGAAGAAGCCAAGGATCTTTTAATTCTACCATTAGAGGAATTAGTTGGTTCACTCATGACTCAGAGATTACACCAAAGCAAAATCAAATCGAAGATGAAGATAAAAAGAAGAAGGGAAATTCTTTGAAAGCTTCTATTCCCGATTTCGAAGATGACGAAGAAGACGATAATGGCAGGCTCAATCCTAAGAAATGACAATTCTTGCAAAGAATTACAAGAAGTCTATAGGAAACTCAACTGAAATAAAGGTACAAAAAGAAAAGAGGATCAAGGTGAGAAACCTAAGAAAGATGAAATTATTTGTTATGATTATTAGAAACCTAGTCATATTAGACTGGATTGTCCCTTTAAAAAGAAAGCAAGAAAGAAGGAGATGAAGAAGACACTTTAAGCTACTTGGGACGAGCTTGAATCCAATGACTTGGACGAAGAAGGACCAAGGGAAGTCACATATATGTGCTTCATGGACATGGATGATGACGACGAGGTACGTACTTCATACTCTTCCAATGATAAGAATGATAGTTTTGAATTTAAGGAATTGTCTAGAGCGTTTGATGAACTACATGATGATTACGAGAAACTTGATCTTAAGAATTCCATGCTTAAAAAGAAATATCTACACTTCTAGAAGAAATTGATGTTTTGAAAAGTGAGAAATCTAAATATAATGCCTTGCTTGTGGAAAACACGTCCTTAAAAGAAATAGTTGATGACTTAACAAACACGGTGTTAAAATTCACCAAGGGCAAAAGGAATTTTAAATTGGTGCTTGGCGAACAACAATGCATGTTCAAGAAAGGTGGTTAAGGATATAAATGACATATTGATCAAAAATATTTCAAAAACTATTTTGTTAAAGCATCAACAATTAATGATAATCTAAAATATGTATGCAGCTCTTGTAACCAAAATGGACATACATCATTTTATTGTCCAATCAAGAAAAGTGCATTTTTTAGAATCAAACAAAAATGAGTTCCCAAAGTTTCAAAAACTAACAATAGTGGACCCAAAGTTACGTGGTTACCAAAAGTCAAATGCTAAATTTCTTTTGTAGGTACCAAAGAAGGAGAAGGCCAAATGGTTCCTAGATAGTGGATGCTCAAAGCATATGATGGAGGACCTATCACTCTTCTCAAATTTCACCAAGAAGAATGGTGACTATGTCACTCTTGAAGATAATGCAAAAGGAAGAATTCTTGGTGTAGGTGATATTGGTAACAATTCTTCTCTTCTAATTGAAAATGTTTTTCTAGTTGATAATTCAAAGCACAATTTACTTAGCATTAGTCAATTATGTGAAAAGCGTTATAAGGTCACTTTTGAATCATCTAGGTGCATAATTGATAATGTTTGAAATGGTGAGGTTGTATTCATTGGTGATCGGAATGAAAATGTTTATACAATTGATGTTGAAAAGTGTTCTAACCAAAATCAATGTTTTTTGGTTTTAGATGATGAAACATGGCTTACGCATAGAAAACTTGGACATGCTATAGCATACATTTACTTTCAAAGATTTCTTAAAATAATCTTATTAGAGGTTTACCAAAACTCAAATTTGAAAAATACAAAGCATACAAAGCATGTCAATTCGGAAAAGAAGTCAAAACTTCTTTTAAATCAATCTCTGAAATTCCTACCACTAGACGTTTGCAACTTTTACATATAGATTTATTTGGTCCTTCTAGGACTACAAGTTGAGCTGGTAAACACTATGTTTTTGTCATTGTTGACAATTTTTCTATTGGAAAAACCAGTACGCAACAGAATTTTAAAAATTTTGAATTAGAGTATTTTCCAAAACAAAAGTTTGATATGCTATATACATAAATTAATCAGATCTTACTAACCTTTATATGCCGAAGAGCTCCTGCAATCAATGTAGAGAAGAATGTTCTAAAAGAGCCTCAACCAACTGGTCTTCTTTATTATGCTGTATCCTTGATCGAAGTGTGTATGGGCATACGTCGTGTAGCTCCTCCACCAGTGACTCTACTTCCAACCAATCGAGAAGACCCCAAAGCAAAGGTTTGTGATTGTGAACAAAAGCTCTTAGAGAGTTTTAGAGTATCTAACGTTGTAATACTCACTCTTAACTTCTCAACTAATTTAAATAACTTAGAAAACTCACTACCTATTCATAGAGGTTGTCCCCAAGGTTGGTCATCATCAGATAAGGCCTCAAAAATTCAAATCTAGATCAAATTCTAGTAAAATAGCATAAAAAAAACGTGATCAAATTATCGTTATGATGGGACATCAAGGTTGCAAGGAATTTTCACGAACCAATTCAAGTTCTAGCAATCCTTTGGTTCTTCAGGCCTGCCTATCCTTTTCTTGTTTTCCTAGTCAAACTCGCGCGTTTGGGTTAGGTTTTTCCCCAAAAAAAAAGTCGTATGTGTGCAATCAATCGAGTCATAAAATCCATAAAACAATTATCATTATTTCTTCACTAAATCAGATTGTTCTATCTTAAATTTCATGATATTAATATTACTATTTGATTCAGAGTCGAATTACTATTGCTTGATTTTGATTCCTTCTGGGTTTCCAAACCCTAGAAAACGTGAAATTGGGTTCCTAGTGTTTCAAAATCCGATTTTCTTGTTTCTTGTTCCTTATTACTTGTTTCTACAACATCAAAAGCATAAAAAAAGAAGGAAAAATCAAGAGGATCTGAAAAAAAAAAAAAAAAGAGTCTAGGAACCCTTCTTAAAAAAAATTTGTTTTATTATTGTTTCTCACGTGCTATATCCCCATGTGCCAAAACTCACGCTTGAGTGACAAAAAGATCATCAAAATCTGTGATGAAATTTGAATCCTTTGGGTTGTTTCTCATTTTGATTTGCTACTTGAATCCTTCTTACTATTGTTTTATTAGTTTTGAAAGAACTAAAAGAAGAATACGAGTGGAAAAAGACAGAGAGTGTGACCATACTAGAGAGTAAAAGCCAAATTAAATTGAGTGAAAACACGAGTGGATTTGAGTGAGTTATTTATTTTGAGTGAAACATGTGAGGGAGTGTAGTGAGGTCCCTTTTCCAAATTGTTTTAGCTTTGATTGCATATTTCAATCATGTCTCAAAATCAAGAGAAAAACACAAATGAAGAGGTTCAACCACCCGTTGTGCCGAATCTACAAATACATGCATTAATGGGGGAGATGAACGGATGATGAGAAGGGAATTAGAGCATATACATGAGAGGTTGGATAGGGTAGAAGAGGGGACGCAATGGGGACAGCCACCATTTGCTCCAAGTGCCCTAAGAGGAACAGGTTGCACCGAAGGGAATTTGGGCATGTGGATGAATTGGAAGGGGATAGTTTAGAGGAGGAATTTGATAGGACGTTGATGGGCAACTATAGGAGATTTGGCTCGGATAGAGAAGTTAGGAACTAGGTAGATAACAACTTAGGAAGTATTAAGATGAAAATTCCTATGTTTTAAGAAAAAAGTGATCCCAAAGCATACCTCGAGTGGGAAAAGAAAATGGAGCTGGGTTTTGATTGGCACAACTACTCCAAATTAAAGAAGGTCAAACTTGCTGCAATCGAGTTTATTGATTATATGATTGTGTGGTGGGATCAGTTGTGCATCAAAAGGAGGTGAAATGGAGAGCGTCCTATTGAAACTTGGGATGAGATGAAGAGAGTGATGAGATGACGATTTGTGCCAAGTCACTACTACCGGATCTATACCTCAAGCTGTAAGGTCTCCATCAAGGTAACTAGAGCATTGATGAGTATTATAAAGAGATGGAGATGGCAATTGATGAGGACATCATTAGCATAAGCAAGAGCACGTGGGAGGCATATTCAAATCCAATTCAAGTTCCCATTGGTCCGGTTACGAGAGCTCGTGCGAAGAAGTTTAAAGAAACGCTTATTGGGCTGATTCAAGCAACTTGGGCTCAAGTCATTGCATGGAGGCCCATTGAGGGAATTGCAAGCGAAAATCAAACCAACAAATGCGTGATTCAAGCTCTAGAAGGGATTGAGTAATTTCCATTTCAGTTACTTTCCCGTTTTGAGGCGACACATGGCGAGAAGAATCAGCTTATGACCTTTTTAATGTCTAGTTTCCTTTTAGCGTTTGTGTTATTTCTATTATTGTAAGGCTTTTAAGCCATTAAGGGAACTTTCCTTATTTAGTTTAGATTTGACATTTGGTAAACGATTTTCCCGAAATTCCATGGGAATTAGGAGCTGAAAATTCGCATAGGAACCCCTATATATTGTAACGAATTTCATTCAATGGAATACAAGTAATAACACATAATTTTGAGGTTTAATTCTCTTTAGTTCCTAAACGAACTATTCGAAAATTTCTGTGGCGTTCATAGACTTATCAATCAGTCCATCCATAGCTGATTGTGGCGTCGTCACATACCAAGACTTATCAATCAGTCCCTCCATAGCTGATTGTGGCGTCCTCACATACCAAGGTTCGTGCTTCTTGTTGGGCAACGGGTCGCGGTTCCATTCAAAACCGGTTAGACATTTGATCTTGGAAACCAATTTCGGTTAGGGTCGCGTCAGTTCTTGACGTGGTTCGTATCATTTGGTAATCAGAGCGAGGTTCTAATCAGGTTTTGCTTATCCATTCTCTTAGTTTATGTTTGTTTCAGTTATTCGTGAGTTTTTGATTTCCATTATCAAATTCGTTTAAAAAAAAAAAAAGAACCAAAAAGAAAAGAAAGAAAAGAAAAGAAAAGAAAAAAAAAAGGGAAAAGAAGAAAAACAAGATGATCCCAAAAAAAAAAAAAAAAAAGTCTGGAAACCTTCCTTAAATTTTTATTTCAGATTCTTGTTATTCATCGTTTAAGGAATCTGAAATTGAATTCCTTGCATAGACCAAAAAATTTTGTTCAAATTTTGTTCCTTTTGGGTGTGATTCTGAAAGCCTAAACCTTTTGTTCCTGTTATAGTCTTGTCTCTTTGGTAATCTATTTGTGAATTGTCAAGGAAATTTTTTGATGTTGATTTGACTAGTTTTATAGGAACTGAGTGAGAATTAACGAGTGGAAAAAGGCATAGAGGCGAGAGCATTTGAGTGGACAAAAGCCGAAAGAATTGAGTGTAAACACCAGTGAAATTGAGTGAACCATTTCACGAGCGAAACACGTAAGGGAGTGTGGTAAGGTCCTTGGAAAATGTCAAACAACAGTAAGAACACTATTGAGGGTACCTCGGGTGCAGCAGACCCAAAACTTCTTATGGAAGTGATGATGGGGGAGATGAGGCGATTGTTGAGGGGAGAGTTAGGACAGCTTCATGAGAGGATAGACCAGATAGAAAATGCACGTGTGGAACAGCCACAACATGTTCCTCATGCGTGTAGGCGAGAAAGGGTTCCGGTTAGAAGAGAGGTTGATGACTACTATAGGAATGATGAGGAAGAGTTTGACGAAGGAGAAGATTCAGCGGGTGGTCACCGAAGATTTGGACGGGATAGAGGCGTTAGGAACAGGGAAGATGATAGTCTGAGAGGCATAAAAATGAAGATACCATCATTTCAAGGCAAATCCAATCCAGAAGCGTACCTAGAATGGGAGAAGAAAATGGAGTTCATCTTTGACTGCCACTACTATTCTGAGGCGAAGAAGGTAAAATTGGCTGTAATTGAATTTTCTGATTATGCTATTACTTGGAGGGATTAGCTTGTTATAAACAGGAGACGAAATAGAGAGCGACCTATTGAGTCATGGGAAGAGATGAAGACCGTAATGAGGAAGCGATTTGTACCAACTTACTACTACCGGGAGTTGTACAACAAACTACAAAACCTTAAGCAGGGAAACCGGAGTGTAGAGGAGTACTATAAGGAGATGGAGGTTATGATGATTCGGGCTAATATAGAGGAGGATCGGGAGGCTATAATGGCAAGGTTTTTGGCGGGTTTGAACCGAGAAATTCACAATGCCGTTGAGTTACAACATTATGTGGAGTTGGAGGACATGGTGCATATGGCTATTAAAATTGAGAATCAACTTATGAGGAGGGGCAGTAGCACACGTCCTAGCCAAAACCCGAGTACATCGGCTTGAAAAATCAACCAATGGAAGAAGGATGAGAAGCAATCCAACCCCAAGCCAAAGATCGAGCAAAAACAAGAGGTGGCCAGCCATGGGAATCAAGGTAAATCCGATTCTTCCACTACTCGGACTCGTGATATTAAATGTTTTAAATGTCAAGGCAGGGGTCATATAGCAAGCCAATGTCCGAACAAACGAGTTATGGTGATGCGGGACAATGGAGACATTGAAACCGAGGAGGATTCGGACAATGATTCTATGCCTTCATTAGAGGATGACGACGATGAGGAGTGCGCTGTCCAAGGAGAATTGTTGGTCACAAGGAGAGCTTTAAGTGTGCAAGCCAAAGAACAAGATGAAGAGGTGCAACGGGAAAACATCTTCCACACTAGGTGCCACGTTCAAAACAAGGTATGTAGTGTGATTATTGATGGCGGGAGTTGTACAAATGTTGCTAGCCCAACCATGGTAGAAAAGTTAGGGCGGCCAACAATTAAGCATCCTCGACCATATAAATTGCAATGGTTAAATGATACTGGTGAGGTAAAGGTGCATAAACAGGTGTTAGATCCTTTTCGCATTGGAAGTATGAAGATGAAGTTTTGTGCGATGTGGTTCCGATGCAAGCTGGGCACTTGTTATTAGGCAGACCATGGCAATTTGATCGGCGAGTTAAGCATGATGGTTTCACCAACAAGTACTCATTTGTTCACAATCAAAAGACGATCACTCTTGTTCCTTTAACACCAAAACAGGTCTATGAAGACCAAGTGAGCTTATAGAGGGAAAGTGATAAAAAAATGAAGAGCGAAGAAAAATCAAGAGTGGGAGTGCAGAGAGAGAGTTCGGCCAGTGAGAGAAAAAAAGAAGAGATGGCCGAGAAAAAGGAGAGCAAAGAGAGCAAGGGAGAGAAAATTGAGAGGGCTGAAAAGAATTCACAATCAGCCAATGAGAGAAAAGCAGAGAGAAAAACAAACTTTTATGCAAGAAAGAGTGATGTGAGAAGAGCTTTGTTTTCTAATCAGCCGATGATTTTACTCATGTACAAGGAGGCGTTATTAAACACTAACGATCTTGATTCCACCTTGCATAGTTCTGTTGTTTCTCTTTTGCAGGATTATGAGGATATCTTTCCCGAGGAAACACCGCAAGGTTTACCTCCAATCTGCGGGATTGAACATCAAATCGACTTCATACCTGGAGCTACAATCCCAAACCGACCAGCCTATAGGAGTAATCCCGAGGAGACAAAGGAACTCCAACGGCAGGTAAATAAGTTGATGGAGAAGGGACACGGGAGAGAAAGCATGAGCCCGTGCGCCGCACCAGTTTTACTTGTGCCTAAGAAAGATGGGACTTGGAGGATGTGAGTTGATTGTCGAGCCATCAACAACATCATGGTAAAGTATCGACATCCCATTCCTCGCTTAGATGAGATGTTAGATGAATTGCATGGTGCTTGTGTGTTTTCTAAAATTGATCTGAAGAGTGGATATCATCAAATTCGCATGAAAGAGGGAGACGAGTGGAAGACAGCTTTCAAAACAAAACAAGGCTTGTATGAGTGGTTGGTAATGCCTTTCGGTTTAACCAATGTGCCTAGCACATTTATGCGTTTAATGAACCATGTTTTGCGAGCTTTTATTGGAAAATTTGTCGTTGTTTATTTTGATGATATCCTTATCTATAGCAGCAATTTGGATGATCATATTGAACATTTGAAACTTGTTTTAGATGTTTTACGGAAGGAAAAGTTGTATGCTAACCTCAAAAAATGTACCTTTTGCACAGATAAGCTTGTGTTTCTTGGTTTTGTTGTTAGTGCTCAAGGTATACAGGTTGATGAAGAAAAGGTGCGAGCCATCCAGGAGTGGCCGAGTCCAACTAGTGTGGGAAACGTACGGAGTTTTCATGGACTTGCTAGTTTCTACCGGCGGTTTGTGAAAGATTTCAGTACTATTGCCGCACCACTGACTGAAGTCATCAAGAAGAACGTTGGGTCTAGATGCGGAGAAGAGCAAGAAAAGGCATTTCAGCTACTCAAGGAGAAGTTGACAAATGCTCCATTGTTATCTTTACCTAATTTTTCCAAAACTTTTGAGATTGAATGTGATGCTTCAGGTGTTGGAATTGGTGCTATTTTAATGCAGGAAGGGAGACCAATAGCATATTTCAGTGAGAAGCTGAATGGGGCAACTCTTAATTACCCAACTTATGATAAAGAGATGTATGCATTGGTTCGGGCATTAGAGACATGGCAGCACTACCTATGGCCTAAGGAGTTTGTGATTCACACTGATCATGAGTCGCTGAAACACTTGAAGGGCCAGCACAAGCTGAACAAGAGGCATGCTCGTTGGGTAGAATTCATAGAGACGTTTCCATATGTCATTCGCTACAAGCAAGGTAAGGAAAACGTCGTTGACGATGCACTTTCTCGCAGGTATGTCTTAATCTCAACTCTTAATGCTAAACTACTGGGTTTTGAACACATTAAAGAGTTATATGCTGATGACCATGACTTTAGTACTGAGTATCAAGCTTGTGAGAGATTTGCTAGTGGTAAGTACTTTAGGCATGAGGGATACTTGTTTCGGGAGAATAAATTATGTGTGCCTAATTGTTCATTAAGAGATTTGCTAGTGAGAGAATCCCATGGGGGAGGATTGATGGGACATTTTGGGGTATTGAAGACTTTGGCTATGTTGCAGGAACACTTCTATTGGCCACATATGAAACGAGATGTTGAGAGGCTTTGTGGTAGATGTGTAACTTGTAGGCAGGCTAAATCAAGAGTGCAGCCCCATGGTTTGTACACCCCTTTACCAATACCTAGTGAACCCTGGATTGATATTTCGATGGATTTTGTGTTAGGTTTGCCTAGGTCTAAACGGGGAAGAGACTCGATATTTGTGGTTGTGGATAGGTTTTCCAAGATGGCTCATTTTATTCCATGCCACAAGACAGATGATGCTTCCAATGTTGCTGATTTGTTCTTTAGGGAAATTGTGAGACTTCATGGTATGCCTAGGACAATTGTTTCTGATAGGGACACCAAGTTCTTAAGCTACTTTTGGAAGACTTTGTGGGCTAAGTTAGGGACTAAACTATTGTTTTCAACTACTTGTCACCCTCAAACCGATGGTCAAACAGAAGTTGTGAATAGAACCTTGTCTACTTTGTTGAGGGCTGTCATTAAAAAGAACATCAAAACATGGGAGGAGTGTTTACCACATGTTGAGTTTGCTTATAATCGATCTGTTCATTCTGCTACACAATTTTCACCGTTTGAAATTGTTTATGGTTTTAATCCTTTAACTCCTTTGGATTTAATGCCATTACCTTTGTCTGAGCATGTGAATTTAGATGGAAAAAGAAAAGCTGATCTTGTTAAGCAGATACACGAGAAGGCAAGACTCAACATCGAGCGAAGGACTAAACAATATGCTGAACAAGCCAACAAAGGGCGTCACAAACTCGTCTTCGAACTCGACGATTGGGTGTGGTTGCACTTACGCAAGGAACGATTGCCAGAGCAAAGGAAATCCAAGCTATTGCCTAGAGGGGACGGCCCTTTTCAAATCCTTGAAAGGATCAATGATAATGCATACAAGCTAGACTTGCCAGGTGAGTATGGTGTAAGTGCCTCCTTTAATGTTTCTGACCTAAGTCCTTTTGATGCAAGCGACGATTTGAGGACAAATCCTTCTCAAGAGGAGGGGAATGATGAGGACATCATTAGCATAAGCAAGAGCACGTGGGAGACATATTCAGATCCAATTCAAGTTTCCATTGGTCCGGTTACGAGAGCTCGTGCGAAGAAGTTTAAAGGAATGCTTATTGGGCTGATTCAAGCAACTTGGGCTCAAGCCATTGCATGGAGGCCCATTGAGGGAATTGCATGCGAAAATCAAACCAACAAATGCGTGATTCAAGCTCTAGAAGGGATTGAGTAATTTCCATTTCAGTTACTTTCCCGTTTTGAGGCGACACATGGCGAGAAGAATCAGCTTATGACCTTTTTAATGTCTAGTTTCCTTTATTTTCGTTTGTTTATTTCTATTATTGTAAAGTTTTTAAGCCATTAAGGACACTTACCTTATTTGCTTTAGATTAGGTGATTTGGTAATTGATTTGCCCGAAATTTCATGGGGAATTAGGAGCTGAAAATTTGCATAGGAACCCCTATATATTGTAACGAATTTCATTGAATGGAAGACAAGTATTAACACACAATTTGAGGTTTAATTCTCTTTGTTTCCTAAACGAACTTTTCGAACTTATCAGAAATTTCCGTAGCGTTCATAGACTTATCAATCAGTCCATCCATAGCTGATTGTGGCGTCCTCACATACCAAGACTTATCAATCAGTCCCTCCATAGCTGATTGTGGCGTCCTCACATACCAAGGTTCGTGCTTCTTGTTGGGCATCGGATCGCGGTTCCATTCAAAACCGGTTAGAAATTTTGATCTTGGAAACCAATCTTGGTTAGGGTCGCGTCAGCTCTTGGCGTGGTTCGTATCAGCAATGATTAGAGTTCATGTGGAAGAGGATTGGAAGGCGACAATGGCCAGATTTTTGAATGGATTGAACCAAGAGATTACTAACATGATAGAGATACACCATTATGTGGAATTGGAGGATTTGGTGCATATGGCAATCAAGGTTGAGAGGCAACTCAAGAGAGGAGATGCATGGCCAAGACCAGCCCCATAAGATTCGAGTACAGCACCTTGTAGGATGAGCTACCCAAAGAAAGAAGAAAACCCATCCACCTCCAAGGCCAAACCCTAGCCCAAACCAGCCATCACCATCACGGCCTCTCAAGGTAAATTAGCCCCTACTTCGACTTGTTCTAGTGAGATTAAATGTTTCAAATGTCAGGGGACAGGACATGTAGCTAGCCAATGTCCAAACAAGCAAGTTATGGTGATTCGGGGAAATGCTAAAATCGAATCCGAAGATGACTCTGTTCTAGACGACATGCCACCATTGGAGGACGCCCCCATGGGGAGATGGCGAGTTTGGGGCAGATTATGGTGAGATGCTTAGACTAGTCGCACGTCAAGCCTTAAGTTTGCAAGCTAAAGAAGAGGGAGAAGAAGTACAGTAGGGAGAACATCTTTCACACTCGTTGCCACATGAAAGACAAGGTATGCTGTGTTATTAGCGATGGCGGTAGTTGTACTAATGTTGCAAGCACTTCCATGGTGGAAAAGCTAGGGCTTATAACACTTAAGTACCCTCGACCATACAAGCTGCAATGGTTGAATGATAGTGGTTGATACGAACCTCGCCAAGAACTGACGCGACCCTAACCAAGATTGGTTTCCAAGATCAAAATTCCTAACCGGTTTTGGATGGAACCGCGACCCGATGCCTAACAAGAAGCACGAACCTTGGTATGTGAGGACGCCACAATCAGCTATGGATGGACTGATTGATAAGTCTATGAACGCTACGGAAATTTCTGATAAGTTCGAAAAGTTCGTTTAGGAAACAAAGAGAATTAAACCTCAAATTGTGTGTTAATACTTGTCTTCCATTCAATGAAATTCGTTACAATATATAGGGGTTCCTATGCAAATTTTCAGCTCCTAATTCCCCATGAAATTTCGGGCAAATCAATTACCAAATCACCTAATCTAAAGCAAATAAGGTAAGTGTCCTTAATGGCTTAAAAACTTTACAATAATAGAAATAAACAAACGAAAATAAAGGAAACTAGACATTAAAAGGGTCATAAGCTGATTCTTCTCGCCATGTGTCGCCTCAAAACGGGAAAGTAACTGAAATGGAAATTACTCAATCCCTTCTAGAGCTTGAATCACGCATTTGTTGGTTTGATTTTTGCTTGCAATTCCCTCAATGGGCCTCCATGCAATGGCTTGAGCCCAAGTTGCTTGAATCAGCCCAATAAGCATTCCTTTAAACTTCTTCGCACGAGCTCTCGTAACCGGACCAATGGAAACTTGAATTGGATCTGAATATGTCTCCCACGTGCTCTTGCTTATGCTAATGATGTCCTCATCATTCCCCTCCTCTTGAGAAGGATTTGTCCTCAAATCGTCACCGTGATGTTGTTGATGGCTCGACAATCAACGCACATCCTCCAAGTCCCATCTTTCTTAGGCACAAGTAAAACTAGTACGGCGCATGGGCTCATGCTTTCTCTCACGTGTCCCTTCTCCATCAACTCATTTACCTGCCGTTGGAGTTCCTTTGTCTCCTCGGGATTACTCCTATAGGCTGGTCGGTTTGGGATTGTAGCTCCAGGTATGAAGTCGATTTGATGTTCAATCCCGCGGATTGGAGGTAAACCTTGCGGTGTTTCCTCGGGAAAGATATCCTCATAATCCTGCAAAAGAGAAACAACAGAACTATGCAAGGTGGAATCAAGATCGTTAGTGTTTAATAACGCCTCCTTGTACATGAGTAAAATCATAGGCTGATTAGAAAACAAAGCTCTTCCCACATCACTCTTTCTTGCATAAAAGTTTGTTTTTCTCTCTACTTTTCTCTCATTGGCTGATTGTGAATTCTTTTCAGCCCTCTCAATTTTCTCTCCCTTGCTCTCTTTGCTCTCCTTTTTCTCGGCCATCTCTTCTTTTTTTCTCTCACTGGCCGAACTCTCTCTCTGCACTCCCACTCTTGATTTTTCTTCGCTCTTCATTTTTTTATCACTATCTCTCTGTAAGCTCACTTGGTCTTCATAGACCTGTTTTGGTGTTAATGGAACAAGAGTGATCGTCTTTTGATTGTGAACAAATGAGTACTTGTTGGTGAAACCATCATGCTTAACTCGCCGATCAAATTGCCATGGTCTGCCCAATAACAAGTGCCCAGCTTGCATCGGAACCACATCGCACAAAACTTCATCTTCATATCTTCCAATGCGAAAAGGAACTAACACATGTTTATGCACCTTTACCTCACCAGTATCATTTAACCATTGCAATTTATATGGTCGAGGATGCTTAATTGTTGGCAGGCCTAACTTCTCTACCATGGTTGTGCGAGCAACATTTGTACAACTCCCACCATCAATAATCACACTACATACCTTGTTTTGAACGTGGCACCTAGTGTGGAAGATGTTTTCCCGTTGCACCTCTTCATCTTCTTCTTTGGCTTGCACACTTAAAGCTCTCCTTGTGACCAACAATTCCCCTTGGACAGTGCACTCCTCATCGCCGGCGTCCTCTAATGAAGGCATAGAATCATTGTCCGAATCCTCCTCGGTTTCAATGTCTCCATTGTCCCGCATCACCATAACTCGTTTGTTCGGACATTGGCTTGCTATATGACCCCTGCCTTGACATTTAAAACATTTAATATCACGAGTCCGAGTAGTGGAAGAATCGGATTTACCTTGATTCCCATGGCTGGCCACCTCTTGTTTTTGCTCGATCTTTGGCATGGGGTTGGATTGCTTCTCATCCTTCGTCCATTGGTTGATTTTCCAAGCCCATGTACTTCGGGTTTTGGCTTAGGACATGTGCTACTGCCCCTCCTCATAAGTTGATTCTCAACTTTAATAGCCATATGCACCATGTCCTCCAACTCCACATAATGTTGCAACTCAACGGCATTGTGAATATCTCTGGTTGCAAGCCCGCCAAAAACCTTGCCATTGTAGCCTCCCGATCTTCCTCTATATTAGCCCGAATCATCATAACCTCCATCTCCTTATAGTACTCCTCTACACTCCGGTTGCCCTGCTTAAGGTTTTGTAGTTTGTTGTACAACTCCCGGTAGTAGTAAGTTGGTACAAATCGCTTCCTCATCACGGTCTTCATCTCTTCCCATGACTCAATAGGCCGCTCTCTATTTCGTCTCCTGTTTATAACAAGCTGATCCCACCAAGTAATAGCATAATCAGAAAATTCAATTACAGCCAGTTTTACCTTCTTCGCCTCGGAATAGTAGTGGTAGTCAAAGATGAACTCCATTTTCTTCTCCCATTCTAGGTACGCTTCTGGATTGGATTTGCCTTGAAATGATGGTATCTTCATTTTTATGCCTCTCAAACTATCATCTTCCCTGTTCCTAACTCCTCTATCCCGTCCAAATCTTCGGTGACTACCCGCTGAATCTTCTCCTTCGTCAAACTCTTCCCCATCAATCCTATAGTAGTCATCAACCTCTCCTCTAACCGGAACCCTTTCTCACCTACGTGCATGAGGAACATGTTGTGGCTGTTCCACATGTGCATTTTCTATCCGGTCTATCCTCTCATGAAGCTGTCCTATCTCTCCCCTCAACAACCGCCTCATCTCCCCCATCATCGCTTCCATAAGAAGTTTTGGGTCTGCTGCACCCGAGGTACCCTCAGTAGTGTTCTTGCTGTTGTTTGACATTTTTCAAGGACCTTACCACACTCCCTTACGTGTTTCACTCGTAAAATGGTTCACTCAATTTCACTCGTGTTTACACTCAATTCTTTTGGCTTTTGTCCACTCAAATGCTCTCGCCTCTATGCCTTTTTCCACTCATTAATTCTCACTCAGTTCTTATAAAACTAGTCAAATCAATATCAAAAAATTTCCTTGTCAATTCACAAATAGATTACCAAAGAGACAAGACTATAACAGGAACAAAAAGGTTTAGGCTTTCAGAATCACACCCAAAAGGAACAAAATTTGAACAAAATTTTTTGGTCTATGCAAGGAATTCAATTTCGGATTCCTTAAATGATGAATAACAAGAATCTGAAATAAAAATAACAAATTTTTTTTTTCGGATCCTCTTGTTTTTCTTCTTTTCCCCCTTTTTTTTTTCTTTTCTTTTATTTTCTTTCTTTTCTTTTCGGTTCTTTTTTTTTTTTTTAAACGACTTTGATAATGGAAATCAAAAACTCACGAATAACTGAAACAAACATAAACTAAGAGAGCGGATAAGCAAAACCTGATTAGAACCTCGCTCTGATTACCAAATGATACGAACCTCGCCAAGAACTGACGCGACCCTAACCAAGATTGGTTTCCAAGATCAAAATTCCTAACCGGTTTTGGATGGAACCGCGACCCGATACCTAACAAGAATTACGAACCTTGGTATGTGAGGACGCCACAATCAGCTATGGATGGACTGATTGATAAGTCTATGAACGCCACGGAAATTTTCGATAAGTTCGAAAAGTTCGTTTGGGAACCAAAGAGAATTAAACCTCAAATTGTGTGTTAATACTTGTCTTCCATTGAATGAAATTCGTTACAATATATAGGGGTTCCTATGCGAATTTTCAGCTCCTAATTCCCCATGAAATTTCAGGCAAATCAATTACCAAATCACCTAATCTAAAGCAAATAAGGAAAGTGTCCTTAATGGCTTAAAAACTTTACAATAATAGAAATAAACAAACGAAAATAAAGGAAACTAGATATTAAAAAGGTCATAAGCTAATTCTTCTCGCCATGTGTCGCCTCAAAACGGGAAAGTAACTGAAATGGAAGTTACTCGATCCCTTCTAGAGCTTGAATCATGCATTTGTGGGTCGGGATGTCACATGCAATTCCCTCAATGGGCCTCCATGCAATGGCTTGAGCCCAAGTTGCTTGAATCAGCCCAATAAGCGTTTCTTTGAACTTCTTCGCACGAGCTCTCGTAACCGGACCAATGGGAACTTGAATTGGATCTGAATATGTCTCCCACGTGCTCTTGCTTATGCTAATGATGTCCTCATCAGTGGTGAAGTGAGGGTTACAAAGTAGGTTGCAGTACCATTTCGAATAGGTAATGATACGAACCACGCCAAAAGCTGACGCGACCCTAACCAAGATTGGTTTCCAAGATCAAAATTTCTAACCGGTTTTGGATGGAACCGCGACCCGATGCCCAACAAGAAGCACGAACCTTGGTATGTGAGGACGCCACAATCAGCTATGGAGGGACTGATTGATAAGTCTTGGTATGTGAGGACGCCACAATCAGCTATGGATGGACTGATTGATAAGTCTATGAACCCCACGGAAATTTTCGATAAGTTCAAATAGTTTGTTTAGGAACTAAAGAGAATTAAACCTCAAAATTATGTGTTATTACTTGTCTGCCATTGAATGAAATTCATTACAATATATAGGGGTTCCTATGCGAATTTTTAGCTCCTAATTCCCATGGAATTTTGGGAAAAATCATTTACCAAATGTCAAATCTAAACTAAATAAGGAAAGTTTCCTTAATGGCTTAAAAGCCTTACAATAATAGAAATAAACAAACGGAAAAAAGGAAACTGGACATTAAAAGGTCATAAGCTGATTCTTCTCGCCATGTGTCGCCTCAAAACGGGAAAGTAACTGAAATGGAAGTTACTCGATCCCTTCTAGAGCTTGAATCATGCATTTGTGGGTCGGGATGTCACATGCAATTCCCTCAATGGGCCTCCATGCAATGGCTTGAGCCCAAGTTGCTTGAATCAGCCCAATAAGCGTTTCTTTGAACTTCTTCGCACGAGCTCTCGTAACCGGACCAATGGGAACTTGAATTGGATCTGAATATGTCTCCCACGTGCTCTTGCTTGTGTTAACGATGTCCTCATCATTCCCCTCCTCTTGAGAAGGATTTGTCCTCAAATCGTCGCCTGCATCAAAAGGACTTAGATCAGAAACATTAAAGGAGGCACTTACACCATACTCACTTGGCAAGTCTAGCTTGTATGGATTATCATTGATCCTTTCAAGGATTTGAAAAGGACCGTCCCCTCTAGGCAACAGCTTGGATTTCCTTTGTTCCAGAAACCGTTCCCTGGGTAAGTGCAACCACACCCAATCGCCGGGTTCGAAGACTAGCTTACGACGCCCTTTGTTGGCTTGTTCAGCATATTGTTTAGTCCTTCGCTCGATGTTGAGTCTTGCCTTCTCGTGTATCTGCTTAACAAGATCAGCTTTTCTTTTTCCATCTAAATTCACATGCTCAGACAAAGGTAATGGCATTAAATCCAAAGGAGTTAAATGATTAAAACCATAAACAATTTCAAATGGTAAAAATTGAGTAGCAGAATGAACAGATCGATTATAAGCAAACTCAACATGTGGTAAACACTCCTCCCATGTTTTGATGTTCTTTTTAATGACAGCCCACAACAACGTAGACAAGGTTCTATTCACAACTTTTGTTTGACCATCGGTTTGTGGGTGACAAGTAGTCGAAAACAATAGCTTAGTCCCTAACTTAGCCCACAAAGTCTTCCAAAAGTAGCTTAAGAACTTGGTGTCCCTATCAGAAACAATTGTCCTAGGCATACCATGAAGTCTCACAATTTCCCTAAAGAACAAATCAGCAACATTGGAAGCATCATCTGTCTTGTGGCATGGAATAAAATGAGCCATCTTGGAAAACCTATCCACAACCACAAATATCGAGTCTCTTCCCCGTTTAGACCTAGGCAAACCTAACACAAAATCCATCGAAATATCAATCCAGGGTTCACTAGGTATTGGTAAAGGGGTGTACAAACCATGGGGCTGCACTCTTGATTTAGCCTGCCTACAAGTTACACATCTACCACAAAGCCTCTCAACATCTCGTTTCATATGTGGCCAATAGAAGTGTTCCTGCAACATAGCCAAAGTCTTCAATACCCCAAAATGTCCCATCAATCCTCCCCCATGGGATTCTCTCACTAGCAAATCTCTTAATGAACAATTAGGCACACATAATTTATTCTCCTGAAACAAGTATCCCTCATGCCTAAAGTACTTACCACTAGCAAATCTCTCACAAGCTTGATACTCAGTACTAAAGTCACGGTCATCAGCATATAATTCTTTAATGTGTTCAAAACCCAGTAGTTTAGCATTAAGAGTTGAGATTAAGACATACCTACGAGAAAGTGCATCGGCAACGACGTTTTCCTTACCTTGCTTGTAGCGAATGACATACGGAAACGTCTCTATGAATTCTACCCAACGAACATGCCTCTTGTTCAGCTTGTGTTGGCCCTTCAAGTGTTTCAGGGACTCATGATCGGTGTGAATCACGAACTCCTTAGGCCATAGGTAGTGCTGCCACGTCTCTAATGCCCGAACCAATGCATACATCTCTTTATCATAAGTTGGGTAATTAAGAGTTGACCCATTCAGCTTCTCACTGAAATATGCTACTGGTCTCCCTTCCTGCATTAAAACAGCACCAATTCCAACACCTGAAGCATCACATTCAATCTCAAAAGTTTTGGAAAAATTAGGTAAAGATAACAATGGAGCATTTGTCAACTTCTCATTGATTAATTGAAATGCCTTTTCTCGCTCTTCTCCCCATCTAAACCCAACATTCTTTTTGAGGACTTCAGTCAGTGGTGCGGCTATAGTACTAAAATCTTTCACAAACTGCCGGTAGAAACTAGCAAGTCCATGAAAACTCCGTACATTTCCCACACTAGTTGGACTCGGCCACTCCTGGATGGCTCACACCTTTTCTTCATCAACCTGTATACCTTGAGCACTAACAACAAAACCAAGAAACACAAGCTTATCTGTGCAAAAGGTACACTTCTTGAGGTTAGCATACAACTTTTCCTTCCGTAAAACATCTAAAACAAGTTTCAAATGTTCAATATGATCATCCAAATTGCTGCTATAGATAAGGATATCATCAAAATAAACAACGACAAATTTTCTAATAAAAGCTCGCAAAACAAGGTTCATTAAACGCATAAATGTGCTAGGCGCATTGGTTAAACCGAAAGGCATTACCAACCACTCATACAAGCCTTGTTTTGTTTTGAAAGCCGTTTTCCACTCATCTCCCTCTTTCATGCGAATTTGATGATATCCACTCTTCAGATCAATTTTAGAAAACAGACAAGCACCATGCAATTCATCTAACATGTCATCCAAGCGAGGAATGGGATGTCGATACTTTACCGTGATGTTGTTGATGGCTCGACAATCAACGCATATCCTCCAAGTCCCATCTTTCTTAGGCACAAGTAAAACCGGTACGGCGCACGGGCTCATGCTTTCTCTCACGTGTCCCTTTTCCATCAACTCACTTACCTGCCGTTGGAGTTCCTTTGTCTCCTCAGGATTACTCCTATAGGCTGGTCGGTTTGGGATTGTAGCTCCAGGTATGAAGTCGATTCGATGTTCAATCCCGCGGATTGGAGGTAAACCTTGCGGTGTTTCCTCGGGAAAGATATCCTCATATTCCTGCAAAAGAGAAACAACAGAACTATGCAAGGTGGAATCAAGATCGTTAGTGTTTAATAACGCCTCCTTGTACATGAGTAAAATCATCGGCTGATTAGAAAACAAAGCTCTTCTCACATCACTCTTTCTTGCATAAAAGTTTGTTTTTCTCTCTACTTTTCTCTCATTGGTTGATTGTGAATTCTTTTCAGCCCTCTCAATTTTCTCTCCCTTGCTCTCTTTGCTCTCCTTTTTCTCGGCCATCTCTTCTTTTTTTCTCTCACTGGCCGAACTCTCTCTCTGCACTCCCACTCTTAATTTTTCTTCGCTCTTCATTTTTTTATCACTTTCTCTCTGTAAGCTCACTTGGTCTTCATAGACCTGTTTTGGTGTTAATGGAACAAGAGTGATCGTTTTTTGATTGTGAACAAATGAGTATTTGTTGGTGAAACCATCATGCTTAACTCGCCGATCAAATTGCCATGGTCTGCCTAACAACAAGTGCCCAGCTTGCATCGGAACCACATCGCACAAAACTTCATCTTCATATCTTCCAATGCGAAAAGAAACTAACACTTGCTTATGCACCTTTACCTCACCAGTATCATTTAACCATTGCAATTTATGTGGTCGAGGATGCTTAATTGTTGGCAGCCCTAACTTCTCTACCATGGTTGTGCTAGCAACATTAGTACAACTCCCACCATCAATAATCACACTACATACCTTGTTTTGAACGTGGCACCTAGTGTGGAAGATGTTTTCCCGTTGCACCTCTTCATCTTCTTCTTTGGCTTGCACACTTAAAGCTCTCCTTGTGACCAACAATTCTCCTTGGATAGCGCACTCCTCATCGTCGGCATCCTCTAATGAAGGCATAGAATCATTGTCTGAATCCTCCTCGGTTTCAATGTCTCCATTGTCCCGCATCACCATAACTCGTTTGTTCGGACATTGGCTTGCTATATGACCCCTGCCTTGACATTTAAAACATTTAATATCATGAGTCCGAGTAGGGGAAGAATCGGATTTACCTTGATTCCCATGGCTGGCCACCTCTTGTTTTTGCTCGATCTTTGGCTTGGGGTTGGATTGCTTCTCATCCCTCTTCCATTGGTTGATTTTCCAAGCCGATGTACTCGGGTTTTGGCTAGGACGTGTGTTACTACCCCTCCTCATAAGTTGATTCTCAATTTTAATAGCCATGTGCACCATGTCCTCCAACTCCACATAATGTTGTAACTCAACGGCATTGTGAATATCTCGGTTCAAACCCGCCAAAAACCTTGCCATTGTAGCCTCCCGATCCTCCTCTATATTAGCCTGAATCATCATAACCTCCATCTCCTTATAGTACTCCTCTACACTCCGGTTGCCCTGCTTAAGGTTTTGTAGTTTGTTGTACAACTCCCGGTAGTAGTATGTTGGTACAAATCGCTTCCTCATTACGGTCTTCATCTCTTCCCATGACTCAATAGGTCGCTCTCTATTTCGTCTCCTGTTTATAACAAGCTAATCCCACCAAGTAATAGCATAATCAGCAAATTCAATTACAGCCAATTTTACCTTCTTCGCCTCAGAATAGTAGTGGTAATCAAAGATGAACTCCATTTTCTTCTCTCATTCTAGGTACGCTTCTGGATTGGATTTGCCTTGAAATGATGGTATCTTCATTTTTATGCCTCTCAAACTTTCATCTTCCTGGTTCCTAACTCCTCTCTACCGTCCAAATCTTCGGTGACTACCCGCTGAATCTTCTCCTTCGTCAAACTCTTCCCCATCAATCCTATAGTAGTCATCAACCTCTCCTCTAACCGGAACCCTTTCTCGCCTACGCGCATGAGGAATATGTTGTGGCCGTTCCACACGTGCGTTTTCTATCCGGTCTATCCTCTCATGAAGCTGTCCTAACTCTCCCCTCAACAATCGCCTCATCTCCCCCATCATCGCTTCCATAAGAAGTTTTGGGTCTGCTGCACCCGAGGTACCCTCAATAGTGTTCTTGCTGTTGTTTGACATTTTCCAAAGCACCTTACCACACTCCCTTACGTGTTTTACTCGTGAAATGGTTCACTCAATTTCACTCGTGTTTACACTCAATACTTTCGGCTTTTGTCTACTCAAATGCTCTCGCCTCTATGCCTTTTTCCACTCGTTAATTCTCACTCAGTTCCTATAAAACTAGTCAAATCAATATCAAAATTTCCTTGACAATTCAAATAGATTACCAAAGAGACAAGACTATAATACGAACAAAGAATTTAGGCTTTCAGAATCACACCCAAAAGGAACGAAATTTGACGAAACTTTTTTTGGTCTGTGTAGGGAATTCAAGTTTGGATTCCTTAAATGATGAATAACAAGAATCTAGAAAAAAAAAAAATTTCGGATCCTCTTGTTTTTCTTCTTTTTCCCTTTTTTTTTCTTTTCTTTTCTTTCTTTTCTTTTCGGATCTTTTTTTTTTTAACCGACTTTGATAATGGAAATCAAAAGCTCACGAATAACTGAAACAAACATAAACTAAGAGAACGGATAAGCAAAACCTGATTAGAACCTCGCTCTGATTACCAAATGATACGAACCACGCCAAGAACTGACGCGACCTTAACCAAGATTGGTTTCCAAGATCAAAATTTCTAACCGGTTTTGGATGGAACCGCGACCCAATGCCCAACAAGAAGCACGAACCTTGGTATGTGAGGACGCCACAATCAGCTATGGATGGACTGATTGATAAGTCTTGGTGTGTGAGGACGCCACAATCAGCTATGGATGGACTGATTGATAAGTCTATGAACGCCATAGAAATTTTTGATAAGTTCGAATAGTTCGTTTAGGAACCAAAGAGAATTGAACCTCAAATTGTGTGTTAATACTTGTATCTCATTGAATGAAATTTGTTACAATATACAGGGGTTCTTATGCGAATTTTCAGCTCCTAATTCCCCATGGAATTTCGGATCAATTACCAAATCACCTAATCTAAAGCAAATAAGGTAAGTGTCCTTAATGGCTTAAAAGCCTTACAATAATAGAAATAAACAAACAAAAAAAAAGGAAACTAGACATTAAAAGGTCATAAGCTGATTCTTCTCGCCATGTCTCACCTTAAAACGGGAAAGTAACTAAAATGGAAATTACTCAATCCCTTCTAGAGCTTGAATCATGCATTTGTTGGTCTGGTTTTCGCATGCAATTCCCTCAATGGGCCTCCATGCAATGGCTTGAGCCCAAATTGCTTGAATCAGCCCAATAAGAGTTTCTTTGAACTTCTTCGCACGAGCTCTCGTAACCGGACCAATGGGAACTTGAATTGGATCTGAATATGTCTCCCACGTGCTCTTGCTTGTGCTAACGATGTCCTCATCAACCGCGACCCGATGCCCAACAAGAAGCACGAACCTTGGTATGTGAGGACGCCACAATCAGCTATGGAGGGACTGATTGATAAGTCTTGGTATGTGAGGACGCCACAATCAGCTATGGATGGACTGATTGATAAGTCTATGAATGCCACGGAAATTTCCGATAAGTTCAAATAGTTCGTTTAGGAACTAAGGAGAATTAAACCTCAAAATTATGTGTTATTACTTGTCTGCCATTGAATGAAATTCGTTACAATATATAGGGGTTCCTATGCGAATTTTCAGCTCCTAATTCCCATGGAATTTCGGGAAAAATCATTTACCAAATGTCAAATCTAAACTAAATAAGGAAAGTTCCCTTAATGGCTTAAAAGCCTTACAATAATAGAAATAAACAAACGGAAAAAAGGAAACTGGACATTAAAAGGTCATAAGCTGATTCTTCTCGCCATGTGTCGCCTCAAAACGGGAAAGTAACTGAAATGGAAGTTACTCGATCCCTTCTAGAGCTTGAATCATGCATTTGTGGGTCGGGATGTCACATGCAATTCCCTCAATGGGCCTCCATGCAATGGCTTGAGCCCAAGTTGCTTGAATCAGCCCAATAAGCGTTTCTTTGAACTTCTTCGCACGAGCTCTCGTAACCGGACCAATGGGAACTTGAATTGGATCTGAATATGTCTCCCAGCGTGCTCTTGCTTGTGTTAACGATGTCCTCATCAGGTAACTATGAAGATGAAGTATTGTGCCATTTGGTGCCCATGCAAGCTGGACATCCCTTGTTAGGAAGACCGTGGCAATTTGACCAACGTGTGTAGCATGATGGATTCACCAACAAGTACTCATTCATACTCAATAAATGGACAATTACCCTAGTTCCGATGACTCCAAAACAAGTCTATGAGATTCATGTCAGGTTGCACAAATTGAGTGAACAAAAGAAACCAAGAGATCAAAATAACCTGAGAGAGCAAAAGAAAGAGAGTGAAAAGAAGAGTGAGACCATGCATAGTGAGAGTGAGAGATGAGAGAGAAAGGCCGAATTTGGTGAGAAAAAAAGAGAGAGAAAAGTTCAGCGAAGAAGGTAAAAACAGAGAGAAAACAAAGAAATTTCTATGCAAAAACAAGTGAGGTTAAGCGATCATTGTTTTCAAAATGGCCAATGATTGTACTCATGTACAAAGAAGCCCCTTTAAACACTAACCCACTTGACCCTTCGTTGCCTAGTGTTGTTGTTTCTATCTTGTAGGAGTTCGAAGATGTGTTTCCTGAGGAGTTACCACATGGTTTACCACCTATCCGAGGGATTGAACATCAAATCAATTTCGTGTCCAGTGCATCGATTCCAAACTGACCAACATATAGGAGCAACCCGGAAGAGATGATGGAACTTCAAAGGCAAATTGAAGAATTGATGGAGAAAGGGTACGTGAGAGAGAGCATGAGTCCTTGCGTTGTTCTGGTGATTCTAGTGTCTAAGAAGGATGGGACATACAGGATGTGTGTTGATTGTAGAGCCATCAACAACATAACGATAAAATATCAACACCCTATCCCTCGTTGAGATGATATGTTAGATGAGCTACATGGTTCTTGTGTGTTTTCTAAGATTGATCTTAAGAGTGGGTATCATCAAATACAAATGAAAGAAGGAGATGAATGGAAGACAGCGCTTAAAACTAAATATGGACTGTATAAGTGGTTAGTTATGCCGTTTGAATTAACTAATGCACTTAGCACTTTCATACGCTTAATGAATCATGTTTTGTGTGCTTTCATTGGTAAATTTGTTGTTGTTTATTTTGATGATATTCTAATTTGTAGCAAGAGTTTGCATGGTCATGTCTCACATTTACATTCAGTTTTGGATGAGCTTAGAAAGGAGAAGTTATATGCTAACCTTAAAAAGTGTTCTGTCTGCACCAATAAGCTTGTTTGTGAGTGCTAAAGGTATCGAGGTCGATGAAGTGAAGATCAAAGCCATCCAAGATTGGCCGAACCCCTCCAATGTAGGAGATGTTAGAAGTTTTCATGGACTTGCTAGCTTTTATAGGAGGTTCATGAAAGATTTTAGCACCATCACTGCACCACTTACCTAAGTTATCAAGAAGAACATTATGTTCAAATGGGGTGAAGAACAAGAGAAGGCGTTTCAGCTTATTAAACACAAGCTTACTCATGCACCTTTACATGCTTTACCTAACTTTTCTGAAATGTTCGAAATTGAATGTGTTGCTTCTGGTGTAGGTAGGTATAGGCGCTGTTCTTATGCAAGATGGAAGACCAGTTGCGTAGTTTAGCGAGAAGCTAAGCGGGGCTACACTTAGCTACCCAACTTATGATAAAGAGTTGTACACATTGGTTCAAGCTTTAGAGACATGGCAGCACTACTTGTGGCCAAAGGAGTTTGTGATTCATATGGATCATGAATCCTTGAAACAGTTGAAAGGCCAACACAAGCTGAATAAGAGACACGCTCTATGGGTTAAGTTCATTGAGACTTTTCCCTATATCATTCGGTATAAACAAGGCAAGAAAAATGTGGCTGCGGATCCACTTTCATGCAGGTATGCCTTAATCTCTACTCTTGATGCTAAGTTCATTGGATTTGAGCACATTAATGAACTTTATCATGATGACCATGACTTTGGAGAAATTTATAGTGCTTGTGAAAAATCTGCAGAGGGAAGTTCTAGGCATGAGGGCTACTTGTTTAGAGAAAATAAGTTATGTGTGTCTAATTGTTCAATGAGAGACTTGTTAGTTTGGGAATGCCATGGAGGAAGGTTAATGGGATACTATGGAGTTGCAAAAACCCTAGCTATTTTACAGGAGCACTTTTATTGGGCACACATAAAACAGGATGTTGAGAGAATTGGTGGTCAACGTGTCACTTGTAGGCAAGCTAAATCAAGGGTTCAGCCAAGTGGTCTTTACACACCCCTATCTATTCCTAGTTTACCTTGGATTGATATTTCGATGGATTTTGTCTTGGGTTTACCTAGGAGTAGGCATGGGAGGGATTCAATCTTTGTGGTTGTAGATCGATTTTCTAAGATGGCTTATTTTATTCCTTGTCATAATACTGATGATGCTTCTCATGTTGTAGATTTGTTCTTTAGGGAGATTGTAAGGGTATATGGTATGCCTAGGACAATCATTTCAGATCGTGATGCAAAGTTTTTGAGTTACTTCTAAAAGACATCATAGGGAACATTAGGAATGAAACTTTTGTTTTCTACTACTTGTCATCCTCAATCCAATGGACAAACAGAAGTAGTTAATAGGATTTTATCCACTTTGTTGATGGCTGTCATTAGTAAGAAATTAAGACTTAGGAGGATTGTTTACCACATGTTAAGTTTTCTTGTAATCGTACCATTCATTCTGCTACTAAGTTCTCACCGTTTGAAATTGTTTATGGCTTTAATCCTTTAACTCCATTGGATTCATCACCTTTACATGTTTCAGAGCGTGTGAACTTAGATGGTAAGAAGAAGGCAGATTTTGTGAAGTAAATCCATGAGAGGGCACGACTCAACACAGAGAGGAGAACTAAATAATACATCAAGCAAGCTAACAAGGATGTCACCAGCTGGTTTTTGAGCTCGATGATTGGATGTGGTTACACATGATGAAGGAAAGATTTTTGGCACAAAAACGTTCTAAATTGTTGCCCCAAGAAGATGGTCCATTTCAAGTGCTAGAACAGATCAATGACAATGCCTACAAACTTGCCTTATCAGGTGAGTACAATCTTAGTGCTACTTTCAATGTTTCTGACTTGAGTCCTTTTGTTGTAGGTGATGATTTGAGGATAAATCCTTCTGAAGAGGGGGGAAAGATGGGGACATCAAGGTTGCAAGGAATTTTCACGAACCAATTCAAGTTCCAATTTGTCCAATGACGAGGGCTCGAGCTAAAAGATTCAAGGAAAAGCTAAATAACTTGGTCCAGAGAGTCCTACAACAAGAGAGTGTGCTCACTACTGAGGGTGAACAAAGGCTAGTTTTACTGATGAAAGTTGAATCGGAAGAGAGCCAATCGGTTGTACACGTCCATTGAGCCATTGCATGGCCAACTTACATGTCCATTACGAGATACACTTGCAAGGGCGTTTCAAATGGATGTGGGTATGTTTTGCCCAGCAAAGAATCAAGTCCAGATTACGATTTCAAGTTTAAAGAATTTCAAGATTCAAAACAAGATTCAAGAATCTTAGAAGTCTGATCAAGATTTGATTTCTTTGTAATCCTATCTTAGTTTTAAGTTTCAATTTAAAATTTTAATTTTAGAATCTTTGTTTGGATTTTTATTGTAGGCATATCTTTTCATTAAGGGTAGATTAGGAATTTTACAATTTACGCCACTGTAATTTCGGCCATATAAGGCTGACTTTTAGATTATGCAATTTAGTTTTGATGTTCATTCTTGTTGAGAGTTATTCTTCCTGAGTTCTTGAAGAAACTTACCTAAATTTATTGAGGATTCCTTCTGGCATTCAAATTGACTTATTAAATAGACTTTCCATCCTGTTTGTGACGTCTACACCATACCAAGGTTCTTGCTTTGTTAAGCAATGGGTCACAGTTTCCATCCAACTTGAGAGATCTTGGGTTTGAATTTTTCAGATTTGGTATCGGGTTTTATCATGTTGTTGGTGTGGTTCATATCACGTTAGATCCGCAGGCCAAGCTAACGGATAGGCCTGCCAAACTTGCTCCATCGGCAGTCCGAACTAACTAATTGGCCTGCCGAACTTACGATAATATGATCCCTAAGAATCTTTTATTTCCATCCGAGATTCTTTGAATAAAGCCTCAGTTTTAAATCAAATAACCCAATAGAAAAGTTATCTGACTTTTCTCATAACTAGATAATCTTTAGTAAACTAAATATTCCTAATAATTCAACAAGTTTATCTTAAATTAATTTACAAAAATTAATTCGACCGATAAACAGACATGAATTATCTGATCCTATCGAATTTCAACCAATCTAATAATTTAACAAAAGTCAACAATTTATTGGAAAAGCATGTTGTATCATTACTGGATTTATTATGAGCTAGCAAAGGAACCTAATAGACCTATATAGTTCAAGCTCTAATAATTATAAAATACAATATTCTAGATATACATTTTACAATTATCAACAATATCCTAGATATACATTTTATAATTATCAACTTTAATGTCACTCCACTAAAAGCTTAGAGCTGCACTCTCAAACTATATAAAATTATGAAGCCCAAATTAGCTAAATGTCCATCACATATCATAATGCGTCGTATCGCCATAGGATATTCATAATTGGTTTAAGGATAAATTCTATCTTACTTTCCCGATTATTTTTATCTTACGTTCTATTATCTCACCATTAGAAAACTTACCATCCAAAGATAGTAAACCATTCAGTTACACCTACATATCTAAATGGTTGAGTGCTCCAGTTTTTTAATTATAGGATAACGCATATAAAAAAATATCATTGACTCCACCAATGGAGCTATGGATTCCATACCTATGAAAAACAAGTCTACGCTATCAAGAGTCATGCTTCTAACATATAGGTATGCGCACCATCACAAACATAGGATGTCACCCGTTGGTACATCAAAAGACATAAGACAAGATAACGGGCCCATTAGTCCTTTTAGGATTAGATACAACACATATAATTGTCTAAAGTGAATTGATTTGCACAAATGGAATTATTAATCCAAATCAATTCCACTTTATGCCTTGATCTAATACATCATCACCTATAACAACGTATCAATGTTTCTACTTCTGGAGTCCAACTCTGATGGCCAAGAAAAGCCATCTCTCATTAGGGATGTAGATAACATAATAATCTTGGCATGAATAAAGCGTCAACTTTATTCCCTAGATTGTGATCTTATAATTTAGACCATCACCTTTAGAATCATGTCTTCCACTATCATATGCCTGATTCTCAAGGGTTTAGACCACAGTCTCAGACTTTTGTTTGTTTAACATACATTTAAAAAATATGAACTTAAAGAGGACAACATTTGGTATATGAATAACAAATAAATTCTTTATTCATGTCTCCAAAAACATATTACAACATTTTACTCCTTAGGGTATACATGTCCAACATTTTCAAGGTTTTACTTGGGTTTTGTTTCTAGCCAATAAAAATGATGCTTTGCAAATCTTTTCATATTTGTAAAAGCGTTCAAAATGAACAAGGCTACAGATCACTTCAATTAGAAGTGCCCATGGAGGTGAGTTCAATAACAATGTCTTTGAATTGTTTTACAATAAAAAAGGCTATGAACATAATTTTTCAACACCAAGAACACCTTAACAAAATGAAGTTGTTGAAAGCAAAAAATCAAGTGTTAAAAGGAATGGCTAGGACCATGTTAAATGAAAATGGTTTATGTAAATACTTTTGGGCTGAAGCTGTAAATACCACATGCTATGTTGTACATAAAGTTCTTATTAGACCTAAAATGAATAAAACTTTATACGAGCTTTAGAAGGGTAGAAAACCCAATATTGGCTATTTCAAGGTCTTTGGTTGCAAATGCTTTATTTTAAACATTAAAGACAATTTGGAAAAATTTGATTCAAAATCCATTATTGCTATTTTCCTTGGTTATTCAAATCCCTTATAATATGAAATTGTAACCTAGATCAATGAGTTTGGTTTATGAGAAATTAAATGGTATATGATTTTATAATACTAGACCTTTAGTACATCTTATCTTCTAGGAGGATTGATCTTTTCACTCAACGCAAATTGGACTCGAGGTAAGTAGAAACTACTTTTTACTGTATCACAAGAACTATGTCATGTTATGTTTTAAGGTGCATTGATTAGATTGTTGTTATTTAGAAATATTATAGATTATTGAAATGTATTCATGATTCATGACATTTACTTTAAGACATGTGGTATGATTTAAAAAGGAAATGAGGTTTTTAACTAAAATGGTGGTGTGGTGCTTAATTGGTGGTCGGGTAGGCACGGGATGCGGGTGGGACCAGTGGACCCAACAAAGGGTGGTGAATACTTTTAGGTTGAAAAATCAAGATAAGAAAGGCCACAAAGACGGAGATTGAATACAACAAATACTTGAGGTTTAAAGACCAAGATGGAAATTCCGTATTATTATTATTACATTGGCCAAAATGATGAATAGGTTCCGAAGGGCTATCATTCTAGTTAAGTATCACACTCTAAGGGTACTTGAAAGAAGAAAGAATTAGTGAAAGAAAACTGATAAAAGAAAATGTCTGATTGCATTTGCATTCAATGTTTATGTTTATGCATTAGTTTTTGCATATTATATTTCTTATTGATACGAACCACGCCAAGAACTGATGGAGACTTAGGGAGCTCAAATGCATGGAAGGTGGTTGACCCAATACAAATTCCTATTGGACCAGTCACAAGAGCCCGAGCTAAGAAATTCAAGGAAGCACTAAATGGGCTGATTCATGAAATCTGGAATCAAGAAAATTTGTGCAAACCCATTGACCCAGGCCCACGCCAACCACAACGGTGCATCAATTTGATCCAAGTTCTAGAAGAATCCGGATGAGTCAAGCCTGATTGAACTCAGCTCAAATTTTGCAAGATCAAGTCAATGGAAGACTTTCGGAACCCTTCTCATTTTGGCACATGCGGCTAATCATTTATGCAAATTGTTGACGAGGATTAATTGCACTTTCCGTTTATTGTTGGGCGTGTGAATGGCTGAAAATCAGTCATTAAAGACTTTCCTTTCTTCTGGTTTTTATTTTAGGCTTAGTAATTATGTTTGAATTTGTCAACTTTTCTTTTTTTGGGCAACACTTTGTAATTTTGGCCTATAAATAGGCGTTCCCAAGGTTAATGGGGGAACATGAATGAATGAATGTTTATTTTCTGAGAGAAATAATTCTTTCTTTGGTTCTTTGACGAACTGCACGAACTCCTTGGATCAATCCGAGCGTTCAACCCCCGACTTATCAATCAGGCTTTCCATCCTTGATTGTGGCGTCTTCGATATAACAAGGTTCTTGCTTCGATATAATTAACGGGTCGCGGTGATTTCCATCCAAATCTGAGTAGAAACGGTCTTGGTTCCTTCTTATTGATAACGGGTTTCGTCAGTATATTGGCGAGGTTCTTATCAAGAACTGACGCGACCCTAACCGAAGTTGGTTTCCAAGATCAACTTTCTAACCGGTTTTGGATGGAACCGCGACCCGATGCCCAACAAGAAGCACGAATCTTGGTATGTGACGACGCCACAATCAACTATGGAGAGACCGATTGATAAGTCTATGAACGCCACGGAAATTTTCGATAAGTTCGAATAGTTCGTTTAGGAACTAAAGAGAATTAAACCTCAAAATTATGTGTTATTACTTGTCTCCAATTTCGTTACAATATATAGGAGTTCCTATGCGAATTTTCAGCTCCTAATTCCCATGGAATTTCAGGAAACTCATTTACCAAATGTCAAATCTAAACTAAATAAGGAAAGTTCCCTTAATGGCTTAAAAGCCTTACAATAATAGAAATAACACAAACGCAAAAAGGAAACTAGACATTAAAAGGTCAAAAGCTGATTCTTCTCGCCATGTGTCGCCTCAAAACGGGAAAGTAACTGAAATGGAAATTACTCATTCCCGTCTAGAGCTTGAATCACGCATTTGTTGGTCTGGTTGTCGCATGCAATTCCCTCAATGGGCCTCCATGCAATAGCTTGAGCCCAAGTTGCTTGAATCAGCCCAATAAGTGTTTCTTTAAACTTCTTCGCACGAGCCCTCGTAACCGGACCAATGGGAACTTGAATTGGATCTGAATATGTCTCCCACGTGCTCTTGCTTGTGCTAACGATGTCCTCATCATTCCCCTCCTCTTGAGAAGGATTTGTCCTCAAATCGTCGCCTGCATCAAAAGGACTTAGGTCAGAAACATTAAAGGAGGCACTTACACCATACTCACCTGGCAAGTCTAGCTTGTACGCATTATCGTTGATCCTTTCGAGAATTTGAAAAGGACCATCCCCTCTAGGCAATAGCTTGGATTTCCTTTGTTCCGGAAACCGTTCCTTGCGTAAGTGCAACCACACCCAATCACCGGGCTCGAAGACGAGCTTGTGACGTCCTTTGTTGGCTTGTTCAGCATATTGTTTAGTCCTTCGCTCGATGTTGAGTCTTGCCTTCTCGTGTATCTGCTTAACAAGATCAGCTTTTCTTTTTCCATCTAAATTCACATGCTCAGACAAAGGTAATGGCATTAAATCCAAAGGAGTTAAAGGATTAAAACCATAAACAATTTCAAACGGTGAAAATTGAGTAGCAGAATGAACAGATCGATTATAAGCAAACTCAACATGTGGTAAAAACTCCTCCCATGTTTTGATGTTCTTTTTAATGACAGCCCTCAACAAAGTAGACAAGGTTCTATTCACAACTTCTATTTGACCATCGGTTTGTGGGTGACAAGCAGTTGAAAACAATAGCTTAGTCCCTAACTTAGCCCACAAAGTCTTCCAAAAGTAGCTTAAGAACTTGGTGTCCCTATCAGAAACAATTGTCCTAGGCATACCATGAAGTCTCACAATTTCCCTAAAGAACAAATCAGCAACATTGGAAGCATCATCTGTCTTGTGGCATGGAATAAAATGAGCCATCTTTGAAAACCTATCAACGACCACAAATATTGAGTCTCTTCCCCGTTTAGACCTAGGCAAACCTAACACAAAATCCATCAAAATATCAATCAAGGGTTCACTAGGTATTGGTAAAGGGGTGTATAAACCATGGGGCTGCACTCTTGATTTAGCCTGCCTACAAGTTACACATCTACCACAAAGCCTCTCAACATCTCGTTTCATATGTGGCCAATAGAAGTGTTCCTGCAACATAGCTAAAGTTTTCACTACTCCAAAATGTCCCATCAATCCTCCCCCATGGGATTCCCTCACTAGCAAATCTCTTAATGAACAATTAGGCACACATAATTTATTCTCTCGAAACAAGTATCCCTCATGCCTAAAGTACTTACCACTAGCAATTCTCTCACAAGCTTGATACTCAGTACTAAAGTCATGGTCATCAGCATATAACTCTTTAATGTGTTCAAAACCAAGTAGTTTAGCATTAAGAGTTGAGATTAAGACATACCTGCGAGAAAGTGCATCGGCAACGACGTTTTCCTTACCTTGCTTGTAGCGAATGACATACGGAAACGTCTCTATGAATTCCACCCAACGAGCATGCCTTTTGTTCAGCTTGTGCTGGCCCTTCAAGTGTTTCAGGGACTCATGATCAGTGTGAATCACGAACTCCTTAGGCCATAGGTAGTGCTGCCATGTCTCTAATGCCCGAACCAACGCATACATCTCTTTATCATAAGTTGGGTAATTAAGAGTTGCCCCATTCAGCTTCTCATTGAAATATGCTATTGGTCTCCCTTCCTGCATTAAAATAGCACCAATTCCAACACCTGAAGCATCACATTCAATCTCAAAAGTTTTGGAAAAATTAGGTAAAGATAACAATGGAGCATTTGTCAACTTCTCCTTGAGTAGCTGAAATGCCTTTTCTTGCTCTTCTCCCCATCTAAACCCAACATTCTTCTTGATGACTTTAGTCAGTGGTGCGGCTATAGTACTGAAATCTTTCACAAACCGCCGGTAGAAACTAGCAAGTCCATGAAAACTCCGTACATTTCCCACACTAGTTGGACTCGGCCACTCCTAGATGGCTCGCACCTTTTCTTCATCAACCTGTATACCTTGAGCACTAACAACAAAACCAAGAAACACAAGCTTATCTGTGCAAAAGGTACATTTCTTGAGGTTAGCATACAACTTTTCCTTCCGCAAAACATCTAAAACAAGTTTCAAATGTTCAATATGTTCATCCAAATTGCTGCTATAGATAAGGATATCATCAAAATAAACAACGACAAATTTTCCAATAAAAGCTCGCAAAACATGGTTCATTAAACGCATAAATGTGCTAGGCGCATTGGTTAAACCGAAAGGCATTACCAACCACTCATACAAGCCTTGTTTTGTTTTGAAAGCTGTTTTCCACTCATCTCCCTCTTTCATGCGAATTTGATGATATCCACTCTTTAGATCAATTTTAGAAAACACACAAGCACCATGCAATTCATCTAACATGTCATCCAAGCGAGGAATGGGATGTCGATACTTTACCGTGATGTTGTTGATGGCTCGACAATCAACGCACATCCTCCAAGTCCCATCTTTCTTAGGCACAAGTAAAACCGGTACGGCGCACGGGCTCATGCTTTCTCTCACGTGTCCCTTCTTCATCAACTCATTTACCTGCCGTTGGAGTTCCTTTGTCTCCTCGGGATTACTTCTGTAGGCTGGTCGGTTTGGGATTGTAGCTCCAGGTATGAAGTCGATTTGATGTTCAATCCCGCGGATTGGAGGTAAACCTTGCGGTGTTTCCTCGGGAAAGATATCCTCATAATCCTCTCAAAGAGAAACAACAGAACTATGCAAGGTGGAATCAAGATCGTTAGTGTTTAATAACGCCTCCTTGTACATGAGTAAAATCATCGGCTGATTAGAAAACAAAGCTCTTCTCACATCACTCTTTCTTGCAAAAACGTTTGTTTTTCTCTCTACTTTTCTCTCATTGGCTGATTGTGAATTCTTTTTAGCCCTCTCAATTTTCTCTCCCTTGCTCTCTTTGCTCTCCTTTTTCTCGGCCATCTCTTCTTTTTTTCTCTCACTGGCCGAACTCTCTCTCTGCACTCCCACTCTTGATTTTTCTTCGCTCTTCATTTTTTTATCACTTTCTCTCTGTAAGCTCACTTGGTCTTCAAAGACCTGTTTTGGTGTTAATGGAACCAGAGTGATCGTCTTTTGATTGTGAACGAATGAGTACTTGTTGGTGAAACCATCATGCTTAACTCGCCGATCAAATTGCCATGGTCTGCCTAATAACAAGTGCCCAGCTTGCATCGGAACCACATCGCACAAAACTTCATCTTCATATCTTCCAATACGAAAAGGAACTAACACCTGTTTATGCACATTTACCTCACCAGTATCATTTAACCATTGCAATTTATATGGTCGAGGATGCTTAATTTTTGGCAGGCCTAACTTCTCTACCATGGTTGTGCTAGCAACATTTGTACAACTCCCACCATCAATAATCACACTACATACCTTGTTTTGAACGTGGCACCTAGTGTGGAAGATGTTTTCCTGTTGCACCTCTTCACCTTCTTCTTTGGCTTGCACACTTAAAGCTCTCGTTGTGACCAACAATTCTCCTTGGACAGCGCACTCCTCATCGTCGGCATCCTCTAATGAAGGCAAAGAATCATTATCCGAATCCTCCTCGGTTTCAATGTCTCCATTGTCCCGCACCACCATAACTCGTTTGTTCGGACATTGGCTTGCTATATGACCCCTGCCTTGACATTTAAAACATTTAATATCACGAGTCCGAGTAGTGGAAGAATCGGATTTACCTTGATTCCCATGGCTGGCCACCTCTTGTTTTTGCTCGATCTTTGGCTAGGGGTTGGATTGCTTCTCATCCCTCTTCCATTGGTTGATTTTCCAAGCCGATGTACTCGGGTTTTGGCTAGGACGTGTGCTACTGCTCCTCCTCATAAGTTGATTCTCAATTTTAATAGCCATGTGCACCATGTCCTCCAACTCCACATAATGTTGTAACTCAACGGCATTGTGGATATCTCGGTTCAACCCTGCCAAAAACCTTGCCATTGTAGCCTCCCGATCCTCCTCTATATTAGCCCGAATCATAATAACCTCCATCTCCTTATAGTACTCCTCTACACTCCGGTTGCCCTGCTTAAGGTTTTGTAGTTTGTTGTACAACTCCCGGTAGTAGTAAGTTGGTACAAATCGCTTCCTCATCACGGTCTTCATCTCTTCCCATGACTCAATAGGCCGCTCTCTATTGCGTCTCCTGTTTATAACAAGCTGATCCCACCAAGTAATAGCATAATCAGAAAATTCAATTACAGCCAATTTTACCTTCTTTGCCTCAGAATAGTAGTGGCAGTCAAAGATGAACTCCATTTTCTTCTCCCATTCTAGGTACGCTTCTGGATTGGATTTGGCTTGAAATGATGGTATCTTCATTTTTATGCCTCTCAGACTATCATCTTCCCTGTTCCTAACGCCTCTATCCCGTCCAAATCTTCGGTGACTACCCGCTTAATCTTCTCCTTCGTCAAACTCTTCCCCATCATTCCTATAGTAGTCATCAACCTCTCCTCTAACCGGAACCCTTTCTCGCCTTCGCGCATGAGGAACATGTTGTGGCTGTTCCACACGTGCATTCTCTATCCGGTCTATCCTCTCATGAAGCTGTCCTATCTCTCCCCTCAACAATCACCTCATCTCCCCCATCATCGCTTCCATAAGAAGTTTTGAGTCTGCTGCACCCGAGGTACCCTCAATAGTGTTCTTGCTGTTGTTTGACATTTTCCAAAGGACCTTACCACACTCCCTTACGTGTTTCACTCGTGAATTGGTTCACTCAATTTCACTCGTGTTTACACTCAATACTTTCGGCTTTTGTCCACTCTAATGCTCTCGCCTCTATGCCTTTTTCCACTCGTTAATTCTCACTCAGTTCCTATAAAAATAGTCAAATCAATATCGAAATTTCCTTGACAATTCACAAATAGATTACCAAAGAGACAAGACTATAACAGGAACAAAGAATTTAGGCTTTTCAGAATCACACCCAAAAGGAACAAAATTTCAGCAAAAATTTTTTGGTCTATGCAGGGAATTCAATTTTGGATTCCTTAAACGATGAATAACAAGAATCTGAAATAAAAATTTAAGGAAGGTTTCCAGACTTTTTTTTTTTTTTTTTTTTTTTTTTCGGATCCTCTTGTTTTTTTTTTTTTTAACCGACTTTGATAATGGAAATCAAAAACTTACGAATAACTAAAACAAACATAAACTAAGAGAACGGATAAGCAAAACCTGATTAGAACCTCGCTCTGATTACCAAATGATACGAACCACGCCAAGAACTGACGCGACCCTAACCGAAGTTGGTTTCCAAGATCAACTTTCTAACCGGTTTTGGATGGAACCGCGACCCGATGCCCAACAAGAAGCACGAATCTTGGTATGTGAGGACGCCACAATCAACTATGGAGAGACCGATTGATAAGTCTATGAACGCCACGGAAATTTTCGATAAGTTCGAATAGTTCGTTTAGGAACTAAAGAGAATTAAACCTCAAAATTATGTGTTATTACTTGTCTCCAATTTCGTTACAATATATAGGAGTTCCTATGCGAATTTTCAGCTCCTAATTCCCATGGAATTTCGGGAAACTCATTTACCAAATGTCAAATCTAAACTAAATAACGAAAGTTCCCTTAATGGCTTAAAAGCCTTACAATAATAGAAATAACACAAACGCAAAAAGGAAACTAGGCATTAAAAGGTCAAAAGCTGATTCTTCTCGCCATGTGTCGCCTCAAAACGGGAAAGTAACTGAAATGGAAATTACTCATTCCCTTCTAGAGCTTGAATCACGCATTTGTTGGTCTGGTTGTCGCATGCAATTCCCTCAATGGGCCTCCATGCAATAGCTTGAGCCCAAGTTGCTTGAATCAGCCCAATAAGTGTTTCTTTAAACTTCTTCGCACGAGCTCTCGTAACCGGACCAATGGGAACTTGAATTGGATCTGAATATGTCTCCCACGTGCTCTTGCTTGTGCTAACGATGTCCTCATCACTTATGATGTAGGTGAGGGTGTATGGGTTTAGGGGTTGACCGAGTATTTAGAGCTGCCAAACAGAGATTTGTTTATATGTCATGTTTTCGATTAGCTTTTGAAGCCTATTTTGGACATACTATATGCCACAAACAAAACAAGCTATATAGTGTGATTATGAATGGAGGTAGTTGTACTCATGTTGTGAGCACTACAATGGTGGAGAGTTACAAAGATTAAGTGAAATTACAAAAAGAAAGTGATCAAAAGAAAGATAGTTAAAAAAAGAAAACAAATGAAAATCTTAAAGAAAAAGAGAGAAAGGCCAAGAAAAAAAAGAGAGAAAAAGAAAGAGTTGATTCAGCCAGTGAGAGAAAAACAAATTTCTATGCAAAAGCGAGTGCATTGAATAGAGCGTTTCTTTTAAACCAGCTAAGGATTGTACTTTTGTACAAAGAGGCATTTATAAACTCTAACCAACTTGACACATCTTTGCCTAGTTTTGTTGTTTCTTTTTGCAGGAATATGATAATGTCTTTCCCAAAGAAATTCCACATGGTTCACTACCTATTTGAGGGATTGAACATCAAATTGACTTCGTGCCCAGTGCTACCATTCCAAACTAACCAGCTTATTGTAGCAATCTCGAGGAGACAAAGGAGCTACAAAAGGAAGTCTAAGAATTGATGGAAAAAGGGTACGTGAGAGAAAGCATGAGTCTGTGCGCTGTTTTAGTGGTTTTGGTTCCTAAGAAGGATAGGACGTGGAGGATGAGCGTTGACTGCCGAGCAAACAACATGATGGAGACGTGGGGAGCTCAAATGCAAGGAAGGTGGCTGACCCAATTCAAGTTCTAGTTAGACCAGTCACAAGAGCCCGAGCTAAGAAATTTAAGGAAGCATTAAATGGGCTGATTCATGAAATTTGGAATCAAGTAAATTTGTGCAAGCCCATTGACCTAGTGATATGAACCACGCCAAGAGCTGACGCGATCCTAACCGAAGTTGGTTTCCAAGATCAAATTTCTAACCAGTTTTGGATGGAA
The DNA here is from genome assembly GCA_025403435.1 of Artocarpus heterophyllus. Lineage (NCBI taxonomy): Eukaryota > Viridiplantae > Streptophyta > Magnoliopsida > Rosales > Moraceae > Artocarpus > Artocarpus heterophyllus. The sequence continues at coordinate 33,232,783 of CM046348.1, read as the reverse complement.
CCGCGACCCGATGCCCAACGAGAAGCACGAACCTTGGTATGTGCGGACGCCACAATCAGCTATGGAGGGACTGATTGATAAGTCTTGGTAAGTGAGGACGCCACAATCAGCTATGGATGGACTGATTGATAAGTCGATGAACGCCACGGAAATTTCCGATAAGTTCGAATAGTTCGTTTAGGAACTAAAGAGAATTAAACCTCAAAATTATATGTTATTACTTGTCTCCCATTGATTGAAATTCGTTACAATTATATAGGGGTTCCTATGCGAATTTTCAGCCCCTAATTCCCATGGAAATTTCGGGAAACTCATTTAACAAAAGTCAAATCTAGACTAAATAAGGAAAGTTCCCTTAATGGCTTAAAAGCCTTACAATAATAGAAATACCAGAAACGGAAAAAAGGAAACTAGACATTAAAAGGTCAAAACTGATTCTTCTCGCCATGTGTCGCCTCAAAATGGAAATTACTCAATCCTTTCTATAGCTTGAATCACGCATTTATTGGTGTGGTTGTCGCATGCAATTCCCTCAATGGGCCTCCATGCAATAGCTTGAGCCCAAGTTGCTTGAATCAGCCCAATAAGTGTTTCTTTAAACTTCTTCGCACGAGCTCTCGTAACCGGACCAATGGGAACTTGAATTGGATCTGAATATGTCTCCCACGTGCTCTTGCTTGTGCTAGTGATGTCCTCATCACCTAGGCCCATGTCAGCCACAAAAGTGCATCAATTTGATCCAAGTTCTAGAAGAATCTGGATGAGTCAAGCTTGAAATCAGCTCAAATTTTGCAAGATCAAGTCTATGGACGGATTTCGAAAACTTTCCCATTATTGGCACACACGTGACTAATCATTTGTGCAAGTTGTTGAAGAGCATTAAATTACACTTTTCTTTAATTATTGAGCGTGTAAATGGCTGAATATCAACCATTAAGACTTTCCTTTATTTTGGTTTTTATTTTAGGCTTAAATTAGGATTAGCAGTTATGTTTGAATTTGTCAACTTTTCTTTTTGGGCGACACCTTGTAATTTTGGCCAGTAAATAGGCATTTCCAAGGTTAATGAAGGGATGAATGTTTATTTTTCTGAGATAAAAAATTCTTTCTTTGGTTCTTTGACGAACTATAGGAACTCATCGGATCAATCTGGGCGTTCATACCTGACTTATCAATCAAGCTTTCCATCCTTGATTGTGGCGTCTACGATATACCAAGATTCTTGCTTCGATATAAGCAACGGGTCGCGGTGACTTCCATCCAAATCTGAGTAGAAACGGTCTTGGTGCCTTTCATTGATAACGGGTTTCGTCAGTATATTGGCGAGCTTCTTATCATTTGGTATCAGAGCGATGTTCTAGCCTTAGGTTTGTCTACCATTAATTGTTTCTGAATTCTGATTTATTACATAGGTTCTATTCCGTTCAAAAAAAAAAATTAACTTTCTTTGGTTTGTTGACAAGGTCATATCCGAAATTCTATTTTAGGTTGTTTTGTGAATTCTTGTGTAGGAAAGAACTTAGTGCTGGCCAAAATTTCACTTAGGGCTGCTAGGGTTTTTTTTTTTTTGTTTCGGGTAACTAGTGTCTTGGGCTTCAAGTTTAGGTTGTAGCTTCCTGTTTTGTGTTTCTTAGTCTTTGTTCTTGCCAAATTTCACAACACAAAAAAGGAAAAGAAAAGAAAAGAAAATTCAAGAGGATCCAAAAAAAAAAATTGCTTTCCATTGTTTGAGTGTCCAGGAGTTCGAATTTGACCTCACCTCGTAGTGCAAAAATTTGCTTCATTCTGAACTACATAGCAAAACGTGTTGCTGAATTTGTTGCCGGACAGATTTGATTGTTGTTTGTGTAATTTCAAAAGAACCGAAAGAGAGAATAAATGAGTAAAAAAAAAAAGGCAAGAGTGGTGATAACATTCGAGGGTAAAAGCCTGTTATTCAAGTGAAACACGAGTGAACTGAGTGACAAAGTGATAGAGTGAAACACGTGAGGGAGAGAAGTGAGGTCCTTTATTATCTAACATTGTTTTGCAGGTTTAAAAAAAAATGAATCTGAATCAAGAAAGACAAGCCGAAGATGACCTTCCACAACAAAACGTTCCAAATCTTCAGTTACAAGCAATAATGAGGCAAATGGAACAGTTGTTGACGCGAGCGCTAGAGCCCATTTAGGAGAGATTAGATGAGGTTGATCCCAGAACACGTAATAGACAGCCACAAAACATGCAAAATAGGCAGAAGGGTGGGTGTGATCTTTCGGAGGAAGATGAATTAGAAGAGTAGGAGGAACCACCAATAAATAGGGGTAGATTTAGGCATCAAAATGGGAATAGAGAAGCTAGGGACCAGGAAGACAATAATATGGGAGGTATTAAAATGAAGATTCTGCCATTCCAAGGGAAAAATGACCCTGGAGCTTACCTAGAGTAGGAAAAGAAAGTGGAGCTAGTGTTTGATTGCCATAACTACTCAGAGTTTGATGAGGACATCGTTAGCACAAGCAAGAGCACGTGGGATGAGACATATTCAGATCCAATTCAAGTTCCCATTGGTTCAGTTACGAGAGCTCGTGCGAAGAAGTTCAAAGAAATGCTTATTGGGTTGATTCAAGCAACTTGGGCTCAAGCGATTGCATGGAGGCCCATTGAGGGAATTGCATGTGACATCCAGACCAACAAATGCGTGATTCAAGCTCTAGAAGGGACTGAATAATTTCCATTTCAGTTACTTTCCCATTTTGAGGCGACAAGTGGCGAGAAGAATCAGTTATTTACCTTTTAATGTCTAGTTTCCTTTTTGCTTTTACAAATATGCGTTTGTGTTATTTCTATTATTGTAAGGTTTTTAAGCCATTAAGGGAACTTACCTTATTTGCTTTAGATTAGACGTTTTGGTAATTGATTTGCCCGAAATTCCATGGGCAATTAGGAGCTGAAATTCGCATAGGGGAACCACTATATATCGTAATGAATTTCATTCAATGGAATATAAGTTTTAACACACAATTTGAGGTTTAATTCTCTTTAGTTCCTAAACGAACTATTCGAACTTATCAAAAAATTCTGTGGCGTTCATAGACTTAACAATCAGTCTATCCATAGCTGATTGTGGTGTCCTCACATACCAAGACTTATCAATCAGTCCATTCATAGCTGATTGTGGCGTCCTCACATACCAAGGTTCGTGCTTCTTGTTATGCATCGGGTCGCGGTTCCATCCAAAATCGGTTAGGAATTTGATCTTGAAAACCAATTTTGGTTAGGGTCGCGTCAGTTCTTGGTGGGGTTCGTATCACCAAGTCCCACAAGCATTGGAGATGTAAGGAGTTTTCATGGACTTGCCAGCTTTTACTAGTGGTTTGTAAGAGATTTCAGTACTTTGGCTACACCACTCACAGAAGTAATCAAGAAGAACGTTGGGTTCAAGTTGGGAGAAGAACAAGAGAAGGCATTTCAACTTATTAAGCATAAGCTCACTCATGCTCCTTTACTTGCTTTACCTGATTTTTCTAAAACGTTTGAAATTTAATGTGATGCTTCTGGTGTAGGTATAGGTGTCGTGCTGATGCAAGGAGGACGGCCAATCGTGTGTTTTAGTGAAAAATTGAGTGGGTCAACACTAAATTACCCCACTTATGACAAAGAGTTGTATGTGTTGGTTCGAGCATTAAAGACTTGGTAACACTACCTATGGCCCAAGGAATTCATGATTCACACTGATCACGAGTCATTGAAATATCTAAAGGGACAACAAAAGTTGAACAAGAGGCATGCCCACTGGGTGGAATTCATTGAGACATTTCCTTATGTCATGCGATATAAGCAAGGTAAGGAGAATGTTGTTGCGGATGCATTTTCTCGCAGGTACGCATTACTTTCTATCATTGACGCTAAACTGCTTGGTTTTGAGCATATTAAGGATTCATACCCTTTAGACCAAGATTTTAGTGAGGAGTATCGAGCTTGTGAGAAAAACACAATGGGTAAATTTTATAGACATGATGGATTTTTATTTCGGGAGAATAAGCTTTGTGTGCCTAATTGTTCTTTAAGAGATTTGTTAGTGGGGGAATCCTATGGTGGCAGATTGATGGGGCATTTTGGAATTGCTAAAACTTTACCTGTTTTGCAGGAACACTTCTTTTGGCCACACATGAAAAGGGATGTTGAAAGATATGTAGTAGATGTGTCACGTGTAGGCAAGCTAAATCGAGAGCACAACCCCATGGGTTATACACACCTTTGCCAATTCCTAGTGAGCCTTGGACTGATATTTCAATGGACTTTGTGTTAGGTTTACCTAGTACCAAACGTGGGAAGGATACTGTGTTTGTGGTTGTAGATCGATTTTCTAAGATGGCACATTTTATTCCTTGTCATAAAACTGATGATGCATCGCATGTTGCTGAATTGTTCTTTAGGGAGATTGTGAGAATACATGGCATGCCTAAGACAATTGTTTCTAAAGATAGATGCTAAGTTCTTGAGCTACTTTTGGAAGACTTTGTGGAGTAAGTTATGATGGAGACTTAGGGAGCTCAAATGCATGGAAGGTGGTTGACCCAATACAAATTCCTATTGGACCAGTCACAAGAGCCCGAGCTAAGAAATTCAAGGAAGCACTAAATGGGCTGATTCATGAAATCTAGAATCAAGAAAATTTGTGCAAACCCATTGGCCCAGGCCCACGCCAACCACAACGGTGCGTCAATTTGATCCAAGTTCTAGAAGAATCCGGATGAGTCAAGCCTGATTGAAATCAGCTCAAATTTTGCAAGATCAAGTCAATGGAAGACTTTCAGAAACCTTCTCATTTTGGCACACGCGGCTAATCATTTATGCAAATTGTTGACGAGGATTAATTGCACTTTCCGTTTATTGTTGGGCGTGTAAATGGCTGAAAATCAGCCATTAAAGACTTTCCTTTCTTCTGGTTTTTATTTTAGGCTTAGTAATTATGTTTGAATTTGTCAACTTTTCTTTTTTTTGGGCAACACTTTGTAATTTTGGCCTATAAATAGGCGTTCCCAAGGTTAATGGATGAATAAAGGTTTATTTTTCTGAGAGAGAAAATTCTTTCTTTGGTTCTTTGACGAACTACACGAACTCATCGGATCAATCCGGGCGTTCAAACCTGACTTATCAATCAATCTTCCATCCTTGATTGTGGCGTCTTCGATATACCAAGGTTCTTGCTTCGATATAAGCAACGGGTCGCGGTGACTTCCATCCAAATCTGAGTAGAAACGGTCTTGGTTCCTTCTTATTGATAACGGGTTTCGTCAGTATATTGGCGAGGTTCTTATCATTTGGTATCAGAGCCTCGGTTCTAGCCTCAGGTTTGTCTATCCTTATTTGTTTTTTGTATTCTAATTTATTACTTAGGTTCTATTCCGTTCAAAAAAAAAAAAAAAAGTTGGTTAGTTTGGTTTTGGGTAACTAGTATATTCGGTTTCAAGTTTAGGTGGTAGTTTCCTATTTTGTGTTTCTTGGTTTATTATTCTTGTTCTCACCGAATTTCACAAGAAGAAAAGAAAAGAAAAGAAAAGAAAAACGAAAAGAAAGAAAAAGAAAAGAAAAATCAAGAGGATCCAAAAAAAAAAAAAAGTCTGGAAACCCTCGTTAAATTTTTTTTGTTTCCTTTCCATTGTTTGAGTGTCCGGGTGTCCAAATTTGATCTCACCTCATAGTTAAAAAAAAAAAAAAAATTGCTTCATTTTGAACTGGGTATCAAAACGTGTGGCTGAATTTGTTGCCGGATAGATTTTATTGTTGTTTGTGTAATTCCGAAAGAACTGAAAAAGAAAATAAGTGAGTTAAAAAAAAAAAAAAAGGCAAGAGTGGTGAGAACATTCGAGGGTAAAAGCCAATCATTCGAGTGAAACACGAGTGAACGGAGTGACCAAGTGATAGAGTGAAACACGTGAGGGAGAGAAGTAAGGTCCTTTATTATCTAACGTTGTTTTGCAGGTATAAAAAATAAAAAATAAAAATGAATCCGAATCAAGAAAGAGAAGCTGAAGATGATCTTCCACAAGAAAATGTTCCCAATCTTCAGTTGCAAGCTTTAATGAGGCAAATGGAACGGTTGTTGACGCGAGCTCTAGAGCCCATTCATGAGAGATTAGATGAGGTTGATGCCAGAACACGCAATAGGCAGTCACAAAACATGCAAAATAGGCGGAGGGGTGGATGTGATCTTTCGGAGGAAGATGAATTAGAAGAGTTGGAGGAACCATCGATAAATAGGGGCAGATTTAGGCGTGGAAATGGGAATAGAGAAGCTAGGAACCGGGAAGACAATAATATGGGAGGTATTAAAATGAAGATTCCGCCATTCCAAGGGAAAAATGACCCCGGAGCATACCTAGAGTGGGAGAAGAAAGTGGAGCTAGTGTTTGATTGCCATAACTATTCAGAGTTAAAGAAAGTTAAGCTTGCTGCAATTGAGTTCTCTGATTATGCGGTTGTATGGTGGGATCAGTTGGTAATGAATAGGCGACGGAACCGAGAACACCCGATTGAGACATGGGAGGAGATGAAAACAGTGATGAGAAAGCGATTTGTACCCAGCCATTACTATCGGGATTTGTACAAAAAGTTGCAAGGACTTAGACAAGGAAACAGGAGTGTGAAGGAATATTATCAAGAGATGGAAATAGCCATGATACAAGCCAATGTTGAAGAAGATCGAGAAGCAACCATGGCAAGATTTTTGCAAGGGCTAAATCTGGATATTCAAGATAGGGTGGAGATGCAACACTATGTAGAGTTAGAAGACATGTTGCACATGGCCATCACAGTAGAGCAGCAGCTCAAGAGGAGGGGTAGCTCACGTGCGAATGTTAGTTCGACACCTTCTTCATGGAAGCCGAATTATGGGAAGAGAGAAGAGAAATCGGTTGCTAGGCCAAAGTTTGAGCCAAAACCAGCCACGGCTAGCCCTTCAAACCAAGGTAAATATGATTCATCCACTTCTCGAAACCGTGATATTAAATGTTTCAAATGCCAAGGCAGGGGTCACATCTCAAGCCAATGTCCGAACAAAAGGGTGATGGTGTTACGGGACGACGGAGAGGTTGTTACGGATGACGAATCAGACGAGGACTCCATGCCACCATTGGAGGATGTGGATGAGGAGGAGTGTGTTGTCCAAGGTGAATTGTTCGTCACTCGACGAGCCCTTAGTGTGCAAGCCAAAGAGGAAGAAGAAGAGCAACGTGAGAACATTTTTCATACTAGGTGCCACGTGCAGAACAAGGTATGTAGTGTGATAATAGATGGAGGGAGTTGTACGAACGTTGCTAGCAGTACTATGGTTGACAAATTAGGGCTGCCAACGACCAAACATCCTCGACCTTACAAGTTGCAATGGTTGAATAATAGTGGTGAAGTGAAGGTAACTAAACAGGCATTAATTTCATTTCGCATTGGTAGATACGAAGATGAAGTTTTGTGCGATGTAGTTCCAATGGAAGCCGGACACTTGTTACTAGGTCGACCATGGCAATTTGATCGTCGGGTCAAACATGATGGCTACACCAATAAATATTCTCTTGTGCACAACCAGAGAACATTCACTCTTGTGCCAATGACACCAAAACAGGTTCATGAAGATCAAGTTTGGTTACAAAAGGAGTGATACGAACCACGCCAAGAGCTGACGCGACCCTAACCGAAGTTGGTTTCCAAGATCAAATTTCTAACCGGTTTTGAATGGAACCGCGACCCGATGCCCAACAAGAAGCACGAACCTTGGTATGTGCGGACGCCACAATCAGCTATGGAGGGACTGATTGATAAGTCCTGGTAAGTGAGGACGCCACAATCAGCTATGGATGGACTGATTGATAAGTCGATGAACGCCACGGAAATTTCCGATAAGTTCGAATAGTTCGTTTAGGAACTAAAGAGAATTAAACCTCAAAATTATGTGTTATTACTTGTGTCCATTGATTGAAATTCGTTACAATTATATAGGAGTTCCTATGCGAATTTTCAGCCCCTAATTCCCATGGAAATTTCGGGAAACTCAATTAACAAAAGTCAAATCTAGACTAAATAAGGAAAGTTCCCTTAATGGCTTAAAAGCCTTACAATAATAGAAATACCAGAAACGGAAAAAAGGAAACTAGACATTAAAAGGTCAAAACTGATTCTTCTCGCCATGTGTCACCTCAAAATGGGAAAGTAACTGAAATGGAAATTACTCAATCCCTTCTATAGCTTGAATCACGCATTTATTGGTGTGGTTGTCGCATGCAATTCCCTCAATGGGCCTCCATGCAATAGCTTGAGCCCAAGTTGCTTGAATCAGCCCAATAAGTGTTTCTTTAAATTTCTTTGCACGAGCTCTCGTAACCGGCCCAATGGGAACTTGAATTGGATCTGAATATGTCTCCCACATGCTCTTGCTTGTGCTAGTGATGTCCTCATCATTCCCCTCCTCTTGAGAAGGATTTGTCCTCAAATCGTCGCCTACATCAAAAGGACTTAGATCAGAAACATTAAAGGAGGCACTTACACCATACTCACCTGGCAAGTCTAGCTTGTACGCATTATCATTGATCCTTTCGAGAATTTGAAAAGGACCATCCCCTCTAGGCAATAGCTTGGATTTCCTTTGCTCCGGAAACCGTTCCTTGCGTAAGTGCAACCACACCCAATCACCGGGCTCGAAGACGAGCTTGTGACGCCCTTTGTTGGCTTGTTCAGCATATTGTTTAGTCCTTCGCTCGATGTTGAGTCTTGCCTTCTCGTGTATCTGCTTAACAAGATCAGCTTTTCTTTTTCCATCTAAATTCACATGCTCAGACAAAGGTAATGGCATTAAATCCAAAGGAGTTAAAGGATTAAAACCATAAACAATTTCAAACGGTGAAAATTGAGTAGCAGAATGAATAGATCGATTATAAGCAAACTCAACATGTGGTAAACACTCCTCCCATGTTTTGATGTTCTTTTTAATGACAGCCCTTAACAAAGTGGACAAGGTTCTATTCACAACTTCTGTTTGACCATCGGTTTGAGGGTGACAAGTAGTTGAAAACAATAGCTTAGTCCCTAACTTAGCCCACAAAGTCTTCCAAAAGTAGCTTAAGAACTTGGTGTCCCTATCAGAAACAATTGTCCTAGGCATACCATGAAGTCTCACAATTTCCCTAAAGAACAAATCAGCAACATTGGAAGCATCATCTGTCTTATGGCATGGAATAAAATGAGCCATCTTGGAAAACCTATCCACAACCACAAATATCGAGTCTCTTCCCCGTTTAGACCAAGGCAAACCTAACACAAAATCCATCGAAATATCAATCCAGGGTTCACTAGGTATTGGTAAAGGGGTGTATAAACCATGGGGCTGCACTCTTGATTTAGCCTGCCTACAAGTTACACATCTACCACAAAGCCTCTCAACATCTCGTTTCATATGTGGCCAATAGAAGTGTTCCTGCAACATAGCTAAAGTTTTCACTACTCCAAAATGTCCCATCAATCCTCCCCCATGGGATTCCCTCACTAGCAAATCTCTTAATGAACAATTAGGCACACATAATTTATTCTCCCGAAACAAGTATCCCTCATGCCTAAAGTATTTACCACTAGCAGATCTCTCACAAGCTTGATACTCAGTACGAAAGTCATGGTCATCAGCATATAACTCTTTAATGTGTTCAAAACCCAGTAGTTTAGCATTAAGAGTTGAGATTAAGATATACCTGCGAGAAAGTGCATCGGCAACGACGTTTTCCTTACCTTGCTTGTAGCGAATGACATATGGAAACGTCTCTATGAATTCTACCCAACGAGCATGCCTCTTGTTCAGCTTGTGCTGGCCCTTCAAGTGTTTCAGGGACTCATGATCAGTGTGAATCACGAACTCCTTAGGCCATAGGTAGTGCTGCCACGTCTCTAATGCCCGAACCAATGCATACATCTCTTTATCATAAGTTGGGTAATTAAGAGTTGCCCCATTCAGTTTCTCACTGAAATATGCTATTGGTCTCCCTTCCTGCATTAAAACAGCACCAATTCCAACACCTGAAGCATCACATTCAATCTCAAAAGTTTTGGCAAAATTAGGTAAAGATAACAATGGAGCATTTGTCAACTTCTCCTTGAGTAGCTGAAATGCCTGTTCTTGCTCTTCTCCCCATCTAAACCCAACGTTTTTCTTGATCACTTCAGTCAGTGGTGCGGCTATAGTACTGAAATCTTTCACAAACCGCCGGTAGAAACTAGCAAGTCCATGAAAACTCCGTACGTTTCCCACACTAGTTGGACTCGGCCATTCCTGGATGGCTCGCACCTTTTCTTCATCAACCTGTATACCTTGAAAACTAACAAGAAAACCAAGAAACACAAGCTTATCTGTGCAAAAGGTACATTTCTTGAGGTTAGCATACAACTTTTCCTTCCGCAAAACATCTAAAACAAGTTTCAAATGTTCAATATGTTCATCCAAATTGCTGCTATAGATAAGGATATCATCAAAATAAACAACAACAAATTTTCCAATAAAAGCTCGCAAAACATGGTTCATTAAACGCATAAATGTGCTGGGCGCATTGGTTAAACCGAAAGGCATTACCAACCACTCATACAAGCCTTGTTTTGTTTTGAAAGCCGTCTTCCATTCGTCTCCCTCTTTCATGCGAATTTGATGATATCCACTCTTCAAATCAATTTTAGAAAACACACAAGCACCATGCAATTCATCTAACATGTCATCCAAGCGAGGAATGGGATGTCGATACTTTACCGTGATGTTGTTGATGGCTCGACAATCAACGCACATCCTCCAAGTCCCATCTTTCTTAGGCACAAGTAAAACTGGTACGGCGCACGGGCTCATGCTTTCTCTCACGTGTCCCTTCTCCATCAACTCTTTTACCTGCCGTTGGAGTTCCTTTGTCTCCTCGGGATTACTCCTATAGGCTGGTCGGTTTGGGATTGTAGCTCCAGGTATGATGTCGATTTGATGTTCAATCCCGCGGATTGGAGGTAAACCTTGCGGTGTTTCCTCGGGAAAGATATCCTCAAAATCCTGCAAAAGAGAAACAACAGAACTATGCAAGGTGGAATCAAGATCGTTAGTGTTTAATAACGCCTCCTTGTACATGAGTAAAATCATCGGCTGATTAGAAAACAAAGCTCTTCTCACATCACTCTTTCTTGCATAAAAGTTTGTTTTTCTCTCTACTTTTCTCTCATTGGCTGATTGTGAATTCTTTTCAGCCCTCTCAATTTTCTCTCCCTTGCTCTCCTTTTTCTCGGCCATCTCTTCTTTTTTTCTCTCACTGGCCGAACTCTCTCTCTGCACTCCCACTCTTGATTTTTCTTCACTCTTTATTTTTTTATCACTTTCTCTCTGTAAGCTCACTTGGTCTTCATAGACCTGTTTTGGTGTTAATGGAGCAAGAGTGATCGTCTTTTGATTGTGAACGAATGAGTACTTGTTGGTGAAACCATCATGCTTAACTCGCCGATCAAATTGCCATCGTCTGCCTAATAACAAGTGCCCAGCTTGCATTGGAACCACATCGCACAAAACTTTATCTTCATATCTTCTAATGCGAAAAGGAACAAACACCTGTTTATGCACCTTTACCTCACCAGTATCATTTAACCATTGCAATTTATATGGCCGAGGATGCTTAATTGTTGGCAGCCCTAACTTCTCTACCATGGTTGTGCTAGCAACATTAGTACAACTCCCACCATCAATAATCACACTACATACCTTGTTTTGGACATGGCACCTAGTGTGGAAGATGTTTTCCCGTTGCACCTCTTCATCTTCTTCTTTGGCTTGCACACTTAAAGCTCTCCTTGTGACCAACAATTCTCCTTGGACAGCGCACTCCTCATCGTCGGCATCCTCTAATGAAGGCATAGAATCATTGTCCGAATCTTCCTCGGTTTCAATGTCTCCATTGTCCCGCATCACCATAACTCGTTTGTTCGGACATTGGCTTGCCATATGACCCCTGCCTTGACATTTAAAACATTTAATATCACGAGTCCGAGTAGTGGAAGAATCGGATTTACCTTGATTCCCATGGCTGACCACCTCTTGTTTTTGCTCGATCTTTGGCTTGGGGTTGGATTGCTTCTCATCCCTCTTCCATTGGTTGGTTTTCCAAGCCGATGTATTCGGGTTTTGGCTTGGACGTGTGCTACTGCCCCTCCTCATAAGTTGATTCTCAATTTTAATAGCCATGTGCACCATGTCCTCCAACTCCACATAATGTTGTAACTCAACGGCATTGTGGATATCTCGGTTCAAGCCCGCCAAAAACCTTGCCATTGTAGCCTCCCGATCCTCCTCTATATTAGCCCGAATCATCATAACCTCCATCTCCTTATAGTACTCCTCTACACTCCGGTTGCCCTGCTTAAGGTTTTGTAGCTTGTTGTACAACTCCCCGTAGTAGTAAGTTGGCACAAATCGCTTTCTCATCACCGTCTTCATCTCTTCCCATGACTCAATAGGTCGCTCTCTATTTCGTCTCCTGTTTATAACAAGCTGATCCCACCAAGTAATAGCATAATCAGAAAATTCAATTACAGCCAATTTTACCTTCTTCGCCTCGGAATAGTAGTGGCAGTCAAAGATGAACTCCATTTTCTTCTCCCATTCTAGGTACGCTTCTGGATTGGATTTGCCTTGAAATGATGGTATCTTCATTTTTATGCCTCTCAGACTATCATCTTCCCTGTTCCTAACTCCTCTATCCCGTCCAAATCTTCGGTGACTACCTGTTGAATCTTCTCCTTCGTCAAACTCTTCCCCATCATTCCTATAGTAGTCATCAACCTCTCCTCTAACCGGAACCCTTTCTCGCCTTCGCGCATGAGGAACATGTTGTGGCTGTTCCACACGTGCATTCTCTATCCGGTCTATCCTCTCATGAAGCTGTCCTATCTCTCCCCTCAACAATCGCCTCATCTCCCCCAACATTGCTTCCATAAGAAGTTTTGGGTCTGCTGCACCCGAGGTACCCTCATTAGTGTTCTTGCTGTTGTTTGACATTTTCCAAAGGACCTTACCACACTCCCTTACGTGTTTCACTCGTGAAATGGTTCACTCAATTTCACTCGTGTTTGCACTCAATACTTTCGGCTTTTGTCCACTCAAATGCTCTCGCCTCTATGCCTTTTTCCACTCTTTAATTCTCACTCAGTTCCTATAAAACTAGTCAAATCAATATCAAAAATTTCCTTGACAATTTACAAATAGATTACCAAAGAGACAAGACTATAACAGGAACAAAGAATTTAGGCATTCAGAATCACACCCAAAAGGAACAAAATTTCAGCAAAAAATTTTGGTCTATGCAGGGAATTCAATTTCGGATTCCTTAAACAATGAATAACAAGAATCTGAAATAAATTATTTTTTTTTTTTTTCGGATCCTCTTGTTTTTCTTCTTTTCCTTTTTTTTTTCTTTTCTTTTCTTTTCGTTTCTTTTCTTTCTTTCTTTTCTTTTCGGATCTTTTTTTTTTTTTTTTTCTTTTTAACCGACTTTGATAATGGAAATCAAAAACTTACGAATAACTAAAACAAACATAAACTAAGAGAACGGATAAGCAAAACCTGATTAGAACCTCGCTCTGATTATCAAATGATACGAACCACGCCAAGAGCTGACGCGACCCTAACCGAAGTTGGTTTCCAAGATCAAATTTCTAACCGGTTTTGAATGGAACCGCGACCCGATGCCCAACAAGAAGCACGAACCTTGGTATGTGCGGACGCCACAATCAGCTATGGAGGGACTGATTGATAAGTCTTGGTAAGTGAGGACGCCACAATCAGCTATGGATGGACTGATTGATAAGTCGATGAACGCCACGGAAATTTCCGATAAGTTTGAATAGTTCGTTTAGGAACTAAAGAGAATTAAACCTCAAAATTATGTGTTATTACTTGTGTCCATTGATTGAAATTCGTTACAATTATATAGGGGTTCCTATGCGAATTTTCAGCCCCTAATTCCCATGGAAATTTCGGGAAACTCAATTAACAAAAGTCAAATCTAGACTAAATAAGGAAAGTTCCCTTAATGGCTTAAAAGCCTTACAATAATAGAAATACCAGAAACGGAAAAAAGGAAACTAGACATTAAAAGGTCAAAACTGATTCTTCTCGCCATGTGTCGCCTCAAAATGGGAAAGTAACTGAAATGGAAATTACTCAATCCCTTCTATAGCTTGAATCACGCATTTATTGGTGTGGTTGTCGCATGCAATTCCCTCAATGGGCCTCCATGCAATAGCTTGAGCCCAAGTTGCTTGAATCAGCCCAATAAGTGTTTCTTTAAATTTCTTTGCACGAGCTCTCGTAACCGGCCCAATGGGAACTTGAATTGGATCTGAATATGTCTCCCACGTGCTCTTGCTTGTGCTAGTGATGTCCTCATCAAGGAGAGTGAACAAAAAGGAGAGAATGAGAAAAAGAGAGAGAAAGGGAGTGAAAACAATGAGTGTTGGAGTGCAGAGAGAGAGTTCGGCTAGAGAGGGAAAAAAGATAGAGGGGCCGAGAAAAAGGAGAAAAAAAGGAGAGAACATTGAGAGAGCCAGTACAAAAGAAGACTTGGCCAATGAGGTAAAATTAGAGAGAAAAACAAACTTTTATGCAAGAGAGAGTGATGTGAGAAGAGCTTTGTTTTCTAATCAGCCGATGATTTTACTCATGTACAAGGAGGCGTTATTAAACACTAACGATCTTGATTCCACCTTGCATAGTTCTGTTGTTTCTCTTTTGCAGGAGTATGAGGATATCTTTCCTGAGGAAACACCGCAAGGTTTACCTCCAATCCGCGGGATTGAACATCAAATCGACTTCATACCTGGAGCTACAATTCCAAACCGACCAGCCTATAGAAGCAATCCCGAGGAGACAAAGGAACTCCAACGGCAAGTAAGTGAGTTGATGGAGAAGGGACACGTGAGAGAAAGCATGAGCCCGTGCGCCGTACCAGTTTTACTTGTGCCTAAGAAAGATGGGACTTGGAGGATGTGCGTTGATTGTCGAGCCATCAACAACATCACGGTAAAATATCGACATCCCATTCCTCGCTTAGATGACATGTTAGATGAATTGCATGGTGCTTGTGTATTTTCTAAAATTGATCTGAAGAGTGGATATCATCAAATTCGCATGAAAGAGGGAGACGAGTGGAAGACAGCTTTCAAAACAAAACAAGGTATAGGTGCCGTGCTGATGCAAGAAGGACGACCAATTGCGTATTTCAGTGAAAAATTGAGTGGGTCAACACTAAATTACCCTACTTATGACAAGGAGTTGTACGCGTTGGTTCGAGCATTAAAGACTTGGCAACACTACCTATAGCCCAAGGAATTCGTGATTCACACTGATCACGAGTCATTGAAACATCTGAAGGGACAACAAAAGTTGAACAAGAGGCATGCCCGCTGGGTGGAATTCATCTAGACATTTCCTTATGTCATTCGATACAAGCAAGGTAAGGAGAATGTTGTTGCGGATGCGCTTTCTCGCAGGTACGCATTACTTTCTATCCTTGATGCTAAACTGCTTGGTTTTGAGCATATTAAGGATTTATACCCTTTAGACCAAGATTTTAGTGAGGATTATCGAGCTTGTGAGAAAAACGCAATGGGTAAATTTTATAGGCATGATGGATTTTTGTTTCTGGAGAATAAGCTTTGTGTGCCTAATTGTTCTTTGAGAGATTTGTTAGTAAGGGAATCCCATGGTGGCGGATTGATGGGGCATTTTGGAATTGCTAAAACTTTAGCTGTTTTGCAGGAACACTTCTTTTGGCCACACATGAAAAGGGATGTTGAAAGAATATGTAGTAAATGTGTCATGTGTAGGCAAGCTAAATCAAGAGCACAACCCCATGGTTTATACACACCTTTGCCAATTCCTAGTGAGCCTTGGACTGATATTTCAATGGACTTTGTGTTAGGTACCTAGGACCAAACGTGGGAAGGATAGTGTGTTTGTGGTTGTAGATCGGTTTTCTAAGATGGCACATTTTATTCCCTGTCATAAAACTGATGATGCATCGCATGTTGCTGAATTGTTCTTTAGGGAGATTGTGAGAATACATGGCATGCCTAGGAAAATTGTTTCAGATAGAGATGCTAAGTTCTTGAGCTACTTTTGGAAGACTTTGTGGAGTAAATTAGGTACTAAGCTGTTGTTTTCTACTACTTGCCACCCACAAACTGATGGTCAAACTGAGGTAGTAAATAGGACTTTGTCAACCTTATTAAGAGCAATAATCAGTAAGAACATTAAATCATGGGAAGACTGTTTACCGCATGTTGAGTTTGCATATAATCACTCTGTCCATTCTGCTACTAAGTATTCACCTTTTGAAATTGTTTATGGTCTTAATCCTTTATCACCACTGGATTTATCACCACTACCTGTTTCTGAGTGTGTTAATTTAGATGGCAAAAGGAAGGCTGACTTTGTTAAACAGATTCATGAGAAAGCAAGACTCAACATTGAGCGAAGAACGGAACAATATGCAAAGCAAGCCAATAAGGGGCGACACAAGCTGATTTTTGAACCTGGAGACTGGGTGTGGTTGCACTTTAGAAAGGAGCGTTTTCCAGAACAAAGAAAGTCAAAGTTGTTACCACGGGGAGATGGTCCATTTCAAGTCCTTGAAAGAATTAATGACAATGCTTACAAGTTGGATTTGCAAGTGAGTATAATGTAAGTGCTACCTTCAATGTTTCTGATTTGAGTCCTTTTGATGCAGAGTCTGATTTGAGGACAAATCCTTTTCAAGAGGAGGGGAATGATGGAGACTTAGGGACCTCAAATGCATGGAAGGTGGTTGACCCAATACAAATTCCTATTGGACCAGTCACAAGAGCCCGAGCTAAGAAATTCAAGGAAGCACTAAATGGGTTGATTCATGAAATCTAGAATCAAGAAAATTTGTGCAAACCCATTGGCCCAGGCCCACACCAACCACAACGGTGCGTCAATTTGATCCAAGTTCTAGAAGAATCCGGATGAGTCAAGCCTGATTGAAATCAGCTCAAATTTTGCAAGATCAAGTCAATGGAAGACTTTCGGAAACCTTCTCATTTTGGCACACGCGGCTAATCATTTATGCAAATTATTGACGAGGATTAATTGCACTTTCCGTTTATTGTTGGGCGTGTAAATGGCTGAAAATCAGCCATTAAAGACTTTCCTTTCTTCTGGTTTTTATTTTAGGCCTAGTAATTATGTTTGAATTTGTCAACTTTTCTTTTTTTTGGGCAACACTTTGTAATTTTGGCCTATAAATAGGCGTTCCCAAGGTTAATGGATGAATAAAGGTTTATTTTTCTGAGAGAGAAAATTCTTTCTTTCGTTCTTTGACGAACTACACGAACTCATCGGATCAATCCGGGCGTTCAAACCTGACTTATCAATCAAGCTTCCATCCTTGATTGTGGTGTCTTCGATATACCAAGGTTCTTGCTTCGATATAAGCAACGGGTCGCTGTGACTTCCATCCAAATCTGAGTAGAAACGGTCTTGGTTCCTTCTTATTGATAACGGGTTTCATCAGTATATTGGCGAGGTTCTTATCAAGTTAGGTACTAAGCTGTTGTTTTCTACTACTTGCCACCCACAAACTGATGGTCAAACTGAGGTAGTAAATAGGACTTTGTTAACCTTATTAAGAGCAATCATCAGTAAGAACATTAAAACATGGGAAGATTGTTTACCACACATGTTGAGTTTGCATATAATTGCTCTGTCCATTCTGTTACTAAGTATTCACCTTTTGAAATTGTTTATGGTTTTAATCCTTTATCACCACTACCTGTTTCTGAGCGTGCTAATTTAGATGACAAAAGGAAGGCTGACTTTGTTAAATAGATTCATGAGAAAGCAAGACTCAACATTGAGCGAAGAACGGAACAATATGCAAAGCAAGCCAACAAGGGGTGACACAAGCTGATTTTCAAACCCGGAGACTGGGTGTGGTTACACTTCAGAAAGGAGCATGTTCCAGAACAAAGAAAGTCAAAGTTGTTACCACAGGGAGACGGTCCATTTCAAGTCCTTGAACGAATTAATGACAACGCTTACAAGTTGGATTTGCCAGGTGAGTATAATGTAAGTGCTACCTTCAATGTTTCTGATTTGAGTCCTTTTGATGCAGAGTCTGATTTGAGGACAAATCCTTCTCAAGAGGAGGAGAATGATGGAGACGTGGGGAGCTCAAATGCAAGGAAGGTGGCTGACCTAATTCAAGTTCCTGTTGGACCAATCACAAGAGCCCGAGCTAAGAAATTCAAGGAAGCACTAAATAGGTTGATTCATTAAATTTGGAATCAAGTAAATTTGTGCAAGCCCATTGACCTAGGCCCACGTCATTCATAAAGGTGCATCAATTTGATCCAAGTTCTAGAAGAATCCGGATGAGTCAAGCTTGAAATCATCTCAAATTTTGTAAGATCAAGTCTATGGATGGATTTTGGAAACTTTCCCGTTATTAGCACACACGTGGCTGATCATTTGTGCAAGTTGTTGAAGAGCATTAAATTACACTTTCCCTTAATTGTTGGGCGTGTAAATGGCTGAATATCAGCCATTAAGACTTTCCTTTATTTTGGTTTTTATTTTATGCTTAAATTAGGATTAGTAGTTATGTTTGAATTTGTCAACTTTTCTTTTTGGGCGACACCTTGTAATTTTGGCCTATAAATAGGCGTTTCCAAGGTTAATAAAGGGATGAATGTTTATTTTTCTGAGATAAAAAATTCTTTCTTTGGTTCTTTGACGAACTACACGAGCTCATCGGATCAATCCGGGCATTCATACCCGACTTATCAATCAAGCTTTCCATCCTTGATTGTGGCGTCTACGATATACCAAGGTTCTTGCTTTGATGTAAGCAACGGATCGTGGTGACTTCCATCTAAATCTGAGTAGAAACGGTTTTGGTGCCTTTTTATTGGTAACTGGTTTGACAGTGTATTGGCAAGGTTCTTATCACAGTAATATAATGGTAAAGTATCATCTCATTCCTCACTTAGATGATATGTTAGATGAGTTGCACAGTGCTTGTGTATTCTCTAAAATTTATTTAAAAAGTGGATTTAATCAAATTAGAATGAAAGTGGGTGATAAATGGAAAACTGCCTTTAAAACAAAATATGGTTTATATGAGTGGTTAGTTATGCCGTTTTGTTTGACTAATGCACTGAGTACTTTTATGTGACTAATGAACCATGTCTTGCATGCTTTCATAGTGATACGAACCACGCCAAGAACTGGCACGACCCTAACCGAAGTTGGTTTCCAAGATCAACTTTCTAACCGGTTTTGGATGGAACCGCGACCCGATGTCCAACAAGAAGCACGAACCTTGGTATGTGAGGACGCCACAATCAGCTATGGAGAGACCGATTGATAAGTCTTGGTATGTGAGGACGCCACAATCAGCTATGGTGGACTGATTGATAAGTCTATGAACGCCACGGAAATTTCCGATAAGTTCGAATAGTTCGTTTAGGAACTAAAGAGAATTAAACCTCAAAATTATGTGTTATTACTTCTTTTGATTGAATGAAATTCGTTACAATATATAGGGGTTCCTATGCGAATTTTCAGCTCCTAATTCCCCATGGAATTTCGGCAAATCAATTACCAAATCACCTAATCTAAAGCAAATAAGGTAAGTGTCCATAATGGCTTAGAAACTTTACAATAATAGAAATAAACAAACGAAAATAAAGGAAACTAGACATTAAAAGGTAAATAAGCTGATTCTTCTCGCCATGTGTCGCCTCAAAACGGGAAGGTAACTAAAATGGAAATTACTCAATCCCTTCTAGAGCTTGAATCACGCATTTGTTGGTCTGATTTTCGCATGCAATTCCCTCAATGGGCCTCCATGCAATGGCTTGAGCCCAAGTTGCTTGAATCAGCCCAATAAGCGTTTCTCTAAACTTCTTCGCACGAGCTCTCGTAACCGGACCAATGGGAACTTGAATTGGATCTGAATAAGTCTCCCACGTGCTCTTGCTTGTGCTAACGATGTCCTCATCATTCCCCTCCTCTTGAGAAGGATTTGTCCTCAAATTGTCGCCTGCATCAAAAGGACTTAGATCAGAAACATTAAAGGAGGCACTTACACCATACTCACCTGGCAAGTCTAGCTTGTACGCATTATCGTTGATTCTTTCGAGAATTTGAAAAGGACCATCCCCTCTAGGCAATAGCTTGGATTTCCTTTGTTCCGAAAACCGTTCCTTGCGTAAGTGCAACCACACCCAATCACCGGGCTCAAAGACGAGCTTGTGACGTCCTTTGTTGGCTTGTTCAGCATATTGTTTAGTCCTTCGCTCGATGTTGAGTCTTGCCTTCTCGTGTATCTGCTTAACAAGATCAGCTTTTCTTTTTCCATCTAAATTCACATGCTCAGACAAAGGTAATGGCATTAAATCCAAAGGAGTTAAAGGATTAAAACCATAAACAATTTCAAACGGTGAAAATTGAGTAGCAGAATGAACAGATCGATTATAAGCAAACTCAACATGTGGTAAACACTCCTCCCATGTTTTGATGTTCTTTTTAATGACAGCCCTCAACAAAGTAGACAAGGTTCTATTCACAACTTCTGTTTGACCATCGGTTTGTGGGTGACAGGTAGTTGAAAACAATAGCTTAGTCCCTAACTTAGCCCACAAAATCTTCCAAAAGTAGCTTAAGAACTTGGTGTCCCTATCAGAAACAATTGTCCTAGGCATACCATGAAGTCTCACAATTTCCCTAAAGAACAAATCAGCAACATTGGAAGCATCATCTGTCTTGTGGCATGGAATAAATGAGCCATCTTTGAAAACCTATCCACGACCACAAATATTGAGTCTCTTCCCCGTTTAGACCTAGGCAAACCTAACACAAAATCCATCGAAATATCAATCCAGGGTTCACTAGGTATTGGTAAAGGGGTGTATAAACCATGGGGCTGCACTCTTGATTTAGCCTGCCTACAAGTTACACATCTACCACAAAACCTCTCAACATCTCGTTTCATATGTGGCCAATAGAAGTGTTCCTGCAACATAGCTAAAGTTTTCACTACTCCAAAATGTCCCATCAATCCTCCCCCATGGGATTCCCTCACTAGCAAATCTCTTAATGAACAATTAGGCACACATAATTTATTCTCCCGAAACAAGTATCCCTCATGCCTAAAGTACTTACCACTAGCAATTCTCTCACAAGCTTGATACTCAGTACTAAAGTCATGGTCATCAGCATATAACTCTTTAATGTGTTCAAAACCCAGTAGTTTAGCATTAAGAGTTGAGATTAAGACATACCTGCGAGAAAGTGCATCGGCAACGACGTTTTCCTTACCTTGCTTGTAGCGAATGACATACGGAAACGTCTCTATGAATTCCACCCAACGAGCATGCCTTTTGTTCAGCTTGTGCTGGCCCTTCAAGTGTTTCAGGGACTCATGATCAGTGTGAATCACGAACTCCTTAGGCCATAGGTAGTGCTGCCATGTCTCTAATGCCCGAACCAATGCATACATCTCTTTATCATAAGTTGGGTAATTAAGAGTTGCCCCATTCAGCTTCTCATTGAAATATGCTATTGGTCTCCCTTCCTCCATTAAAATAGCACCAATTCCAACACCTGAAGCATCACATTCAATCTCAAAAGTTTTGGAAAAATTAGGTAAAGAGAACAATGGAGCATTTGTCAGCTTCTCCTTGAGTAGCTGAAATGCCTTTTCTTGCTCTTCTCCCCATCTAAACCCAACATTCTTCTTGATGACTTCAGTCAGTGGTGTGGCTATAGTACTGAAATCTTTCACAAACCGCCAGTAGAAACTAGCAAGTCCATGAAAACTCCGTACATTTCCCACACTAGTTGGACTCGGCCACTCATGGATGGCTCGCACCTTTTCTTCATCAACCTGTATACCTTGAGCACTAACAACAAAACCAAGAAACACAAGCTTATCTGTGCAAAAGGTACATTTCTTGAGGTTAGCATACAACTTTTCCTTCCGCAAAACATCTAAAACAAGTTTCAAATGTTCAATATGTTCATCCAAATTGCTGCTATAGATAAGGATATCATCAAAATAAACAACGACAAATTTCCAATAAAAGCTCGCAAAACATGGTTCATTAAACGCATAAATGTGCTAGGCGCATTGGTTAAACCGAAAGGCATTACCAACCACTCATACAAGCCTTGTTTTGTTTTGAAAGCCGTTTTCCACCCATCTCCCTCTTTCATGCGAATTTGATGATATCCACTCTTTAGATCAATTTTAGAAAACACACAAGCACCATGCAATTCATCTAACATGTCATCCAAGCGAGGAATGGGATATCGATACTTTACCGTGATGTTGTTCATGGCTCGACAATCAACGCACATCCTCCAAGTCCCATCTTTCTTAGGCACAAGTAAAACTGGTACGGCGCATGGGCTCATGCTTTCTCTCACGTGTCCCTTCTTCATCAACTCATTTACCTGCCGTTGGAGTTCCTTTGTCTCCTCGGGATTACTCCTATAGGCTGGTCGGTTTGGGATTGTAGCTCCAGGTATGAAGTCGATTTGATGTTCAATCCCGCGGATTGGAGGTAAACCTTGCGGTGTTTCCTCGGGAAAGATATCCTCATAATCCTGCAAAAGAGAAACAACAGAACTATGCAAGGTGGAATCAAGATCGTTAGTGTTTAATAACGCCTCCTTGTACATGAGTAAAATCATCGGCTGATTAGAAAACAAAGCTCTTCTCACATCACTCTTTCTTGCATAAAAGTTTGTTTTTCTCTCTACTTTTCTCTCATTGGCTGATTGTGAATTCTTTTTAGCCCTCTCAATTTTCTCTCCCTTGCTCTCTTTGCTCTCCTTTTTCTCGGCCATCTCTTCTTTTTTTCTCTCACTGGCCGAACTCTCTCTCTGCACTCCCACTCTTGATTTTTCTTTGCTCTTCATTTTTTTATCACTTTCTCTCTGTAAGCTCACTTGGTCTTCATAGACCTGTTTTTGTGTTAATGGAACCAGAGTGATCGTCTTTTGATTGTGAACGAATGAGTACTTGTTGGTGAAACCATCATGCTTAACTCGCCGATCAAATTGCCATGGTCTGCCTAATAACAAGTGCCCAGCTTGCATCGGAACCACATCGCACAAAACTTCATCTTCATATCTTCCAATGCGAAAAGGAACTAACACCTGTTTATGCACCTTTACCTCACCAGTATCATTTAACCATTGCAATTTATATGGTCGAGGATGCTTAATTGTTGGCAGACCTAACTTCTCTACCATGGTTGTGCTAGCAACATTTGTACAACTCCCACCATCAATAATCACACTACATACCTTGTTTTGAACGTGGCACCTAGTGTGGAAGATGTTTTCCCGTTGCACCTCTTCATCTTCTTCTTTGGCTTGCACACTTAAAGCTCTCCTTGTGACCAACAATTCTCCTTGGACAGCGCACTCCTCATCGTCGGCATCCTCTAATGAAGGCATAGAATCATTGTCCGAATCCTCCTCGGTTTCAATGTCTCCATTGTCCCACACCACCATAACTCGTTTGTTCGAACATTGGCTTGCTATATGACCCCTGCCTTGACATTTAAAACATTTAATATCACGAGTCCGAGTAGTGGAAGAATCGGATTTACCTTGATTCCCATGGCTGGCCACCTCTTGTTTTTGCTCGATCTTTGGCTTGGGGTTGGATTGCTTCTCATCCCTCTTCCATTGGTTGATTTTCCAAGCCGATGTACTCGGGTTTTGGCTAGGACGTGTGCTACTGCCCCTCCTCATAAGTTGATTCTCAATTTTAATAGCCATGTGCACCATGTCCTCCAACTCCACATAATGTTGTAACTCAACGGCATTGTGGATATCTCGGTTCAAGCCCGCCAAAAACCTCGCCATTGTAGCCTCCCGATCCTCCTCTATATTAGCCCGAATCATCATAACCTCCATCTCCTTATAGTACTCCTCTACACTCCGGTTGCCCTGCTTAAGGTTTTGTAGTTTGTTGTACAACTCCCGGTAGTAGTAAGTTGGTACAAATCGCTTCCTCATCACGGTCTTCATCTCTTCCCATGACTCAATAGGCCGCTCTCTATTGCGTCTCCTGTTTATAACAAGCTGATCCCACCAAGTAATAGCATAATCAGAAAATTCAATTACAGCCAATTGTACCTTCTTTGCCTCAGAATAGTAGTGGCAGTCAAAGATGAACTCCATTTTCTTCTCCCATTCTAGGTACGCTTCTGGATTGGATTTGCCTTGAAATGATGGTATCTTCATTTTTATGCCTCTCAGACTATCATCTTCCCTGTTCCTAACGCCTCTATCCCGTCCAAATCTTCGGTGACTACCCGCTGAATCTTCTCCTTCGTCAAACTCTTCCCCATCATTCCAATAGTAGTCATCAACCTCTCCTCTAACTGGAACCCTTTCTCGCCTTCGTGCATGAGGAACATGTTGTGGCTGTTCCACACGTGCATTCTCTATCCGGTCTATCCTCTCATGAAGCTGTCCTATCTCTCCCCTCAACAATCGCCTCATCTCCCCCATCATCGCTTCCATAAGAAGTTTTGGGTCTGCTGCACCCGAGGTACCCTCAATAGTGTTCTTGCTGTTGTTTGACATTTTCCAAAGGACCTTACCACACTCCCTTACGTGTTTCACTCGTGAATTGGTTCACTCAATTTCACTCGTGTTTACACTCAATACTTTTGGCTTTTGTCCACTCTAATGCTCTCGCCTCTATGCCTTTTTCCACTCGTTAATTCTCACTCAGTTCCTATAAAACTAGTCAAATCAATATCGAAATTTCCTTGACAATTCACAAATAGATTACCAAAGAGACAAGACTATAACAGGAACAAAGAATTTAGGCTTTTCAGAATCACACCCTAAAAGGAACAAAATTTCAGCAAAAATTTTTTTGGTCTATGCAGGGAATTCAATTTTGGATTCCTTAAACGATAAATAACAAGAATCTGAAATAAAAATTTAAGGAAGGTTTCCAGACTTTTTTTTTTTTTTTTTCGGATCCTCTTGTTTTTCTTCTTTTCCTTTTTTTTTTTTTCTTTTCGTTTCTTTTCTTTCTTTCTTTTCTTTTCGGATCTTTTTTTTTTTTTAACCGACTTTGATAATGGAAATCAAAAACTTACGAATAACTAAAACAAACATAAACTAAGAGAACGGATAAGCAAAACCTGATTAGAACCTCGCTCTGATGCCAAATGATACAAACCACGCCAAGAACTGGCGCGACCCTAACCGAAGTTGGTTTCCAAGATCAACTTTCTAACCGGTTTTGGATGGAACCGCGACCCGATGCCCAACAAGAAGCACGAACCTTGGTATGTGAGGACGCCACAATCAGCTATGGAGAGACCGATTGATAAGTCTTGGTATGTGAGGACGCCACAATCAGCTATGGATGGACTGATTGATAAGTCTATGAACGCCACGGAAATTTCCGATAAGTTTGAATAGTTCGTTTAGGAACTAAAGAGAATTAAACCTCAAAATTATGTGTTATTACTTCTTTTGATTGAATGAAATTCGTTACAATATATAGGGGTTCCTATGCGAATTTTCAGCTCCTAATTCCCCATGGAATTTCGGCAAATCAATTACCAAATCACCTAATCTAAAGCAAATAAGGTAAGTGTCCTTAATGGCTTAGAAACTTTACAATAATAGAAATAAACAAACGAAAATAAAGGAAACTAGACGTTAAAAGGTAAATAAGCTGATTCTTCTCGCCATGTGTCGCCTCAAAACGGGAAGGTAACTAAAATGGAAATTACTCAATCCCTTCTAGAGCTTGAATCACGCATTTGTTAGTCTGATTTTCGCATGCAATTCCCTCAATGGGCCTCCATGCAATGGCTTGAGCCCAAGTTGCTTGAATCAACCCAATAAGCGTTTCTCTAAACTTCTTCGCACGAGCTCTCGTAACCGGACCAATGGGAACTTGAATTGGATCTGAATAAGTCTCCCACGTGCTCTTGCTTGTGCTAACGATGTCCTCATCACATAGGTAAATTTCTGGCAGTTTATTTTGATGATATTCTCATTTATAACAAAAACATGGATGATCATATTGTGCTTTTAAATTCAATTTCAGATGTACTTAGAAAAGAGAAGTTATATGCTAACTTGAAGAAGAGCACTTTTGCATAGAAAAGCTTGTGTTTTTTGGTTTTGTTGTGAGTGCAAAAGGAATATAGGTTGATGAAGAGAAGATCCATGCAATTCAAGAATGGCTGAGTTCCACATGTGTAAGTAATGTTCATAGTTTTCATGGACTTGTTAGTTTTTATAGAAGGTTTGTGAAAGATTTTAGTAGCATTGCTTCACCAATTACTAAGGTCATCAAGAAGAATGTTGGATTCAAATGGGGAGAAGAACAAGAGAAGTTGTTCCAATTAATCACGGAAAAGTTAACTCATGCTCCTTTACTTGCTTTGCCTGATTCTACTAAAACTTTTGAGCTTGAGTATGATGCTTTAGGAATAGGTATTGGTGCTGTTCTAATGCAAGAAGGATGTCCCATTGCATATTTTAGTGAAAAGCTAAGTGGGGTAGCCTTAAACTACCCAACATATGACAAGGAGATGTATGCATTGTTTGTGGCATTGGAAAAATGGCAACACTACCTTTGGCCAAACGAATTTGTGATTCACACCGATCATGAGTTGCTTAAGCATTTGAGAGGCCAACACAAGTTGAATAGGAGAAACACACGATGGGTAGAGTGATATGAACCCCGCCGACTAATGCAACGAGACCCGACACCAAATCTAGAATTGAACCCCTAATCCCTTAAAACACACATTTATTGAGCCTTGACCTGTAATCTAGTAAGACATGAACCAAGAACCATGGATAGAAAGACACCACACCTTGAATTGCAAGAACACTTAAAACTCTAAATAATAAGTCAGTTTGTTGAACGCCACAAGTTTTATCTTGATAAGTTCAAAGAGTCTTCTCAAGAAAATAAGAACAACACAAGAAAACCTCACCAAATTCATGAATGATAATCTGATCTTCTTTTTTTAATATAACAAACTGTTTACAAATATATGGGAAACGATTTTTAGCCCAAAACCTCCCAAAGCAAATGCTGACTTGGAAAAACCTTAATTGGTATTTTTCCCATGCGAAATTAAGCCCTTAAATATGAACTTTGCTAGCTGTAATCCAACAAAAATAACAGAAAAGGAAAGTAGCTAATTTTATCCCTTAAAATACACCTAACCTATTCTAGAAGAGGGAAAGTATCCGGGTTTGTTTCATGCCTAACAAAATCGAATTTGACAACTAAGAAAGTACAAAAATTACATTAGAAAAAAATAAATTAATGATTAGGCTCAAACTTAATGACATGACACCTACGTGTCGACCAAAATTGGAAAGTCTCCTGAAATTACAAATCTGACAAATTGGCCCCACAATTTACTAGAATCGTGGACCATCATCAATGTGAATTTTCTAGAACCTTAATCATAGTGACTAGGCTCTCTTGAGACTAATTTGGACCTATGCCGAGACTCCATGTATGTGACACATCGCAAACTTGTTGAATGAGGCCGTTCAATGCTTTCTTGAAACGCTTGGCCTTAAATCTTGTGATTGGACCTCTTGAATGGCTTAATGGATCACGAACATGACTCCTAACTTGTGTAGCTCCATTGTTTGCATCATTCTCCCCCTCTTGAAAAGGATTTGTCCTCAAATTGTCATATGCATTAAAAGGAATTAAGTCAGAAACATTAAAACTAGCACGAACACCATACTCACCTAGTAAATCAAGTTTGTAGCCATTGTCATTAATGCGTTTCACCACTTGAAACAGTCCATAACCCCTCAGAAGTAGTTTAGAACGCCTTTGTTTAGGTAGACATTCCTTTCTCATATGCAGCCACGCCTAATCTCCAGGTTCAAATAGTCCTTATTGGCTTGTCTGGCATATTGCTCGATATGTCTCTCTATGTTCTGTCTTGCCTTCTCGTAAATTTGCCTAACAAAATCAGCTTTCTTCTTGCCATCTAAGTTAACTCATTTGTTCAAAGGTAAAGGAGTTAAATCCAAAAGAGTCAATGGATTAAAACCATAAACAACTTCAAACGATGAAAACTTAGTTGCAGAATGAACACATCTATTATAAGCAAATTCAAAGCAGCAAACAATCTTCCCAAGTTTTCAAATTCTTTTGAATGATAGCATGTAGTAGAGTAGATAAAGTCCTGTTCACTACTTCAGTTTGAGTGTTAGTCTGCGGCTGACAAGTAATAGAAAATAATAGCTTAGTCCCCAACTTTACCCACAACTTCTTCCAAAAGTAACTCAAGAACTTTGCATCTCTATCAGAAACAATACTCCAAGGCATGCCATGCAACCTAACAATCTCCTTGAAAAACAAATAGGCTATATGTGATGCATCATTGATTTTATGACATGCAATGAAGTGTGCCATCTTAGAAAACCTATCAACTACCACAAATACAGAATCTCTCCCCCTCTTAGTCCTAGGTAACTCCAACACAAAATCCATAGAGATGTCAACCGAAGGCTCTTTAGGAATAGGAAGTGGCGTATATAACCCATGTGGTTGCAGCCTAGACTTCGCTTGTCTACATGTAATGCATCTCCCACAAATCCTCTCAACATCACGCTTCATATGTGGCCAAAAGAAATGCACATACAAAACACCTAAAGTCTTAGCTACTCCAAAGTGACCCATTAAACCACCGCCATGTGCTTCTTTAACTAACAACTCATGCAAAGAAGAATGAGGAATGCAAAGCTTATTTTCTCGAAACAAGAAACCCTCATGTAAGTAGTATTTCCCACATGCCCCCTTTGTGCAATTTTTAAACACAACACCAAAATCAGAATCCAATGCATACAATTCTTTAATGTACTTAAATCCAAGCAACTTAGCATCAAGGGTTGAAAGTAAAGCGTACCTACGAGATAGTGCATCGGCAACTACGTTTTCCTTACCTTGCTTGTATTTGATCACATATGGGAATGTCTCAATGATACCCACTTGGCATGGTGTTTATTCAGTTTGTGTAGCCCCTTCAAATGCTTCAAGGATTCATGATCCACGTGAATCACAAACTCCTTTGGCCAAAGTGCTACAAGTCTCTAAAATTTGAACCAATGCATACATCTCCTTATCATAAGTGGGATAATGTAGAGATGCCCAACTTAACTTTTCACTAAAGTATGCAACCGGTCTTCCTTCTTGCTTCAAAACGCCTCCAATACCTGTACCTGAAGCATCACACTAAATTTTAAATGTTTTAGTGAAGTTAGGTAAAACAAGTAGAGGAGCATTTGTTAGCTTCTCCTTGATCAGTTTGAACGCCTTTTCTTGTTCCTCTCGCCACTTAAATGGAACATTCTTCTTGATGACTTTAGTTAAAGGTGCGGCAAGGCTGCTAAAGTCTCGAACAAAACGCTGGTGGAAACTAGCCAAGCCATGAAAACTTCTTACCTACCCTATGGTTGGTTGTAGGATCTGGCCAATCTTGGATTGCCTTCACCTTTTCCTTATCAACTTGTATACCTTGTGCACTCACAACAAAACCAAGAAATACAAGCTTATCTGTGCAAAAAGTACATTTCTTGAAGTTAGCAAACAACTTTTCTTTCCTTAAAACATCTAAAACAAGTTTTAAATGTTCAACATGGTCATCCAAGTTTTTGCTGTAAATCACGATATCATCAAAGTAGACAACTACAAATTGACTAATGTAAGCATGCAAAACATGGTTCACAAGTCTCATGAAAGTGCTAGGCGCATTAGTTAATCCGACAGGCATAACTAACCATTCATACAAACCATATTTTGTTTTAAATGCAGTTTTCCACTCATCACCTTCCTTCATCCGAATTTGGTGATATCCACTCTTAAGATCAATCTTCGTAAAAACACAAGAACCATGCAATTCATCCAACATATCATCTAATGTTGTTGATGATGATACTTTACCATAATGTTGTTGATGGCACGGCAATCTACGCACATCCTCCAAGTCCCATCCTTCTTAGGCACTAGCAACACTGGAACTGCACAAGGACTGATACTTTTAAGCACATGTCCCTTCTCCAATAACTCACCTACTTGCCTTTGAAGTTCCCTTGTCTTCTCAGGATTACTCCTATAGGCAGGCCAGTTTGGAATTAGTGTGCTAGGTATGAAGTCAATTTTGATGCTCAATTCCCCGAATTAGAGGTAAGTCAAGAGGCAACTCTTCAGGAAATATGTCCTTGAACTCCTGCAAAAGGGAAACAACATTGCTCAGCAAAGAACCAGCAAGATCATTAGTGTTTAAAAGGGCCTCCTTGTACATGAGTACTATAAGGGGCTGATGAGAAATTAAATCTCTCTTGATCTCGCTTTTCTTTGCAATGAAATTGTATTTTTCCTCTCTCGCACACATTAAGGTCAAACTCTCTCCTCTCTCTTTCTCTCTTATTTTTCACACTCTCTTTTTCTCTCCTCTCTTTTTCTTTTTCTCTCATGTTTGGTCTCCCTCTCTTTCTCTTTTTCTTTTTTCACTCGCTCTCTACCATTTTAATTGTTCTTCAAGAACTTGTTTTGGAGTTAATGGTACAAGTGACATTGGCTGTTTATTCATGGTAAAAGAGTGCCTATTAGTGAAACCATCATGTGTGGTTCGCCGATCGAATTGCCATGGTCTTCCCAACAAGATGTGACATGCATGCATGATACGAACCCCGCCAAGAACTGACGCGACCCTAACCAAAATTGGTTTCCAAGATCAAATTCCTAACCGGTTTTGAATGGAACCGCGACCCGATGCCCAACAAGAAGCACGAACCTTGGTATGTGAGGACGCCACAATCAGCTATGGATGGACTGATTGATAAGTCTTGGTATGTGAGTACGCCACAATCAGCTATGGATGGACTGATTGATAAGTCCATGAACGCCACAGAAATTTTCGATAAGTTTGAATAGTTCGTTTAGGAACCAAAGAGAATTAAACCTCAAATTGTGTGTTAATACTAATTACTCATTGAATGAAATTCGTTACAATATATAGGAGTTCCCCTATACGAATTTTCAGCTCCTAATTGCCCATGGAATTTCAGGCAAATCAATTACCAAATGTCAAATCTAAAGCAAATAAGGAAAGTTTCCTTAATGGCTTAAAAGCCTTACAATAATAGAAATAAAACAAACACAAAAAGGAAACTAGACATTAAAAGGTCAGAAGCTGATTCTTCTCGCCATGTGTCGCCTCAAAACGGGAAAGTAACTGAAATAGAAATTACTCGATCCCTTCTAGAGCTTGAATCACGCATTTGTTGGTCTGGATGTCACATGCAATTCCCTCAATGGGCCTCCATGCAATAGCTTGAGCCCAAGTTGCTTGAATCAGCCCAATAAGCGTTTCTTTGAACTTCTTCGCACGAGCTCTCGTAACCAGACCAATGGGAACTTGAATTGGATCTGAATATTATCCCACGTGCTCTTGCTTGTGCTAATGATGTCCTCATCAATGCATGGGGACAACATCACAAAGCACTTTGTCCTCATAGTTTCCAATAGAAAATGCCACCATCACGTGTTTAGTTACCTTGATCTCACTGCAATCATTCAACCATTGAAGCTTGTACGGCCTTGGATGCTTCAAGGTAGGTAACGCCAATTTCTCCACTAACTCGGTGCTGGCCACATTTGTGCAACTTCCTTCATCTATTATCACACTACAAACCTTGTTGTTCACAAAATACCATGTGTGAAACAAGTTCTCTTGCTGATTATTCTCTTCTTCTTTAGCCTGTGCATTGCAAGCTCGTCTTGTCACTAATGACTCTCCAACTACAACACACTCCCCAACATAGGGATCTTCAAGAGGTGGCATGTCATCTACTTCTTCTTCTTCTTCATCCCCCGAAACAATCTCTCCTTGAGCTGTAATCACCATTACTCTCTTGTTTGGACATTCGCGAGATATGTGACCCCTACTTTGACATTTAAAGCACTTAATGTCATGACTTTTTTAGGTAGAAAATTTGGTGTTACCTTGTTTAGGTGCAGCCACTTGTTTGGCATCCTTAGAGGGCTCGGCCTTTGGCTTGTTTGATGGAAATTCATCCCGTTTAGGGGCTGGTTTCCATGTGTTTGAGGTAGCCATGCTAGATCCCCTCCTAGCCATGTTTCTTCTCCTAGCCATGTTTCTTTGCTTCAACTGTTGCTCCACTTTGATGGCTTGGTGCACCATATTTGTTAGCTCCACATAATGTTGCATTTCTACAACATATGCAATCTCACAGTTTAAACCATGCAAGAACCTAGCCATAGTGGCCTCGCATCCTCCATTACATATGCTTGGATCATAGCAACCTCCATCTCTTTATGATATTCATCAACACTCCTATTACCTTGTGTGAGGTGTTGGAGCTTGTTGTACAACTCCCTATGGTAGTAACACGAAATGAATCGTTTGCACATGATTGCTTTCATTTCCTCCCACATCTCAATAGAACGATCTCTGTTTCTCCTTCTATCCTTCAACAACTAATCCCACCAAACAATAGCATCATTAATAAATTCAATTGCAGTGAGTTTTACCTTTTTCAACTCGGAGTAGTTGTGGCAATCGAAGTCCATCTCCATCCTCTTCTCCCACTCTAGATACCTCAAGATCGTTTTCCCTTGAAAGGATGGAATCTTCACCTTGATGCTTCCTAAGTTAACATCTTGCCTCTGCCTACTTAGCCTATCTTCTCTGCTCCTTAAACCATGCCAAAACCTGCCCTGGTTATTAAGTGGATCATCAAACTCCTCCCGTTCATCATCATCCTCTACATCACCCCATTGTTCACTATGGGATTATTTTGGCGCTGCACCCTAGGTGTTCCCTCTTCCAACCTATCCATTCTCTCATGTAAAGGTTCCAATTCAACTCTCATCATCCGTCCTAATTCCCCCATCAAAGCTTGTAAATGTAGGTTCGGAATGGTTCATTGTTGGGCCTCTTCGGTTGAATTATTTTCTTGATTATGAGATATGTTTAGAGTTTGCAGTAAAAGGTTAGGAACCTCACAAGCACTCCCTCATGTGTTTCACTCAAGAATGATTCGCTCACACTCGTGTTTCACTCAAATTGGCTTTTAACTAAATGTTCTTACCACTCTTGCCTTTTTTGACTCGTTGTGTCTTCTTAAATTCTTAATTAGACTCAAGAAACACACAAGATCCAAGCAGCAATTCAAACAAACCAAACTCTACCAAAACAATTCACAAGATTTCACACGCAATACATACAATGGCAAATGAAGAAATAATTCAACCGTGTAAAATGAGCAGCCAAATTTTGATTTTTTTTGGCTATGGAGTAAAGTGTGTTTTGAGCTTATGGAACCCTATAGTGATGAAAACAAACAAAAAAAAAAATTAAGATGGGTCGCCAAACTTTTTTTTTTCTTTCGGATCCTCTTGTTTTCTTCTTTCTCTTGTTTTCTTTTCTTTTTCTTTCTTTTCTTTTTAGATCCCCCTTTTTTGGTAAAATTGGAATCAATGGACAAACGACCTGGCGCACACAAATAAATGAAAAAAACAAATGGAAACAAATGAATTCAAATCAAACGGAAACTAATTGACACAAGTATTCAAAGCAAATAGAATTGGCAAAATTTGAACAAGACAAGGAAGGGAAGAATTCAGACCCTAAACCAAAATAATTTTTTAGGACTCTAAATTTGACTAAACAAGAACAAGAACAGAAGATAAAGGATAGTCAAACTTGCCTTGGAACCTAAGCTCTGATGCCAACTGATATGAACCCCGATGACTAACGCGAAGAGACATGACACCAAATCTAAAATCGAACCCCTAATCGCTTAAGACACAAGTTTGTTGAGCCTTGACCCATACTCTGGTATGACACGAACCAAGAACCATGGATAGGAAGATGCCACACTTAGAATTGCAAGAACACTTGGAACTCTAAATGATAAGTCAGTTTGTTGAACGCCACAAGTTTAATCTTGATAAGTTCAAAGAGTCTTCTCAAGAAAATAAGAACAACACAAGAAAACCTCACCAAATTCGTGAATGATAATCTGATCTTCTTTTTTTAAAATAACAAAGTGTTTACAAATATATGGGAAACGATTTTTAGCCCAAAACCTCCCAAAGCAAATGCTGACTTGGAAATCCCTTAATTGGTATTTTTCCCATGCGAAATTAAGCCCTTAAATATGAACTTTGCTAGCTGTAATCCAACAAAAATAACAGAAAAGGAAAGTAGCTAATTTTATCCCTTAAAATACACCTAACCTATTCTAGAAGAGGGAAAGTATCCGGGTTTGTTTCATGCCTAACAAAATCGAATTTGACAACTAAGAAAGCACAAAAATTACATTAGAAAAAAATAAATTAATGATGAGTCTCAAACTTAATGACATGACACCTACGTGTCGACCAAAATTGGAAAGTCTCCCGAAATTACAAATCTGACAAATTGGCCCCACAATTTACTAGAATCGTGGACCATCATCAAAGTGAATTTTCTAGAACCTTAATCATAGTGACTAGGCTCTCTTGAGACTAATTTGGACCTATGCCGAAACTCCATGTATGTGACACGTCGCAAACTTGTTGAATGAGCCTGTTCAATGCTTCCTTGAATCGCTTGGCCTTAAATCTTGTGATTGGACCACTTGAACGGCTTAATGGATCACGAACATGACTCCTAACTTGTGCAGCTCCATTGCTTGCATCATAGAGTTCATTGAGATATTTCCATATGTCATCCAGTATAAGCAAGTTAAGGAAAACATTGTTGTTGATGCATTTTCTCGAAGGTACACATTAGTTTCTACCCTTGATGCAAAATTACTTGGTCTGAAGCACATTAAACAATTGTATCCTTTAGACCAAGATTTTTGTGAGGATTTTCAAGCTTGTGAACAAAACACAATGGGGAAGTTCTTTAGGCATGAGGGATTTCTATTTCGGGAGAATAAGTTGTGTGTGCCTACTTGCTCTTTGCGTGACTTGTTCATAAGGGCAATCCTATAGGGGAGGGATTGATAAGAACCTAGCCAATATACTGACAAAACCCGTTATCAATAAGAAGGCACCAAGATCGTTTCTACTCAGATTTGGATGGAAGTCACCGCGACCCGTTGCTTATATCAAAGCAAGAACCTTGGTATATAGTAGACGCCACAATCAAGGATGGAAAGCTTGATTGATAAGTCGGGGTTGAACGCTCGGATTGATCAGAAGAGTTTGTGTAGTTCGTCAAAGAACCAAAGAAAGAATTATTTCTCTCAGAAAATAAACATTCATCATTTTCATTAACCTTTGAAACGCCTATTTATAGGCCAAAATTACAAAGTGTTACCCAAAAAGAAAAGTTGACAAATTCAATCATAATTACTAAGCCTAAAATAAAAACCAAAAGAAAGGAAAGTTTTAATGGCTGATTTTCGGCCATTTACACGCCCAACAATTAAAGGAAAGTGCAATTAATCCGCATGTGTGCCAAAATGGGAAAGTTTCCAAAATTCTTCCATTGACTTGATCTTGCAAAATTTGAGCCGATTTCAAGCTTGACTCATCCGGAATCTTCTAGAACTTGGATCAAATTGACGCACCATTGTGGTTGACGTGGGCCTGGGTCAATGGGCTTGCACAAATTTTCTTGATTCCAGATTTCGTGAATCAACCCATTTAGTGCTTCCTTGAATTTCTTAGCTCGGGCTCTTGTGACTGGTCCAGCAGGAACTTGTATTAGGTCAACCACCTTCCATGCATTTGAGCTCCCTAAGTCTCCATCATTCCCCTCCTCTTGAAAAGGATTTGTCCTCAAATCAGACTCTGCATCAAAAGGACTCAAATCAGAAACATTGAAGGTAGCACTTACATTATACTCACCTTGCAAATACAACTTGTATGCATTGTCATTAATTCTTTCAAGGACATGAAATGGACCATCTCCACATGGTAACAACTTTGACTTTCTTTGTTATGGGAAACGCTCCTTTCTAAAGTGCAACCACACCCAGTCTCCAGGTTCAAAAATCAGCTTGTGTCGCCCCTTGTTGGCTTGCTTTGCATATTGTTCCGTTCTTCGCGCAATATTGAGTCTTGCTTTCTCATGAATCTGTTTAACAAAGTCAGCCTTCCTTTTGCCATCTAAATTAACACTCTCAGAAACAGGTAGTGGTGATAAATCCAATGGTGATAAAGGATTAAAACCATAAACAATTTCGAAAGGTGAATACTTAGTAGCAGAATGGACAGAGCAGTTATATGCAAACTCAACATGCGGTAAACAGTCTTCCCATGATGTAATGTTCTTATCATATGGTATCAGAGCCAAACCTCTGCTGGTCGGTGGGCGCATGTACAAAGGTTCCCTGCCGCTCGTGTGGGTTAACGACAGAGTTGGCACGAGAACGTCGCTCGTGTGGGTTAACGACGGAGTTGGCACGAGGATGTGCAGTCTAAAGGGGTCGGGAATGATGTGTCCCACATCGGTTAGAGAGGGTGGTCTTGGGTGTTATATATATGGGTTCACAATCCTCCCCTCACGAGCTAGCTTTTGGGGTGGGTTCATATCATATGGTATCAGAGCTAGCTAACTCCACCCAAAAGCTAGCTCGTGAGGGGAGGATTGTGAACCTATATATATAACACCCAAGACCACCCTCTCTAACCGATGTGGGACACATCATTCCCGACCCCTTTAGACTGCACGTCCTCATGCCAACTCCGTCGTTAACCCACACAAGCGATGTTCTCGTGTCAACTCTGTCGTTAACCCACACGAGCGGCAGGGAACCTTTGTATATGCGCCCACCGACCAACAGAGGTTTGGCTCTGATACCATATGACATGAACCCACCTAACTCCACCCCAAAAGCTAGCTCGTGAGGGGAGGATTGTAGCTCCAGGTATGAAGTCGATTTGATGTTCATTCCCTCGGATTGGAGGTAAACCTTGCGGTGTTTCCTCGGGAAAGATATCCTCATAATCCTGCAAAAGAGAAACAACAGAACTATGCAAGGTGGAATCAAGATCGTTAGTGTTTAATAACGCCTCCTTGTACATGAGTAAAATCATCGGCTGATTAGAAAACAAAGCTCTTCTCACATCACTCTTTCTTGCATAAAAGTTTGTTTTTCTCTCTACTTTTCTCTCATTGGCTGATTGTGAATTCTTTTTAGCCCTCTCAATTTTCTCTCCCTTGCTCTCTTTGCTCTCCTTTTTCTCGGCCATCTCTTCTTTTTTTCTCTCACTGGCCGAACTCCCTCTCTGCACTCCCACTCTTGATTTTTCTTCGCTCTTCATTTTTTTTATCACTTTCTCTTTGTAAGCTCACTTGGTCTTCATAGACCTGTTTTGGTGTTAATGGAACCAGAGTGATCGTCTTTTGATTGTGAACGAATGAGTACTTGTTGGTGAAACCATCATGCTTAACTCGCCGATCAAATTGTCATTGTCTGCCTAATAACAAGTGCCCAGCTTGCATCAGAACCACATCGCACAAAACTTTAACTTCATATCTTCCCATGCAAAAAGGAACTAACACCTGTTTATGCACCTTTACCTCACCAGTATCATTTAACCATTGCAATTTATATGGTCGAGGATGCTTAATTGTCAGGCCTAAGTTCTCTACCATGGTTGTGCTACCAACATTTGTACAACTCCCACCATCAATAATCACACTACATACCTTGTTTTGAACGTGGCACCTAGTGTGGAAGATGTTTTCCCGTTGCACCTCTTCATCTTCTTCTTTGGCTTGCACACTTAAAGCTCTCCTTGTGACCAACAATTCTCCTTGGACAGCGCACTCCTCATCGTCGGCATCCTCTAATGAAGGCATAGAATCCTTGCCCGAATCCTCCTCGGTTTCAATGTCTCCATTGTCCCGCATCACCATAACTCGTTTGTTCGGACATTGGCTTGCTATATGACCCCTGCCTTGACATTTAAAACATTTAATATCACGAGTCCGAGTAGTGGAAGAATCGGATTTACCTTGATTCCCATGGCTGGCCACCTCTTGTTTTTGCTCGATCTTTGGCTTGGGGTTGGATTGCTTCTCATCCCTCTTCCATTGGTTGGGTTTCCAAGCCGATGTACTCGGGTTTTGGCTAGGACGTGTGCTACTGCCCCTCCTCATAAGTTGATTCTCAATTTTTATAGCCATGTGCACCATGTCCTCTAACTCCACATAATGTTGTAACTCAACGGCATTGTGGATATCTCGGTTCAAGCCCGCCAAAAACCTTGCCATTGTAGCCTCCCGATCCTCCTCTATATTAGCCCGAATCATCATAACCTCCATCTCCTTATAGTACTCCTCTACACTCTGGTTGCCCTGCTTAAGGTTTTGTAGTTTGTTGTACAACTCCCGGTAGTAGTAAGTTGGTACAAATCGCTTCCTCATCACGGTCTTCATCTCTTCCCATGACTCAATAGGCCGCTCTCTATTGCGTCTCCTGTTTATAACAAGCTGATCCCACCAAGTAATACCATAATCATAAAATTCAATTACAGCCAATTTTACCTTCTTTGCCTCAGAATAGTAGTGGCAGTCAAAGATGAACTCCATTTTCTTCTCCCATTCTAGGTATGCTTCTGGATTGGATTTGCCTTGAAATGATGGTATCTTCATTTTTATGCCTCTCAGACAATCATCTTCCCTGTTCCTAACGCCTCTATCCCGTCCAAATCTTCGGTGACTACCCGCTGAATCTTCCCCTTCGTCAAACTCTTCCCCATCATTCCTATAGTAGTCATCAACCTCTCCTCTAACCGGAACCCTTTCTCGCCTTCGCGCATGAGGAACATGTTGTGGCTGTTCCACACGTGCATTCTCTATCTGGTCTATCCTCTCATGAAGCTGTCCTATTTCTCCCCTCAACAATCGCCTCATCTCCCCCATCATTGCTTCCATAAGAAGTTTTGGGTCTGCTGCACCCGAGGTACCCTCAATAGTGTTCTTGCTGTTGTTTGACATTTTCCAAAGGACCTTACCACACTCCCTTACGTGTTTCACTCGTGAATTGGTTCACTCAATTTCACTCGTGTTTACACTCAATACTTTCAGCTTTTGTCCACTCTAATGCTCTCGCCTCTATGCCTTTTTCCACTCTTTAATTCTCACTCAGTTCCTATAAAACTAGTCAAATCAATATCAAAAATTTCCTTGACAATTCACAAATAGATTACCAAAGAGACAAGACTATAACGGGAACAAAGAATTTAGGCATTCAGAATCACACCCAAAAGGAACAAAATTTCAGCAAAAATTTTTGGTCTATGCAGGGAATTCAATTTCGGATTCCTTAAATGATGAATAACAAGAATCTAGAAAAAAAATTTAAGGAAGGATTCCAGAGTTTTTTTTTTTTTTTTTTTTTTCGGATCCTCTTGTTTTTCTTCTTTTCCTTTTTTTTTTTTTTAACCGACTTTGATAATGGAAATCAAAAACTTACGAATAACTAAAACAATTATAAACTAAGAGAACGGATAAGCAAAACCTGATTAGAACCTCGCTCTGATTACCAAATGATACGAACCCACCTAACTCCACCCCAAAAGCTAGCTCGTGAGGGGAGGATTGTGAACCCATATATATAACACCCAAGACCACCCTCTCTAACCGATGTGGGACACATCATAGGGACACCAAGTTCTTAAGCTACTTTTGGAAGACTTTGTGGGCTAAGTTAGGGACTAAGCTATTATTTTCGACTACTTGTCACCCTCAAACCGATAGTCAAACAGAAGTTGTGAATAGAACCTTGTCTACTTTGTTGCGGGCTATCATTAAAAAGAACATCAAAACATGGGAGGAGTGTTTACCACATGTTGAGTTTGCTTATAATCGATCTGTTCATTCTGCTACTCAATTTTCACCGTTTGAAATTGTTTATGGTTTTAATCCTTTAACTCCTTTGGATTTAATGCCATTACCTTTGTCTAAGCGTGTGAATTTAGATCGAAAAAGAAAAGCTGATCTTGTTAAGCAGATACACGAGAAGGCAAGACTCAACATCAAGCAAAGGACTAAACAATATGCTGAACAAGCCAACAAATGGTGTCACAAGCTCATCTTCGAGCCCGAAGATTGGGTGTGGTTGCACTTATGCAAGGAACAGTTCCCAGAACAAAGAAAATCCAAGCTATTGCCTAGAGGGGATGGTCCTTTTCAAATTCTTGAAAGGATCAACGATAATGCATACAAGCTAGACTTGCTAGGTGAGTATGGTGTAAGTGCCTCCTTTAATGTTTCTGATCTAAGTCCTTTTGATGCAGGCGATGATTTGAGGACAAATCCCTCTCAAGAGGAGGGGAATGATGAGGACATCGTTATCACAAGCAAGAGCACGTGGGAGACATATTCAGATCCAATTCAAGTTCCCACTGGTCCGGTTACGAGAGCTCGTGCGAAGAAGTTTAAAGAAATGCTTATTGGGCTGATTCAAGCAACTTGGGCTCAAGCTATTGCATCGAGGCCCATTGAGGGAATTGCATGTGACACCCAGACCAACAAATGCGTGATTCAAGCTCTAGAAGGGATCGAGTAATTTCCATTTCAGTTACTTTCTTGTTTTGAGGCGACACATGGCGAGAAGAATCAGCTTATGACATTTTAATGTCTAGTTTCCTTTTTGTGTTTGTTTTATTTCTATTATTGTAAGGCTTTTAAGCCATTAAGGGAACTTTCCTTATTTGCTTTAGATTTGACGTTTGGTAATTGATTTGCCCAAAATTCCATGGGCAATTAGGAGCTGAAAATTCGCATAGGGGAACCCCTATATATTGTAACGAATTTCATTCAATGGGACATACAAGTTTTAACACACAATTTGAGGTTTTAATTCTCTTTGGTTCCTAAACGAACTATTCGAACTTATCGGAAGATTCCGTGGTGTTCATTGACTTATCAATCAGTCCATCCATAGCTGATTGTGGCGTCCTCACATACCAAGGTTCGTGCTTCTTGTTAGGCATCGGGTCGCGGTTCCATCCAAAACCGGTTAGGAATTTTGATCTTGGAAACTAATCTTGGTTAGGGTTGCGTCAGTTCTTGGCGGGGTTCATATCAAGTTACTTAAGTGTTAACGAGCTCATTTCAAACTTAAACATAAGAAAAACTAAGTTCCCACAAACACGTCACTTATAGCCTTATAGTTTCCTCAATAAATCCACTATTCCATAATCACATTAAATAAAAGGAAAGATGGTGAAATGTAGAACTAAAAGTTTTGCTTTTCAACCTCTTAACACTTCCATGTATTTCCTTAAAGAATAAAGAACTTAGCTTATAAAAATACTACTAAGAATAGCAATTTTAGTAAAACTCATAAATTCAAGTAATGTTGGAGATAAAATACTAAACTCAATCCCAAAAGTTCCCTAAAGAATAAAAAAATATGAACATTGGTAACATGGCAAAACTATCTAATTTTGAAGGTGAACGTGGACTTTGATTTCTAAATTGTTTAAAACTTTTTCTAAGAATTTGGGCAGCATTTCCCCTCAATTTTTAACACTCCTCAAAACTTAAAATTCATCAAAACAACCTGTAAACAAAACCAACAATCTAAAGTATTCACAATACCACAAATCAACCCAAAAATTCTCTAAAATTCACAGAATTCTAAAACTTTTCATTCCAACAACCAAATCCCTTTTTATTAGATCATTTTTCTATGATTCTTAGCCTTGAATAGCATTAAAATTATGCTCATATCAAGTTCCAAAGTCTGCTTATTTAACCAAAAAAATAAACCTAAAAATAGTTTACAAATTCTCACCTTAGTGAAGTAACTTGAACTCTTTACCTCCAATTTCACTTTTCCCATTGCAAAAGGATGAAACCAAGGCTTATGGTCTTTCTCAGCACTTAAAATAAAACCCTAGAATGTTCAAAACAATCAGATCATAGGTTTATCCCATGTCTTGAAAGATTGAAACTGAAAACCACAAAATTAACCTTACCTTGACTAGTTTTGGTTTTCTTTCTTATCACCACTCAAACCTTGACCAAATCACTTGGAGATGGGCTTATCTTCTTTAACCCTAACTAGAAATGGAGTTTTTCTTTAGAGGATGGTTGAACTTGAGAGAAAATGGGTTGAAATGAGCTCACCTACTTCCTTAATTTCTTTTAAAGTGCCACACTCACACCTCATCTTTACTTAACACTTAAGTATTCACATATTAGGCTGATTAATGTCCCCATTTTGGAGCTTAGTCACTAGCTATTATGTGTATAAAGCACTCACACATAACCCCAAATAAAAGCTAAGTCATAGCCACCCAATTGACTTATTAACTTAGGTGTACTCAAACCTAACCTCGACTAGTTTTGGTTTTCTTTCTTATCACCACTCAAACCTTCACCAAAACACTTGGAGATGGGCTTATCTGATGCAAGCAATGGAGCTGCACAAGTTAGGAGGCATGTTCATGATCCATTAAGCCGTTCAAGTGGTCCAATCACGATATCTAAGGCAAAGCGATTCAAGGAAGCATTGAACGGGCTCATTCAATAAGTTTGCGATGCGTCACATAAATGGAGCCCCAGCATAGGCTCAAATCAATCTCAAGAGAGCCTAGTCACTATGATTAAGGTTCTAGAAGATTCACATTGATGATGTTGCATGATTCCAGTAAATTGTGGGGCAGATTTGTAATTTAAGAAAACCTTCCTATTTTAGATCGACATGTGGGTGCCATGTCATCAAGTTCGAGCCTTGTCATCAATTTATTTTTGCTAATGTAATTTTTGTAATTTCTTAGTGTCAAATTCGGTTTTGTTAGGCATAAAAACAAACTTGGATATTTTCCCTTTTTCTAGATTAGGTTAGGCGCATTTTAAGGGATAAGATTAGCTACTTTCTTTTTGTGTTATTTTTGTTAGATTACAGTCAACAAAGTCAGTTTTTAGGGCTTAATTTCACATGGGAAAGCGCCAATTAAGGGATTTTCTAAGTCAGCCTTCACTTAGGGATTCTTTTGGGCTAAAAATTGTTCCCATATAATTGTGAACACTTTGTTATTTTAAAATTAATCAATCAGATCATCATTCATGAATTTGGTGAGGCTTTTCTTGCGTTCATCTTATTTTCTTGCGAAGACTCTTTGAACTTATCAAGATTAATCTTGTGGCATTCAACAAACTGACTTATCATCTAGGGTTTTAAGTGTTCTTGAAATTCTAGGTGTGGCATTTTCCTATCCGTGGTTCTTGGTTCGTGTCTCACTAGATTACGAGTCAAGGCCCAACAAACGTGTGTCTTAAGGGATTAGGGGTTCGATTCTAGATTTGGTGTCGGGTCTTGTCGCATTAGTCAGCGGGGTTCATATCAGTTGGTATCAGAGCCAGGTTCCAAGGCAAGTTTGACTATCCTTTATCTTATATTCTTGTTCTTGTTCTTGTTTTGTCGAGTTCCAAGTCCTGAAAAAAAAAATCCTAGCTTAAGGTCTGAATTTCTTGGCCGAATTCTTCTCTTTTTTTTCTTTCTTCTTGTTCAAATCTTGCTAATAACGTTTTGCTTTTAATACTTGTCAGTTAGTTTCCGTTTGATTTGAATTCTGATTGTTCTCATTTGTTTCTCGTTTATTTGTGCATACCTGCTCGTTTATGTGTTGATTCTAGTTTTACAAAAAATAATAAAAAAAAAAGGATCCAAAAGAAAAGAAAGAAAAAGAAAAGAAAACAAGGGAAAGAAGAAAAACAAGAGGATTCGAAAAGAAAAAAAAAAAGGAGTCTGGAGACCCATCTTAAAATTTTTTGTTTGTTTTCAGCTCTATTTCCATAAGCCCATAACACACTTTACTCCATAACAAAAAATAAAAAATAAAAAATTCAGCCATTCATTATACACATTCTTGTGATTTAGCATCCTTGTTATTGAGTCTTTGTTTGTCATTCTATGTATTGCATGTCAAATCTTGTGGATTGTTTGGGTAGAGTCTGGTTTGTTTGAATTGCTGCTTGAATCTTGT
The DNA here is from genome assembly GCA_025403435.1 of Artocarpus heterophyllus. NCBI lineage: Eukaryota > Viridiplantae > Streptophyta > Magnoliopsida > Rosales > Moraceae > Artocarpus > Artocarpus heterophyllus. The sequence continues at coordinate 33,188,711 of CM046348.1, read as the reverse complement.
GTGTTTCTTGAGTCTGATTAAGAATTTGAGAAGACACAATGAGTGGAAAAAGGCAAGAGCGGTGACAACATTAAGTTAAGAGCCAATTTGAGTGAAACACAAGTGTGAAGGAATCATTGTTGAGTGAAACACATGAGGGAGTGCTCATGAGGTTTCTAACCTTTTATTGCAAACTTTAAACATGTCACACAATCTAGAAGATAATTCAACTGAAGAAGTCTAACAATGAACCATTCTGAACCTACAGTTACAAGCTTTGATGGGGGAATTGAGAAGGATGATGAGAGCTGAATTGGAACCTTTACATGAGAGAATGGATAGGTTGGAAGAGGGGACACCTATGGGGCAGCACCAAAATAACCCCATTAGGCAACCTAGACGTGTACACCATGGTGAGCAATGGGGGGATATAGAGGATGATAATGAATGGGAGGAGTTTGATGATCTACCTAATAACCAGGGCAGGTTTGGGCATGGTTTAGGGAATAAAGAAGATAGGCTAGGTAGGTAGAGGCGGGATGATAACTTACGAAGCATCAAGGTGAAAATTCCGTCCTTCCAAGGGAAAAATGATGGATGGAGATGGTCTTCGATTGCCACAACTACTCGAGTTAAAAAAGGTAAAACTCGCTGCAATTAAATTCATTGACTATGTAATTGTTTGGTGGGATCAGTTGTTGAAGGATAGAAGAAGAAATGGAGAGCAAACTGTTGAGACGTGGGAGGATATGAAAGCAATCATGCGCAGACGATTCATCCCGAGTTACTACTATAGGGAGTTGTACAATAAGCTCCAACGCCTCACACAAGGTAATAGGAGTGTTGATGAATATCATAAAGAGATGGAGGTCACCATGATCCGTGCAAATGTAGTGGAGGACTGGGAGGCCACTATGGCTAGGTTCTTGCATGGTTTAAACCGTGAGATTGCAGAAGTGGTAGAAATGCAACATTATGTGGAGCTGACAGATATGGTGCACCAAGCCAGCAAAGTGGAGCAGCAGTTGAAGCGAAGAAAGATGGCTAGAGGGGATCTAGCATGGCTGCCTCAAACACATGGAGACCAGCCCCTAATGGGATGAATTTCCAGTAAACAAACCAAAGACTGAGCCCTCTAAAGATGCCAAACAAATTGCTGCACCTAAACAAGGTAACACTGAATTTTCTACCTCAAAAAGTCGTGACATTAAGTGCTTTAAATGTCAAGGCAGGGGTCAAATATCTCGCGAATGTCCAAACAAGAGAGTAATGGTGATTATAGCTCAAGGAGAGATTGTTTCAGAGGATGAAGAAGAAGAATAAGTAGATGACATGCCACCTCTTGAAGATGCTTATGAAGGGGAGTGTGCTGTAGTTGGAGAGTCATTAGTGGCAAGACAAGCTCTTAGTGCACAGGCTAAAGAAGAAGAGAATAATTAGCGAGAGAATTTGTTTCACACACAGTGTTTTGTGAATAACAAGGTTTGTTGTGTGATAATAGATGGAGGAAGTTGCACAAATGTGGCCAGCACCGAGTTAGTGGAGAAATTGGCGTTACCTACCTTGAAGCATCCAAGGCCATACCGGCTTCAATGGCTGAATGATTGTGGTGAGATCAAGGTTACTAAACAAGTGATAGTGGTGTTTTCTATTGGAAAGTATGAGGACAAGGTGCTTTGTGATGTTGTGCCCATGCATGCATGTCACCTCTTGTTGGGAAGACTGTGGCAGTTTGATCGACACACCACACATGATGGTTTCACCTATAGGTACTCTTTTACCATGAATAAATAGCCAATGTCACTTGTACCATTGACTCCAAAACAAGTTCTTGAAGATCAACTAAAAATGCAGAGAGTGAGTGAAAAAAGAAAAGAGAAAGAGAGGGAGGCTGAACATAAGAGAAAAGAAAAAGAGAGGAGAGAAAAGAGAGCATGAAAAATAAGAGAGAAAAAGAGAAGGGAGAGAGTTCGACCTTAATGTGTGCGAGAGGAAAAATACAATTTCATTGCAAAGAAAAGCAAGATCAAGAGAACTTTAATTTCCCATCAGCCCCTTATAGTACTAATGTACAAGAAGGCCCTTTTAAACACTAATGGGCTTCCCAGTTCTTTGTCGAGCAATGTTGTTTCCCTTTTGCAGGAATTCAAGGATGTATTTCCTGAAGAGTTGCCTCCAGGCTTACCCCCAATTCTAGAAATTGAGCATCAAATTGACTTCATAATTGGTGCTTCAATTCCAAACTGGCCTGCCTATAGGAGTAATCCTGAGGAGACAAGGGAACTTCAAAGACAAGTAGACGAGTTATTGGGGAAGGGATATGTGCGTGAAAGCATGAGTCCTTGTGTGGTTCCGGTGTTGCTAGTGCCTAAGAAGGATGGGACATGGAGAATGTGTGTAGATTGCCAAGCCATCAACAACATTACGGTAAAGTATCGTCATCCCATTCCTAGACTACATGATATGCTGGATGAATTGCATGGTTCTTGTGTTTTTACCAAGATTGATCTTAAGAGTGGATATAGCCAAATTAGGATGAAGGAAGATGATGAGTGGAAAACTACATTTAAAACAAAATATCATTTGTATGAATGGTTAGTTATGCCTTTCGGATTAAATAATGGACCTAGAACTTTCATGAGACTTATGAACCATGTTTTGCGTGCTTACATTGGTCAATTTGTAGTTGTCTACTTTGATGATTCCTAATTTATAGCAAAAACTTTGATGATCATGTTGAACATTTAAAACTTGTTTTAGATGTTTTAAGGAAAGAAAAGTTAATTGCTAACTTCAAGAAATGTACGTTTTGAACAAATAAGCTTGTATTTGTTGGTTTTGTTTTGAGTGCGCAAGGTATACAGGTTGATGAGGAAAAGGTGAAGGCAATCCAAGATTCGTCAACTCCTACAATAATAGGGCAAGTGAGAAGTTTCCATGGCTTGGCTAGTTTCTACCGGCGTTTTGTTCGGGACTTTAGTAGCCTTGCTGCACCTTTGACTGAAGTCATCAAGCAGAACGTTCCATTTAAGTGGGGAGAGGAACAAGAAAGGGCATTCAAACTAAGCAAGGAGAAGTTAACAAATGCATCTCTACTTGTGATACGAACCACGCCAAGAGCTGTCTTCTCACATCACTCTTTCTTGCATAAAAGTTTGTTTTTCTCTCTACTTTTCTCTCATTGGCTGATTGTGAATTCTTTTCAGCCCTCTCAATTTTCTCTCCCTTGCTCTCTTTGCTCTCCTTTTTCTCGGCCATCTCTTCTTTTTTTCTCTCACTGGCCGAACTCCCTCTCTGCACTCCCACTCTTGATTTTTCTTCGCTCTTCATTTTTTTATCACTTTCTCTCTGTAAGCTCACTTGGTCTTCATAGACCTGTTTTGGTGTTAATGGAACAAGAGTGATCGTCTTTTGATTGTGAACGAATGAGTACTTGTTGGTGAAACCATCATGCTTAACTCGCCGATCAAATTGCCATGGTCTGCCTAATAACAAGTGCCCAGCTTGCATCGGAACCACATCGCACAAAACTTCATCTTCATATCTTCCAATGCGAAAAGGAACTAACACCTGTTTATGCACCTTTACCTCACCAGTATCATTTAACCATTGCAATTTATATGGTCGAGGATGCTTAATTGTTGGCAGGCCTAACTTCTCTACCATGGTTGTGCTAGCAACATTTGTACAACTCCCACCATCAATAATCACACTACATACCTTGTTTTGGACATGGCACCTAGTGTGGAAGCTGTTTTCCCGTTGCACCTCTTCATCTTCTTCTTTGGCTTGCACACTGAAAGCTCTCTTTGTAACCAACAATTATCCTTGGACTGCGCACTCCTCATCGTCGGCATCCTCTAATGAAGGCATGGAATCATTGTCCGAATCCTCCTCGGTTTCAATGTCTCCATTGTCCCGCATCACCATAACTCGTTTGTTCGGACATTGGCTTGCTATATGACCCCTGCCTTGACATTTAAAACATTTAATATCACGAGTCCGAGTAGTGGAAGAATCGGATTTACCTTGATTCCCATGGCTAGCCACCTCTTGTTTTTGCTCGATCTTTGGCTTGGGGTTGGATTGCTTCTCATCCTTCTTCCATTGGTTCATTTTCCAAGCGGGTGTACTAGGGTTTTGGCTAGGACGTGTGTTACTGCCCCTCCTCATAAGTTGATTCTCAATTTTAATAGCCATGTGCACCATGTCCTCCAACTCCACATAATGTTGTAACTCAACGGCATTGTGAATATCTCGGTTCAAGCCCGCCAAAAACCTTGCCATTGTACCCTCCCGATCCTCCTCTATATTAGCCCGAATCATCATAACCTCCATCTCCTTATAGTACTCCTCTACACTCCGGTTGCCTTGCTTAAGATTTTGTAGTTTGTTATACAACTCTCGGTAGTAGTAAGTTCGTACAAACCGCTTCCTCATCACGGTCTTCATCTCTTCCCATGACTCAATAGGTCGCTCTCTATTTCGTCTCCTGTTTATAACAAGTTGATCCCACCAAGTAATAGCATAATCAGAAAATTCAATTACAGCCAGTTTTACCTTCTTCGCCTCAAAATAGTAGTGGCAGTCAAAGATGAACTCCATTTTCTTCTCCCATTCTAGGTATGCTTCTGGATTGGATTTGCCTTGAAATGATGGTATCTTCATTTTTATGCCTCTCAAACTATCATCTTCCCGGTTCCTAACTCCTCTATCCCGTCCAAATCTTCGGTGACTACCCGCTGAATCTTCTCCTTCGTCAAACTCTTCCCCATCAATCCTATAGTAGTCATCAACCTCTCCTCTAACCGGAACCCTTTCTCGCCTACGCGCATGAGGAACATGTTGTGGCTGTTCCACACGTGCGTTTTCTATCCGGTCTATCCTCTCATGAAGCTGTCCTAACTCTCCCCTCAACAATCGCCTCATCTCCCCCATCATCGCTTCCATAAGAAGTTTTGGGTCTGCTGCACCCGAGGTACCCTCAATAGTGTTCTTGCTGTTGTTTGACATTTTCCAAAGGACCTTACCACACTCCCTTACGTGTTTCACTCGTGAAATGGTTCACTCAATTTCACTCGTGTTTACACTCAATACTTTCGGCTTTTGTCCACTCTAATGCTCTCGCCTATATGCCTTTTTTCACTCGTTAATTCTCACTCAGTTCCTATAAAACTAGTCAAATCAATATCAAAATTTCCTTGACAATTCACAAATAGATTACCAAAGAGACAAGACTATAACAGGAACAAAGAATTTAGGCTTTCAGAATCACACCCAAAAGGAACGAAATTTGACGAAATTTTATTTTTTTTGTCCACTCTAATGCTCTCGCCTCTATGCCTTTTTTTTTTTTTTTTTTTTTTCGGATCCTCTTGTTTTTTTTTTCTTTCTTTTCGTTTCTTTTCTTTCTTTCTTTTCTTTTTGGATCTTTTTTTTTTTTAACCGACTTTGATAATGGAAATCAAAAACTCATGAATAACTGAAACAAACATAAACGAAGAGAACGGATAAGCAAAACTTGATTAGAACCTCGCTCTGATACCAAATGATACGAACCACGCCAAGAGCTGACACGACCCTACCAAATTGGTTTCCAAGATCAAAATTTCTAACCGGTTTTGGATGGAACCTCGACCCGATGCCCAACAAGAAGAACGAACCTTGGTATGTGAGGACGCCACAATCAGCTATGGATGGACTGACTGATAAGTCTTGGTATGTGAGGACGCCACAATCAGCTATGGATGGACTGATTTATAAGTCTATGAACGCCACAGAAATTTCCGATAAGTTCGAATAGTTCGTTTAGGAACCAAAGAGAATTAAAACCTCAAATTGTGTTAATACTTGTCTTCAATTGATTGAAATTCGTTACAATATATGGGGGTTCCTATGCGAATTTTCAGCTCCTAATTCCCCATGGAATTTCAGGCAAATCAATTACCAAATCACCTAATCTAAAGCAAATAAGGTAAGTTTCCTTAATGGCTTAAAAGCTTTACAATAATAGAAATAAACAAACGAAAAAAGGAAACTAGACATTAAAAGGTCATAAGCTGATTCTTCTCGCCATGTGTCGCCTCAAAATGGGAAAGTAACTGAAATGGAAATTACTCGATCCCTTCTAGAGCTTGAATCACGCATTTGTTGGTCTGGTTGTCGCATGTAATTCCCTCAATGGGCCTCCATGCAATGGCTTGAGCCCAAGTTGCTTGAATCAGCCCAATAAGCGTTTCTTTGAACTTCTTCGCATGAGCTCTCGTAACCGGACCAATGGGAACTTGAATTGGATCTGAATATGTCTCCCACATGCTCTTGCTTGTGCTAACGATGCCCTCATCAACTTGTTTTACCTAACTTCACTAAAACATTTGAAATTGAGTGTGATGCTTCAGGTACAGGTATTGGAGGCATTTTGATGCAAGAAGGAAGACCGGTTGCATACTTTAGTGAAATGTTGAGTGGGGTAGCTCAAAATTATCCCACTTATGATAAGGAGATGTATGCATTAGTTTGAACTTAAAGACTTGGCAACACTATCTTTGGCCGAAGGAGTTTGTGATTCACACAGATCATGAATCCTTGAAGCATTTGAAGGTGTAGCACAAACTGAATAAATGCCATTCCAAGTGGGTAGAATTCATTGAGACATTCCCATGTGTGATCAAATGCAAGCAAGGTAAGGAAAATGTAGTTGCCGATGCACTATCTCATAGGTACGCCTTACTTTGAACCCTTGAGGCCAAGTTGCTTGGATTTGAGTACATTAAAGAATTGTATGCATTGGATTCTGGTTTTGGAGTTGTGTTTAAAGATTGCACGAAGGGAGCATGTGGGAAATACAACTTACATGAGGGTTTCTTCTTTCGAGAAAATAAACTTTGCATTCCTCATTCTTCTTTTCGTGAGTTGTTAGTTAGAGAAGCAGATGGCGGTGGTTTGATGGGTCACTTTGGAATTGTTAAGACTTTAGGTGTCTTGCATGAGCATTTCTTTGGGCCACATATGAAGCTTGATGTTGAGAGGATTTGTGGGAGATGCATTACATGTAGACAAGCTATGTCTAGGGTGCAACCACATGGGTTATATACTCCACTTCCTATTCCTAGAGAACCTTGGGTTGACATCTCTATAGACTTTGTGTTGGGGTTACCTAGGACTAAAAGGGGGAGAGATTCTATGTTTGTGGTAGTTGATAGGTTTTCTAAGATGGCACACTTCATTGCATGTCATAAAACCAATGATGCATCACATATAGTCGATTTGTTTTTCAAGGAGATTGTTAGGTTGCATGGCATGCCTAGGAGTATTGTTTCTGATAGAGATGCAAAGTTCTTGAGTTACTTTCGGAAGACCTTGTGGGCAAAGTTGGGGACTAAGCCATTATTTTCTAATACTTGTTACCCGCAGACTGATGGCCAAACTAAAGTAGTGAACAAGACTTTATCTACTCTATTATGTGCTGTCATTCAAAAGAATTTGAAAACTTGGGAAGATGGTTTGCCGCATGTTGAATTTGCTTATAATAGATGTGTTCATTCTGCAACTAAGTGTTCACTGTTTGAAGTTGTTTATGGCTTTAATCCATTGACTCCTTTGGATTTAACTCTTTTACCTTTGAACGAACGAGCTAACTTAGATGGCAAGAAAAAAGCTGATTTTGTTAGGCAAATTCACAAGAAGGCAAGACAGAACATAGAGAAGTGTACCGAGCAATATGCAAGACAAACCAATAAGGACCGTAAGCAGGTGGTGTTTGAACCGGAAGATTAGGTGTGGCTGCATATGAGAAAGGAGCGTTTCCCTGAACAAAGGCGTTCAAAACTCCTTCTGAGGGGTGATGGACCATTTCAAGTGGTGGAACGCATTAATGAAAATGCCTACAAGCTTGATTTACTAGGTGAGTATGGTGTTAATGCTAGTTTTAATGTTTCTGACTTAACTCCTTTTGATGCAGATGACGATTTAAGGGCTAATCCTTTTCAAAAGGGGGAGAATGATGCAAACAATGGAGCTACACAAGTTAGGAGGCATGTTCGTGATCCATTAAGCCATTCAAGTGGTCCAATCACGAGATCTAAGGCCAAGCGATTCAAGGAAGCATTGAATGGACTCATTTAATAAGTTTGCGATGCGTCACATAAACGGAGCCCCAGCATAGGCCCAAATCAATCTCAAGAGAGCCTAGTTACTATGATTAAGGTTCTAGAAGTTTCACATTGATGATGATGGTACATGATTCTAGAAAATTGCGGGGCAGATTTGTAATTTCATGAAACCTTCCTATTTTGTCATCAAGTTCGAGCCTTGTCATCAATTTATTTTTGCTAATGTAATTTTCATAAATTATTAGTGTCAAATTCAGTTTTGTTAGGCATAAAAACAAACCTGGATATTTTCCCTTTTTCTAGATTAGGTTAGGCGCATTTTAAGGGATAAGATTAGCTACTTTCCTTTTGTGTTATTTTTGTTGGATTACAGTTAGCAAAGTTGGTTCTTAGGGCTTAATTTCACATTGGAAAGCGCCAATTAAGGGATTTTCTAAGTCAGCCTTCGCTTAGGGATTCTTTTGGGCTGAAAATTCTTCCCATATAATTGTGAACACTTTGTTATTTTAAAATTAATCAATCAGATCATCATTCATGAATTTGGTGAGGATTTTCTTGCGTTCTTATTTTCTTGAGAAGACTCTTTGAACTTATCAAGATTAATTTTGTGGCGTTCAACAAACTGACTAATCATCTAGGGTTTTAAGTGTTCTTGAAATTCTAGGTATGGTGTCTTCCTATCCGTGGTCTTGGTTCGTGTCTCACTAGATTATGGGTCAAGGCTCAACAAACGTGTGTCTTAAGGGATTAGGGGTTCGATTCCAGATTTGGTGTCGGATCTTGTCGCATTAGTCGACGGGGTTCATACCATTATCTTCTTGAACCCTAACTGGAAATGGAGTTTTTCTTTAGAGGATGGTTGAACTTGAGAGAAAATGGGTTGAAATGAGCTCACCTACTTGCTTAATTTCTTTTAAAGTGCCACACTCACACCTCATCTTTACTTAATACTTAAGTATTCTCATATTAGGCTGATTAATGTCTCCATTTTGAAGCTTAGTCGCCAGCTATTATGTGTGTAAAACACTCACACATAACCCCAAATAAAAGCTATGTCATAGCCACCCATTTGACTTAGTGACTTAGGTGTGCTTGCTCATACCAAAATTTCGATACACAGAAAATACTAGTTTCTAAACTTTGATAGTTTTTCTCCAAAACTAAACCAGAATTTCTAAATCTCTTTCAAATACACTCAAACATCGGATAACATGATTCATTACTAATTTCCAACTTGTTGTAACCCTAATTGAGTTTGTAAATTTGAATACCGAAAAGATCACTTATTTAGGGATTCAAGGTAAACTTACCACCAAAACACATATCATCCTCTTATAGAAGACTTTGTATCATTATTAATAACATTCTACAATATTGCTTACTTGTCATAAAGTCTCCTTTAATCATTATTCCAAACACATACATAACTTTACTTTGCTTAAAATGGCATTTTCAGCATAAATAGCCTTAAAACCATCATTGAACTCCTAATTTCAACTCCTCTATTATAAATGTATATCAAACACTATAAGAATTCACCTCTCCATTTTTTTTCCAAACCAGATCTATCTTTAGGAAATCCCAAGTCATTTAACTATACATTCAGATGAAATTATATGAAACGTACTTTTGAAAATGGTATACGCTATTAATGTAATGCCTAAAATTCTCACAAATGTGTATGGTCATATGAAGAATTTTTCATAGTAAATTTGTATAGTATGTCGTAAATTTTATTTTAGTAATCATGATTAAATGCTTTATTATATGAAATATCTATTAAAACTTATGGTATTTTAAGTGTTTTGTTATAGTGAAGAGTTAAATGACCTACTTGGCAAGAATTAATATGCTATGAAAAATTAAAAATGATGTGTTTTTTATTGTTGGTTCATTACATGATTTATTAAGTTTTAATTTAGTTGGCTATTTTAGTAACGGTTAAAGTTAGTATTTGATATCTGTATGTATGACTTTGTTAAAAATAGTGGTACATTTATGAACATTAACATGCATTAACATTGAGGATGTATATGCAAAAAATTATTTTTAGTGGCAATATATTTGAGATAAATATTTTTTTTACGATTAATAGTAGAATTATAATAAAAGTCTGAGTTTAATATGTCTATTCCACTGTTCTTTTACACTTATAAGGGAATGAAAGTGCTAGAACACTTCCAACTTGTCATTCAGATAATTGACCACCAAACTATTTCTAAAACTCAATTTATGAGCAGATAAACATCTCCACTCAGCTTCAACTCATCTCTTCAAACAAAAGCCATAAAAGTGAGGTTTGAGAACTTCAAAATTCGGACCATAGAGAGACCACTCAAGAAACCATGGATTTTCTTGAGAAACTGAGGTTTGAACCCAACCTTAATAGCCCAACATGTATGGCGGCCAAGGTAAGATGTTTTTCTTGAATTAGATGGGTATTTTCATGCTTGTTGATGGTGTTTTTGTGGGTTCTATTCTTATGGTCTGCTTTGTGAAAAATTTCAAGGAGGTGAAGGTGTTTTTAGTTAAATTTAGATGTTTTTTGTTAAACTGAGGTTCTATTCTGATGTGAGGAAAAGCTCAGTTAAATGTAAATAGGTGTTTTTCTTGCTGTGGTTTGATCTAAACATAATTTGGAAGTGTTTAAATTTAGATTTGCTCTGTTTTGTATGAATTTTTGGTAAGTGCAAGCATGATGTTTGAGAAATTGTTGAGCCGAAATTTTGAGGAATGATAGTGGACATATAGAGCTTTGTTGTGTAAGTTTTTGTGTCAAAATGTAAATAGATGAAGTTTTGGTGGATTTTTCAAAATCAGGGCCTGTTGTTGGAATTTTGCTGGCAGTAAGCTAACTTTGCTTCTTTGTAAACCTTGTCAAATTAATCCCAAATGATGTGAAATTTTATAGCAAGATTCTTTAATATGTTTATTGCTATTTTGCAATTTTTCATGATAGTTAGGCTTATATTCTAAGGCCTATGAATTATTCCATTTTTTTAACGTATCAAGAATATGACTGTAAGTTAGTATATGTATGATTGTTAAAATTGTTTCCCTATGCTTTAATGGTTACAACATGAATATGGCAGGTCAATGACACATCAAATTCACCAAGAAGGGTCCATTCTTCACAATTTCTTTAAGTCTTCTTAGATTTCAAGTAAGTAGTTTACTGCATCACAAGAACTATGTCATGCTATGTTTTAAGGTACATTGATTAGATTGTTGCTATTTGGGAATGATATAGATTGCTAAAATGTATTCATGATTCATCACATTTACATCAAAACATGTGATGTGATCTGAACCCTAAACCCAACCTTGATAGCCCAACTTGTATGGCAGCCAAGGTAAGATGTTTTTCTGGAATTAGATGGGTATTTTCATGCTTGTTGATGGGGTTTTTGTGGCTTTTATTCTTAAGGTCTGCTTTGTGGAAAATTTCATGGAGGTAAAGGTGTTTTTAGTTAAATTTAGATGTTTTTAGTTAAACTGAGGTTCTATTCTGATGTGAGGAAAAGCTCAGTTAAATGTAAATAGGTGTTTTTGATGAGGACATCACTAGCACAAGCAAGAGCACGTGGGAGACATATTCAGATCCAATTCAAGTTCCCATTGGTCCGGTTACGAGAGCTCGTGCGAAGAAGTTTAAAGAAACACTTATTGGGCTGATTCAAGCAACTTGGGCTCAAGCTATTGCATGGAGGCCCATTGAGGGAATTGCATGCGACAACCACACCAATAAATGCGTGATTCAAGCTATAGAAGGGATTGAGTAATTTCCATTTCAGTTACTTTCCCATTTTGAGGCGACACATGGCGAGAAGAATCAGTTTTGACCTTTTAATGTCTAGTTTCCTTTTTTCCGTTTCTGGTATTTCTATTATTGTAAGGCTTTTAAGCCATTAAGGGAACTTTCCTTATTTAGTCTAGATTTGACTTTTGTTAATTGAGTTTCCCGAAATTTCCATGGGAATTAGGGGCTGAAAATTCGCATAGGAACCCCTATATAATTGTAACGAATTTCAATCAAGAGAGACAAGTAATAACACATAATTTTGAGGTTTAATTCTCTTTAGTTCCTAAACGAACTATTCGAACTTATCGGAAATTTCAGTGGCGTTCATAGACTTATCAATCAGTCCATCCATAGCTGATTGTGGCGTCCTCACATACCAAGACTTATCAATCGGTCTCTCCATAGCTGATTGTGGCGTCCTCACATACCAAGGTTCGTGCTTCTTGTTGGGCATCGGATCGCGGTTCCATCCAAAACCGGTTAGAAATTTGATCTTGGAAACCACTTTTGGTTAGAGTCGCGTCAGCTCTTGGCGTGGTTCGTATCATTTGGTATCAGAGCGAGGTTCTAATCAGGTTTTGCTTATCCGTTCTCTTAGTTTTTTTTGTTTGTTTCAATTGTTCGTGAGTTTTGATTTCCATTATCAAAGTCGGTTAAAAAAAAAAAAGATCCGAAAAGAAAAGAAACGAAAAGAAAAAAAAAAAAAAGGAAAAGAAGAAAAACAAGAGGATCCGAAAAAAAAAAAAAAAAAATTTTTATTTCAGATTCTTGTTATTCATTGTTTAAGGAATCCAAAACTGAATTCCTTGCATAGACCAAAAAAATTTTTTTGCTGAAATTTTGTTCCTTTTGGGTGTGATTTTGAAAGCCTAAATTCTTTGTTCCAATTATAGTCTTGTCTTTTGGTAATCTATTTGTGAATTGTCAAGGAAATTTTGATATTGATTTGACTAGTTTTATAGGAACTGAGTGAGAATTAACGAGTGGAAAAAGGCATAGAGGCGAGAGCATTAGAGTGGACAAAAGCCGAAAGTATTGAGTGTAAACACGAGTGAAATTGAGTGAACCATTTCACGAGTGAAACACGTAAGGGAGTGTGGTGAGGTCCTTTGGAAAATGTCAAACAACAGCAAGAACACTATTGAGGGTACCTCGGGTGCAGCAGACCCAAAACTTCTGATGGAAGCGATGATGGGGGAGATGAGGCGATTATTGAGGGGAGAGATAGGACAGCTTCATGAGAGGATAGACTAGATAGAAAACGCACGTGTGGAGCAGCCACAACATGTTCCTCATGCACGTAGGCGAGAAAGGGTTCCGGTTAGAGGAGAGGTTGATGACTACTATAGGAATGATGGGGAAGAGTTTGACGAAGGAGAAGATTCAGCGGGTAGTCACCGAAGATTTGGACGGGATAGAGGCGTTAGGAACAGGGAAGATGATAGTTTGAGAGGCATAAAAATGAAGATACCATCATTTCAAGGCAAATCCAATCCAGAAGCGTACCTAGAATGGGAGATGAAAATGGAGTTCATCTTTGACTGCCACTACTATTCTGAGGCAAAGAAGGTAAAATTGGCTGTAATTGAATTTTCTGATTATGCTATTACTTGGTGGGATCAGCTTGTTATAAACAGGAGACGAAATAGAGAGCGACCTATTGAGTCATGGGAAGAGATGAAGACGGTGATGAGAAAGCGATTTGTGCCAACTTACTACTACCGGGAGTTGTACAACAAGCTACGAAACCTTAAGCAGGGCAACCGGAGTGTAGAGGAGTACTATAAGGAGATGGAGGTTATGATGATTCGGGCTAATATAGAGGAGGATCGGGAGGCTACAATGGCAAGGTTTTTGGCGGGCTTGAACCGAGAAATTCACAATGCCGTTGAGTTACAACATTATGTGGAGTTGGAGGACATGGTGCACATGGCTATTAAAATTGAGAATCAACTTATGAGGAGGGGCAGTAGCACACGTCCAAGCCAAAACCCGAATACATCGGCTTGGAAAACCAACCAATGGAAGAGGGATGAGAAGCAATCCAACCCCAAGCCAAAGATCGAGCAAAAACAAGAGGTGGTCAGCCATGGGAATCAAGGTAAATCCGATTCTTCCACTACTCGGACTCGTGATATTAAATGTTTTAAATGTCAAGGCAGGGGTCATATGGCAAGCCAATGTCCGAACAAACGAGTTATGGTGATGCGGGACAATGGAGACATTGAAACCGAGGAAGATTCGGACAATGATTCTATGCCTTCATTAGAGGATGTCGACGATGAGGAGTGCGCTGTCCAAGGAGAATTGTTGGTCACAAGGAGAGCTTTAAGTGTGCAAGCCAAAGAAGAAGATGAAGAGGAGCAACGGGAAAACATCTTCCACACTAGGTGCCACGTTCAAAACAAGGTATGTAGTGTGATTATTGATGGTGGGAGTTGTACTAATGTTGCAAGCACAACCATGGTAGAGAAGTTAGGGCTGCCAACAATTAAGCATCTTCGACCATATAAATTGCAATGGTTAAATGATACTGGTGAGGTAAAGGTGCATAAACAGGTGTTAGTTCCTTTTCGCATTGGAAGATATGAAGTTGAAGTTTTGTGCGATGTGGTTCCAATGCAAGCTGGGCACTTGTTATTAGGCAGACCATGGCAATTTGATCGGCGAGTTAAGCATGATGGTTTCACCAACAAGTACTCATTCGTTCACAATCAAAAGACGATCACTCTTGTTCCATTAACACCAAAACAGGTCTATGAAGACCAAGTGAGCTTACAGAGAGAAAGTGATAAAAAAATAAAGAGTGAAGAAAAATCAAGAGTGGGAGTGCAGAGAGAGAGTTCGGCCAGTGAGAGAAAAAAAGAAGAGATGGCCGAGAAAAAGGAGAGCAAGGGAGAGAAAATTGAGAGGGCTGAAAAGAATTCACAATCAGCCAATGAGAGAAAAGTAGAGAGAAAAACAAACTTTTATGCAAGAAAGAGTGATGTGAGAAGAGCTTTGTTTTCTAATCAGCCGATGATTTTACTCATGTACAAGGAGGCGTTATTAAACACTAACGATCTTGATTCCACCTTGCATAGTTCTGTTGTTTCTCTTTTGCAGGATTTTGAGGATATCTTTCCCGAGGAAACACCGCAAGGTTTACCTCCAATCCGCGGGATTGAACATCAAATCGACTTCATACCTGGAGCTACAATCCCAAACCGACCAGCCTATAGGAGTAATCCCGAGGAGACAAAGGAACTCCAACGGCAGGTAAATGAGTTGATGGAGAAGGGACACGTGAGAGAAAGCATGAGCCCGTGTGCCGTACCAGTTTTACTTGTGCCTAAGAAAGATGGGACTTGGAGGATGTGCGTTGATTGTCGAGCCATCAACAACATCACGGTAAAGTATCGACATCCCATTCCTCGCTTGGATGACATGTTAGATGAATTGCATGGTGCTTGTGTGTTTTCTAAAATTGATCTAAAGAGTGGATATCATCAAATTCGCATGAAAGAGGGAGATGAGTGGAAAACGGCTTTCAAAACAAAACAAGGCTTGTATGAGTGGTTGGTAATGCCTTTCGGTTTAACCAATGCGCCTAGCACATTTATGCGTTTAATGAACCATGTTTTGCGAGTTTTTTATTGGAAAATTTATCGTTGTTTATTTTGATGATATCCTTATCTATAGCAGCAATTTGGATGAACATATTGAACATTTGAAACTTGTTTTAGATGTTTTACGGAAGGAAAAGTTGTATGCTAACCTCAAGAAATGTACCTTTTGCACAGATAAGCTTGTGTTTCTTGGTTTTGTTGTTAGTGCTCAAGGTATACAGGTTGATGAAGAAAAGGTGCGAGCCATCCAGGAATGGCCGAGTCCAACTAGTGTGGGAAACGTACGGAGTTTTCATGGACTTGCTAGTTTCTACCGGCGGTTTGTGAAAGATTTTAGTACTATAGCCGCACCACTGACTGAAGTGATCAAGAAAAACGTTGGGTTTAGATGGGGAGAAGAGCAAGAAAAGGCATTTCAGCTACTCAAGGAGAAGTTGACAAATGCTCCATTGTTATCTTTACCTAATTTTGCCAAAACTTTTGAGATTGAATGTGATGCTTCAGGTGTTGGAATTGGTGCTGTTTTAATGCAGGAAGGGAGACCAATAGCATATTTCAGTGAGAAGCTGAATGGGGCAACTCTTAATTACCCAACTTATGATAAAGAGATGTATGCATTGGTTCGGGCATTAGAGACGTGGCAGCACTACCTATGGCCTAAGGAGTTCGTGATTCACACTGATCATGAGTCCCTGAAACACTTGAAGGGCCAGCACAAGCTGAACAAGAGGCATGCTCGTTGGGTAGAATTCATAGAGACGTTTCCATATGTCATTCGCTACAAGCAAGGTAAGGAAAACGTCGTTGCCGATGCACTTTCTCGCAGGTATGTCTTAATCTCAACTCTTAATGCTAAACTACTGGGTTTTGAACACATTAAAGAGTTATATGCTGATGACCATGACTTTCGTACTGAGTATCAAGCTTGTGAGAGATCTGCTAGTGGTAAATACTTTAGGCATGAGGGATACTTGTTTTGGGAGAATAAATTATGTGTGCCTAATTGTTCATTAAGAGATTTGCTAGTGAGGGAATCCCATGGGGGAGGATTGATGGGACATTTTGGAGTAGTGAAAACTTTAGCTATGTTGCAGGAACACTTCTATTGGCCACATATGAAACGAGATGTTGAGAGGCTTTGTGGTAGATGTGTAACTTGTAGGCAGGCTAAATCAAGAGTGCAGCCCCATGGTTTATACACCCCTTTACCAATACCTAGTGAACCCTGGATTGATATTTCGATGGATTTTGTGTTAGGTTTGCCTAGGTCTAAACGGGGAAGAGACTCGATATTTGTGGTTGTGGATAGGTTTTCCAAGATGGCTCATTTTATTCCATGCCACAAGACAGATGATGCCTCCAATGTTGCTGATTTGTTCTTTAGGGAAATTGTGAGACTTCATGGTATGCCTAGGACAATTGTTTCTGATAGGGACACCAAGTTCTTAAGCTACTTTTGGAAGACTTTGTGGGCTAAGTTAGGGACTAAGCTATTGTTTTCAACTACTTGTCACCCTCAAACCGATGGTCAATCAGAAGTTGTGAATAGAACCTTGTCCACTTTGTTAAGGGCTGTCATTAAAAAGAACATCAAAACATGGGAGGAGTGTTTACCACATGTGAGTTTGCTTATAATCGATCTGTTCATTCTGCTACACAATTTTCACCGTTTGAAATTGTTTATGGTTTTAATCCTTTAACTCCTTTGGATTTAATGCCATTACCTTTGTCTGAGCATGTGAATTTAGATGGAAAAAGAAAAGCTGATCTTGTTAAGCAGATACACGAGAAGGCAAGACTCAACATCGAGCGAAGGACTAAACAATATGCTGAACAAGCCAACAAAGGGCGTCACAAGCTCGTCTTCGAGCCTGGTGATTGGGTGTGGTTGCACTTACGCAAGGAACGGTTTCCGGAGCAAAGGAAATCCAAGCTATTGCCTAGAGGGGATGGTCCTTTTCAAATTCTCGAAAGGATCAATGATAATGCGTACAAGCTAGACTTGCCAGGTGAGTATGGTGTAAGTGCCTCCTTTAATGTTTCTGATCTAAGTCCTTTTGATGTAGGCGACGATTTGAGGACAAATCCTTCTCAAGAGGAGGGGAATGATGAGGACATCACTAGCACAAGCAAGAGCACGTGGGAGACATATTCAGATCCAATTCAAGTTCCCATTGGTCCGGTTACGAAAGCTCGTGCGAAGAAGTTTAAAGAAACACTTATTGGGCTGATTCAAGCAACTTGGGCTCAAGCTATTGCATGGAGGCCCATTGAGGGAATTGCATGCGACAACCACACCAATAAATGCGTGATTCAAGCTATAGAAGGGATTGAGTAATTTCCATTTCAGTTACTTTCCCATTTTGAGGCGACACATGGCGAGAAGAATCAGTTTTGACCTTTTAATGTCTAGTTTCCTTTTTTCCGTTTCTGGTATTTCTATTATTGTAAGGCTTTTAAGCCATTAAGGGAACTTTCCTTATTTAGTCTAGATTTGACTTTTGTTAATTGAGTTTCCAGAAATTTCCATGGGAATTAGGGGCTGAAAATTCGCATAGGAACCCTTATATAATTGTAACGAATTTCAATCAAGAGAGACGAGTAATAACACATAATTTTGAGGTTTAATTCTCTTTAGTTCCTAAACGAACTATTCGAACTTATCGGAAATTTCCGTGGCGTTCATCGACTTATCAATCAGTCCGTCCATAGCTGATTGTGGCGTCCTCACATACCAAGACTTATCAATCGGTCTCTCCATAGCTGATTGTGGCGTCCTCACATACCAAGGTTCGTGCTTCTCGTTGGGCATCGGGTCGCGGTTCCATCCAAAACCGGTTAGAAATTTGATCTTGGAAACCACTTTTGGTTAGAGTCGCGTCAGCTCTTGGCGTGGTTCGTATCAGTTTTTCTTGCTGTGGTTTGATCTAAACATGATTTGGAAGTGTTTAAATTTAGATTTGCTCTGTTTTGTATGAATTTTTGGTAAGTGCAAGCATGATGTTTGAGAAATTGTTGAGCCGAAATTTTGAGGAATGATAGTGGACATATAGAGCTTTGTTGTGTAAGTTTTTGTGTCAAAATGTAAATAGATGAAGTTTGGGTGGATTTTTCAAAATCTGGGCCTGTTGTTGAAATTTTGCTGGCAGTAAGCTAACTTTGCTTGTTTGTAAACCTTGTCAAATTAATCCCAAATGATGTGAAATTTTATAGCAAGATTCTTTAATATGTTTATTGCTATTTTGCAATTTTTCATGATAGTTAGGCTTATATTCTAAGGCCTATGAATTATTCCATTTTTTTAACATATCAAGAATATGGCTGTAAGTTAGTATATGTATGATTGTTAAAATTGTTTCCCTATGCTTTAATGGTTACAACATGAATATGGCAGGTCAATGACACATCAAATTCACCAAGAAGGGTCCATTCTTTACAATTTCTTTAAGTCTTCTTAGATTTCAAGTAAGTAGTTTACTGCATCACAAGAACTATGTCATGCTATGTCTTAAGGTGCATTGATTAGATTGTTGCTATTTGGGAATGATATAGATTGCTAAAATGTATTCATGATTCATCACATTTACATCAAAACATGTGATGTGATCTGAACCCTAAACCCAACCTTGATAGCCCAACTTGTATGGCAGCCAAGGTAAGATCTTTTTCTTGAATTAGATGGGTATTTTCATGCTTCTTGATGGGGTTTTTGTGGGTTCTATTCTTATGGTCTGCTTTGTGAAAAATTTCATGGAGGTAAAGGTGTTTTTAGTTAAATTTAGATGTTTTTAGTTAAACTGAGGTTCTATTCTGATGTGAGGAAAAGCTCAGTTAAATGTAAATTGGTGTTTTTCTTGCTGTGGTTTGATCTAAACATGATTTGGAAGTGTTTAAATTTAGATTTGCTCTGTTTGGTATGAATTTTTGGTAAGTGCAAGCATGATGTTTGAGAAAATGTTGAGCCGAAATTTTGAGGAATGATCGTGGACATATAGAGCTTTGTTGTGTAAGTTTTTGTGTCAAAATGTAAATATATGAAGTTTTGGTGGATTTTTCAAAATCAGGGCCTGTTGTTGGAATTTTGGTGGCAGTAAGCTAACTTTGCTTGTTTGTAAACCTTGTCAAATTAATCCCAAATGATGTGAAATTTTATAGCAAGATTCTTTAATATGTTTATTGCTATTTTGCAATTTTTCATGATAGTTAGGCTTATATTCTAAGGCCTATGAATTATTCCATTTTTTTAACGTATCAAGAATATGGCTGTAAGTTAGTATATGTATGATTGTTAAAATTGTTTCCCTATGCTTTAATGGTTACAACATGAATATGGCAGGTCAATGACACATCAAATTCACCAAGAAGGGTCCATTCTTTACAATTTCTTTAAGTCTTCTTAGATTTCAAGTAAGTAGTTTACTGCATCACAAGAACTATGTCATGCTATGTTTTAAGGTGCATTGATTAGATTGTTGCTATTTGGGAATGATATAGATTGCTAAAATGTATTCATGATTCATCACATTTACATCAAAACATGTGATGTGATATGAACCCTAAACCCAACCTTGATAGCCCAACTTGTATGGCAGCCAAGGTAAGATCTTTTTCTTGAATTAGATGGGTATTTTCATGCTTCTTGATGGGGTTTTTGTGGGTTCTATTCTTATGGTCTGCTTTGTGAAAAATTTCATGGAGGTAAAGGTGTTTTTAGTTAAATTTAGATGTTTTTAGTTAAACTGAGGTTCTATTCTGATGTGAGGAAAAGCTCAGTTAAATGTAAATAGGTGTTTTTCTTGCTGTGGTTTGATCTAAACATGATTTGGAAGTGTTTAAATTTAGATTTGCTCTGTTTTGTATGAATTTTTGGTAAGTGCAAGCATGATGTTTGAGAAATTGTTCAACCGAAATTTTGAGGAATGATAGTGGACATATAGAGCTTTGTTGTGTAAGTTTTTGTGTCAAAATGTAAATAGATGAAGTTTTGGTGGATTTTTCAAAATCAGGGCCTGTTGTTGGAATTTTGGTGGCAGTAAGCTAACTTTGCTTGTTTGTAAACCTTGTCAAATTAATCCCAAATGATGTGAAATTTTATAGCAAGATTCTTTAATATGTTTATTGCTATTTTGCAATTTTTCATGATAGTTAGGCTTACATTCTAAGGCCTATGAATTATTCCAGTTTTTTAACGTATCAAGAATATGGCTGTAAGTTAGTATATGTATGATTGTTAAAATTGTTTCCCTATGCTTTAATGGTTACAACATGAATATGGCAGGTCAATGACACATCAAATTCACCAAGAAGGGTCCATTCTTTACAATTTCTTTAAGTCTTCTTAGATTTCAAGTAAGTAGTTTACTGCATCACAAGAGCTATGTCATGCTATGTTTTAAGGTGCGTTGATTAGATTGTTGCTATTTGGGAATGATATAGATTGCTATAATGTATTCATGATTCATCACATTTACATCAAAACATGTGATGTGATCTGAACCCTAAACCCAACCTTGATAGCCCAACTTGTATGGCAGCCAAGGTAAGATCTTTTTCTTGAATTAGATGGGTATTTTCATGCTTCTTGATGGGGTTTTTGTGGGTTCTATTCTTATGGTCTGCTTTGTGAAAAATTTCATGGAGGTAAAGGTGTTTTTAGTTAAATTTAGATGTTTTTAGTTAAACTGAGGTTCTATTCTGATGTGAGGAAAAGCTCAGTTAAATGTAAATTGGTGTTTTTCTTGCTGTGGTTTGATCTAAACATGATTTGGAAGTGTTTAAATTTAGATTTGCTCTGTTTGGTATGAATTTTTGGTAAGTGCAAGCATGATGTTTGAGAAAATGTTGAGCCGAAATTTTGAGGAATGATCGTGGACATATAGAGCTTTGTTGTGTAAGTTTTTGTGTCAAAATGTAAATAGATGAAGTTTTGGTGGATTTTTCAAAATCAGGGCCTGTTGTTGGAATTTTGGTGGCAGTAAGCTAACTTTGCTTGTTTGTAAACCTTGTCAAATTAATCCCAAATGATGTGAAATTTTATAGCAAGATTCTTTAATATGTTTATTGCTATTTTGCAATTTTTCATGATAGTTAGGCTTACATTCTAAGGCCAATGAATTATTCCAGTTTTTTAACATATCAAGAATATGGCTGTAAGTTAGTATATGTATGATTGTTAAAATTGTTTCCCTATGCTTTAACGGTTACAACATGAATATGGCAGGTCAATGACACATCAAATTCACCAAGAAGGGTCCATTCTTTACAATTTCTTTAAGTCTTCTTAGATTTCAAGTAAGTAGTTTACTGCATCACAAGAGCTATGTCATGCTATGTTTTAAGGTGCGTTGATTAGATTGTTGCTATTTGGGAATGATATAGATTGCTATAATGTATTCATGATTCATCACATTTACATCAAAACATGTGATGTGATATGAACCCTAAACCCAACCTTGATAGCCCAACTTGTATGGCAGCCAAGGTAAGATCTTTTTCTTGAATTAGATGGGTATTTTCATGCTTCTTGATGGGGTTTTTGTGGGTTCTATTCTTATGGTCTGCTTTGTGAAAAATTTCATGGAGGTAAAGGTGTTTTTAGTTAAATTTAGATGTTTTTAGTTAAACTGAGGTTCTATTCTGATGTGAGGAAAAGCTCAGTTAAATGTAAATTGGTGTTTTTCTTGCTGTGGTTTGATCTAAACATGATTTGGAAGTGTTTAAATTTAGATTTGCTCTGTTTTGTATGAATTTTTGGTAAGTGCAAGCATGATGTTTGAGAAATTGTTCAACCGAAATTTTGAGGAATGATAGTGGACATATAGAGCTTTGTTGTGTAAGTTTTTGTGTCAAAATGTAAATAGATGAAGTTTTGGTGGATTTTTCAAAATCAGGGCCTGTTTTTGGAATTTTGGAGGCTGTAAGCAAACTTTGCTTGTTTGTAAACCTTGTCAAATTAATCCCAAATGATGTAAAATTTTATAGCAAGATTCTTTAATATGTTTATTGCTATTTTGCAATTTTTCATGATAGTTAGGCTTATATTCTAAGGCCTATGAATTATTCCATTTTTTTAACGTATCAAGAATATGACTGTAAGTTAGTATATGTATGACTTGTTAAAATTGTTTCCCTATGCTTTAATGGTTACAACAGTGAATATGGCAGGTCAATGACACATCAAATTCACCAAGAAGGGTCCATTCTTTACAATTTCTTTAAGTCTTCTTAGATTTCAAGTAAGTAGTTTACTGCATCACAAGAACTATGTCATGCTATGTTTTAAGGTGCATTGATTAGATTGTAGCTATTTGGGAATGATATAGATTGCTAAAATGTATTCATGATTCATCACATTTACATCAAAACATGTGATGTGATCTGAACCCTAAACCCAACCTTGATAGCCCAACTTGTATGGCAGCCAAGGTAAGATGTTTTTCTTGAATTAGATGGGTATTTTCATGCTTCTTGATGGGGTTTTTGTGGGTTCTATTCTAATGGTCTGCTTTGTGGAAAATTTCACTGGAGGTAAAGGTGTTTTTAGTTAAATTTAGATGTTTTTAGTTAAACTGAGGTTCTATTCTGATGTGAGGAAAAGCTCAGTTAAATGTAAATAGGTGTTTTTCTTGCTGTGGTTTGATCTAAACATGATTTGGAAGTGTTTAAATTTAGATTTGCTCTGTTTTGTATGAATTTTTGGTAAGTGCAAGCATGATGTTTGAGAAATTGTTGAGCCGAAATTTTGAGGAATGATAGTGGACATATAGAGCTTTGTTGTGTAAGTTTTTGTGAAAAAATGTAAATAGATGAAGTTTTGGTGGATTTTTCAAAATCAGGGCCTGTTTTTGCAATTTTGGAGGCTGTAAGCAAACTTTGCTTGTTTGTAAACCTTGTCAAATTAATCCCAAATGATGTGAAATTTTATAGCAAGATTCTTTAATATGTTTATTGCTATTTTGCAATTTTTCATGATAGTTAGGCATATATTCTAAGGCCTATGAATTATTCCATTTTTTTAACATATCAAGAATATGACTGTAAGTTAGTATATGTATGATTGTTAAAATTGTTTCCCTATGCTTTAATGGTTACAACATGAATATGGCAGGTCAATGACACATCAAATTCACCAAGAAGGGTCCATTCTTTACAATTTCTTTAAGTCTTCTTAGATTTCAAGTAAGTAGTTTACTGCATCACAAGAACTATGTCATGCTATGTTTTAAGGTGCATTGATTAGATTGTAGCTATTTGGGAATGATATAGATTGCTAAAATGTATTCACGATTCATCACATTTACATCAAAACATGTGATGTGATCTGAACCCTAAACCCAACCTTGATAGCCCAACTTGTATGGCAGCCAAGGTAAGATGTTTTTCTTGAATTAGATGGGTATTTTCATGCTTGTTGATGGGGTTTTTGTGGGTTCTATTCTTATGGTCTGCTTTGTGGAAAATTTCATGGAGGTAAAGGTGTTTTTAGTTAAATTTAGATGTTTTTAGTTAAACTGAGGTTCTATTATGATGTGAGGAAAAGCTCAGTTAAATGTAAATAGGTGTTTTTCTTGCTGTGGTTTGATCTAAACATGATTTGGAAGTGTTTAAATTTAGATTTGCTCTGTTTTGTATGAATTTTTGGTAAGTGCAAGCATGATGTTTGAGAAATTGTTGAGCCGAAATTTTGAGGAATGATAGTGGACATATAGAGCTTTGTTGTGTAAGTTTTTGTGAAAAAATGTAAATAGATGAAGTTTTGGTGGATTTTTCAAAATCAGGGCCTGTTTTTGCAATTTTGGAGGCTGTAAGCAAACTTTGCTTGTTTGTAAACCTTGTCAAATTAATCCCAAATGATGTGAAATTTTATAGCAAGATTCTTTAATATGTTTATTGCTATTTTGCAATTTTTCATGATAGTTAGGCATATATTCTATGGCCTATGAATTATTCCATTTTTTTAACGTATCAAGAATATGACTGTAAGTTAGTATATGTATGACTGTTAAAATTGTTTCCCTATGCTTTAATGGTTACAACGTGAATATGGCAGGTCAATGACACATCAAATTCACCAAGAAGGGTCAATTCTTTACAATTTCTTTAAGTCTTCTTAGATTTCAAGTAAGTAGATTACTGCATCACAAGAACTATGTCATGCTATGTTTTAAGGTGCATTGATTAGATTGTTGCTATTTGGGAATGATATAGATTGCTAAAATGTATTCACGATTCATCACATTTACATCAAAACATGTGATGTGATCTGAACCCTAAACCCAACCTTGATAGCCCAACTTGTATGGCAGCCAAGGTAAGATGTTTTTCTTGAATTAGATGGGTATTTACATGCTTCTTGATGGGGTTTTTGTGGGTTCTATTCTATGGTCTGCTTTGTGGAAAATTTCATGGAGGTAAAGGTGTTTTTAGTTAAATTTAGATGTTTTTAGTTAAACTGAGGTTCTATTCTGATGTGAGGAAAAGCTCAGTTAAATGTAAATAGGTGTTTTTCTTGCTGTGGTTTGATCTAAACATGATTTGGAAGTGTTTAAATTTAGATTTGCTCTGTTTTGTATGAATTTTTGGTAAGTGCAAGCATGATGTTTGAGAAATTGTTGTGCCGAAATTTTGAGGAATGATAGTGGACATATAGAGCTTTGTTGTGTAAGTTTTTGTGAAAAAATGTAAATAGATGAAGTTTTGGTGGATTTTTCAAAATCAGGGCCTGTTTTTGGAATTTTGGAGGCTGTAAGCAAACTTTGCTTGTTTGTAAACCTTGTCAAATTAATCCCAAATGATGTGAAATTTTATAGCAAGATTCTTTAATATGTTTATTGCTATTTTGCAATTTTTCATGATAGTTAGGCTTATATTCTAAGGCCTATGAATTATTCCATTTTTTTAACATATCAAGAATATGGCTGTAAGTTAGTATATGAATGATTGTTAAAATTGTTTCCCTATGCTTTAATGGTTACAACATGAATATGGCAGGTCAATGACACATCAAATTCACCAAGAAGGGTCCATTCTTTGCAATTTCTTTAAGTCTTCTTAGATTTCAAGTAAGTAGTTTACTGCATCACAAGAACTATGTCATGCTATGTTTTAAGGTGCATTGATTAGATTGTAGCTATTTGGGAATGATATAGATTGCTAAAATGTATTCACGATTCATCACATTTACATCAAAACATGTGATGTGATCTGAACCCTAAACCCAACCTTGATAGCCCAACTTGTATGGCAGCCAAGGTAAGATGTTTTTCTTGAATTAGATGGGTATTTTCATGCTTGTTGATGGGGTTTTTGTGGGTTCTATTCTTATGGTCTGCTTTGCGGAAAATTTCATGGAGGTAAAGGTGTTTTTAGTTAAATTTAGATGTTTTTAGTTAAACTGAGGTTCTATTCTGATGTGAGGAAAAGCTCAGTTAAATGTAAATAGGTGTTTTTCTTGCTGTGGTTTGATCTAAACATGATTTGGAAGTGTTTAAATTTAGATTTGCTCTGTTTTGTATGAATTTTTGGTAAGTGCAAGCATGATGTTTGAGAAATTGTTGAGCCGAAATTTTGAGGAATGATAGTGGACATATAGAGCTTTGTTGTGTAAGTTTTTGTGAAAAAATGTAAATAGATGAAGTTTTGGTGGATTTTTCAAAATCAGGGCCTGTTTTTGCAATTTTGGAGGCTGTAAGCAAACTTTGCTTGTTTGTAAACCTTGTCAAATTAATCCCAAATGATGTGAAATTTTATAGCAAGATTCTTTAATATGTTTATTGCTATTTTGCAATTTTTCATGATAGTTAGGCATATATTCTATGGCCTATGAATTATTCCATTTTTTTAACGTATCAAGAATATGACTGTAAGTTAGTATATGTATGACTGTTAAAATTGTTTCCCTATGCTTTAATGGTTACAACGTGAATATGGGAGGTCAATGACACATCAAATTCACCAAGAAGGGTCCATTCTTTACAATTTCTTTAAGTCTTCTTAGATTTCAAGTAAGTAGTTTACTGCATCACAAGAACTATGTCATGCTATGTTTTAAGGTGCATTGATTAGATTGTAGCTATTTGGGAATGATATAGATTGCTAAAATGTATTCATGATTCATCACATTTACATCAAAACATGTGAAGTGATCTGAACCCTAAACCCAACCTTGATAGCCCAACTTGTATGGCAGCCAAGGTAAGATGTTTTTCTTGAATTAGATGGGTATTTTCATGCTTCTTGATGGGGTTTTTGTGGGTTCTATTCTAATGGTCTGCTTTGTGGAAAATTTCACGGAGGTAAAGGTGTTTTTAGTTAAATTTAGATGTTTTTAGTTAAACTGAGGTTCTATTCTGATGTGAGGAAAAGCTCAGTTAAATGTAAATAGGTGTTTTTCTTGCTGTGGTTTGATCTAAACATGATTTGGAAGTGTTTAAATTTAGATTTGCTCTGTTTTGTATGAATTTTTGGTAAGTGCAAGCATGATGTTTGAGAAATTGTTGAGCCGAAATTTTGAGGAATGATAGTGGACATATAGAGCTTTGTTGTGTAAGTTTTTGTGAAAAAATGTAAATAGATGAAGTTTTGGTGGATTTTTCAAAATCAGGGCCTGTTTTTGCAATTTTGGATGCTGTAAGCAAACTTTGCTTGTTTGTAAACCTTGTCAAATTAATCCCAAATGATGTGAAATTTTATAGCAAGATTCTTTAATATTTTTATTGCTATTTTGCAATTTTTCATGATAGTTAGGCTTATATTCTAAGGCCTATGAATTATTCCATTTTTTTAATGTATCAAGAATATGACTGTAAGTTAGTATATGTATGATTGTTAAAATTGTTTCCCTATGCTTTAATGGTTACAACGTGAATATGGCAGGTCAATGACACATCAAATTCACCAAGAAGGGTCAATTCTTTACAATTTCTTTAAGTCTTCTTAGATTTCAAGTAAGTAGTTTACTGCATCACAAGAACTATGTCATGCTATGTTTTAAGGTGCATTGATTAGATTGTAGCTATTTGGGAATGATATAGATTGCTAAAATGTATTCATGATTCATCACATTTACATCAAAACATGTGATGTGATCTGAACCCTAAACCCAACCTTGATAGCCCAACTTGTATGGCAGCCAAGGTAAGATGTTTTTCTTGAATTAGATGGGTATTTTCATGCTTCTTGATGGGGTTTTTGTGGGTTCTATTCTTATGGTCTGCTTTGTGGAAAATTTCATGGAGGTAAAGGTGTTTTTAGTTAAATTTAGATGTTTTTAGTTAAACTGAGGTTCTATTCTGATGTGAGGAAAAGCTCAGTTAAATGTAAATAGGTGTTTTTCCTTGCTGTGGTTTGATCTAAACATGATTTGGAAGTGTTTAAATTTAGATTTGCTCTGTTTTGTATGAATTTTTGGTAAGTGCAAGCATGATGTTTGAGAAATTGTTGAGCCGAAATTTTGAGGAATGATAGTGGACATATAGAGCTTTGTTGTGTAAGTTTTTGTGAAAAAATGTAAATAGATGAAGTTTTGGTGGATTTTTCAAAATCAGGGCCTGTTTTTGGAATTTTGGAGGCTGTAAGCAACTTTGCTTGTTTGTAAACCTTGTCAAATTAATCCCAAATGATGTGAAATTTTATAGCAAGATTCTTTAATATGTTTATTGCTATTTTGCAATTTTTCATGATAGTTAGGCATATATTCTAAGGCCTATGAATTATTCCATTTTTTTAATGTATCAAGAATATGACTGTAAGTTAGTATATGTATGATTGTTAAAATTGTTTCCCTATGCTTTAATGGTTACAACATGAATATGGCAGGTCAATGACACATCAAATTCACCAAGAAGGGTCCATTCTTTACAATTTCTTTAAGTCTTCTTAGATTTCAAGTAAGTAGTTTACTGCATCACAAGAACTATGTCATGCTATGTTTTAAGGTGCATTGATTAGATTGTTGCTATTTGGGAATGATATAGATTGCTAAAATGTATTCACGATTCATCACATTTACATCAAAACATGTGAAGTGATCTGAACCCTAAACCCAACCTTGATAGCCCAACTTGTATGGCAGCCAAGGTAAGATGTTTTTCTTGAATTAGATGGGTATTTTCATGCTTCTTGATGGGGTTTTTGTGGGTTCTATTCTAATGGTCTGCTTTGTGGAAAATTTCACGGAGGTAAAGGTGTTTTTAGTTAAATTTAGATGTTTTTAGTTAAACTGAGGTTCTATTCTGATGTGAGGAAAAGCTCAGTTAAATGTAAATAGGTGTTTTTCTTGCTGTGGTTTGATCTAAACATGATTTGGAAGTGTTTAAATTTAGATTTGCTCTGTTTTGTATGAATTTTTGGTAAGTGCAAGCATGATGTTTGAGAAATTGTTGAGCCGAAATTTTGAGGAATGATAGTGGACATATAGAGCTTTGTTGTGTAAGTTTTTGTGAAAAAATGTAAATAGATGAAGTTTTGGTGGATTTTTCAAAATCAGGGCCTGTTGTTGGAATTTTGGTGGCAGTAAGCTAACTTTGCTTGTTTGTAAACCTTGTCAAATTAATCCCAAATGATGTGAAATTTTATAGCAAGATTCTTTAATATGTTTATTGCTATTTTGCAATTTTTCATGATAGTTAGGCATATATTCTATGGCCTATGAATTATTCCATTTTTTTAACGTATCAAGAATATGACTGTAAGTTAGTATATGTATGACTGTTAAAATTGTTTCCCTATGCTTTAATGGTTACAACGTGAATATGGGAGGTCAATGACACATCAAATTCACCAAGAAGGGTCCATTCTTTACAATTTCTTTAAGTCTTCTTAGATTTCAAGTAAGTAGTTTACTGCATCACAAGAACTATGTCATGCTATGTTTTAAGGTGCATTGATTAGATTGTTGCTATTTGGGAATGATATAGATTGCTAAAATGTATTCATGATTCATCACATTTACATCAAAACATGTGAAGTGATCTGAACCCTAAACCCAACCTTGATAGCCCAACTTGTATGGCAGCCAAGGTAAGATGTTTTTCTTGAATTAGATGGGTATTTTCATGCTTCTTGATGGGGTTTTTGTGGGTTCTATTCTTATGGTCTGCTTTGTGAAAAATTTCATGGAGGTAAAGGTGTTTTTAGTTAAATTTAGATGTTTTTAGTTAAACTGAGGTTCTATTCTGATGTGAGGAAAAGCTCAGTTAAATGTAAATAGGTGTTTTTCTTGCTGTGGTTTGATCTAAACATGATTTGGAAGTGTTTAAATTTAGATTTGCTCTGTTTTGTATGAATTTTTGGTAAGTGGAAGGATGATGTTTGAGAAATTGTTAAGCCGAAATTTTGAGGAATGATAGTGGACATATAGAGCTTTGTTGTGTACGTTTTTGTGTCAAAATGTAAATAGATGAAGTTTTGGTGGAGTTTTCAAAATCAGGGCCTGTTGTTGGAATTTTGGTGGCAGTAAGCTAACTTTGCTTGTTTGTAAACCTTGTCAAATTAATCCCAAATGATGTGAAATTTTATAGCAAGATTCTTTAATATGTTTATTGCTATTTTGCAATTTTTCATGATAGTTAGGCATATATTCTATGGCCTATGAATTATTCCATTTTTTTAACGTATCAAGAATATGACTGTAAGTTAGTATATGTATGACTGTTAAAATTGTTTCCCTATGCTTTAATGGTTACAACGTGAATATGGGAGGTCAATGACACATCAAATTCACCAAGAACGGTCAATTCTTTACAATTTCTTTAAGTCTTCTTAGATTTCAAGTAAGTAGTTTACTGCATC
Organism: Artocarpus heterophyllus; assembly: GCA_025403435.1. Taxonomy (NCBI): domain Eukaryota; kingdom Viridiplantae; phylum Streptophyta; class Magnoliopsida; order Rosales; family Moraceae; genus Artocarpus; species Artocarpus heterophyllus. The sequence continues at coordinate 33,158,421 of CM046348.1, read as the reverse complement.
ACAAGAACTATGTCATGCTATGTTTTAAGGTGCATTGATTAGATTGTTGCTATTTGGGAATGATATAGATTGCTAAAATGTATTCACGATTCATCATATTTACATCAAAACATGTGATGTGATCTGAACCCTAAACCCAACCTTGATAGCCCAACTTGTATGGCAGCCAAGGTAAGATGTTTTTCTTGAATTAGATGGGTATTTACATGCTTCTTGATGGGGTTTTTGTGGGTTCAATTCTTATGGTCTGCTTTGTGGAAAATTTCATGGAGGTAAAGGTGGTTTTAGTTAAATTTAGATGTTTTTAGTTAAACTGAGGTTCTATTCTGATGTGAGGAAAATCTCAGTTAAATGTAAATAGGTGTTTTCCTTGCTGTGGTTTGATCTAAACATGATTTGGATGTGTTTAAATTTAGATTTGCTCTATTTTGTATGAATTTTTGGTAAGTGCAAGCATGATGTTTGAGAAATTGTTAAGCCGAAATTTTGAGGAATGATAGTGGACATATAGAGCTTTGTTGTGTACGTTTTTGTGTCAAAATGTAAATAGATGAAGTTTTGGTGGATTTTTCAAAATCAGGGCCTGTTGTTGGAATTTTGGTGGCAGTAAGCTAACTTTGCTTGTTTGTAAACCTTGTCAAATTAATCCCAAATGATGTGAAATTTTATAGCAAGATTCTTTAATATGTTTATTGCTATTTTGCAATTTTTCATGATAGTTAGGCATATATTCTATGGCCTATGAATTATTCCATTTTTTTAACGTATCAAGAATATGACTGTAAGTTAGTATATGTATGACTGTTAAAATTGTTTCCCTATGCTTTAATGGTTACAACGTGAATATGGGAGGTCAATGACACATCAAATTCACCAAGAAGGGTCCATTCTTTACAATTTCTTTAAGTCTTCTTAGATTTCAAGTAAGTAGTTTACTGCATCACAAGAACTATGTCATGCTATGTTTTAAGGTGCATTGATTAGATTGTTGCTATTTGGGAATGATATAGATTGCTAAAATGTATTCACGATTCATCACATTTACATCAAAACATGTGAAGTGATCTGAACCCTAAACCCAACCTTGATAGCCCAACTTGTATGGCAGCCAAGGTAAGATGTTTTTCTTGAATTAGATGGGTATTTTCATGCTTCTTGATGGGGTTTTTGTGGGTTCTATTCTAATGGTCTGCTTTGTTGATACGAACCACGCCAAGAATTGACGCGATCCTAACCGAAGTTGGTTTCCAAGATCAAATTTCTAACCGGTTTTGGATGGAACCGCGACCCGATGCCCAACGAGAAGCACGAACCTTGGTATGTGCGGACGCCACAATCAGCTATGGAGGGACTGATTGATAAGTCTTGGTAAGTGAGGACGCCACAATCAGCTATGGTTGGACTGATTGATAAGTCGATGAACGCCACGGAAATTTCCGATAAGTTCGAATAGTTCGTTTAGGAACTAAAGAGAATTAAACCTCAAAATTATGTGTTATTACTTGTCCCTCTTGATTGAAATTCGTTACAATTATATAGGGGTTCCTATGCGAATTTTCAGCCCCTAATTCCCATGGAAATTTCGGGAAACTCAATTAACAAAAGTCAAATCTAGACTAAATAAGGAAAGTTCCCTTAATGGCTTAAAAGCCTTACAATAATAGAAATACCAGAAACGGAAAAAAAGGAAACTAGACATTAAAAGGTCAAAACTGATTCTTCTCGCCATGTGTCGCCTCAAAATGGGAAAGTAACTGAAATGGAAATTACTCAATCCCTTCTATAGCTTGAATCACGCATTTATTGGTGTGGTTGTCGCATGCAATTCCCTCAATGGGCCTCCATGCAATAGCTTGAGCCCAAGTTGCTTGAATCAGCCCAATAAGTGTTTCTTTGAACTTCTTCACACGAGCTCTCGTAACCGGCCAATGGTGATACGAACCACGCCAAGAATTGACGCGATCCTAACCGAAGTTGGTTTCCAAGATCAAATTTCTAACCGGTTTTGGATGGAACCGCGACCCGATGCCCAACGAGAAGCACGAACCTTGGTATGTGCGGACGCCACAATCAGCTATGGAGGGACTGATTGATAAGTCTTGGTAAGTGAGGACGCCACAATCAGCTATGGATGGACTGATTGATAAGTCGATGAACGCCACGGAAATTTCCGATAAGTTCGAATAGTTCGTTTAGGAACTAAAGAGAATTAAACCTCAAAATTATGTGTTATTACTTGTCCCTCTTGATTGAAATTCGTTACAATTATATAGGGGTTCCTATGCGAATTTTCAGCCCCTAATTCCCATGGAAATTTCGGGAAACTCAATTAACAAAAGTCAAATCTAGACTAAATAAGGAAAGTTCCCTTAATGGCTTAAAAGCCTTACAATAATAGAAATACCAGAAACGGAAAAAAAGGAAACTAGACATTAAAAGGTCAAAACTGATTCTTCTCGCCATGTGTCGCCTCAAAATGGGAAAGTAACTGAAATGGAAATTACTCAATCCCTTCTATAGCTTGAATCACGCATTTATTGGTGTGGTTGTCGCATGCAAATCCCTCAATGGGCCTCCATGCAATAGCTTGAGCCCAAGTTGCTTGAATCAGCCCAATAAGTGTTTCTTTAAATTTCTTTGCACGAGCTCTCGTAACCGGCCAATGTGATACGAACCACGCCAAGAATTGACGCGATCCTAACCGAAGTTGGTTTCCAAGATCAAATTTCTAACCGGTTTTGGATGGAACTGCGACCCGATGCCCAACGAGAAGCACGAACCTTGGTATGTGCGGACGCCACAATCAGCTATGGAGGGACTGATTGATAAGTCTTGGTAAGTGAGGACGCCACAATCAGCTATGGATGGACTGATTGATAAGTCGATGAACGCCACGGAAATTTCCGATAAGTTCGAATAGTTCGTTTAGGAACTAAAGAGAATTAAACCTCAAAATTATGTGTTATTACTTGTCCCTCTTGATTGAAATTCGTTACAATTATATAGGGGTTCCTATGCGAATTTTCAGCCCCTAATTCCCATGGAAATTTCGGGAAACTCAATTAACAAAAGTCAAATCTAGACTAAATAAGGAAAGTTCCCTTAATGGCTTAAAAGCCTTACAATAATAGAAATACCAGAAACGGAAAAAAGGAAACTAGACATTAAAAGGTCAAAACTGATTCTTCTCGCCATGTGTCGCCTCAAAATGGGAAAGTAACTGAAATGGAAATTACTCAATCCCTTCTATAGCTTGAATCACGCATTTATTGGTGTGGTTGTCGCATGCAATTCCCTCAATGGGCCTCCATGCAATAGCTTGAGCCCAAGTTGCTTGAATCAGCCCAATAAGTGTTTCTTTAAATTTCTTTGCACGAGCTCTCGTAACCGGCCCAATGGGAACTTGAATTGGATCTGAATATGTCTCCCACGTGCTCTTGCTTGTGCTAGTGATGTCCTCATCATTCCCCTCCTCTTGAGAAGGATTTGTCCTCAAATCGTCGCCTACATCAAAAGGACTTAGATCAGAAACATTAAAGGAGGCACTTACACCATACTCACCTGGCAAGTCTAGCTTGTACGCATTATCATTGATCCTTTCGAGAATTTGAAAAGGACCATCCCCTCTAGGCAATAGCTTGGATTTCCTTTGCTCCGGAAACCGTTCCTTGCGTAAGTGCAACCACACCCAATCACCGGGCTCGAAGACGAGCTTGTGACGCCCTTTGTTGGCTTGTTCAGCATATTGTTTAGTCCTTCGCTCGATGTTGAGTCTTGCCTTCTCGTGTATCTGCTTAACAAGATCAGCTTTTCTTTTTCCATCTAAATTCACATGCTCAGACAAAGGTAATGGCATTAAATCCAAAGGAGTTAAAGGATTAAAACCATAAACAATTTCAAACGGTGAAAATTGTGTAGCAGAATGAACAGATCGATTATAAGCAAACTCAACATGTGGTAAACACTCCTCCCATGTTTTGATGTTCTTTTTAATGACAGCCCTTAACAAAGTGGACAAGGTTCTATTCACAACTTCTGTTTGACCATCGGTTTGAGGGTGACAAGTAGTTGAAAACAATAGCTTAGTCCCTAACTTAGCCCACAAAGTCTTCCAAAAGTAGCTTAAGAACTTGGTGTCCCTATCAGAAACAATTGTCCTAGGCATACCATGAAGTCTCACAATTTCCCTAAAGAACAAATCAGCAACATTGGAAGCATCATCTGTCTTATGGCATGGAATAAGATGAGCCATCTTGGAAAACCTATCCACAACCACAAATATCGAGTCTCTTCCCCGTTTAGACCTAGGCAAACCTAACACAAAATCCATCGAAATATCAATCCAGGGTTCACTAGGTATTGGTAAAGGGGTGTATAAACCATGGGGCTGCACTCTTGATTTAGCCTGCCTACAAGTTACACATCTACCACAAAGCCTCTCAACATCTCGTTTCATATGTGGCCAATAGAAGTGTTCCTGCAACATAGCTAAAGTTTTCACTACTCCAAAATGTCCCATCAATCCTCCCCCATGGGATTCCCTCACTAGCAAATCTCTTAATGAACAATTAGGCACACATAATTTATTCTCCCGAAACAAGTATCCCTCATGCCTAAAGTATTTACCACTAGCAGATCTCTCACAAGCTTGATACTCAGTACGAAAGTCATGGTCATCAGCATATAACTCTTTAATGTGTTCAAAACCCAGTAGTTTAGCATTAAGAGTTGAGATTAAGACATACCTGCGAGAAAGTGCATCGGCAACGACGTTTTCCTTACCTTGCTTGTAGCGAATGACATATGGAAACGTCTCTATGAATTCTACCCAACGAGCATGCCTCTTGTTCAGCTTGTGCTGGCCCTTCAAGTGTTTCAGGGATTCATGATCAGTGTGAATCACGAACTCCTTAGGCCATAGGTAGTGCTGCCAAGTCTCTAATGCCCGAACCAATGCATACATCTCTTTATCATAAGTTGGGTAATTAAGAGTTGCCCCATTCAGCTTCTCACTGAAATATGCTATTGGTCTCCCTTCCTGCATTAAAACAGCACCAATTCCAACACCTGAAGCATCACATTCAATCTCAAAAGTTTTGGCAAAATTAGGTAAAGATAACAATGGAGCATTTGTCAACTTCTCCTTGAGTAGCTTAAATGCCTTTTCTTGCTCTTCTCCCCATCTAAACCCAACGTTTTTCTTGATCACTTAAGTCAGTGGTGCGGCTATAGTACTGAAATCTTTCACAAACCGCCGGTAGAAACTAGCAAGTCCATGAAAACTCCGTACGTTTCCCACACTAGTTGGACTCGGCCACTCCTGGATGGCTCGCACCTTTTCTTCATCAACCTGTATACCTTGAGCACTAACAACAAAACCAAGAAACACAAGCTTATCTGTGCAAAAGGTACATTTCTTGAGGTTAGCATACAACTTTTCCTTCCGTAAAACATCTAAAACAAGTTTCAAATGTTCAATATGTTCATCCAAATTGCTGCTATAGATAAGGATATCATCAAAATAAACAACGATAAATTTTCCAATAAAAGCTCGCAAAACATGGTTCATTAAACGCATAAATGTGCTAGGCGCATTGGTTAAACCGAAAGGCATTACCAACCACTCATACAAGCCTTGTTTTGTTTTGAAAGCCTTTTCCACTCATCTCCCCCTTTCATGCGAATTTGATGATATCCACTCTTTAGATCAATTTTAGAAAACACACAGGCACCATGCAATTCATCTAACATGTCATCCAAGCGAGGAATAGGATGTCGATACTTTACCGTGATGTTGTTGATGGCTCGACAATCAACGCACATCCTCCAAGTCCCATCTTTCTTAGGCACAAGTAAAACTGGTACGGCGCACGGGCTCATGCTTTCTCTCACGTGTCCCTTCTCCATCAACTCTTTTACCTGCCGTTGGAGTTCCTTTGTCTCCTCGGGATTACTCCTATAGGCTGGTCGGTTTGGGATTGTAGCTCCAGGTATGAAGTCGATTTGATGTTCAATCCCGCGGATTGGAGGTAAACCTTGCGGTGTTTCCTCGGGAAAGATATCCTCAAAATCCTGCAAAAGAGAAACAACAGAACTATGCAAGGTGGAATCAAGATCGTTAGTGTTTAATAACGCCTCCTTGTACATGAGTAAAATCATCGGCTGATTAGAAAACAAAGCTCTTCTCACATCACTCTTGCTTGCATAAAAGTTTGTTTTTCTCTCTACTTTTCTCTCATTGGCTGATTGTGAATTTTTTTCAGCTCTCTCAATTTTCTCTCCCTTGCTCTCTTTGCTCTCCTTTTTCTCGGCCATCTCTTCTTTTTTTCTCTCACTGGCCGAACTCTCTCTCTGCACTCCCACTCTTGATTTTTCTTCGCTCTTTATTTTTTTATCACTTTCTCTCTGTAAGCTCACTTGGTCTTCATAGACCTGTTTTGGTGTTAACGGAACAAGAGTGATCGTCTTTTGATTGTGAACGAATGAGTACTTGTTGGTGAAACCATCATGCTTAACTCGCCGATCAAATTGCCATGGTCTGCCTAATAACAAGTGCCCAGCTTGCATCGGAACCACATCGCACAAAACTTCATCTTCATATCTTCCAATGCGAAAAGGAACTAACACCTGTTTATGCACCTTTACCTCACCAGTATCATTTAACCATTGCAATTTATATGGCCGAGGATGCTTAATTGTTGGCAGCCCTAACTTCTCTACCATGGTTGTGCTAGCAACATTAGTACAACTCCCACCATCAATAATCACACTACATACCTTGTTTTGGACATGGCACCTAGTGTGGAAGATGTTTTCCCGTTGCACCTCTTCATCTTCTTCTTTGGCTTGCACACTTAAAGCTCTCCTTGTGACCAACAATTCTCCTTGGACAGCGCACTCCTCATCGTCGGCATCCTCTAATGAAGGCATAGAATCATTGTCCGAATCTTCCTCGGTTTCAATGTCTCCATTGTCCCGCATCACCATAACTCGTTTGTTCGGACATTGGCTTGCCATATGACCCCTGCCTTGACATTTAAAACATTTAATATCACGAGTCCGAGTAGTGGAAGAATCGGATTTACCTTGATTCCCATGGCTGGCCACCTCTTGTTTTTGCTCGATCTTTGGCTTGGGGTTGGATTGCTTCTCATCCCTCTTCCATTGGTTGGTTTTCCAAGCCGATGTATTCGGGTTTTGGCTTGGACGTGTGCTACTGCCCCTCCTCATAAGTTGATTCTCAATTTTAATAGCCATGTGCACCATGTCCTCCAACTCCACATAATGTTGCAACTCAACGGCATTGTGAATATCTCGGTTCAAGCCCGCCAAAAACCTTGCCATTGTAGCCTCCCGATCCTCCTCTATATTAGCCCGAATCATCATAACCTCCATCTCCTTATAGTACTCCTCTACACTCCGGTTGCCCTGCTTAAGGTTTTGTAGCTTGTTGTACAACTCCCGGTAGTAGTAAGTTGGCACAAATCGCTTTCTCATCACCGTCTTCATCTCTTCCCATGACTCAATAGGCCGCTCTCTATTTCGTCTCCTGTTTATAACAAGCTGATCCCACCAAGTAATAGCATAATCAGAAAATTCAATTACAGCCAATTTTACCTTCTTTGCCTCGGAATAGTAGTGGCAGTCAAAGATGAACTCCATTTTCTTCTCCCATTCTAGGTACGCTTCTGGATTGGATTTGCCTTGAAATGATGGTATCTTCATTTTTATGCCTCTCAGACTATCATCTTCCCTGTTCCTAACTCCTTTATCCCGTCCAAATCTTCGGTGACTACCCGCTGAATCTTCTCCTTCATCAAATTCTTCCCCATCATTCCTATAGTAGTCATCAACCTCTCCTCTAACCGGAACCCTTTCTCGCCTTCGCGCATGAGGAACATGTTGTGGCTGTTCCACACGTGCATTCTCTATCCGGTCTATCCTCTCATGAAGCTGTCCTATCTCTCCCCTCAACAATCGCCTCATCTCCCCCAACATTGCTTCCATAAGAAGTTTTGGGTCTGCTGCACCCGAGGTACCCTCATTAGTGTTCTTGCTGTTGTTTGACATTTTCCAAAGGACCTTACCACACTCCCTTACGTGTTTCACTCGTGAAATGGTTCACTCAATTTCACTCGTGTTTGCACTCAATACTTTCGGCTTTTGTCCACTCAAATGCTCTCGCCTCTATGCCTTTTTCCACTCTTTAATTCTGACTCAGTTCCTATAAAACTAGTCAAATCAATATCAAAAATTTCCTTGACAATTCACAAATAGATTACCAAAAGACAAGACTATAACTGGAACAAAGAATTTAGGCTTTCAAAATCACACCCAAAAGGAACAAAATTTCAGCAAAAATTTTTTTGGTCTATGCAAGGAATTCAGTTTTGGATTCCTTAAACAATAAATAACAAGAATCTGAAATAAAAATTTAAGAAAGACAAGAAATAAATTTTTTTTTTTTTTTTTTTTTTCGGATCCTCTTGTTTTTCTTCTTTTCCTTCTTTTTTTTTTTTTTTTTTTCTTTTCGTTTCTTTTCTTTCTTTCTTTCTTTTCTTTTCGGATCTTTTTTTTTTTTTTAACCGACTTTGATAATGGAAATCAAAACTCACGAACAATTGAAACAAACAAAAAAAACTAAGAGAACGGATAAGCAAAACCTGATTAGAACCTCGCTCTGATTACCAAATGATACGAACCACGCCAAGAATTGACGCGATCCTAACCGAAGTTGGTTTCCAAGATCAAATTTCTAACCGGTTTTGGATGGAACCGCGACCCGATGCCCAACGAGAAGCACGAACCTTGGTATGTGCAGACGCCACAATCAGCTATGGAGGGACTGATTGATAAGTCTTGGTAAGTGAGGACGCCACAATCAGCTATGGATGGACTGATTGATAAGTCGATGAACGCCACGGAAATTTCCGATAAGTTCGAATAGTTCGTTTAGGAACTAAAGAGAATTAAACCTCAAAATTATGTGTTATTACTTGTCCCTCTTGATTGAAATTCGTTACAATTATATAGGGGTTCCTATGCGAATTTTCAGCCCCTAATTCCCATGGAAATTTCGGGAAACTCAATTAACAAAAGTCAAATCTAGACTAAATAAGGAAAGTTCCCTTAATGGCTTAAAAGCCTTACAATAATAGAAATACCAGAAACGGAAAAAAGGAAACTAGACATTAAAAGGTCAAAACTGATTCTTCTCGCCATGTGTCGCCTCAAAATGGGAAAGTAACTGAAATGGAAATTACTCAATCCCTTCTATAGCTTGAATCACGCATTTATTGGTGTGGTTGTCGCATGCAATTCCCTCAATGGGCCTCCATGCAATAGCTTGAGCCCAAGTTGCTTGAATCAGCCCAATAAGTGTTTCTTTAAATTTCTTCGCACGAGCTCTCGTAACCGGACCAATGGGAACTTGAATTGGATCTGAATATGTCTCCCACGTGCTCTTGCTTGTGCTAGTGATGTCCTCATCACAATGGGAACTTGAATTGGATCTGAATATGTCTCCCACGTGCTCTTGCTTGTGCTAGTGATGTCCTCATCATTTGTGGAAAATTTCACGGAGGTAAAGGTGTTTTTAGTTAAATTTAGATGTTTTTAGTTAAACTGAGGTTCTATTCTAATGTGAGGAAAAGCTCAGTTAAATGTAAATAGGTCTTTTTCTTGCTGTGGTTTGATCTAAACATGATTTGGAAGTGTTTAAATTTAGATTTTCTCTGTTTTGTATGAATTTTTGGTAAGTGCAAGCATGATGTTTGAGAAATTGTTGAGCCGAAATTTTGAGGAATGATAGTGGACATATAAAGCTTTGTTGTGTAAGTTTTTGTGAAAAAATGTAAATAGATGAAGTTTTGGTGGATTTTTCAAAATCAGGGCCTGTTTTTGCAATTTTGGAGGCTGTAAGCAAACTTTGCTTCTTTGTAAACCTTGTCAAATTAATCCCAAATGATGTGAAATTTTATAGCAAGATTCTTTAATATTTTTATTGCTATTTTGCAATTTTTCATGATAGTTAGGCATATATTCTATGGCCTATGAATTATTCCATTTTTTTAACGTATCAAGAATATGACTGTAAGTTAGTATATGTATGACTGTTACAATTGTTTCCCTATGCTTTAATGGTTACAACGTGAATATTGGAGGTCAATGACACATCAAATTCACCAAGAAGGGTCCATTCTTTACAATTTCTTTAAGTCTTCTTAGATTTCAAGTATGTAGTTTACTGCATCACAAGAACTATGTCATGCTATGTTTTAAGGTGCATTGATTAGATTGTAGCTATTTGGGAATGATATAGATTGCTAAAATGTATTCATGATTCATCACATTTACATCAAAACAAGTGAAGTGATCTGAACCCTAAACCCAACCTTGATAGCCCAACTTGTATGGCAGCCAAGGTAAGATGTTTTTCTTGAATTAGATGGGTATTTTCATGCTTCTTGATGGGGTTTTTGTGGGTTCTATTCTAATGGTCTGCTTTGTGAAAAATTTCACGGAGGTAAAGGTGTTTTTAGTTAAATTTAGATTATTTTAGTTAAACTGAGGTTCTATTCTGATGTGAGGAAAAGCTCAGTTAAATGTAAATAGGTGTTTTTCTTGCTGTGGTTTGATCTAAACATGATTTGGAAGTGTTTAAATTTAGATTTGCTCTGTTTTGTATGAATTTTTGGTAAGTGCAAGCATGATGTTTGAGAAATTGTTGAGCCGAAATTTTGAGGAATGATAGTGGACATATAGAGCTTTGTTGTGTAAGTTTTTGTGAAAAAATGTAAATAGATGAAGTTTTGGTGGATTTTTCAAAATCAGGGCATGTTTTTGCAATTTTGGAGGCTGTAAGCAAACTTTGCTTGTCTGTAAACCTTGTCAAATTAATCCCAAATGATGTGAAATTTTATAGCAAGAGTCTTTAATATTTTTATTGCTATTTTGCAATTTTTCATGATAGTTAGGCTTATATTCTAAGGCCTATGAATTATTCCATTTTTTTAATGTATCAAGAATATGACTGTAAGTTAGTATATGTATGACTGTTAAAATTGTTTCCCTTTCCTTTAATGGTTACAACGTGAATATTGGAGGTCAATGACACATCAAATTCACCAAGAAGGGTCCATTCTTTACAATTTCTTTAAGTCTTCTTAGATTTCAAGTAAGTAGTTTACTGCATCACAAGAACTATGTCATGCTATGTTTTAAGGTGCATTGATTAGATTGTTGCTATTTGGGAATGATATAGATTGCTAAAATGTATTCATGATTCATCACATTTACATCAAAACAAGTGAAGTGATCTGAACCCTAAACCCAACCTTGATAGCCCAACTTGTATGGCAGCCAAGGTAAGAAGTTTTTCTTGAATTAGATGGGTATTTTCATGCTTCTTGATGGGGTTTTTGTGGGTTCTATTCTAATGGTCTGCTTTGTGAAAAATTTCACGGAGGCAAAGGTGTTTTTAGTTAAATTTAGATGTTTTTAGTTAAACTGAGGTTCTATTCTGATGTGAGGAAAAGCTCAGTTAAATGTAAATAGGTGTTTTTCTTGCTGTGGTTTGATCTAAACATGATTTGGAAGTGTTTAAATTTAGATTTGCTCTGTTTTGTATGAATTTTTGGTAAGTGCAAGCATGATGTTTGAGAAATTGTTGAGCCGAAATTTTGAGGAATGATAGTGGACATATAGAGCTTTGTTGTGTAAGTTTTTGTGAAAAAATGTAAATAGATGAAGTTTTGGTGGATTTTTCAAAATCAGGGCCTGTTTTTGCAATTTTGGAGGCTGTAAGCAAACTTTGCTTGTCTGTAAACCTTGTCAAATTAATCCCAAATGATGTGAAATTTTATAGCAAGAGTCTTTAATATTTTTATTGCTATTTTGCAATTTTTCATGATAGTTAGGCTTATATTCTAAGGCCTATGAATTATTCCATTTTTTTAATGTATCAAGAATATGACTGTAAGTTAGTATATGTATGATTGTTAAAATTGTTTCCCTATGCTTTAATGGTTACAACATGAATATGGCAGGTCAATGACACATCAAATTCACCAAGAAGGGTCCATTCTTTACAATTTCTTTAAGTCTTCTTAGATTTCAAGTAAGTAGTTTACTGCATCACAAGAACTATGTCATGCTATGTTTTAAGGTGCATTGATTAGATTGTAGCTATTTGGGAATGATATAGATTGCTAAAATGTATTCATGATTCATCACATTTACATCAAAACATGTGAAGTGATCTGAACCCTAAACCCAACCTTGATAGCCCAACTTGTATGGCAGCCAAGGTAAGATGTTTTTCTTGAATTAGATGGGTATTTTCATGCTTCTTGATGGGGTTTTTGTGGGTTCTATTCTAATGGTCTGCTTTGTGAAAAATTTCAAGGAGGTCAAGGTGTTTTTAGTTAAATTTAGATTTTTTTAGTTAAACTGAGGTTCTATTCTGATGTGAGGAAAAGCTCAGTTAAATGTAAATAGGTGTTTTTCTTGCTGTGGTTTGATCTAAACATGATTTGGAAGTGTTTAAATTTAGATTTGCTCTGTTTTGTACGAATTTTTGGTAAGTGCAAGCATGATGTTTGAGAAATTGTTGAGCCGAAATTTTGAGGAATGATAGTGGACATATAGAGCTTTGTTGATGAGGACATCGTTAGCACAAGCAAGAGCACGTGGGAGACTTTTTCAGATCCAATTCAAGTTCCCATTGGTCCGATTACGAGAGCTCGTGCAAAGAAATTTAAAGAAACACTTATTGGGCTGATTCAAGCAACTTGGGCTCAAGCCATTGCATGGAGGCCTATTGAGGGAATTGCATGCGAAAATCAGACCAATAAATGCGTGATTCAAGCTATAGAAGGGATTGAGTAATTTCCATTTCAGTTACTTTCCCATTTTGAGGCGACACATGGCGAGAAGAATTAGTTTTGACTTTTTAATGTCTAGTTTCCTTTTTTCCGTTTCTGGTATTTCTATTATTGTAAGGCTTTTAAGCCATTAAGGGAACTTTCCTTATTTAGTCTAGATTTGACTTTTGTTAATTGAGTTTCCCGAAATTTCCATGGGAATTAGGGGCTGAAAATTCGCATAGGAACCCCTATATAATTGTAACGAATTTCAATCAATTGGAACAAGCAATAACACATAATTTTGAGGTTTAATTCTCTTTAGTTCCTAAACGAACTATTCGAACTTATCGGAAATTTCCGTGGCGTTCATCGACTTATCAATCAGTCCATCCATAGCTGATTGTGGCGTCCTCACTTACCAAGACTTATCAATCAGTCCCTCCATAGCTGATTGTGGCGTCCGCACATACCAAGGTTCGTGCTTCTTGTTGGGCATCGGGTCGCGGTTCCATCCAAAACCGGTTAGAAATTTGATCTTGGAAACCACTTTTGGTTAGAGTCGCGTCAGCTCTTTTGGCGTGGTTCGTATCATTTGGTAATCAGAGCGAGGTTCTAATCAGGTTTTGCTTATCCGTTCTCTTAGTTTTTTGTTTGTTACAATTGTTCGTGAGTTTTGATTTCCATTATCAAAGTCGGTTAAAAAAAAAAAAAAAAAAGATCCGAAAAGAAAAGAAAGAAAGAAAGAAAAGAAACGAAAAGAAAAGGAAAGAAAAAAAAAAAAGGGGGAAAAGAAGAAAAACAAGAGGATCCGAAAAAAAGTCTGGAAACCTTTCTTAAATTTTTATTTCAGATTCTTGTTATTCATTGTTTAAGGAATCCAAAACTGAATTCCTTGCATAGACCAAAAAATTTTTGCTGAAATTTTGTTCCTTTTGGGTGTGATTTTGAAAGCCTAAATTCTTTGTTCCAGTTATAGTCTTGTCTCTTTGGTAATCTATTTGTGAATTGTCAAGGAAATTTTTGATATTGATTTGACTAGTTTTATAGGAACTGAGTGAGAATTAAAGAGTGGAAAAAGGCATAGAGGCGAGAGCATTTTAGTGGACAAAAGCCGAAAGTATTGAGTGCAAACACGAGTGAAATTGAGTGAACCATTTCACGAGTGAAACACGTAAGGGAGTGTGGTAAGGTCCTTTGGAAAATGTCAAACAACAGCAAGAACACTAATGAGGGTACCTCGGGTGCAGCAGACCCAAAACTTCTTATGGAAGCAATGTTGGGGGAGATGAGGCGATTGTTGAGGGGAGAGATAGGACAGCTTCATGAGAGGATAGACCGGATAGAGAATGCACGTGTGGAACAGCCACAACATGTTCCTCATGCGCGAAGGCGAGAAAGGGTTCCGGTTAGAGGAGAGGTTGATGACTACTATAGGAATGATGGGGAAGAATTTGATGAAGGAGAAGATTCAGCGGGTAGTCACCGAAGATTTGGACGGGATAGAGGAGTTAGGAACAGGGAAGATGATAGTCTGAGAGGCATAAAAATGAAGATACCATCATTTCAAGGCAAATCCAATCCAGAAGCGTACCTAGAATGGGAGAAGAAAATGGAGTTCATCTTTGACTGCCACTACTATTCCGAGGCGAAGAAGGTAAAATTGGCTGTAATTGAATTTTCTGATTATGCTATTACTTGGTGGGATCAGTTTGTTATAAACAGGAGACGAAATAGAGAGCGACCTATTGAGTCATGGGAAGAGATGAAGACGGTGATGAGAAAGCGATTTGTGCCAACTTACTACTACCGGGAGTTGTACAACAAGCTACAAAACCTTAAGCAGGGCAACCGGAGTGTAGAGGAGTACTATAAGGAGATGGAGGTTATGATGATTCGGGCTAATATAGAGGAGGATCGGGAGGCTACAATGGCAAGGTTTTTGGCGGGCTTGAACCGAGAAATTCACAATGCCGTTGAGTTACAACATTATGTGGAGTTGGAGGACATGGTGCACATGGCCATTAAAATTGAGAATCAACTTATGAGGAGGGGCAGTAGCACACGTCCAAGCCAAAACCCGAATACATCGGCTTGGAAAACCAACCAATGGAAGAGGGATGAGAAGCAATCCAACCCCAAGCCAAAGATCGAGCAAAAACAAGAGGTGGTCAGCCATGGGAATCAAGGTAAATCCGATTCTTCCACTACTCGGACTCGTGATATTAAATGTTTTAAATGTCAAGGCAGGGGTCATATGGCAAGCCAATGTCCGAACAAACGAGTTATGGTGATGCGGGACAATGGAGACATTGAAACCGAGGAAGATTCGGACAATGATTCTATGCCTTCATTAGAGGATGTCGACGATGAGGAGTGCGCTGTCCAAAGAGAATTGTTGGTCACAAGGAGAGCTTTAAGTGTGCAAGCCAAAGAAGAAGATGAAGAGGAGCAACGGGAAAACATCTTCCACACTAGGTGCCACGTTCAAAACAAGGTATGTAGTGTGATTATTGATGGTGGGAGTTGTACTAATGTTGCAAGCACAACCATGGTAGAGAAGTTAGGGCTGCCAACAATTAAGCATCCTCGGCCATATAAATTGCAATGGTTAAATGATACTGGTGAGGTAAAGGTGCATAAACAGGTGTTAGTTCCTTTTCGCATTGGAAGATATGAAGATGAAGTTTTGTGCGATGTTGTTCCGATGCAAGCTGGGCACTTGTTGTTAGGCAGACCATGGCAATTTGATCGGCGAGTTAAGCATGACGGTTTCACCAACAAGTACTCATTCGTTCACAATCAAAAGACGATCACTCTTGTTCCATTAACACCAAAACAGGTCTATGAAGACCAAGTGAGCTTACAGAGAGAAAGTGATAAAAAAATAAAGAGTGAAGAAAAATCAAGAGTGGGAGTGCAGAGAGAGAGTTCGGCCAGTGAGAGAAAAAAAGAAGAGATGGCCGAGAAAAAGGAGAGCAAGGGAGAGAAAATTGAGAGGGCTGAAAAGAATTCACAATCAGCCAATGAGAGAAAAGTAGAGAGAAAAACAAACTTTTATGCAAGAAAGAGTGATGTGAGAAGAGCTTTGTTTTCTAATCAGCCGATGATTTTACTCATGTACAAGGAGGCGTTATTAAACACTAACGATCTTGATTCCACCTTGCATAGTTCTGTTGTTTCTCTTTTGCAGGATTTTGAGGATATCTTTCCCGAGGAAACACCGCAAGGTTTACCTCCAATCCGCGGGATTGAACATCAAATCGACTTCATACCTGGAGCTACAATCCCAAACCGACCAGCCTATAGGAGTAATCCCGAGGAGACAAAGGAACTCCAACGGCAGGTAAAAGAGTTGATGGAGAAGGGACACGTGAGAGAAAGCATGAGCCCGTGCGCCGTACCAGTTTTACTTGTGCCTAAGAAAGATGGGACTTGGAGGATGTGCGTTGATTGTCGAGCCATCAACAACATCACGGTAAAGTATCGACATCCCATTCCTCGCTTGGATGACATGTTAGATGAATTGCATGGTGCTTGTGTGTTTTCTAAAATTGATCTAAAGAGTGGATATCATCAAATTCGCATGAAAGAGGGAGATGAGTGGAAAACGGCTTTCAAAACAAAACAAGGCTTGTATGAGTGGTTGGTAATGCCTTTCGGTTTAACCAATGCGCCCAGCACATTTATGCGTTTAATGAACCATGTTTTGCGAGCTTTTATTGGAAAATTTGTTGTTGTTTATTTTGATGATATCCTTATCTATAGCAGCAATTTGGATGAACATATTGAACATTTGAAACTTGTTTTAGATGTTTTACGGAAGGAAAAGTTGTATGCTAACCTCAAGAAATGTACCTTTTGCACAGATAAGCTTGTGTTTCTTGGTTTTGTTGTTAGTGCTCAAGGTATACAGGTTGATGAAGAAAAGGTGCGAGCCATCCAGGAATGGCCGAGTCCAACTAGTGTGGGAAACGTACGGAGTTTTCATGGACTTGCTAGTTTCTACCGGCGGTTTGTGAAAGATTTCAGTACTATAGCCGCACCACTGACTGAAGTGATCAAGAAAAACGTTGGGTTTAGATGGGGAGAAGAGCAAGAAAAGGCATTTCAGCTACTCAAGGAGAAGTTGACAAATGCTCCATTGTTATCTTTACCTAATTTTGCCAAAACTTTTGAGATTGAATGTGATGCTTCAGGTGTTGGAATTGGTGCTGTTTTAATGCAGGAAGGGAGACCAATAGCATATTTCAGTGAGAAGCTGAATGGGGCAACTCTTAATTACCCAACTTATGATAAAGAGATGTATGCATTGGTTCGGGCATTAGAGACGTGGCAGCACTACCTATGGCCTAAGGAGTTCGTGATTCACACTGATCATGAGTCCCTGAAACACTTGAAGGGCCAGCACAAGCTGAACAAGAGGCATGCTCGTTGGGTAGAATTCATAGAGACGTTTCCATATGTCATTCGCTACAAGCAAGGTAAGGAAAACGTCGTTGCCGATGCACTTTCTCGCAGGTATGTCTTAATCTCAACTCTTAATGCTAAACTACTGGGTTTTGAACACATTAAAGAGTTATATGCTGATGACCATGACTTTCGTACTGAGTATCAAGCTTGTGAGAGATCTGCTAGTGGTAAATACTTTAGGCATGAGGGATACTTGTTTCGGGAGAATAAATTATGTGTGCCTAATTGTTCATTAAGAGATTTGCTAGTGAGGGAATCCCATGGGGGAGGATTGATGGGACATTTTGGAGTAGTGAAAACTTTAGCCATGTTGCAGGAACACTTCTATTGGCCACATATGAAACGAGATGTTGAGAGGCTTTGTGGTAGATGTGTAACTTGTAGGCAGGCTAAATCAAGAGTGCAGCCCCATGGTTTATACACCCCTTTACCAATACCTAGTGAACCCTGGATTGATATTTCGATGGATTTTGTGATAGGTTTGCCTAGGTTTAAACGGGGAAGAGACTCAATATTTGTGGTCGTGGATAGGTTTTCAAAGATGGCTCATTTTATTCCATGCCATAAGACAGATGATGCTTCCAATGTTGCTGATTTGTTCTTTAGGGAAATTGTGAGACTTCATGGTATGCCTAGGACAATTGTTTCTGATAGGGACCCCAAGTTCTTAAGCTACTTTTGGAAGACTTTGTGGGCTAAGTTAGGGACTAAGCTATTGTTTTCAACTACTTGTCACCCTCAAACCGATGGTCAAACAGAAGTTGTGAATAGAACCTTGTCCACTTTGTTAAGGGCTGTCATTAAAAAGAACATCAAAACATGGGAGGAGTGTTTACCACATGTTGAGTTTGCTTATAATCGATCTGTTCATTCTGCTACACAATTTTCACCGTTTGAAATTGTTTATGGTTTTAATCCTTTAACTCCTTTGGATTTAATGCCATTACCTTTGTCTGAGCATGTGAATTTAGATGGAAAAAGAAAAGCTGATCTTGTTAAGCAGATACACGAGAAGGCAAGACTCAACATCGAGCGAAGGACTAAACAATATGCTGAACAAGCCAACAAAGGGCGTCACAAGCTCGTCTTCGAGCCCGGTGATTGGGTGTGGTTGCACTTACGCAAGGAACGGTTTCCGGAGCAAAGGAAATCCAAGCTATTGCCTAGAGGGGATGGTCCTTTTCAAATTCTCGAAAGGATCAATGATAATGCGTACAAGCTAGACTTGCCAGGTGAGTATGGTGTAAGTGCCTCCTTTAATGTTTCTGACCTAAGTCCTTTTGATGCAGGCGATGATTTGAGGACAAATCCTTTTCAAGAGGAGGGGAATGATGAGGACATCGTTAGCACAAGCAAGAGCACGTGGGAGACTTTTTCAGATCCAATTCAAGTTCCCATTGGTCCGGTTACGAGAGCTCGTGCAAAGAAATTTAAAGAAACACTTATTGGGCTGATTCAAGCAACTTGGGCTCAAGCCATTGCATGGAGGCCTATTGAGGGAATTGCATGCGAAAATCAGACCAATAAATGCGTGATTCAAGCTATAGAAGGGATTGAGTAATTTCCATTTCAGTTACTTTCCCATTTTGAGGCGACACATGGCGAGAAGAATTAGTTTTGACTTTTTAATGTCTAGTTTCCTTTTTTCCGTTTCTGGTATTTCTATTATTGTAAGGCTTTTAAGCCATTAAGGGAACTTTCCTTATTTAGTCTAGATTTGACTTTTGTTAATTGAGTTTCCCGAAATTTCCATGGGAATTAGGGGCTGAAAATTCGCATAGGAACCCCTATATAATTGTAACGAATTTCAATCAATTGGAACAAGCAATAACACATAATTTTGAGGTTTAATTCTCTTTAGTTCCTAAACGAACTATTCGAACTTATCGGAAATTTCCGTGGCGTTCATCGACTTATCAATCAGTCCATCCATAGCTGATTGTGGCGTCCTCACTTACCAAGACTTATCAATCAGTCCCTCCATAGCTGATTGTGGCGTCCGCACATACCAAGGTTCGTGCTTCTTGTTGGGCATCGGGTCGCGGTTCCATCCAAAACCGGTTAGAAATTTGATCTTGGAAACCACTTTTGGTTAGAGTCGCGTCAGCTCTTTTGGCGTGGTTCGTATCATTTGTTGTGTAAGTTTTTGTGAAAAAATGTAAATAGATGAAGTTTTGGTTGGTTTTTCAAAATCAGGGCCTGTTTTTGGAATTTTGGAGGCTGTAAGCAAACTTTGCTTGTTTGTAAACCTTGTCAAATTAATCCCAAATGATGTGAAATTTTATAGCAAGATTCTTTAATATGTTTATTGCTATTTTGCAATTTTTCATGATAGTTAGGCTTATATTCTAAGGCCTATGAATTATTCCATTTTTTTAACGTATCAAGAATATGACTGTAAGTTAGTATATGTATGATTGTTAAAATTGTTTCCCTATGCTTTAATGGTTACAACATGAATATGGCAGGTCAATGACACATCAAATTCTCCAAGAAGGGTCCATTCTTTACAATTTCTTTAAGTCTTCTTAGATTTCAAGTAGAACTGGTGGATTTTTGGTGTATAGTGATGCCTCCAAGAACGGTTTAGGCTGTGTATTAATGTAGAATGGGAAGGTAATCATATATGCCTTAAGAATACTAAAAGAGTATGAAAAGAATTATCCAACTCATGATTTGAAACTTGTTACTGTAGTGATGAGGACATCGTTAGCACAAGCAAGAGCACGTGGGAGACATATTCTGATCCAATTCAAGTTCCCATTGGTCCAGTTACGAGAGCTCGTGCGAAGAAGTTCAAAGAAACGCTTATTGGGCTGATTCAAGCAACTTGGGCTCAAGCTATTGCATGGAGGCCCATTGAGGGAATTGCATGCGACACCCAGACCAACAAATGCGTGATTCAAGCTCTAGAAGGGATCGAGTAATTTTCATTTCAGTTACTTTCCCGTTTTGAGGCGACATATGGCGAGAAGAATCAGCTTATGACCTTTTAATGTCTAGTTTCCTTTTTTCGTTTGTTTATTTCTATTATTGTAAAGCTTTTAAGCCATTAAGGAAACTTACCTTATTTGCTTTAGATTTGACATTTGGTAATTGATTTGCCCAAAATTCTATGGGCAATTAGGAGCTCAAAATTCACATAGGGGAGCCCCTATATATTGTAACGAATTTCATTCAATGGAAGACAAGTATTAACACACATTTGAGGTTTAATTCTCTTTGGTTCCTAAACGAACTAATCGAACTTATCGGAAAATTCTGTGGCGTTCATAGACTTATCAATCAGTCCATCCATAGCTGATTATGGCGTCTTCACACACCAAGACTTATCAATCAGTCCATCCATAGCTGATTGTGGCGTCCTCGCATACCAAGGTTCGTGCTTCTTTTTAGGCATCGGGTCGCGGTTCCATCCAAAACCGGTTAGGAATTTGATCTTGGAAACCAATTTTGGTTAGGGTCGCGTCAGTTCTTGGCAGGGATCACATCATTTGGTAATCAGAGCGAGGTTCTAATCAGATTTTGCTTATCCGTTCTCTTAGTTTATGTTTGTTTCAGTTATTCGTGAGTTTTGATTTCCATTATCAAAGTCGGTTAAAAAAAAAAAGATCCGAAAAGAAAAGAAAAGAAAAAAAAAAGAGAAAAAAAAGGGAAAAACAAGAAAAACAAGAGGATCCGAAAAAAAAAAAAAAGTCTGGAAACCTTCCTTAAATTTTTTTTTTTTCAGATTCTTGTTATTCATCATTTAAGGAATCCAAAATTGAATTCCCTACACAGACCAAAAATTTTTCGTCAAATTTCGTTCCTTTTGGGTGTGATTCTGAAAGCCTAAATTCTTTGTTCCTGTTATGGTCTTGTCTCTTTGGTAATCTATTTGTGAATTGTCAAGGAAATTTTGAAATTGATTTGACTAGTTTTATAGGAACCGAGTGAGAATTAACGAGTGGAAAAAGGCATAGAGGCGAGAGCATTAAAGTGGACAAAAGCTGAAAGTATTGAGTGTAAACACGAGTGAAATTGAGTGAACCATTTCACGAGTGAACACGTAAGGGAGTGTGGTAAGGTCCTTTGGAAAATGTCAAACAACAGCAAGAACACTATTGAGGGTACCTCGGGTGCAGCAGACCCAAAACTTCTTATGGAAGCGAGGATGGGGGAGATGAGGCGATTGTTGAATTAGGACAGCTTCATGAGAGGATAGACCGGATAGAAAACGCACGTGTGGAGCAGCCACAACATGTTCCTCATGCACGTAGGCGAGAAAGGGTTCCGGTTAGAGGAGAGGTTGATGACTACTATAGGATTGATGGGGAAGAGTTTGACGAAGGAGAAGATTCAGCGGGTAGTCACCGAAGATTTGGACGGGATAGAGGAGTTAGGAACCGGGAAGATGATAGTTTGAGAGGCATAAAAATGAAGATAACATCATTTCAAGGCAAATCCAATCCAGAAGCGTACCTAGAATGGGAGAAGAAAATGGAGTTCATCTTTGACTGCCACTACTATTCTGAGGCGAAAAAGGTAAAACTGGATGTAATTGAATTTTCTGATTATGCTATTACTTGGTGGGATCAGCTTGTTATAAACAGGAGATGAAATAGAGAGCGGCCTATTGAGTCATGGGAAGAGATGAAGACCGTAATGAGGAAGCGATTTGTACCAACTTACTGCTACCAGGAGTTGTACAACAAACTACAAAACCTTAAGCAGGGCAATCGGAGTGTAGAGGAGTACTATAAGGAGATGGAGGTTATGATGATTCAGGCCAACATAGAGGAGGATTGGGAGGCTACAATGGAAAGGTTTTTGGCAGGTTTGAACCGAGATATTCACAATGCCGTTGAGTTACAACATTATGTGGAGTTGGAGGACATGGTGCACATGGCTATTAAAATTGAGAATCAACTTATGAGGAGGGGCAGTAACACACGTCCTAGCCAAAACTCGAGTACATCCGCTTGGAAAATGAGCCAATGGAAGAGGGATGAGAAGCAACCCAACACCAAGCCAAAGATTGAGCAGAAACAAGAGTTGGCCAGCCATGGGAATCAAGGTAAATCCGATTTCTTCCACTACTCGGAATCATGATATTAAATGTTTTAAATGTCAAGGCAGGGGTCACATAGCAAGCCAATGTCCGAACAAACGAGCTATGGTGATGCGGGACAATGGAGAGATTGAAACCGAGGAGGATTCGGACAATGATTCTATGCCTTCATTAGAGGATGCCGACGATAAGGAGTGCGCTGTCCAAGGAGAATTGTTGGTCACAAGGAGAGCTTTAAGTGTGCAAGCCAAAGAAGAAGATGAAGAGGTGCAACAGGAAAACATCTTCCACACTAGGTGCCATGTCCAAAACAAGGTATGTAGTATGATTATTGATGGTGGGAGTGGTACTAATGTTGCTAGCACAACCATGGTAGAGAAGTTAGGGCTGCCAACAATTAAGCATCCTCGACCATATAAATTGCAATGGTTAAATGATACTGGTGAGGTAAAGGTGCATAAACAGGTGTTAGTTTCTTTTCGCATTGGAAGATATGAAGATGAAGTTTTGTGCGATGTGGTTCCGATGGAAGCTGGGCACTTGTTATTAGGCAGACCATGGCAATTTGATCGGCGAGTTAAGCATGATGGTTTCACCAACAAGTACTCATTTGTTCACAAACAAAAACAATCACTCTTGTTCCGTTAACACCAAAACAGGTCTATGAAGACCAAGTGAGCTTACAGGGAGAAAGTGATAAAAAAATGAAGAGCGAGGAAAAATCAAGAGTGAGAGTGCAGAGAGAGAGTTTGGCCAGTGAGAGAAAAAAGGAAGAGATGGCTGAGAAAAAGGAGAGAAAAGGAGAGAACATTGAGAGAGCCAATACAAAAGAAGATTTGGCCAATGAGGTAAAAATAGAGAGAGAAACAAACTTTTATGCAAGAAAGAGTGATGTGAGAAGAGCTTTGTTTCTAATCAGCCGATGATTTTACTCATGTATAAGGAGGCGTTATTAAACACTAACAATCTTGATTCCACCTTGCATAGTTCTGTTGTTTCTCTTTTGCAGGAATGTGAGGATATCTTTCCCGAGGAAACACTGCAAGGTTTACCTCCAATCCGCGAAATTGAACATCGAATCGACTTCATACCTGGAGCTACAATCCCAAACCGACCAGCCTATAGGAGTAATCCCGAGGAGACAAAGGAACTCCAACGACAGGTAAGTGAGTTGATGGAGAAGGGACACGTGAGAGAAAGCATGAGCCCGTACGCCGTACCTGTTTTACTTGTGCCTAAGAAAGATGAGACTTGGAGGATGTGCGTTGATTGTCGAGCCATCAACAACATCATGGTGACGATTTGAGGACAAATCCTTCTCAAGAGGAGGGGAATGATGAGGACATCGTTAGCACAAGCAAGAGCACGTGGGAGACATATTCAGATCCAATTCAAGTTCCCATTGGTCCGGTTACGAGATCTCGTGCGAAGAAGTTCAAAGAAATGCTTATTGGGCTGATTCAAGCAACTTGGGCTCAAGCTATTGCATGGAGGCCCATTGAGGGAATTGCATGCGACACCCAGACCAACAAATGCGTGATTCAAGCTCTAGAAGGGATCGAGTAATTTCCATTTTAGTTACTTTCCCGTTTTAAGGCGACACATGGCGAGAAGAATCAGCTTATGACCTTTTAATGTCTAGTTTCCTTTTTTCGTTTGTTTATTTCTATTATTGTAAAGCTTTTAAGCCATTAAGAAAACTTACCTTATTTGCTTTAGATTTGACATTTGGTAATTGATTTGCCCAAAATTCTATGGGCAATTAGGAGCTCAAAATTCACATAGGGGAACCCCTATATATTGTAACGAATTTCATTCAATGGAAGACAAGTATTAACACACATTTGAGGTTTAATTCTCTTTAGTTCCTAAACGAACTAATCGAACTTATCAGAAAATTCCGTGGCGTTCATAGACTTATCAATCAGTCCATCCATAGCTAATTGTGGCGTCTTCACACAACAAGACTTATCAATCAGTCCATCCATAGCTGATTGTGGCGTCCTCGCATACCAAGGTTCGTGCTTCTTGTTAGGCATCGGGTCGCAGTTCCATCCAAAACCGGTTAGGAATTTGATCTTGGAAACCAATTTTGGTTAGGGTCGCGTCAGTTCTTGGCGGGGATCGTATCATGTAGTTTTTGCTTTGAAAATCTAGAGACATTATCTGTATGGTGAGATGTGTGATATTTATACTGACCATAAAAGTCTAAAACACTTCTTCACCTTGAAGGACTGGTAATGCAAAACGTGGTTGCAGATGCTTTGAGTAGAAAATCAATGTCATCCCTCCATTTCATTCAAAGCCAATTTTATTAGATTTGCAAAGGTTGAGGCTCGAAATAGTCCCGAAAGGAATAATGATTAGATTGTTAGCTCTAGTATTGCAAATTGTGCTACAAGATAAAATTAAAGAAGGTCAAAAGGTGGATAAGTATCTGACTGGGTTGAGAAACAAAATTGATGCAGGGCAGAGACCAAACTTCTTAGTTGCTGAAGATGGGGTTATAAGATATAGAGGGAGGCTATGTGTGCCATTTGTTAAGGCCATTAAAGAAGACATCTTGAAAGAAGCTCATATGATCCCTTATTCGATTTACCAAGGTAGCACAAAAATATACAAAGATCTAAAGCAGCATTATTGGTGGCCTAGAATCAAGAAAGATGTAACAAAGTTTAAGGCTGAATGTTTAACTTGTCCACAAGTTAAGATTGAACATCAAAGACCAGTGGGGTTGCTGAAGCCTTTATTGATTCCAGAGTGAAAATGGGAACACATAACAATGGACTTTGTGCTTGAATTGCCTAGAACTCAAAAAGGATTTAATTCCATGTGGGTGGTTGTAGATAGGTTAACCAAGTTAGCCTATTTTCTTCGAGTGAAATCCACTTACACCATGGACCAGTATGCTCAATTGTATATCAAGGAGATAGTTGGATTACATGGAGTGCCGGTTTCAATAGTGGCTGATAGAGACCCTAAGTTCACATCTACATTTTGGAAGAGTCAACACAGTGCTATGGGGACAAAGCTTGCATTTAGTACAACATTTCATCCTTAAAGTGATGGATAGTCTAAAAGGGTAACTCAGACATTGGAAGATATGTTAAGAGCTTGTATGCTCGATTTGCAAGGGAGTTGGGATACAAAGCTTCCTTTAGTGGCATTTACTTACTACAACAATTACCAAGTGACGATTGGAATCGTAGCTTTATGAAGCACTGTATAGAAGAAAATGTAGATCTTTGGTTCATTGGGATGAAGTTGGGGAAAGGGAGTTGTTAGTCCAAAGATGGTACCAAAAACCGCTAAGATAGTAGAAAAGATACGTGATACAATGAGGACAACTCAAAGTAGACAGAAAAGCTGTGCAGATAAAAGAAGAAAAGATTTAGTCTACTGTTTGATGAGGACATCGTTAGCACAAGCAAGAGCACGTGGGATGAGACATATTCAGATACAATTCAATTTCCTGTTGGTTCGGTTACGAGAGCTCATGCGAAGAAGTTCAAAGAAACGCTAATTGGGCTGATTCAAGCAACTTGCGCTCAAGCTATAGCATGGAAGCCCATTGAGGGAATTGCATGTGACATCCAGACCAACAAATGTGTGATTCAAGCTCTAGAAGGGACCGAGTAATTTGCATTTTAGTTACTTTCCTGTTTTGAGGCGGCAAGTGGCGAGAAGAATCAGTTATTTACCTTTTAATGTCTAGTTTCCTTTTTTCTTTTACAAATATGCGTTTGTGTTATTTCTATTATTGTAAGGTTTTTAAGCCATTAAGGGAACTTACCATATTTGCTTTAGATTAGTCGTTTTGGTAATTGATTTGCCTAAAATTCCATGGGCAATTAGGAGCTGAAAATTCGCATAGGGGAACCCCTATATATTGTAACGAATTTCATTCAATGGGGATAAGTTTTAACACACAATTTGAGGTTTAATTCTCTCCGGTTCCTAAACGAACTATTCAAACTTATCAAAAAATTTCGTGGCGTTCATAGACTTATCAATCAGTCCATCCATAGCTGATTATGGTGTCCTCACATACGAAGATTCGTGCTTCTTGTTAGGTATCGGGTCGCGGTTCCATCCAAAACCGGTTAGGAATTTTGATCTTGGAAACCCATCTTGGTTAGGGTCGCGTCAGTTCTTGGCGGGGTTCGTATCACTGTTAGGGATCATGTATTCCTGATGGTAGCTCCAATGAAGGGCGTCAAGAGATCTGGGAAAAGAAGAAAGCCAAGCCCAAGGTATGTTGGCCCATCTAAAATCCTTGATAGGGTTGGTGATAGAGCATAAAGATTGGCCTTACCTCCTCCATTATTCTATGTACATGATGTCTTCCATATGTCTATGCTTAAGAAGTACATTCCAAATCCCTCACATGTTTTAAGTTATGAGCCATTGGAAATAACTTCTGATTTAGCATATGAGGAGAAACAAGTATAGATCCTTGATAGAAAAGAAAAGGAGTTGAGGACCAAGAAGATTCAACTAGCTAAGGTTTTGTGGAGGAATCATTCAGTAGAAGAAGCCACATGGGAAAGAGAGGAAGAGATGCAAAACAAATATCCAGAACTATTTAGAATGTCAAATTTCAAGGACAAAATTTAATAAGAAGGGGAGAATTGTAATGCCTAAAATTCTCACAAATGTGTATGGTTATATGAAGAAAATTTCATAGTAAATTTGTATAGCATGTGGTAAATTTTATTTTACTAATCATGATTTAATGCTTTATTATATGACACTTTTGTTAAAACTAATGGTATTTTAAGTGTTTTGTTAGAGTGAAGAGTTGGATGACCTACTTGGCAAGAATTGATGTGCTATAAATAATTAAAAACGATCTTTTTTATTGTTGGTTCATTATATGATTTATTATGTTTTAATTTAGTTGATGAAATAAGTATTTGATATCTCTTTGTATGACTTTGTTAAAAGTAGTGGTACATTTATGAACATATATTAACATTAAGGACATATATGTGAAAAATTATTTTTAGTGGGAATATATTTGAGATAAATATTTTTATTAGGGTTAATAGTAGAATCATAATAAAAGTCTGAATTTAATATGTCTATTCCACTGTTCTTATACACGTATAAGGCAAAGAAAGCTCTAGAACACTTCTTGTCATTCAGATAATTACCCACCAAACTCTCTCTAAAACTCAATTTATGAGCAGATAAACATCTCCACTCAGCTTCTCCTTATCTGTTCAAACAAAAGCCATAAACGTGAGGTTTGAGAGCTTGAAAATTCAGACCTAAGAGAGACCACCCAAAAGCCATGGATTTTCCCTAGAAAACTAACATTTGAACCCAACTTTGAGAGCCCAACTTGTATAGCAGCCAGTGTAAGATGCTTTTCTTGAAGTAGATGGGTATTTTCATGCTTCTTGATGGGGTTTTTGTGGGTTGTATACTTATTGGCTGCTTTGTGAAAAATTTCATGAAGGTAAAGGTGTATTTAGTTAGATGGTGTGAGGAAAAGTTCAATTAATTGTAAACAGGTGTTTCTCTTATTGTGCTTTGATCTAAACATGATTTGGAAGTGTTTAAATTTGGATTTGCCTTGTTTTGTATGAGTTTTAGGTAAGTGCAAGCATGATGTTTGAGAAAATTTTAGCTAAAATTTTGCAAAATGATAGAGGACGTATAGAGCTATGTTGTGTCAATTTTTTGTGTCAAAATGTTAACAGACAGAGTTTTGGTGACTATTTTAAAATCAGGTCATGCTGCTAGAATTTTGCTGACCTTAAGCTAGCTTTGCTTATTTGTGAACCTAGTCAAATTAATCCCAAATAATGTGAAAATTTACAAAGAGATTCTCTAATATGTTTATTGCAATTTGCAAATTTTCAAGACAATTAGGCTTATATTCTAAGGCCTATGAATTTTTCCATTTTTCTTACACATCAAGAAGATGGTTGCAAGTTAGTATATGTATTGATATAAACCCCGCCAAGAACTGACACGACCCTAACCAAAATTGGTTTCCAAGATCAAATTCCTAACCGGTTTTGAATGGAAGTGCGATCCGATGACTAACAAGAAGCACGAACCTTGGTACGTGAGGACGCCACAATCAGCTATGGATGGACTGATTGATAAGTCTTGGTAAGTGATATGAACCCCGCCAAGAGTTGACGCGACCCTAACCAAGATTGGTTTCCAAGATCAAAATTTCTAACCGGTTTTGGTTGGAACCGCGACTCGATGCCCAACAAGAAGCATGAACCTTGGTATGTGAGGACACCACAATCAGCTATGGATGGACTGATTGATAAGTCTTGGTATGTGAGGACGCCACAATCAGCTATGGATGGACTGATTGATACCACAATCAGCTATGGATGGACTGATTGATAAGTCTTGGTATGTGAGGACGCAACAATCAGCTATGGATAGACTGATTGATAAGTCTATGAACGCCACGGAAATTTTCGATAAGTTCGAATAGTTCATTTAGGAACCAAAGAGAATTAAACCTCAAATTGTGTGTTAATACTTGTATATCCCATTGAATGAAATTCGTTACAATATATAGGGGTTCCCCTATGCGAATTTTTCAGCTCCTAATTGCCCATGGAATTTCGGGCAAATCAATTACCAAAACATCTAATCTAAAGCAAGAAGGAAAGTTCCCTTAATGACTTAAAAGCCTTACAATAATAGAAATAAAACAAATGCAAAAAGGAAACTAGACATTAAAGGTCATAAGCTGATTCTTCTCGCCATTTGTCGCCTCAAAACGGGAAAGTAACAGAAATGGAAATTACTCGATCCCTTCTAGAGCTTGAATCACGCATTTGTTGGTCTGGATGTCACATGCAATTCCCTCAATGGGCCTCCATGCAATGGCTTGAGCCCAAGTTGCTTGAATCAGCCCAATAAGCGTTTCTTTGAACTTCTTCGCACGAGCTCTCATAACCGGACCAATGGGAACTTGAATTGGATATGAATATGCCTCATCTCACGTGCTCTTGCTTGTGCTAACGATGTCCTCATCATTCCCCTCCTCTTGAGAGGGATTTGTCCTCAAATCGTCGCCTGCATCAAAAGGACTTAGATCAGAAACATTAAAGGTGGCACTTACACCATACTCACCTGGCAAGTCTAGCTTGTACACATTATCGTTGATCCTTTTCGAGAATTTGAAAAGGACCGTCCCCTCTAGGCAACAGCTTGGATTTCCTTTGTTCCGGAAACCGTTCCTTGTGTAAGTGCAACCACACCCAATCGTCGGGCTCGAAGATGAGCTTGTGACGCCCTTTGTTGGCTTGTTCAGCACGTTGTTTAGTTCTTCGCTCGATGTTGAGTCTTGCCTTCTCGTGTATCTGCTTAACAAGGTCAGCTTTTCTTTTTCCATCTAAATTCACATGCTCAGACAAAGGTAATGGCATTAAATCCATAGGAGTTAAAGGATTAAAACCATAAACAATTTCAAACGGTGAAAATTGAGTAGTAGAATGAACAGATTGATTATAAGCAAACTCAACATGTGGTAAACACTCCTCCCATATTTTGATGTTCTTTTTAATGGCAGCCTGCAACAAAGTAGACAAGGTTCTATTCACAACTTTTGTTTGACCATCGGTTTGAGGGTGAGAAGTAGTCGAAAACAATAGCTTAGTCCCTAACTTAGCCCACAAAGTCTTCCAAAAGTAGCTTAAAAACTTGGTGTCCCTATCAGAAATAATTGTCCTAGGCATACCATGAATTCTCACAATTTCCCTAAAGAACAAATCAGCAACATTGGCAGCATCATCTATCTTGTGGCATGGAATAAAATGGGCCATCTTGGAAAACCTATCCACGACCACAAATATCGAGTCTCTTCCCCGTTTAGACCTAGGTAATCCTAACACAAAATCCATCGAAATATCAATCCAGGGTTCACTAGGTATTGGTAAAGGGGTGTACAAACCGTGGGGCTGCACTCTTGATTTAGCCTGCCTACAAGCCACACATCTACCACAAAGCCTCTCAACATCTCGTTTCATATGTGGCCAATAGAAGTGTTCCTGCAACACCGCCAAAGTCTTCATTACTCCAAAATGTCCCATCAATCCTCCCCTATGGGATTCTCTCACTAGCATAATTTATTCTCCCGAAACAAGTATCCCTCATGCCTAAAGTACTTACCACTAGCAAATCTCTCACAAGCTTGATACTCAGTACTAAAGTCATGGTCATCAGCATATAACTCTTTAATGTGTTCAAAACCTAGTAGTTTAGCATTAAGAGTTGAGATTAAGACATACCTGCGAGAAAGTGCATCGGCAATGACATTTTCCTTACCTTGCTTGTAGCGAATGACATACGAAAACGTCTCTATGAATTCCACCCAACGAGCATGCCTCTTGTTCAGCTTGTGTTGGCCCTTCAAGTGTTTCAGGGACTCATGATCGGTGTGAATCACAAACTCCTTAGGCCATAGGTAGTGCTGCCACATCTCTAATGCCCGAACCAATGCATACATCTCTTTATCATAAGTTGGGTAATTAAGAGTTGTCCCATTCAGCTTCTCACTGAAATATGCTACTGGTCTCCCTTCCTGCATTAAAATAGCACCAATTCCAACACTTGAAGCATCACATTCAATCTCAAAAGTTTTGGAAAAATTAGGTAAAGATAACAATGGAGCATTAGTCAACTTCTCCTTGATTAATTGAAATACCTTTTCTTGCTCTTCTCCCCATCCAAACCCAACGTTCTTCTTGATCACTTCAGTCAGTGGTGCAGCTATAGTACTGAAATTTTTCACAAACCGTCGGTAGGAACTAGCAAGTCCATGAAAACTCCGTACGTTTTCCATACTAGTTGGACTCGGCCACTCCTGGATGGCTCGCACCTTTTCTTCATCAACCTGTATACCTTGAGCACTAACAACAAAACCAAGAAACACAAGCTTATCTGTGCAAAAGGTACACTTCTTGAGGTTAGCATACAACTTTTCCTTCTGTAAAACATCTAAAACAAGTTTCAAATGTTCAATATGATCATCCAAATTGCTGCTATAGATAAGGATATCATCAAAATAAACAACGACAAATTTCCCAATAAAAGCTCACAAAACATGGTTCATTAAACGTATAAATGTGCTAGGCGTATTGGTTAAACCGAAAGGCATTACCAACCACTCATACAAGCCTTGTTTTGTTTTGAAAGCCGTCTTCCACTCGTCTCCCTCTTTCATGCGAATTTGATGATATCCACTCTTCAGATCAATTTTAGAAAACACACAAGCACCATGCAATTCATCTAACATGTCATCCAAGCAAGGAATGGGATGTCGATATTTTATCGTGATGTTGTTGATGGCTCGACAATCAACGCACATCCTCCAAGTCCCATCTTTCTTAGGCACAAGTAAAACTGGTACGACGCATGGGCTCATGCTTTCTCTCACGTGTCCCTTCTCCATCAACTCACTTACCTGCTGTTGGAGTTCCTTTGTCTCCTCGGGATTACTCCTATAGGCTGGTCGGTTTGGGATTTCTCCACTCTTCATTTTTTTATCACTTTCTCTCTGTAAGCTCACTTGGTCTTCATAGACCTGTTTTGGTGTTAACGGAACAAGAGTGATCATTTTTTGATTGTGAACAAATGAGCACTTGTTGGTGAAACCATCATGTTTAACTCGCCGATCAAATTGCCATGGTCTGCCTAATAACAAGTGCCCAGCTTGCATCGAAACCACATCACACAAAACTTCATCTTCATATCTTCCAATGCGAAAAGAAACTAACACTTGCTTATGCACCTTTACCTCACCAGTATCATTTAACCATTGCAATTTATATGGTCGAGGATGCTTAATTGTTGGCAGCCCTAACTTCTCTACCATAGTTGTGTTAGCAACATTAGTACAACTCCCACCATCAATAATCACACTACATACCTTGTTTTGGACGTGGCACCTAGTGTGGAAGATGTTTTCCTGTTGCACCTCTTCATCTTCTTCTTTGGCTTGCACACTTAAAGCTCTCCTTGTAACCAACAATTCTCCTTGGACAGCGCACTCCTCATCGTCGGCATCCTCTAACGAAGGCATAGAATCATTGTCCGAATCCTCCTCAGTTTCAATCTCTCCATTGTCCCGCATCACCATAGCTCGTTTGTTCGGACATTGGCTTGCTATGTGACCCCTGCCTTGACATTTAAAACATTTAATATCACGATTCCAAGTAGTGGAAGAATCGGATTTACCTTGATTCCCATGGCTGGCCACCTCTTGTTTCTGCTCAATCTTTGGCTTGGTGTTGGGTTGCTTCTCATCCTTCTTCCATTGGTTCATTTTCCAAGCGGATGTACTCGGGTTTTGGCTAGGACGTGTGTTACTGCCCCTCCTCATAAGTTGATTCTCAATTTTAATAGCCATGTGCACCATGTCCTCCAACTCCACATAATGTTGTAACTCAATGGCATTGTGAATATCTCGGTTCAATCCAGCCAAAAACCTTGCCATTGTAGCCTCCCGATCCTCCTCTATATTTGCCCGGATCATCATAACCTCCATCTCCTTATAGTATTCCTCTACACTCCGGTTGTCTTGCTTAAGATTTTTTAGTTTGTTGTACAACTCCATGATGTGTCCCACATCGGTTAGAGAGGGTGGTCTTGGGTGTTTTATATATGGGTTCACAATCCTCCCCTCACAAGCTAGCTTTTGGGGTGGAGTTAGGTGGGTTCATATCATTTGGTATCAGAGCAAAACCTCTACTGGTCGGTGGGCGCATGTACAAAGGTTCCCTGCCACTCGTGTGGGTTAACGACGGAGTTGGCACGAGGATTCCTTGCCGCTCGTGTGGGTTAACGACGGAGTTGGCACGAGTTGGCACGAGGACGTGCAGTCTAAAGGGGTCGGGAATGATGTGTCCCACATCGGTTAGAGAGGGTGGTCTTGGGTGTTATATATATGGGTTCACAATCCTCCCCTCACGAGCTAGCGTTTGGGGTGGAGTTAGGTGGGTTCATATCATAAATGATGAGGACATCGTTAGCACAAGC
Organism: Artocarpus heterophyllus; assembly: GCA_025403435.1. Classification (NCBI taxonomy): domain Eukaryota; kingdom Viridiplantae; phylum Streptophyta; class Magnoliopsida; order Rosales; family Moraceae; genus Artocarpus; species Artocarpus heterophyllus. The sequence goes on along the minus strand of CM046348.1, from coordinate 33,125,013 downwards.
AAGAGCACGTGGGAGACATATTCAGATCCAATTCAAGTTCCCATTGGTCCGGTTACGAGAGCTCGTGCGAAGAAGTTTAAAGAAACACTTATTGGGCTGATTCAAGCAACTTGGGCTCAAGCTATTGCATGGAGGCCCATTGAGGGAATTGCGTGCGACAACCAGACCAATAAATGCGTGATTCAAGCTATAGAAGGGATTGAGTAATTTCCATTTCAGTTACTTTCCCATTTTGAGGCGACACATGGCGAGAAGAATCAGCTTTGGACCTTTTTAATGTCTAGTTTCCTTTATTTTCGTTTGTTTATTTCTATTATTGTAAAGTTTTTAAGCCATTAAGGACACTTACCTTATTTGCTTTAGATTAGGTGATTTGGTAATTGATTTGCCGAAATTCCATGGGGAATTAGGAGCTGAAAATTCGCATAGGAACCCCTATATATTGTAACGAATTTCATTCAATGGAATACAAGTAATAACACATAATTTTGAGGTTTAATTCTCTTTAGTTCCTAAACGAACTATTCGAACTTATCGGAAATTTCCGTGGCGTTCATCGACTTATCAATCAGTCCATCCATAGCTGATTGTGGCGTCCTCACATACCAAGACTTATCAATCGGTCTCTCCATAGCTGATTGTGGCGTCCTCACATACCAAGGTTCGTGCTTCTTGTTGGGCATCGGGTCGCGGTTCCATCCAAAACCGGTTAGAAATTTGATCTTGGAAACCACTTTTGGTTAGAGTCGCGTCAGCTCTTGGCGTGGTTCGTATCATTTGGTATCAGAGCGAGGTTCTAATCAGGTTTTGCTTATCCGTTCTCTTAGTTTATGTTTGTTTTAGTTATTCGTAAGTTTTTGATTTCCATTATCAAAGTCGGTTAAAAAAAAAAAAAAGATCCGAAAAGAAAAGAAAAAAAAAAAAGGAAAAGAAGAAAAACAAGAGGATCCGAAAAAAAAAAAAAAGTCTGGAAACCTTCCTTAAATTTTTATTTCAGATTCTTGTTATTCATCGTTTAAGGAATCCGAAATTGAATTCCCTGCATAGACCAAAAATTTTTGCTGAAATTTTGTTCCTTTTGGGTGTGATTCTGAAAGCCTAAATTCATTGTTCCTGTTATAGTCTTGTCTCTTTGGTAATCTATTTGTGAATTGTCAAGGAAATTTTTGATATTGATTTGACTAGTTTTATAGGAACTGAGTGAGAATTAAAGAGTGGAAAAAGGCATAGAGGCGAGAGCATTTGAGTGGACAAAAGCTGAAAGTATTGAGTGTAAACACGAGTGAAATTGAGTGAACCATTTCACGAGTGAAACACGTAAGGGAGTGTGGTAAGGTCCTTTGGAAAATGTCAAACAACAGCAAGAACACTATTGAGGGTACCTCGGGTGCAGCAGACCCAAAACTTCTTATGGAAGCGATGATGGGGGAGATGAGGCGATTATTGAGGGGAGAGATAGGACAGCTTCATGAGAGGATAGACCAGATAGAGAATGCACGTGTGGAACAGCCACAACATGTTCCTCATGCGCGTAGGCGAGAAAGGGTTCCGGTTAGAGGAGAGGTTGATGACTACTATAGGAATGATGGGGAAGAGTTTGACGAAGGAGAGGATTCAGCGGGTAGTCACCGAAGATTTGGACGGGAGAGAGGAGTTAGGAACAGGGAAGATGATAGTTTGAGAGGCATAAAAATGAAGATACCATCATTTCAAGGCAAATCCAATCCAGAAGCGTACCTAGAATGGGAGAAGAAAATGGAGTTCATCTTTGACTGCCACTACTATTCTGAGGCAAAGAAGGTAAAATTGGCTGTAATTGAATTTTCTGATTATGCTATTACTTGGTGGGATCAGCTTGTTATAAACAGGAGACGCAATAGAGAGCGGCCTATTGAGTCATGGGAAGAGATGAAGACCGTGATGAGGAAGCGATTTGTACCAACTTACTACTACCAGGAGTTGTACAACAAACTACAAAACCTTAAGCAGGGCAACCGGAGTGTAGAGGAGTACTATAAGGAGATGGAGGTTATGATGATTCGGGCTAATATAGAGGAGGATCGGGAGGCTACAATGGCAAGGTTTTTGGCGGGCTTGAACCGAGATATCCACAATGCCGTTGAGTTACAACATTATGTGGAGTTAGAGGACATGGTGCACATGGCTATTAAAATTGAGAATCAACTTATGAGGAGGGGCAGTAGCACACGTCCTAGCCAAAACCCGAGTACATCGGCTTGGAAAACCAACCAATGGAAGAGGGATGAGAAGCAATCCAACCCCAAGCCAAAGATCGAGCAAAAACAAGAGGTGGCCAGCCATGGGAATCAAGGTAAATCCGATTCTTCCACTACTCGGACTCATGATATTAAATGTTTTAAATGTCAAGGCAGGGGTCATATAGCAAGCCAATGTCCGAACAAACGAGTTATGGTGATGCGGGACAATGGAGACATTGAAACCGAGGAGGATTCGGACAATGATTCTATGCCTTCATTAGAGGATGCCGACGATGAGGAGTGCGCTGTCCAAGGAGAATTGTTGGTCACAAGGAGAGCTTTAAGTGTGCAAGCCAAAGAAGAAGATGAAGAGGTGCAACGGAAAAACATCTTCCACACTAGGTGCCACGTTCAAAACAAGGTATGTAGTGTGATTATTGATGGTGGGAGTTGTACAAATGTTGCTAGCACAACCATGGTAGAGAAGTTAGGGCTGCCAACAATTAAGCATCCTCGACCATATAAGTTGCAATGGTTAAATGATACTGGTGAGGTAAAGGTGCATAAACAGGTGTTAGTTCCTTTTTGCATTGGAAGATATGAAGATGAAGTTTTGTGCGATGTGGTTCCGATGCAAGCTGGGCACTTGTTATTAGGCAGACCATGGCAATTTGATCGACGAGTTAAGCATGATGGTTTCACCAACAAGTACTCATTCCTTCACAATCAAAAGACGATCACTCTGGTTCCATTAACACCAAAACAGGTCTATGAAGACCAAGTGAGCTTACAGAGAGAAAGTGATAAAAAAATGAAGAGCGAAGAAAAATCAAGAGTGGGAGTGCAGAGAAAGAGTTCGGCCAGTGAGAGAAAAAAAGAAGAGATGGCCGAGAAAAAGGAGAGCAAGGGAGAGAAAATTGAGAGGGCTAAAAAGAATTCACAATCAGCCAATGAGAGAAAAGTAGAGAGAAAAACAAACTTTTATGCAAGAAAGGGTGATGTGAGAAGAGCTTTGTTTTCTAATCAGCCGATGATTTTACTCATGTACAAGGAGGTGTTATTAAACACTAACGATCTTGATTCCACCTTGCATAGTTCTGTTGTTTCTCTTTTGCATGATTATGAGGATATCTTTCCCGAGGAAACACCGCAAGGTTTACCTCCATTCCGCGGGATTGAACATCAAATCAACATCATACCTGGAGCTACAATCCCAAACCAACCAGCCTATAGGAGTAATCCCGAGGAGACAAAGGAACTCCAACAACAGGTAAGTGAGTTGATGGAGAAGGCAAGACTCAACATCGAGCGAAGGACTAAACAATATGCTGAACAAGCCAACAAAGGACGTCACAAGCTCGTCTTCGAGCCCGGTGATTGGGTGTGGTTGCACTTACGCAAGGAACGGTTTTCGGAACAAAGGAAATCCAAGCTATTGCCTAGAGGGGATGGTCCTTTTCAAATTCTCGAAAGGATCAACGATAATGCGTACAAGCTAGACTTGCCAGGTGAGTATGGTGTAAGTGCCTCCTTTAATGTTTCTTACCTAAGTCCTTTTGATGCAGGCGACGATTTGAGGACAAATCCTTCTCAAGAGGAGGGGAATGATGAGGACATCGTTAGCACAAGCAAGAGCACGTGGGAGACATATTCAGATCCAATTCAAGTTCCCATTGGTCCGGTTACGAGAGCTCGTGCGAAGAAGTTTAAAGAAACACTTATTGGGCTGATTCAAGCAACTTGGGCTCAAGCTATTGCATGGAGGCCCATTGAGGGAATTGCGTGCGACAACCAGACCAATAAATGCGTGATTCAAGCTATAGAAGGGATTGAGTAATTTCCATTTCAGTTACTTTCCCATTTTGAGGCGACACATGGCGAGAAGAATCAGCTTTTGACCTTTTTAATGTCTAGTTTCCTTTATTTTCGTTTGTTTATTTCTATTATTGTAAAGTTTTTAAGCCATTAAGGACACTTACCTTATTTGCTTTAGATTAGGTGATTTGGTAATTGATTTGCCGAAATTCCATGGGGAATTAGGAGCTGAAAATTCACATAGGAACCCCTATATATTGTAACGAATTTCATTCAATGGCACACAAGTAATAACACATAATTTTGAGGTTTAATTCTCTTTAGTTCCTAAACGAACTATTCGAACTTATCGGAAATTTCCGTGGCGTTCATCGACTTATCAATCAGTCCATCCATAGCTGATTGTGGCGTCCTCACATACCAAGACTTATCAATCGGTCTCTCCATAGCTGATTGTGGCGTCCTCACATACCAAGGTTCGTGCTTCTCGTTGGGCATCGGGTCGCGGTTCCATCCAAAACCGGTTAGGAATTTGATCTTGGAAACCACTTTTGGTTAGAGTCGCGTCAGCTCTTGGCATGTTTCGTATCATTTGGTATCAGAACGAGGTTCTCATCAGGTTTTGCTTATCCGTTCTCTTAGTTTATGTTTGTTTTAGTTATTCGTAAGTTTTTGATTTCCATTATCAAAGTCGGTTAAAAAAAAAAAAAAAGATCCGAAAAGAAAAGAAAAAAAAAAAGGAAAAGAAGAAAAACAAGAGGATCCGAAAAAAAAAAAAAAAAAGTCTGGAAACCTTCCTTAAATTTTTATACAGATTCTTGTTATTCATCGTTTAAGGAATCCGAAATTGAATTCCCTGCATAGACCAAAAATTTTTGCTGAAATTTTGTTCCTTTTGGGTGTGATTCTGAAAGCCTAAATTCTTTGTTCCTGTTATAGTCTTGTCTCTTTGGTAATCTATTTGTGAATTGTCAAGGAAATTTTTGATATTGATTTGACTAGTTTTATAGGAACTGAGTGAGAATTAAAGAGTGGAAAAAGGCATAGAGGCGAGAGCATTTGAGTGGACAAAAGCCGAAAGTATTGAGTGTAAACACGAGTGAAATTGAGTGAATCATTTCACGAGTGAAACACGTAAGGGAGTATGGTAAGGTCCTTTGGAAAATGTCAAACAACAGCAAGAACACTATTGAGGGTACCTCGGGTGCAGCAGACCCAAAACTTCTTATGGAAGCGATGATGGGGGAGATGAGGCGATTATTGAGGGGAGAGATAGGACAGCTTCATGAGAGGATAGACCAGATAGAGAATGCACGTGTGGAACAGCCACAACATGTTCCTCATGCGCGTAGGTGAGAAAGGGTTCCGGTTACAGGAGAGGTTGATGACTACTATAGGAATGATGGGGAAGAGTTTGACGAAGGAGAGGATTCAGCGGGTAGTCACCGAAGATTTGGACGGGATAGAGGCGTTAGGAACAGGGAAGATGATAGTCTGAGAGGCATAAAAATGAAGATACCATCATTTCAAGGCAAATCCAATCCAGAAGCGTACCTAGAATGGGAGAAGAAAATGGAGTTCATCTTTGACTGCCACTACTATTCTGAGGCAAAGAAGGTAAAATTGGCTGTAATTGAATTTTCTGATTATGCTATTACTTGGTGGGATCAGCTTGTTATAAACAGGAGACGCAATAGAGAGCGGCCTATTGAGTCATGGGAAGAGATGAAGACCGTGATGAGGAAGCGATTTGTACCAACTTACTACTACCGGGAGTTGTACAACAAACTACAAAACCTTAAGCAGGGCAACCGGAGTGTAGAGGAGTACTATAAGGAGATGGAGGTTATGATGATTCGGGCTAATATAGAGGAGGATCGGGAGGCTACAATGGCAAGGTTTTTGGCGGGCTTGAACCGAGATATCCACAATGCCGTTGAGTTACAACATTATGTGGAGTTAGAGGACATGGTGCACATGGCTATTAAAATTGAGAATCAACTTATGAGGAGGGGCAGTAGCACACGTCCTAGCCAAAACCCGAGTACATCGGCTTGGAAAACCAACCAATGGAAGAGGGATGAGAAGCAATCCAACCCCAAGCCAAAGATCGAGCAAAAACAAGAGGTGGCCAGCCATGGGAATCAAGGTAAATCCGATTCTTCCACTACTCGGACTCATGATATTAAATGTTTTAAATGTCAAGGCAGGGGTCATATAGCAAGCCAATGTCCGAACAAACGAGTTATGGTGATGCGGGACAATGGAGACATTGAAACCGAGGAGGATTCGGACAATGATTCTATGCCTTCATTAGAGGATGCCGACGATGAGGAGTGCGCTGTCCAAGGAGAATTGTTGGTCACAAGGAGAGCTTTAAGTGTGCAAGCCAAAGAAGAAGATGAAGAGGTGCAACGGAAAAACATCTTCCACACTAGGTGCCACGTTCAAAACAAGGTATGTAGTGTGATTATTGATGGTGGGAGTTGTACAAATGTTGCTAGCACAACCATGGTAGAGAAGTTAGGGCTGCCAACAATTAAGCATCCTCGACCATATAAGTTGCAATGGTTAAATGATACTGGTGAGGTAAAGGTGCATAAACAGGTGTTAGTTCCTTTTTGCATTGGAAGATATGAAGATGAAGTTTTGTGCGATGTGGTTCCGATGCAAGCTGGGCACTTGTTATTAGGCAGACCATGGCAATTTGATCGACGAGTTAAGCATGATGGTTTCACCAACAAGTACTCATTCCTTCACAATCAAAAGACGATCACTCTGGTTCCATTAACACCAAAACAGGTCTATGAAGACCAAGTGAGCTTACAGAGAGAAAGTGATAAAAAAATGAAGAGCGAAGAAAAATCAAGAGTGGGAGTGCAGAGAAAGAGTTCGGCCAGTGAGAGAAAAAAAGAAGAGATGGCCGAGAAAAAGGAGAGCAAGGGAGAGAAAATTGAGAGGGCTGAAAAGAATTCACAATCAGCCAATGAGAGAAAAGTAGAGAGAAAAACAAACTTTTATGCAAGAAAGGGTGATGTGAGAAGAGCTTTGTTTTCTAATCAGCCGATGATTTTACTCATGTACAAGGAGGCGTTATTAAACACTAACGATCTTGATTCCACCTTTCATAGTTCTGTTGTTTCTCTTTTGCAGGATTATGAGGATATCTTTCCCGAGGAAACACCACAAGGTTTACCTCCATTTTGCGGGATTGAACATCAAATCGACTTCATACCTGGAGCTACAATTCCAAACCGACCAGCCTATAGGAGTAATCCTGAGGAGACAAAGGAACTCCAACGACAGGTAAGTGAGTTGATGGAGAAGGCAAGACTCAACATCGAGCGAAGGACTAAACAATATGCTGAAAAAGCCAACAAAGGACGTCACAAGCTCGTCTTCGAGCCCGGTGATTGGGTGTGGTTGCACTTACGCAAGGAACGGTTTCCGAAACAAAGGAAATCCAAGCTATTGCCTAGAGGGGATGGTCCTTTTCAAATTCTCGAAAGGATCAACGATAATGCGTACAAGCTAGACTTGCCAGGTGAGTATGGTGTAAGTGCCTCCTTTAATGTTTCTGACCTAAGTCCTTTTGATGCAGGCGACGATTTGAGGACAAATCCTTCTCAAGAGGAGGGGAATGATGAGGACATCGTTAGCACAAGCAAGAGCACGTGGGAGACATATTCAGATCCAATTCAAGTTCCCATTGGTCCGGTTACGAGAGCTCGTGCGAAGAAGTTTAAAGAAACACTTATTGGGCTGATTCAAGCAACTTGGGCTCAAGCTATTGCATGGAGGCCCATTGAGGGAATTGCGTGCGACAACCAGACCAATAAATGCGTGATTCAAGCTATAGAAGGGATTGAGTAATTTCCATTTCAGTTACTTTCCCATTTTGAGGCGACACATGGCGAGAAGAATCAGCTTTTGACCTTTTTAATGTCTAGTTTCCTTTATTTTCGTTTGTTTATTTCTATTATTGTAAAGTTTTTAAGCCATTAAGGACACTTACCTTATTTGCTTTAGATTAGGTGATTTGGTAATTGATTTGCCGAAATTCCATGGGGAATTAGGAGCTGAAAATTCACATAGGAACCCCTATATATTGTAACGAATTTCATTCAATGGCACACAAGTAATAACACATAATTTTGAGGTTTAATTCTCTTTAGTTCCTAAACGAACTATTCGAACTTATCGGAAATTTCCGTGGCGTTCATAGACTTATCAATCAGTCCATCCATAGCTGATTGTGGCGTCCTCACATACCAAGACTTATCAATCGGTCTCTCCATAGCTGATTGTGGCGTCCTCACATACCAAGGTTCGTGCTTCTCGTTGGGCATCGGGTCGCGGTTCCATCCAAAACCGGTTAGAAATTTGATCTTGGAAACCACTTTTGGTTTGAGTCGCGTCAGCTCTTGGCGTGGTTCGTATCATTTGGTATCAGAGCGAGGTTCTAATCAGGTTTTGCTTATCCGTTCTCTTAGTTTATGTTTGTTTTAGTTATTCGTAAGTTTTTGATTTCCATTATCAAAGTCGGTTAAAAAAAAAAAAAAAAAGATCAGAAAAGAAAAGAAAAAAAAAAAAGGAAAAGAAGAAAAACAAGAGGATCCGAAAAAAAAAAAAAAAAAAGTCTGGAAACCTTCCTTAAATTTTTATTTCAGATTCTTGTTATTCATCGTTTAAGGAATCCGAAATTGAATTCCCTGCATAGACCAAAAATTTTTGCTGAAATTTTGTTCCTTTTGGGTGTGATTCTGAATGCCTAAATTCTTTGTTCCTGTTATAGTCTTGTCTCTTTGGTAATCTATTTGTGAATTGTCAAGGAAATTTTTGATATTGATTTGACTAGTTTTATAGGAACTGAGTGAGAATTAAAGAGTGGAAAAAGGCATAGAGGCGAGAGCATTTGAGTGGACAAAAGCCGAAAGTATTGAGTGTAAACACGAGTGAAATTGAGTGAACCATTTCACGAGTGAAACACGTAAGGGAGTGTGGTAAGGTCCTTTGGAAAATGTCAAACAACAGCAAGAACACTATTGAGGGTACCTCGGGTGCAGCAGACCCAAAACTTCTTATGGAAGCGATGATGGGGGAGATGAGGCGATTATTGAGGGGAGAGATAGGACAGCTTCATGAGAGGATAGACCAGATAGAGAATGCACGTGTGGAACAGCCACAACATGTTCCTCATGCGCGTAGGTGAGAAAGGGTTCCGGTTACAGGAGAGGTTGATGACTACTATAGGAATGATGGGGAAGAGTTTGACGAAGGAGAGGATTCAGCGGGTAGTCACCGAAGATTTGGACGGGATAGAGGCGTTAGGAACAGGGAAGATGATAGTCTGAGAGGCATAAAAATGAAGATACCATCATTTCAAGGCAAATCCAATCCAGAAGCGTACCTAGAATGGGAGAAGAAAATGGAGTTCATCTTTGACTGCCACTACTATTCTGAGGCAAAGAAGGTAAAATTGGCTGTAATTGAATTTTCTGATTATGCTATTACTTGGTGGGATCAGCTTGTTATAAACAGGAGACGCAATAGAGAGCGGCCTATTGAGTCATGGGAAGAGATGAAGACCGTGATGAGGAAGCGATTTGTACCAACTTACTACTACCGGGAGTTGTACAACAAACTACAAAACCTTAAGCAGGGCAACCGGAGTGTAGAGGAGTACTATAAGGAGATGGAGGTTATGATGATTCGGGCTAATATAGAGGAGGATCGGGAGGCTACAATGGCAAGGTTTTTGGCGGGCTTGAACCGAGATATCCACAATGCCGTTGAGTTACAACATTATGTGGAGTTAGAGGACATGGTGCACATGGCTATTAAAATTGAGAATCAACTTATGAGGAGGGGCAGTAGCACACGTCCTAGCCAAAACCCGAGTACATCGGCTTGGAAAACCAACCAATGGAAGAGGGATGAGAAGCAATCCAACCCCAAGCCAAAGATCGAGCAAAAACAAGAGGTGGCCAGCCATGGGAATCAAGGTAAATCCGATTCTTCCACTACTCGGACTCATGATATTAAATGTTTTAAATGTCAAGGCAGGGGTCATATAGCAAGCCAATGTCCGAACAAACGAGTTATGGTGATGCGGGACAATGGAGACATTGAAACCGAGGAGGATTCGGACAATGATTCTATGCCTTCATTAGAGGATGCCGACGATGAGGAGTGCGCTGTCCAAGGAGAATTGTTGGTCACAAGGAGAGCTTTAAGTGTGCAAGCCAAAGAAGAAGATGAAGAGGTGCAACGGAAAAAACATCTTCCACACTAGGTGCCACGTTCAAAACAAGGTATGTAGTGTGATTATTGATGGTGGGAGTTGTACAAATGTTGCTAGCACAACCATGGTAGAGAAGTTAGGGCTGCCAACAATTAAGCATCCTCGACCATATAAGTTGCAATGGTTAAATGATACTGGTGAGGTAAAGGTGCATAAACAGGTGTTAGTTCCTTTTTGCATTGGAAGATATGAAGATGAAGTTTTGTGCGATGTGGTTCCGATGCAAGCTGGGCACTTGTTATTAGGCAGACCATGGCAATTTGATCGACGAGTTAAGCATGATGGTTTCACCAACAAGTACTCATTCCTTCACAATCAAAAGACGATCACTCTGGTTCCATTAACACCAAAACAGGTCTATGAAGACCAAGTGAGCTTACAGAGAGAAAGTGATAAAAAAATGAAGAGCGAAGAAAAATCAAGAGTGGGAGTGCAGAGAAAGAGTTCGGCCAGTGAGAGAAAAAAAGAAGAGATGGCCGAGAAAAAGGAGAGCAAGGGAGAGAAAATTGAGAGGGCTAAAAAGAATTCACAATCAGCCAATGAGAGAAAAGTAGAGAGAAAAACAAACTTTTATGCAAGAAAGGGTGATGTGAGAAGAGCTTTGTTTTCTAATCAGCCGATGATTTTACTCATGTACAAGGAGGCGTTATTAAACACTAACGATCTTGATTCCACCTTGCATAGTTCTGTTGTTTCTCTTTTGCAGGATTATGAGGATATCTTTCCCGAGGAAACACCACAAGGTTTACCTCCATTTCGCGGGATTGAACATCAAATCGACTTCATACCTGGAGCTACAATTCCAAACCGACCAGCCTATAGGAGTAATCCTGAGGAGACAAAGGAACTCCAACGACAGGTAAGTGAGTTGATGGAGAAGGCAAGACTCAACATCGAGCGAAGGACTAAACAATATGCTGAACAAGCCAACAAAGGACGTCACAAGCTCGTCTTCGAGCCCGGTGATTGGGTGTGGTTGCACTTACGCAAGGAACGGTTTCCGGAACAAAGGAAATCCAAGCTATTGCCTAGAGGGGATGGTCCTTTTCAAATTCTCGAAAGGATCAACGATAATGCGTACAAGCTAGACTTGCCAGGTGAGTATGGTGTAAGTGCCTCCTTTAATGTTTCTGACCTAAGTCCTTTTGATGCAGGCGACGATTTGAGGACAAATCCTTCTCAAGAGGAGGGGAATGATGAGGACATCGTTAGCACAAGCAAGAGCACGTGGGAGACATATTCAGATCCAATTCAAGTTCCCATTGGTCCGGTTACGAGAGCTCGTGCGAAGAAGTTTAAAGAAACACTTATTGGGCTGATTCAAGCAACTTGGGCTCAAGCTATTGCATGGAGGCCCATTGAGGGAATTGCGTGCGACAACCAGACCAATAAATGCGTGATTCAAGCTATAGAAGGGATTGAGTAATTTCCATTTCAGTTACTTTCCCATTTTGAGGCGACACATGGCGAGAAGAATCAGCTTTTGACCTTTTTAATGTCTAGTTTCCTTTATTTTCGTTTGTTTATTTCTATTATTGTAAAGTTTTTAAGCCATTAAGGACACTTACCTTATTTGCTTTAGATTAGGTGATTTGGTAATTGATTTGCCGAAATTCCATGGGGAATTAGGAGCTGAAAATTCACATAGGAACCCCTATATATTGTAACGAATTTCAATCAGTCAGTCCATCCATAGCTGATTGTGGCGTCCTCACATACCAAGACTTATCAATCGGTCTCTCCATAGCTGATTGTGGCGTCCTCACATACCAAGGTTCGTGCTTCTCGTTGGGCATCGGGTCGCGGTTCCATCCAAAACCGGTTAGAAATTTGATCTTGGAAACCACTTTTGGTTAGAGTCGCGTCAGCTCTTGGCGTGGTTCGTATCACTCCAGGTAGTAGTAAGTTGGTACAAATCGCTTCCTCATCACGGTCTTCATCTCTTCCCATGACTCAATAGGTCGCTCTCTATTTCGTCTCCTGTTTATAACAAGCTGATCCCACCAAGTAATAGCATAATCATAAAATTCAATTACAACCAGTTTTACCTTCTTCTCCTCGGAATAGTAGTGGCAGTAAAAGATGAACTCCATTTTCTTCTCCCATTCTAGGTACGCTTCTAGATTGGATTTGCCTTGAAATGATGGTATCTTCATTTTTATGCCTCTCAAACTATCATTTTCCCAGTTCCTAACTCCTCTATCCCGTCCAAATCTTCGGTGACTACCCGCTGAATCTTCTCCTTCGTCAAATTCTTCCCCATCAATCCTGTAGTAGTCATCAACCTCTCCTCTAACCAGAACCCTTTCCCACCTACGCGCATGAGGAACATGTTGTGGCTGTTCCACACGTGCGTTTTCTATCCGGTCTATCCTCTCATGAAGCTGTCCTAACTCTCCCCTCAACAATCGCCTCATCTCCCCCCAACAATCGCCTCATCTCCCCCATCATTGCTTCCATAAGAAGTTTTGGATCTGCTGCACTCGAGGTACCCTCAATAGTGTTCTTGCTGTTGTTTGACATTTTTTTTTTTGCAAAACAAAATAAGAAACAATGCAAAGGACCTTACCACACTCCCTTACGTGTTTCACTCGTGAAATGGTTCACTCAATTTCACTCGTGTTTACACTTAATACTTTCGGCTTTTGTCCACTCTAATGCTCTCTCCTCTTTGCCTTTTTCCACTGGTTAATTCTCACTCAGTTCCTATAAAACTAGTCAAACCAATATCAAAATTTCCTTGACAATTCACAAATAGATTACCAAGGAGGGTCAGATTAGAAACAAGACTATAACAGGAATAGATAATTTAGGCTTTCAGAAATCACATCCAAAAGGAACAAAATTTGACGAAAAAAATTTTGTTCTGTGTAGGGAATTCAATTTTGGGTTCCTTGAACAATGAATAACAAGAATCTGAAAAAAAAAAAATTTAAGGAAGGTTTCCAGACTCTTTGCGTTTTTTTTTTTTTTTGGATCCCCTTGTTTTTCTTCTTTTCCTTTTTTTTTTCTTTTTGGATTTTTTTTAACCGACTTTGATAATGGAAATCAAAACTCACAAATAACTGAAACAAACATAAACTAAGAGAACGGATAAGCAAAACCTGATTAGAACCTCGCTCTGATTACCAAATGATATAAACCCCACCAAGAACTAACACGACCCTAACCAAAATTGGTTTCCAAGATCAAATTCTTAACCGGTTTTGAATGGAACCGCGATCCGATGCCTAACAAGAAGCACGAACCTTGGTATGTGAGGATGCCACAATCAGTTATGGATGGACTGATTGATAAGTCTTTGGTATGTGAGGACGCCACAATCAGCTATAGATGGACTGATTGATAAGTCTATGAACGCCACAGAATTTTTCGATAAGTTTGAATAGTTCGTTTAGGAACCAAAGAGAATTAAACCTCAAATTGTGTGTTAAAACTTATTTTCACATTGAATGAAATTCATTACAATATATAGGGGTTCCCCTATGCGAATTTTCAGCTCCTAATTGCCATGGAATTTTGGGGAAAATCAATTACCAAAACGTCTAATCTAAAGCAAGAAGGAAAGTTCCATTAATGGCTTAAAAGCCTTACAATAATAAAAATAAAACAAATGCAAAAAGGAAACTAGACATTAAAAGGTCATAAGCTGATTCTTCTCGCCATGTGTCGCCTCAAAACGGGAAAGTAACTGAAATGGAAATTACTCGATCCCTTCTAGAGCTTGAATCACGCATTTGTTGGTCTGGATGTCACATGCAATTCCCTCAATGGGCCTCCATGCAATGGCTTGAGCCCAAGTTGCTTGAATCAGCCCAATAAGCATTTCTTTGAACTTCTTCGCATGAGCTCTCGTAACCGGACCAATGGGAACTTGAATTGGATCTGAATATGTCTCATCCCACGTGCTCTTGCTTGTGCTAACGATGTCCTCATCATGTATGATTGTTAAAATTGTTTCTTTATGCTTGAATGGTTACAATATGAATGTAGCAGGCCAATAGCACATCAAATTCACCAAGAATGGTCCACTCTTTACACTTTCTTTAAGTCTTCTTGGATTTCAACCAAGTAGAAACTACTATTTACAGCATCATAAGAACTATGTCGCGTTATGTTTTAAGGTGCATTGATTGGATTGGTTTTATTTGGGAATGATATAGATTGTTGAAAAGCATTCATGATTCTTAACATTTACATTAGAGCATGTAATGTGGTCTTAAAAGGAAATGCGGTTTTTAACTATAATAGGGGTTTGGTGCTTAATTGGTGGTCGAGTAGGCATGGGAGTGGGTGGGACTGACGGAGCCAACAAAGGGTGGTCAATATTTTGAGATTGAAAAACCAAGAAAAGAAAAGCCACAAAGACTGAGACTAAATATGACAAATACCTGAGGTCTAAAATAGAAATCCCATTTATTATTATTATTATTATTACATTAGCCAAAATGATGAACAGGTTCTGAAAACCACAGTATATCATTACCAATTAAGTACCACCTCAAAGTGTACCCAAAAGAAGAAAGAATTGTTGAAAGAGAAATAATAAAAGAAAATGCCCGATTGCATTCTCATTCAATGTTCATGTACATGCATTAGTTTTTGCTTACTAAGCTTTTAGCTCATTATAGTTCTTATGATGCTGGTGAGAATGTATAAGGTTAGGGGTTCACCAAGTATCCAGAGCTACCAGACAGAGATTTATTCATATGCTGTGTTTTAGATTAGCTTATGAAGCTTATTTTGAAACTCTGTTTTGTCAAACTTAGCAGCATTGTTATAGTTTTATAGACAGATATATTACTAACTCTGGATATGACATTATATTACACATCTCATTTTGAAATATTGTATATGCTGTAAATAAAGAAATGAGTGAAATAATAGTTTTAAAACTCTTCTATAATGAAACGGATCTTCTAAGTAATCCATAACATTTATAATGTAAAATGAAAGATTAATACTCTTTATCCTAACTAAATAAGCATTCCACGAGCTTATTAGTTAGTTTGAGGGGGATTACAATTAATATAATCAAACACATCTTAAATGAATAAGAAACATTATATAATGCAATTAATGTCATGAAATCATGCAATGTATTGGCCAACAAGTATGTGAGAATACCAAGCATCACAACTCTCCCTTCCTTACGAAATTTTGTCCCTAAAATGTACTTACCAAACAAGTGTGGATACTTTGATCTCACGTCATCTTCGAATTCACATGTAGCTTCTTCAACCTAATGGCTCTTTCATAACACTTTAACTAATAGAATCTTTTTGTTTATGAGTACTTTCTATGTCCTATCCAAAATTTTTACCAGTTGTGCTTCATAAGTCAAATCTTCTTCTAACTTAACATCTTCTTGTTTCGGCACATCTGAAGGATTAGAAACATACTTTCTCAGAATTGACACATGAAAAACGTCATGTACTCCTGCTAATGATGGTGGCAAGGCTAATCGATAAGTCACTTTTCCAACCTTCTCTTAGAATCCACATAGCTCTTTTGTCTGCTTTGAGCTATTAACATTCTCTTGTGAATCTTCTATATTGCCTCTTCATTCTTCAATAAAATATCAGGTCCAAGATATTTTCTTTGTGCCATTTCATCCCAATGCATAGGAGATATGCATTTATGACCATACAAGGCTTTATACGATACCATAACAATGGTTGCTTGATAACTGTTGTTAGAACAAAACTCTACTAAAGGTAGGTATTCTGATATGAACCACGCCAACAACATGACGAAACCCGACACCAAATTTGGAAAATTTGAACCCCAAGATCTCTCAAGTTGAGTGGAAACCGCAGCCCGTTGCTTAACAAAGCTAGAACCTTGGTATGGTGTAGATGACACATACGGTTATGGAAAGTCTGTTTGATAAGTCAATTGAACGCCACAAGGAATCCTTGATATGTTCAGAAAAGTTTCTTCAAGAACTCAAGAACAATAACTTTCAATATGAATAAACATCAAAAACTGAATTACATAATCTGAAAAAGGCCTTATATGGCTGAAATTCACATTGGTTTTATTTTAAATGTAAAATTCCTAACCTACCCATAATGAAAGAAACGCCTAAATAAAGCCCTAGGATGGAGTCAAATTTAACTCAAGATTCCTTCCTCCTATTCACGACTATAATAAAGTCTAAACAAATATTCTAAATTTCAAATTGTGAAACTAAAACTTAAACTAAAATAAGATTATAAAGAATTCAAATCTTGAATCTTGAATGGCTCCCTTCCAGATCAACTTTGATGAGTAAAACCAGCCTTTGTTCACTCTCAGTAGTGAACACACTCTCTTCTTGTTGTAGAACTCTCCGGACCAAGTTATTCAACTCTTCTTTGAACCTTTTAGCTCAAGCCCTCGTCACCAGACCAACTGGAACTTGAATCGGATCTTGAAAATTCCTTGTAGCCTTGATGTCCTTATCATATTCCTTCCAAGATTTCTAGAAATCAAGGATACATGCTGTCAACATATCCATTGATACTTGGATAGTTCTTTTAGATTGACCATTTGTCTATGGGTGGAGGGTTGTATTGAAAGTCAATTTAGTCCCTATAGCCTTATGAACACTTTTCCAGATATGAACTCACCGGTAGTGATGTTTGGTATTCTCGCATATTTGTTTGCCAATGCATTGCATAATTTCATGACATTAATTACATTATATAATGTTTCATAATCATTTGAGATGTGTTTAATTATACTAATTTCGTAGAATTTCATTTGAATGCATAATTAAATGACTTGGGATTTCCTAAAGATAGATCCGGTTTAGAAAAAAATGGAATAGTGAATTCTAATAGTATCTGATATACAATTATAATGGATGAGTTGAAATTAGGATTTCAATGATGGTTTTAAGTCTATTTATGATGAAAAAGCCATTTTATGTGAAGTGATATTATGTATGTGCTCGGAATAATGGTTAAAGGAGACTTTATGACAAGCAAGAAATCTCATAGAATATTATCAAGAGTGATACAAGTCTCATATAAGAGGATGATATATATTTTAGTAGTACCTTGAAACCTTAATTAAGTGACCTTAATAATGGTTGAAGGAGACTTTATGACAAGTAAGAAACCTCATAGAATATTATCAAGAATGATACAAGTCTCATAGAAGAGGATGATATATATTTTAGTAGTACCTTGAAACCCTAAATAAGTGACCTTGCGGTATTCAAGTTTGTAGAGTAATTAGGGTTTCAACAAGTTGGGAATTAAGTAAAGAATCATGTTATCCAATGTTTGAGTGTATTTGAAAAAGATTTAGAAATTTTGGTTTAGTTTTGGTGAAAAACTATCAAAGTTTAGAAACTAGTATTTTCAGTGTACTGAAATTTCGGCATGAGTAAGTACACCTAAGTTAGTGAGTCAAATAAGTGGCTATGGTTTTGCTTCTAATTGGGGTTGTGTATGAGTGTTTTAGACACTAAATAGTTAATGTGTAAGCTATAAAAGAGGGACACTAAACAAGCTAACAAGAGAGTACTTAAGTGTTAAGTAATTTGAGGTGCGTGTGTGCTACTTTAAAAGGAATTAAGGAAGTAGGTGAACTCATTTCAGCCCATCTCCTCTCAAATTCAACATGCACTAAAGGAAAAATCCATTTTCAACTAGGGTTCAAGAAAATAAGCCCATCTCCAAGTGTCTTGGTCAAGGCTTGAGTGGTGATAAAAGAGAAAAACTGAAAGTAGTTAAGGTAAGCATGATTTTGTGGTTTTGAGATTCAATCTTTCAAGACATGGGATAAATCTACAATCTGATTCTTTTGGAAAATTGTAGGGTTTATTTTAGTGTTTAGAAAGACCACAAACCTTGGTTTCCTCCTTTTGAAGTGGGAAAAGTGACATTGGTGGTGAAAAGTTCATGTTGCTTCACTAAGTTGAGAATTTGTGAACCATTCATAGGTTTCTTTCTTTGATTGTATAAACAGAATTTGGGACATGACATGAGCATAATTTTAATTCTATTCAGGGTGAAAAATCATAGAAAAATGATCTAATAAAAAGGGATGTGGTTATTGGAATGAAAAATTTTGGAATTACAAGAATTTTAAAGAATTTGGGGTTGATTTGTGGTCTTGTGAATATCCTAGAGTTTTTTTTTTTCTTTATAGGTTGTTTTGATGAATTTTAAGCTTTGGGGAGTGTTAAAAATTCAGAAGAAATGCCACCCAAATTCTTAGAAAAAGTTTTGAATCATTTAAAAACCAAAAAGCCCACTTTTGCCTTTAAAAGTAACAAGTTTTGTCATGTTACCAAAAGTTCATGTTTTTTGATTCTTTAAGGGACTTTTGGAATTAAGATTGGCATTTCATCCCTACATTATATGAATTTATGAGTTTTACTAAAATTGTTATTCTTAGAGATATTTTTATTAGTTTAGTTCTTTACTTTTATTAGGAAATCCATGGACGTGTTAAGGGATTCAAATGTAGAATATTTAGTTCTAGTTCTCCCCACTTTCATCTTATTTAATATGGTTGCAACTATAAGGTTATGAATGATATGTTTGTGGGGACTTAGCCTTTCATTTGTTTAAGTTTGATTTTAAACTTGTAATGAGCTCCTTAACACTTAAGTAACTAGTATATGTTTTAATGGGTTATAACGAAATATAAACACCAAATTTCAAAAGGAATGGACGCCAAATCTGAAGAGGAAAACCTTGAAAATAATTTACATTACTCCATAGTGCGACGTAAGTAAAATTTCATCTGCATCAGCATAAATGTTGTGCACGTTTGTATGTATCTCAAGAGAGCCTAGTCACTATGATTAAGGTTCTAGAAGATTCACATTGATGATGGTGTACGATTCTAGTAAATTGCGGTGCGGGGCCAATTTGTCAGATTTGTAATTTTAGAAAACCTTCCTATTTTAGATCGACATGTGGTAATTTGGTTTTGTTAGGCGTGAAAACAAACCTGGATACTTTCCCTTTTCTAGAATAGATTAGACTCATTTTAAGGGATAAAATTAGCTACTTTCCTTTTTTGTTATTTCTGTTGGATTACCACCAGCAAAGTTCAGATTTTAGGGCTTAATTTCGCATGGAAAAAACACCAATTAAGGGATTTTCAAGTCAGCATTTGCTTTGGGGTTTTTTGGGCTGAAAATCATTTCCCATATATTTGTAAACACTTTGTTAGTTTGAAGGGAAGAAAATCAGATTATCATTCATGAATTTAGTGAGGTTTTCTTGTGTTCTTCTTATTTTCTTGAGAAGACTCTTTGAACTTATGAAGATTAAACTTGTGGCATTCAACAAACTGACTTATCATCTAGGGTTTTGATTGTTCTTGCAATTCTAGGTTGGCATCTTCCTATATGTGGTTCTTGGTTCATGTCTTTCTAGATTACGAGTCAAGGCTCAACAAACGTGTGTCTTAAGGAATTAGGGGTTTGATTCCATATTTGGTGTCAGGTCTCGTCGTGTTAGTCAACAAGGTTCATATCAGTTGGCATCAGAGCTTAGGTTCCAAGGCAAGTTTAACTATCCTTTATCTTATGTTCTTGTTCTTGTTTAGTCAAATTTAGAGTCTTACAAAAAACTTTCTGGTTTGAGGCCTGAATTTCTTGGCCGAATTCTTCCCTTCCTTTTCTTGTTCGAATTTTGCCAAATTTGTTTTCTTTGAATACATGTGTCAGTTAGTTTCTGCTTGATTTGAATTCGATTGTTTCCATTTGTTTTTCATTTATTTGTGCACACGTGCTTGTTTGTGTGTTGATTCTAGTTTTACAAAAAAAAAAAAAAAAAAGGGATCCAAAAAGAAAAAAAAAGAAAAAGAAAAGAAAACAAAGAAAAGAAGAGGATCCAAGAAAAAAAAGTCCGGAGACCCATCTTAAATTTTTTTTGTTTGTTTTCATTGCTATAGGGTTCCATAAGCCTAAAACACACTTTACTCCATAGTAAAAAATAAAAAATAATAAAAATTTCGCTACTCATTTTACATGTTCTTGTGACTTGGCATCCTTGTTATTGAGTCTTCGTTTGCCATTCTATGCATTGCGTGTTAAATCTTGTGGATTGTTTGGATAGAGTTTGGTTTGTTTGAATTACTACTTGGATCTTATGTTTCTTGAGTCTGATTAAGAATTTGAGAAGACACAACGAGTGGAAAAAGGCAAGAGAGGTGAGAACAGTAAGTTAAAAGCCAATTTGAGTGAAACACAAGTGTGAGTGAATCATTCTTGAGTGAAACACGTGAGGGAGTGCTCGTGAGGTTCTTAACCTTTTATTGCAGACTCTAAAACATGTCTCACAATCAAGAAGATAATTCAACTGAAGAGGCCCAACAACAAACCACTCCAAACCTACAATTACAAGCTTTGATGGGGGAATTGAGACGGATGATGAGAGTTAAATTGGAACCTTTACATGAGAGAATGGATAGGTTGGAAGAGAGAACACCTAGGAGTCAGCGCCAAAATAATCCCATTAGGCGTGTACACCATGGTGAACAATGGGGGGATGTAGAGGATGATGATAACTGGGAGGAGTTTGATGATCCATCTAATAACCGGGGCAGGTTTGGGCATGGTTTAGGGCATAGAGAAGATAGGCTAGGTAGGCAAAGGCGGGATGATAACTTAGGAAGCATCAAGGTGAAGTTCAAGGGAAAAATGTTCCTGAGGTGTATCTAGAGTGGGAGAAGAGGACGGAGATGATCTTCGATTGCCACAACTACTCTGAGTTGAAAAAGGTAAAACTCGCTGCAATTGAATTCACTGACTATGGTATTGTTTGGTGGGATCAGTTGTTGATGAGGACATCATTAGCATAAGCAAGAGCACGTGGGAGACATATTCAGATCCAATTCAAGTTCCCATTGGTCCGGTTACGAGAGCTCGTGCGAAAAAGTTTAAAGAAACGCTTATTGGGCTGATTCAAGCAACTTGGGCTCAAGCCATTGCATGGAGGCCCATTGAGGGAATTGCAAGCGAAAATCAAACCAACAAATGCGTGATTCAAGCTCTAGAAGGGATTGAGTAATTTCCATTTCAGTTACTTTCCCGTTTTGAGGAGACACATGGCGAGAAGAATCAGCTTATGACCTTTTTAATGTCTAGTTTCCTTTTTGTGTTTGTGTTATTTCTATTATTGTAAGGCTTTTAAGCCATTAAGGGAACTTTCCTTATTTAGTTTAGATTTGACATTTGGTAAACGATTTTCCCAAAATTCCATGGGAATTAGGAGTTGAAAATTCGCATAGGAACCCCTATATATTGTAACGAATTTCATTCAATGGAATACAAGTAATAACACATAATTTTGAGGTTTAATTCTCTTTAGTTCCTAAACGAACTATTCAAACTTATCAGAAATTTCCGTGGCGTTCATAGACTTATCAATCAGTCCATCCATAGCTGATTGTGGCGTCCTCACATACCAAGACTTATCAATCAGTCCCTCCATGGCTGATTGTGGCGTCCTCACATACCAAGGTTCGTGCTTCTTGTTGGGCATCGGGTCGCGGTTCCATTCAAAACCGGTTAGAAATTTTGATCTTGGAAACCAATCTTGGTTAGGGTCGCGTCAGCTCTTGGCGTGGTTCGTATCAGTTGTTGAAGGATAGAAGGAGAAATAGAGAGTGATCTGTTGAGACGTGGGAGGAAATGAAAGCTATCATGCGTAAACGATTCATCCTAAGTTACTACCATAGGGAATTGTACAAAAAGCTCCAACACTTCACACAAGGTAATATGAGTGTTGATGAATATCATAAAGAAATGGAGCTTGCCATGATCCATGCAAATGTAGTGGAGGACCGAGAGGCCACTATGGCAAGGTTCTTGCATGGGTTGAACCGTGAGATTGCAGATGTGGTAGAAATGCAACATTATGTAGAGCTGACAGATATGGTGCATGATGAGGACATCACTAGCACAAGCAAGAGCACGTGGGAGACATATTCAGATCCAATTCAAGTTCCCATTGGTCCGGTTACGAGAGCTCGTGCGAAGAAGTTTAAAGAAACACTTATTGGGCTGATTCAAGCAACTTGGGCTCAAGCTATTGCATGGAGGCCCATTGAGGGAATTGCATGCGACAACCAGACCAATAAATGCGTGATTCAAGCTATAGAAGGGATTGAGTAATTTCCATTTCAGTTACTTTCCCATTTTGAGGCGACACATGGCAAGAAGAATCAGTTTTGACATTTTAATGTCTAGTTTCCTTTTTTCCGTTTCTGGTATTTCTATTATTGTAAGGCTTTTAAGCCATTAAGGGAACTTTCCTTATTTAGTCTAGATTTGACTTTTGTTAAATGAGTTTCCCGAAATTTCCATGGGAATTAGGGGCTGAAAATTCGCATAGGAACCCCTATATAATTGTAACGAATTTCAATCAATGGGAGACAAGTAATAACACATAATTTTGAGGTTTAATTCTCTTTAGTTCCTAAACGAACTATTCGAACTTATCGGAAATTTCCGTGGCGTTCATCGACTTATCAATCAGTCCATCCATAGCTGATTGTGGCGTCCTCACTTACCAAGACTTATCAATCAGTCCCTCCATAGCTGATTGTGGCGTCCGCACATACCAAGGTTCGTGCTTCTTGTTGGGCATCGGGTCGCGGTTCCATCCAAAACCGGTTAGAAATTTGATCTTGGAAACCACTTTTGGTTAGAGTCGCGTCAGCTCTTTTGGCGTGGTTCGTATCATTTGGTAATCAGAGCGAGGTTCTAATCAGGTTTTGCTTATCCGTTCTCTTAGTTTTTTTGTTTGTTTCAATTGTTCGTGAGTTTTGATTTCCATTATCAAAGTCGGTTAAAAAAAAAAAAAAAAAAAAAGATCCGAAAAGAAAAGAAAGAAAGAAAGAAAAGAAACGAAAAAAAAAAAAAAAAAAAGGAAAAGAAGAAAAACAAGAGGATCCGAAACTGAATTCCTTGCATAGACCAAAAAAATTTTTGCTGAAATTTTGTTCCTTTTGGGTGTGATTTTGAAAGCCTAAATTCTTTGTTCCAGTTATAGTCTTGTCTTTTGGTAATCTATTTGTGAATTGTCAAGGAAATTTTTGATATTGATTTGACTAGTTTTATAGGAACTGAGTGAGAATTAAAGAGTGGAAAAAGGCATAGAGGCGAGAGCATTTGAGTGGACAAAAGCCGAAAGTATTGAGTGCAAACACGAGTGAAATTGAGTGAACCATTTCACGAGTGAAACACGTAAGGGAGTGTGGTAAGGTCCTTTGGAAAATGTCAAACAACAGCAAGAACACTAATGAGGGTACCTCGGGTGCAGCAGACCCAAAACTTCTTATGGAAGCAATGTTGGGGGAGATGAGGCGATTGTTGAGGGGAGAAATAGGACAGCTTCATGAGAGGATAGACCAGATAGAAAATGCACGTGTGGAGCAGCCACAACATGTTCCTCATGCGCGTAGGCGAGAAAGGGTTCCGGTTAGAGGAGAGGTTGATGACTACTATAGGATTGATGGGGAAGAGTTTGACGAAGGAGAAGATTCAACGGGTAGTCACCGAAGATTTGGACGGGATAGAGGAGTTAGGAACAGGGAAGATGATAGTCTGAGAGGCATAAAAATGAAGATACCATCATTTCAAGGCAAATCCAATCCAGAAGCGTACCTAGAATGGGAGAAGAAAATGGAGTTCATCTTTGACTGCCACTACTATTCCGAGGCGAAGAAGGTAAAATTGGCTGTAATTGAATTTTCTGATTATGCTATTACTTGGTGGGATCAGCTTGTTATAAACAGGAGACGAAATAGAGAGCGACCTATTGAGTCATGGGAAGAGATGAAGACCGTGATGAGAAAGCGATTTGTGCCAACTTACTACTACCGGGAGTTGTACAGCAAACTACAAAACCTTAAGCAAGGCAACCGGAGTGTAGAGGAGTACTATATGGAGATGGAGGTTATGATGATTCGGGCTAATATAGAGGAGGATCGGGAGGCTACAATGGCAAGGTTTTTGGCGGGCTTGAACCGAGATATTCACAATGCCGTTGAGTTGCAACATTATGTGGAGATGGAGGACATGGTGCACATGGCTATTAAAATTGAGAATCAACTTATGAGGAGGGGCAGTAGCACACGTCCAAGCCAAAACCCGAATACATCGGCTTGGAAAACCAACCAATGGAAGAGGGATGAGAAGCAATCCAACCCCAAGCCAAAGATCGAGCAAAAACAAGAGGTGGCCAGCCATGGGAATCAAGGTAAATCCGATTCTTCCACTACTCGGACTCGTGATATTAAATGTTTTAAATGTCAAGGTAGGGGTCATATGGCAAGCCAATGTCCGAACAAACGAGTTATGGTGATGCGGGACAATGGAGACATTGAAACCGAGGAAGATTCGGACAATGATTCTATGCCTTCATTAGAGGATGTCGACGATGAGGAGTGCGCTGTCCAAGGAGAATTTTGGTCACAAGGAGAGCTTTAAGTGTGCAAGCCAAAGAAGAAGATGAAGAGGTGCAACGGGAAAACATCTTCCACACTAGGTGCCATGTCCAAAACAAGGTATGTAGTGTGATTATTGATGGTGGAAGTTGTACTAATGTTGCTAGCACAACCATGGTAGAGAAGTTAGGGCTGCCAACAATTAAGCATCCTCGGCCATATAAATTGCAATGGTTAAATGATACTGGTGAGGTAAAGGTGCATAAACAGGTGTTAGTTCCTTTTCGCATTGGAAGATATGAAGATGAAGTTTTGTGCGATGTGGTTCCGATGCAAGCTGGGCACTTGTTATTAGGCAGACCATGGCAATTTGATCGGCGAGTTAAGCATGACGGTTTCACCAACAAGTACTCATTCGTTCACAATCAAAAGACGATCACTCTTGTTCCATTAACACCAAAACAGGTCTATGAAGACCAAGTGAGCTTACAGAGAGAAAATGATAAAAAAATGAAGAGCGAAGAAAAATCAAGAGTGGGAGTGCAGAGAGAGAGTTCGGCCAGTGAGAGAAAAAAAGAAGAGATGGCCGAGAAAAAGGAGAGTAAAGAGAGCAAGGGAGAAAAAATCGAGAGGGCTAAAAAGAATTCACAATCAGCCAATGAGAGAAAAGTAGAGAGAAAAACAAACTTTTATGCAAGAAAGAGTGATGTGAGAAGAGCTTTGTTTTCTAATCAGCCGATGATTTTACTCATGTACAAGGAGGCGTTATTAAACACTAACGATCTTGATTCCACCTTGCATAGTTCTATTGTTTCTCTTTTGCAGGAATATGAGGATATCTTTCCTGAGGAAACACCGCAAGGTTTACCTCCAATCCGTGGGATTGAACATCAAATCGACTTCAAACCTGGAGCTACAATCCCAAACCGACCAGCCTATAGGTGTAATCCCGAGGAGACAAAGGAACTCCAACGGCAGGTAAGTGAGTTGATAGAGAAGGGACACGTGAGAGAAAGCATGAGCCCGTGCGCCATACCAGTTTTACTTGTGCCTAAGAAAGATGGGACTTGGAGGATGTGCGTTGATTGTCGAGCCTTCAATAACATCACGGTAAAGTATCGACATCCCATTCCTCGCTTGGATGACATGTTAGATGAATTACATGGTGCTTGTGTGTTTTCTAAAATTGATCTAAAGAGTGGATATCATCAAATTCGCATGAAAGAGAGAGATGAGTGGAAAACGGCTTTCAAAACAAAACAAGGCTTGTATGAGTGGTTGGTAATGCCTTTCGGTTTAACCAATGCGCCTAGCACATTTATGCGTTTAATGAACCATGTTTTGCGAGCTTTTATTGGAAAATTTGTCGTTGTTTATTTTGATGATATCCTTATCTATAGCAGCAATTTGGATGAACATATTGAACATTTGAAACTTGTTTTAGATGTTTTACGGAAGGAAAAGTTGTATGCTAACCTCAAGAAATGTACCTTTTGCACAGATAAGCTTGTGTTTCTTGGTTTTTTTGTTAGTGCTCAAGGTATACAGGTTGATGAAGAAAAGGTGCGAGCCATCCAGGAGTGGCCGAGTCCAACTAGTGTGGGAAATGTACGGAGTTTTCATGGACTTGCTAGTTTCTACCGGCGGTTTGTGAAAGATTTCAGTACTATAGCCGCACCACTGACTGAAGTCATCAAAAAGAATGTTGGGTTTAGATGGGGAGAAGAGCAAGAAAAGGCATTTCAGCTACTCAAGGAGAAATTGACAAATGCTCCATTGTTATCTTTACCTAATTTTGCCAAAACTTTTGAGATTGAATTTGATGCTTCAGGTGTTGGAATTGGTGCTGTTATAATGCAGGAAGGGAGACTAATAGCATATTTCAGTGAGAAGCTGAATGGGGCAACTCTTAATTACCCAACTTATGATAAAGAGATGTATGCATTGGTTCGGGCATTAGAGACGTGGCAGCACTACCTATGGCCTAAGGAGTTCGTGATTCACACTGATCATGAGTCCCTGAAACACTTGAAGGGCCAGCACAAGCTGAACAAGAGGCATGCTCGTTGGGTAGAATTCATAGAGACGTATCCCTATGTCATTCGCTACAAGCAAGGTAAGGAAAACGTCGTTGCCGATGCACTTTCTCGCAGGTATGTCTTAATCTCAACTCTTAATGCTAAACTACTGGGTTTTGAACACATTAAAGAGTTATATGCTGATGACCATGACTTTCGTACTGAGTATCAAGCTTGTGAGAGATCTGCTAGTGGTAAGTACTTTAGGCATGAGGGATACTTGTTTCGGGAGAATAAATTATGTGTGCCTAATTGTTCATTAAGAGATTTGCTAGTGAGGGAATCCCATGGGGGAGGATTGATGGGACATTTTGGAGTAGTGAAAACTTTAGCTATGTTGCAGGAACACTTCTATTGGCCACATATGAAACGAGATGTTGAGAGGCTTTGTGGTAGATGTGTAACTTGTAGGCAGGCTAAATCAAGAGTGCAGCCCCATGGTTTATACACCCCTTTACCAATACCTAGTGAACCTTAGATTGATATTTCGATGGATTTTGTGATAGGTTTGCCTAGGTCTAAACGGGGAAGAGACTCAATATTTGTGGTCGTGGATAGGTTTTCAAATATGGCTCATGTTATTCCATGCCACAAGACAGATGATGCTTCCAATGTTGCTGATTTGTTCTTTAGGGAAATTGTGAGACTTCATGGTATGCCTAGGACAATTGTTTCTGATAGGGACCCCAAGTTCTTAAGCTACTTTTGGAAGACTTTGTGGGCTAAGTTAGGGACTAAGCTATTGTTTTCAACTACTTGTCACCCTCAAACCGACGGTCAAACAGAAGTTGTGAATAGAACCTTGTCCACTTTGTTAAGGGCTATCATTAAAAAGAACATCAAAACATGGGAGGAGTGTTTACCACATGTTGAGTTTGCTTATAATCGATCTGTTCATTCTGCTACACAATTTTCACCGTTTGAAATTGTTTATGGTTTTAATCCTTTAACTCCTTTGGATTTAATGCCATTACCTTTGTCTGAGCATGTGAATTTAGATGGAAAAAGAAAAGCTGATCTTGTTAAGCAGATACACGAGAAGGCAAGACTCAACATCGAGCGAAGGACTAAACAATATGCTGAACAAGCCAACAAAGGGCGTCACAAGCTCGTCTTCGAGCCCGGTGATTGGGTGTGGTTGCACTTACGCAAGGAACGGTTTCCGGAGCAAAGGAAATCCAAGCTATTGCCTAGAGGGGATGGTCCTTTTCAAATTCTCGAAAGGATCAATGATAATGCGTACAAGCTAGACTTGACAGGTGAGTATGGTGTAAGTGCCTCATTTAATGTTTCTGATCTAAGTCCTTTTGATGTAGGCGACGATTTGAGGACAAATCCTTCTCAAGAGGAGGGGAATGATGAGGACATCACTAGCACAAGCAAGAGCACGTGGGAGACATATTCAGATCCAATTCAAGTTCCCATTGGTCCGGTTACGAGAGCTCGTGCGAAGAAGTTTAAAGAAACACTTATTGGGCTGATTCAAGCAACTTGGGCTCAAGCTATTGCATGGAGGCCCATTGAGGGAATTGCATGCGACAACCAGACCAATAAATGCGTGATTCAAGCTATAGAAGGGATTGAGTAATTTCCATTTCAGTTACTTTCCCATTTTGAGGCGACACATGGCAAGAAGAATCAGTTTTGACATTTTAATGTCTAGTTTCCTTTTTTCCGTTTCTGGTATTTCTATTATTGTAAGGCTTTTAAGCCATTAAGGGAACTTTCCTTATTTAGTCTAGATTTGACTTTTGTTAAATGAGTTTCCCGAAATTTCCATGGGAATTAGGGGCTGAAAATTCGCATAGGAACCCCTATATAATTGTAACGAATTTCAATCAATGGGAGACAAGTAATAACACATAATTTTGAGGTTTAATTCTCTTTAGTTCCTAAACGAACTATTCGAACTTATCGGAAATTTCCGTGGCGTTCATCGACTTATCAATCAGTCCATCCATAGCTGATTGTGGCGTCCTCACTTACCAAGACTTATCAATCAGTCCCTCCATAGCTGATTGTGGCGTCCGCACATACCAAGGTTCGTGCTTCTTGTTGGGCATCGGGTCGCGGTTCCATCCAAAACCGGTTAGAAATTTGATCTTGGAAACCACTTTTGGTTAGAGTCGCGTCAGCTCTTTTGGCGTGGTTCGTATCAGTGCACCAAGCCATCAAAGTGGAGCTACAGTTGAAGCAGAGAAACATCGCTAGGAGGGGATCTAGCATGGCTACCTCAAACACATGGAGACCAGCGCCTAAACGGGACGAATTTCCATCAAACAAGCCAAAGACCGAGCCCTCTAAAGATGCCAAACAAGTTGCTACACCTAAACAAGGTAACACTGAATTTTCTACCTCAAAAAGCCCTGACATTAAGTGCTTGAAATGTCAAGGCAGGGGTTACATATCTCACGAATGTCCAAACAAGATAGTAATGGTGATTGCAGCTCAAGGAGAGATTGTTCAGAGGATGAAGAAGAAGAAGTAGATGACATGCCACCTCTCAAAGATGCCTATGATGGGGAGTGTGCTATAGTTGGAGAGTCATTAGTGGCAAGACTAGCTCTCGGTGCGCAGGCTAAAGAAGAATATAATAATCAGTGAGAGAATTTGTTTCACACATGGTGTTTTGTGAATAACAAGGTTTGTAGTGTGATTATAGATGGAGGAAGTTGCATAAATGTGGCCAACACTGAGCTAGTGGAGAAATTGGCATTACCTACCTTGAAGCATCCAAGGCCATACCGGCTTCAATGGTTTAATGATTGTGGTGAGATCAAGGTTACAAAACAGGTGATGGTGGCATTTTCTATTGGAATGTATGAAGACAAGGTGCTTTGTGAAGTTGTGATTATGTAAAGAAATCAAGCTTAAAAGACAGCTTGAAAAGGATAAACTCTTAGGGAAAAAAATCTCTGGGAGATTTTTGTGAATAATTTGGATATCCTCCAATCAATAATCCTCAAAAGAAAAGTAAAAAACTTGAAAAAGGCTATCTCAAAAAATTCAAAAAAGGGGGAAAAAAGGAAGGAATATAAAACATATTTTCCTCAAAAGGAAAACAAAAAATATAAATCTAAAAACAAAACAAAAAATGATAAAAGCTTAGCGTTTCCAATCTATCAAAAATGTGGAAAGGTTGGACATTATGCTAACAAATGTTGTACTAAAGCTAAAATTAGGGAGCTAAATATAGAATAAACTCTTAAAAGACAATTACTAGAATACTTTGTCATTGAAAATTCTAGTACTGAAGTAAGCAGTGATGAAGAAGCAGAAATTAATCATATGCTAATAGAGCAATCTTCTGAAGAAGAAAAAGATGAAGAAAATTGTAAGTGTAGTCATTATAACGCCATTCTTAAAATGAATGGTTTAAGTTTGAATGTTTTAACTAAGGAAGAAAGTCTTATATTAGACATAATTGATAAAATTGAAAACCCAGAAGAAAAAGGAAAGCTTTACGATATTGCAATTACTAAGGAAGGAACAAGTAAAGACTCAACAAAAGTCCAAAAATAAACATCAAGAAAACTCACAACAGATTCTTTTAATGAAACTCTTAAAAGAATAAATAAAAAAAAGCGAAAAAGAGCAAACTATACAGGGCCTTAAAGTTGAGGTTAACAAAGCAAAAGAAGAATTAAAGAAACTAAAAACTAGAGTTCAAACTCTAGAACTTATTAGTTTCAATGCTTGCTCAAGAAAATTGGAAGTGGGAATTCAGAAAGAAAACACAGGAGTTAGATGAACTCTTAGGCCAAGTAAGTAATTCTCCTAAAAAGGAAGCAAAATCTATTAATTCAATAGACAAAATCATAAATCAAAAATGGTATAGTAAGGTTACTTTGGTAATAGCAAAAGAGTATATTGTCAGAGTTGAAGCCTTCATAGATTCAGGTGCTGACTTAAATTGTATAAGTGAAGGAATTGTTCCAACAAAATACTTCTCAAAAAAGACTCAAGTTTAAATATAGCTAATGGTGGAAAAATGCCTATCTAGTACAAACTGTCAAATGTGGGAGTTTGTTTTGATAAAGTTTGCTTAGAAACAAGTTTTCTACTTAGTAAAGATATTTCAAGACTTGTTATTCTAGGCACACCATTTTTGAGTCTCCTCTACCCATTTCAAGTCTCTCATAAAGGGATAGTGGCACAGGTCAACAATATTAAAGTTAAGCTTGAATTTTCCACTAAACTTGAGTGGCATGAGATTAATAATCTCAAAACAAAAATTGAAGAAAAAGAAAGCTTTTTATTCTCTCTTCAACAAGAGATAAATTACAAAACAATTAGAGAAAAAATAAGTTCTCCCAACGTTCAAAAAGAAATAAAAATGTTTAAAGAAAAATTAGTAAAAGAAATCTGTGCTGATATTCCTAATGCTTTTTGGCATAGAAAAAAACATGTGGTAAAACTACCTTACGAGCCAAATCTCAAAGAAACAATGATTACAACTAAAGCTAGACCAATCCAAACGAATGAAAGGCATTTGGAAATTTGTAAAAAAGAAATAGAAGAATTATTGGAAAAAGGACTCATTCGACAAAGCTCAAGTCCTTGGTCTTGTCCAGTATTTTATGTTGAAAATGCTGCTGAGTTAGAATAAGGAGTACCTAGATTAGTCATTAATTATAAACCTCTTAATAGAGTGTTAAGATGGATAAGATATCCAATTCCCAATAGAAGAGATTTGTTAAATAGGCTTCATAAAGCCATAATATTTTCTAAATTTGACCTTGAGAGTGGTTATTGGCAAATTCAGATAGCCAAAAAAGACAAATATAAAACAGCATTCATCGTTCCATTTGGACATTATGAATAGAATGTGATGCCTTTTGGTCTTAAGAATGCTCCTTCAGAATTTCAGAGGATAATGAATGAAATATTCAATCCATATGCGGATTTTATCATCACTTCTATAAATGATGTATTAATATTTTCTGAAAATTTGGAAAAGCACTGGAAGCATCTAAGAATCTTCTTTGATGTCATAGATTCCTAGGACACAACATTAGTTAGGGACTAATCAGTCCTATTGAAAGAGCTATATCATTTGCTGAAAAATTTCCTAATGAAATAAAGGATAAAAAACAATTATAAAGATTTTTAGAGAGCCTTAATTATATTGCAGATTTCTATAAAAATTTTTCAAAAGACTCTAAGCCCTTATTTGAAAGGTTAAGAAAGAATCCTCTAAAGAATGTACTAGAGCTATTAAGAAACCAAAGCTAGAGTCAAAGAAATCCCTTGCCTAGCTCTTCTTGATCCTGAATTATTCAAAAGAGTTGAATTAGATGCCTCTAAATTAGGAGATGGAGGAATTATGATTATTGAAGATAGTGATCTAAATAGGTCAATAGATGAAGTTACGAATGAACTTAACAGAGACTCATTCAGCCTCTTTCTCTCATACTTACCCTAGGTGTAGAGATTGGTATAAGATGATCTTAACAGAGACTCATTCAGCCTCTTTCTCTCATACTATGAGAAATTCATCCAAAATAGCTTATTCAGCTATAAGGATCCATAATGTTTGATCTCGAGAAGATTGGGGCAAGAGTCCTAATCAAAGCACATATTTTTTGCCTCTAGATAGTTATCCAAAGTCAAATAATTATTTCGACTATATGGATGCTCTGGAAAATGTGTTTTATTGTCAAAATAAATTAGGAAAACACACTTGGTTCATTTCTTTAAAAACAAAAGAAAAATATCATGATAAACCATTCCCAAATTGGTTTAAGGATTGATTTGCCTATTCAGGATTAGACTAGGTTTACTCCTAGAAGAGCTTCAAAAAAGTTTTGGATTCTTTCAGAAAGAAAATAAATCAAAAGTTCTTGATCCAGATGAATCCTGACTCTTATTTATTGCCCCTTACAAAATTCCTTGGATTATGAAATGGAATTATGTGATAGAAAAACCTACTGAAGATAATGAACTAATAGTCCCGTCTTTATCCAAAAGGTTTTTTGGCAAATGGTGGAAGAATTTCAATTTTGATCATCTCTTAAAAGAGAAGATAAAAATAATTTATTTTCAAAAAAATAAAATAAAGAATATATTTCTGTTTCAGAGTCTCAAAAGGTCTCTAAAATAATAGATACTTTATCTAATAAGACTTTATCTGCTAAAGATAAAGAAAAACTCAAAAAGATTTTAGAAGATGCTGATGAGGATGAGGATTTGAATACAATAAAGTCAGATACCGACAGCGACGATTATTGGCAGCCACCACCTCATGTTAAAGCACACCTGGCTGGTTATTCCCATGATCCAAACAAGATATGATCTTATCTAGATCACCTGCTTTATAGCTAGAAAGTAAATATGATTGAGTTACTTTATTAGTCGGCATATGACAATGGGGCCCAAGGTGCACCCGATAGCCAACTCAAGATAAGAAAGAATCTTTTTCATTGCTTGCAGCTGTAATCGATGCTTTTATCTATATTTGTAGTAGGCTTCTCTTGAGTTTGAGAGCATCGAAAATTTCTAAGTGCTTTTCTTTGTACAATACTTTCTCTCCATTGTAAAATATTTTGAGTGTTTGAGTGTTCTTTTAAGAGGACTTAAAGCTTGAAGTCTGAAGTTGTGCTATAGATTCCATGTAAAAAAAAAAACTCTTTATTATATAAATATATCTGTGCCTTTATCTTCATATTTTCAAATCTCTCTTAAATTACCTTCATATCTAGAATAAATTTTCCCTATAATTTATATAAGTTTGTCCCTATAATGATGCAAGCAATGGAGTTGCACAAGTTAGGAGCCATGTTCGTGATCCCTTAAGCCCTTCAAGTGGTCCAATCACGAGGTCTAAGGCCAAGCCCTTCAAGGAGGCATTGAATGGCCTCATTCAACAAGTTTGCGACATGTCACATAAATGGAGCCCCAGCATAGGCCCAAATCAATCTCAAGAGAGTCTAGTCACTATGATTAAGGTTCTAAAAGATTCACATTAATGATGGTGCACGATTCCAACAAATTATGGGGCCGATTTGTAATTTCAGGAAACCTTCCTATTTTGGATCAACACGTGGGGGCCATGTCATCAGGTTCGAGCCTTGTCATCAATTTATTTTTACTAATGTAATTTTCATAATTTCTTAGTGTCAAATTTGGTTTTGTTAGGCATAAAAAAAAAACCTGGATATTTTTCCTTTTTCTAGATTAGGTTAGTCTCATTTTAAGGGATAAGATTAGCTACTTTCCTTTTGTGTTATTTTTGTTGGATTACAGTCAGCAAAGTCAGATTTAGGGCTTAATTTGGCATGGGAAAGCACTAATTAAGGGATTTTTTAGGTCAACCTTCACTTAGGGATTCTTTTGGGTTGAAAATTGTTCCCATATAATTGTAAACACTTTGTTATTTTAAAATTAATCAATCAGATCAATATTCATGAATTTTGTGAGGTTTTTCTTGCGTTCTTCTTATTTTCTTGAAAAGACTCTTGAACTTATCAAGATTAAACTTGTGGCATTCAACAAACTGACTTATCATCCTGAATTTTAAGTGTTCTTGCAATTCTAGGTGTGGCGTCTTCCTATCCGTGGTTCTTGGTGCGTGTCTTATTAGATTACGGTTCAAGGCTCAACAAACATGTATCTTAAGGGATTAGGGGTTTGAATTCCAAATTTGGTGTCAGGTCTTGTCGCGTTAGTCGGTGGGGTTCGTATCATATAATTTATACAAGTTTGAAGTTTTTTACTTTTCTTTTGAGGATTATTGATTGGAGGATATCTCTCACACATATTAAATTTTCTTGTGTGAAAAACACAA
This sequence comes from Artocarpus heterophyllus, assembly GCA_025403435.1. Lineage (NCBI taxonomy): Eukaryota > Viridiplantae > Streptophyta > Magnoliopsida > Rosales > Moraceae > Artocarpus > Artocarpus heterophyllus. Next base: position 33,090,405 of record CM046348.1, on the reverse strand, counting down.
GAAAAAACTTATCTCTTATTATATGAAACAAGGAAAATTTTTCTTGTGTGAAAAACACACTAATTTAGCCAAAGAAACAAGAGCAAATTGAAAAAACTTGTAAAAACTTATCTCTTATTAAAACATGCCTCCGTTTTACATCTTGTGAGGAAAGCACATTAATTTAGCCATAAAAATAATAGTGAACTAAAAATCTAGTTAAAATTATAGTTTGTTCTTTAAACACACTGCCGTTTCACTTCTAGTATGAAAAACATGCTAATTTAGCCAAACAAATAATAGTAAATTGAAAAAACTTTTTAAAACTTACCTCTTACATGCATGGCTTCATTTCACTTCTAGTTTGAGAAACACACTAATTTAGCCAAAGAAACAATAGTGAATAAAAAAAATTGTTAAAACTTATTTCTTATTAAAGCACACCCTCTTTCACATCTTGTGAGGAAAACACATTGATTTAGCTTCAAAAACAATAGTGGACTAAAAAACTTGTTAAAATTATGGCTTGTTCCTTAAGTGGGCTGCCGCATCACTTCCAGTGTGAGAAACACACTAATTCTCTAAAGAAACAATAGTGAATTAAAAAAACTTGTTAAAACTTATCTCTTATTCAAGCATGGCTCCATTTCACTTCTAGTGTGAGAAACACAGTAATTAGCCAAAAAAATAATAATGAATTGAAAAGACTTTTTGAACTCATCTCTTATTCAAGCATGTCTTCCTCTCACATCTAGTGTGAAAAACACATTAATTTTGCTATAAAAACAATAGTGAATTAAAAAAACTTGTTAAAGCATATCTCTTATTTAATCATGCCCTAGTTTCACTTCTTGTGTGCAAAACACACTAATTTAGCCAAACAAAACGAGAATGAATTGAAAAAAAACTTATCTTTTATTAAAGCACGCCCCTGTTTCACATCTTCTGAGAAAACACATTAATTTTGCTTTGAAACAAAATAGTGAACTAAAAACTTGTTAAAATTATAGATTGTTCTTTAAGGCAGTACAATTTCACTTTAGTGTGAAAAGCACACTAATATAGCCAAAGAAACAATAATAAGTTGAAAAAACTTGTTAAAACTTATTTATTTTAAGGCACACCCCTGTTTCACATCATGTGACGAAAACACATTGCTTTAGCTTCCAAAACAGTAGTGAATTGAAAAGCCTATTACAATTATAGCTTGCTCTTTAAGTGCATCACCGTATCACTTCTAGTATGAGTATCACACTAATTTTGCTAAAGAATAGTGAATTAAAAAAATTTGTTAAAACTTATCTCTTATTCAAGCATGGCTTCGTTTCACATCTTGTATGAAAAACACATTAATTTTGCCATTAAAAAATAGTGAAATGAAAAAAATTGTTAAAACATATGAAAAACTTGTTAAAATTATAGATTGTTCTTTAAGGCACTACAATTTCACTCCTAGTGTGAAAAGCACACTAATATAGCCAAAGAAACAATAATAACTTGAAAAAACTTGTTAAAACTTATTTATTTTAAGGCACACCCCCGTTTCACATCATGTGACGAAAACACATTGATTTAGCTTCCAAAATGATAGTGAATTGAAAAGCCTATTACAATTATAGCTTGCTCTTTAAGTGAACCACCGTATCACTTCTAGTGTGAGTAACACACTAATTTTGCTAAAAAATAGTGAATTAAAAAACTTTGTTAAAACTTATCTCTTCTTCAAGCATGGCTTCGTTTCACATCTTGTATGAAAAATACATTAATTTTGCCATAAAAAATAGCAAAATGAAAAAAATTGTTAAAACATATCTATTATTTAAGCTTGCCCCAGTTTCACTTCTTGTGTGAAAAACACACTCATTTAACCAAAGAAACAAGAGCGAATTGAAAAAACCTATTAAAACTTATCTCTTATTATAGCATGTCCCCATTTCACATCTTGTGAGGAAAACACATTAATTTAGCTATAAAAGTAATAGTGAATTGAAAAACTTGTTAAAATTATAGTTTGTTCTTTAAACGCAATGCTGTTTCACTTCTAGCATGAAAAACACACTAATTTAGCTAAACAAATAATAGTGAATTAAAAAAAAACTTGTTAAAACTTATCTCTTATTCATGCATGGCTCCATTTCACATCTGGCTTGAAAAACACACTAATTTAGCCAAAGAAACAATAGTGAGATGATAAAACTTTTTAAAAATTATCTCTTATTAAAGCATATCCCCTTTCACGCCTTGTGAGGAAAACACATTGATTTAGCTTCAAACACAATAAAGATGTGTTTTTCAAAGAAACACACTAATTTTTTCAAAGAAACAATAGTGAATAAAAAAAACTTGTTAAAACTTATCTCTTATTCAAGCATGGCTCCATTTCACTTCTAGTATGAGAAACAAAGTAATTTAGCCAAAAAAAATAGTGAATTGAAAAAACTTGTCAAAACTTATCCCTTATTCAAGCATGGCTGCCTTTTCACATGTAGTGTGAAAAACACATTAATTTTTTCATAAAAATAATAGTGAATTGAAAAAACTTGTTTAAACATCTATCTTATTTAAGCATGCCCCAGTTTCACTTCTTGTGTGAAAAACAAAGAAACAAGTGCGAATTAAAACAAAAACTTATTAAAACTTATCTCTTATTAAAGCAAGCTTGTAATACCGGATACGAAGCGTTAACCTTTCAATTTCATTATCTGTGTAATAGTTTAATTAAAATATACATTTCAGTATAAAAGAGTTTTGAAACTGTTGTTTCATTTATTTCCTTATTTACAATATATACATTATTCAAACTTAGTAATATGAACATTACACATCTAGACTTTGTAACATAAGTCTGTTCACAAAAACCATAACAGAACAGCTAAGTTTTATAAGATAGAGTTCCAAGATACATTTTGAAAGTTGCTCTAAAACATGGCATATGAACAAATCTCTGACCAGCAGCTCTGGATACTTGGTCAACTCCTAACCATGTATATTTTTACCTGCATCATAAGAACTATTATGAGCTAAAGTGATAAGAACCTCGCCAATATACTAACGAAACCCGTTATCAATAAGAAGGCACCAAAATCGTTTCTACTCAGATTTGGATGGAAGTCACCATGACCCGTTGCTTCTATTGAAGCAAGAACCTTGGTATATCGTAGACGCCACAATCAAGGATCGAAAGCGTGATTGATAAGTTGGGGTTGAACGCTCAGATTGATCCAAAGAGTTCGTGTAGTTCATCAAAGAAAGAATTATTTCTCTCAGAAAATAAGCATTCATCATTTTCATTAACCTTGGAAATGCCTATTTATAGGCCAAAAATTACAAAGTGTTGCCCAAAAAGAAAAGTTGACAAATTCAAACATAATTACAAAGCCTAAAATAAAAACCAAAAGAAAGGAAAGTCTTAATGGCTGATTTTCGGCCATTTACATGCCCAATAATTAAAGGAAAGTGCAATTAATCTGCATGTGTGCCAAAATGGGAAAGTTTCCAAAATTCTTCCATTGACTTGATCTTGCAAAATTTGAGCTGATTTCAAGCTTGACTCATCCGGATTCTTCTAGAGCTTGGATCAAATTGATGCACCATTGTGGTTGATGTGGGCCTGGGTCAATGGGCTTGCACAAATTTTCTTGATTCCAGATTTCGTGAATCAGCCCATTTAGTGCTTCCTTGAATTTCTTAGCTCGGGCTCTTGTGACTGGTCCAGCAAGAACTTGTATTGAGTCAACCACCTTCCATGCATTTGAGCTCCCTAAGTCTCCATCATTCCCCTCCTCTTGAAAAGGATTTGTCCTCACATCAGACTTTGCATCAAAAGGACTCAAATCAGAAACATTGAAGGTAGCACTTACATTACACTCACCCTACAAATCCAACTTGTAAGCATTGTCATTAATTCTTTCAAGGACATGAAATGGACCATCTCCACGTGGTAACAACTTTGACTTTCTTTGTTCTAGGAAACACTCCTTTCTAAAGTGCAACCACACCCAGTCTCCAGGTTTAAAAATCAGCTTGTGTCGTCCCTTGTTGGCTTGCTTTGCATATTGTTCCGTTCTTCGCTCAATATTGAGTCTTGCTTTCTCATGAATCTATTTAACAAAGTCAGCCTTGCTTTTGCCCTCTAAATTAACACGCTCATAAACAGGTAGTGGTGATAAATCCAATGGTGATAAAGGATTAAAACCATAAACAATTTCAAAAGGTGAATACTTAGTAGCAGAATGGACAGAGCGGTTATATGCAAACTCAACATGCGGTAAACAGTCTTCCTATGATTTAATGTTCTTACTGATGATTGCTCTTAATAAGGTTGACAAAGTCCTATTTACTACCTCAGTTTGACCATCAGTTTGTGGGTGGCAAGTAGTAGAAAACAACAGCTTAGTTCCTAACTTACTCCACAAAGTCTTCCAAAAGTAGCTCAAGAACTTAGCACTCTATCTGAAACAATTGTCCTAGGCATGCCATGTATTCTCACAATCTCCCTAAAGAACAATTCAACAACATGCGATGCATCATTAGTTTTATGACAGGGAATAAAATGTGCCATCTTAGAAAACCGATCTACAACCACAAACACACTATCCATCCCACGTTTGGTCCTAGGTAAACCTAACACAAAGTCCATTGAAATATCAGTCCAAGGCTCACTAGGAATTGACAAAGGTGTGTATAAACCTTGGGGTTGTGCTCTCGATTTAGCTTGCCTACACGTGACACATCTACTACATATCCTTTCAACATCCCTTTTCATGTGTGGCCAAAAGAAGTGTTCCTACAAAACAGCTAAAGTTTTAGCAATTCCAAAATGCCCCATCAATCCGCCACCATGGGATTCCCTCACTAACAAATCTCTCAAAGAACAATTAGGCACACAAAGCTTATTCTCCCGAAACAAAAATCCATCATGTCTATAAAATTTACCCATTGCGTTTTTCTCACAAGCTCGATACTCCTCACTAAAATCTTGGTCTAAAGGGTATAAATCCTTAATATGCTCAAAACCAAGCAGTTTAGCGTCAAGGATAGAAAGTAATGCGTACCTGCAACAAAGTGCATCCGCAACAACATTCTCCTTACCTTGCTTGTATCGAATGACATAAGGAAATGTCTCAACGAATTCCACCCTGCGGGCATGCCTCTTGTTCAACTTTTGTTGTCCCTTCAGATGTTTCAATGACTCGTGATCAGTGTGAATCACAAATTCCTTGGGCCATAGGTAGTGTTGCCAAGTCTTTAATGCTCGAACCAACCCGTACAACTCCTTGTCATAAGTCAGGTAATTTAGTGTTGACCCACTCAATTTTTCACTGAAATACGCGATTGGTCATCCTCCTAGCATTAGCACGGCACCTATACCTACACCAGAAGCATCACATTCAATTTCAAATGTTTTAGAAAAATCAGGTAAAGCAAGTAAAGGAGCATGAGTAAGCTTATGCTTAATAAGCTGAAACGCATTCTCTTGTTCTTCTCCCCACTTGAACCCAACATTCTTCTTGATTACTTCTGTGAGTGGTGCAGCCAAAGTACTGAAATCCCTTACAAACTGCCAGTAAAAGCTGGCAAGTCCAGGAAAACTCCGTACTTGTCCAATGCTTGTGGGACTTGGCCATTCTTGGATAGCCCTAACCTTTTCTTCGTCAACCTGTATACCTTAAGCACTAACAACAAAACCAAGAAAAACAAGCTTATCCGTGCAAAAGGTACACTTATTAAGATTAGCATACAACTTTTCCTTCCGTAAAACATCTAAAACAAGTTTCAAATGTTCAATATGATCATCCAAATTGCTGCTATAGATAAAGATATCATCAAAATAAACAACGACAAATTTCCCAATAAAAGCTGGCAAAAAACATGGTTCATTAAACGCATAAATGTGCTAGGCGCATTGGTAAACTGAAAGGCATTACCAACCACTCATACAAGCCTTGTTTTGTTTTGAAAGCCTTCTTCCATTCGTCTCCCTCTTTCATGCAAATTTGATGATATCCACTCTTCAGATCAATTTTAGAAAACACACAAGCACCATGCAACTCATCTAACATGTCATCCAAGCGAGGAATGGGATGTTGATACTTTACCGTGATGTTGTTGATGGCTCGACAATCAACGCACATCCTCCAAGTCCCATCTTTCTTAGGCACAAGTAAAACTGGTACGGCGCACGGGCTCATGCTTTCTCTCACGTGTCCCTTCTCCATCAACTCACTTACCTGCCGTTGGAGTTCCTTTGTCTCCTCGGGATTACTCCTATAGGTTGGTCGGTTTGGGATTGTAGCTCCAGGTATGAAGTCGATTTGATGTTCAATCCCGCGGATTGGAGGTAAACCTTGCGGTGTTTCCTCGGGAAAGATATCCTCATATTCCTGCAAAAGAGAAACAACAGAACTATGCAAGGTGGAATCAAGATTGTTAGTGTTTAATAACGCCTCCTTGTACATGAGTAAAATCATCGGCTGATTAGAAAACCAAGCTCTTCTCATGTCACTCTCTCTTGCATAAAAGTTTGTTTTTCTCTCTATTTTTACCTCATTGGCCAAATCTTCTTTTGTACTGGCTCTCTCAATGTTCTCTCCTTTTCTCTCCTTTTTCTCAGCCCCTCTATCTTTTTTCCCTCTCTGGCCGAACTCTCTCTCTGCACTCCAACACTCATTATTTTCACTCCCTTTCTCTCTCTTTTTCTCATTCTCTCCTTTTTGTTCACTCTCCTTTTGTAACAAAACTTGATCTTCATGAACCTATTTTGGTGTCATTGGTACAAGAGTGAATGTTCTTTGGTTGTGCACAAGAGAATATTTATTGGTGTAGCCATCATGTTTGACCCGACGATCAAATTGCCTTGGTCGACCTAGTAACAAGTGTCCGGCTTGCATTGGAACTACATCACATAAAACTTCATCTTCGTATCTACCAATGCGAAACGAAATTAATGCCTGTTTAGTTACCTTCACTTCACCACTATTATTTAACCATTGCAACTTGTAAGGTCGAGGATGTTTGGTCATTGGCAGCCCTAATTTGTCAACCATAGTAGTGCTAGCAACGTTCGTACAACTTCCTCCACCTATTATCAGACTAGATACCTAGTTCTGCACATGGCACCTAGCATGAAAAAATGTTCTCACGTTGCTCTTCTTCTTCCTCTTTGGCTTGCACACTAAGGGCTCGTCGAGTGACCAACAATTCACCTTAGACAGCATACTCCTTGATGAGGACATCGTTAGCACAAGCAAGAGCACGTGGGAGACATATTCAGATCCAATTCAAGTTCCCATTGGTCCGGTTACGAGAGCTCGTGCGAAGAAGTTTAAAGAAACGCTTATTGGGCTGATTCAAGCAACTTGGGCTCAAGCCATTGCATGGAGGCCCATTGAGGGAATTGCATGCGAAAACTAGACCAACAAATGCGTGATTCAAGCTCTAGAAGGGATTGAGTAATTTCCATTTTAGTTACTTTCCCGTTTTGAGGCAACACATGGCGAGAAGAATCAGCTTATTTACCTTTTAATGTCTAGTTTCCTTTTTGAGTTTGTGTTATTTCTATTATTGTAAGGCTTTTAAGCCATTAAGGGAACTTTCCTTATTTAGTTTAGATTTGACATTTGGTAAATGATTTTCCCAAAATTCCATGGGAATTAGGAGCTGAAAATTCGCATAGGAACCCCCATATATTGTAACGAATTTCATTCAATGGAATACAAGTAATAACACACAATTCAAGGTTTAATTCTCTTTGGTTCCTAAACGAACTATTCGAACTTATCGAAAATTTTTCGTGGCATTCATAGACTTATCAATCAGTCCATCCATAGCTGATTGTGGCGTCCTCACATACCAAGACTTATCAATCAGTCCATCCGTAGCTGATTGTGGCGTCCTCACATACCAAGGTTCGTGCTACTTGTTGGGCATCGGGTTGCGGTTCCATTCAAAACCGGTTAGGAATTTGATCTTGGAAACCACTTTTGGCTAGAGTCGCGTCAGCTCTTGGCGTGGTTCGTATCATTTGGTATCAGAGCGAGGTTCTAATCAGGTTTTGGTTATCCGTTCTCTTAGTTGATGTTTGTTTCAGTTGTTCGTGAGTTTTGATTTCCATTATCAAAGTTGGTTTTAAAAAAAAAGATCCGAAAAGAAAAGAAAGAAAAGAAAAGAAAAGAAAAAAAAAAAAGAAAAGAAGATCCGAAAAAAAAAAAAAAAAAAGTCTGGAAACCTTCCTTAAATTTTTTTTCTAGATTCTTGTTATTCATCATTTAAGGAATCCGAAATTGAATCCCCTGCATAGACCAAAATTTTTGCTCAAATTTCGTTCCTTTTGGGTGTGATTTCTGAAATCCTAAATTATTTGTTCCTGTTATAGTCTTGTTTCTAATCTGAGCCTCCTTGGTAATATATTTGTGAATTGTCAAGGAAATTTTGATATTGATGTGACTAGTTTTATAGGAACTGAGTGAGAATTAACGAGTGGAAAAAGGCATAGAGGCGAGAGCATTAGAGTGGACAAAAGCCGAAAGTATTGAGTGTAAACACGAGTGAAATTGAGTGAACCATTTCACGAGTGAAACACGTAAGGGAGTGTGGTAAGGTCCTTTGGAAAATGGCAAACAACAGCAAGAACACTATTGAGGGTACCTCGGGTGCAGCAGACCCAAAACTTCTTATGGAAGCGATGATGGGGGAGAAGAGGCAATTGTTGAGGGGAGAGTTAGGACAACTTCATGAGAGGATAGACCGGATAGAAAACGCACGTGTGGAACAGCCACAACATATTCCTCATGCGCGTAGACGAGAAAGGGTTCCGGTTAGAGGAGAGGTTGATGACTACTATAGGATTGATGGGGAAGAGTTTGACAAAGGAGAAGATTCAGCGGGTAGTCACTGAACATTTAGACGGGATAGAGGAGTTAGGAACCAGGAAGATGATAGTTTAGAGGCATAAAAATGAAGATACCATCATTTCAAGGCAAATCCAATCCAGAAGCATACCTAGAATGGGAGAAGAAAATGGAGTTCATCTTTGACTACCACTACTATTCCGAGGCAAAGAAGGTAAAATTGGCTGTAATTGAATTTTCTGATTATGCTATTACTTGGTGGGATCAGCTTGTTATAAACTGGAGACGAAATAGAGAGCGACCTATTGAGTCATGGGAAGAGATGAAGACCGTGATGAGGAAACGGTTTGTACCAACTTACTATTACCGGGAGTTGTATAACAAACTACAAAATCTTAAGCAAGGCAACCGGAGTGTAGAGGAGTACTATAAGGAGATGGAGGTTATGATGATTCGGGCTAATATAGAGGAGGATCGGGAGGCTACAATGGCAAGGTTTTTGGCGGGTTTGAACCGAGAAATTCACAATGCAGTTGAGTTACAACATTATGTGGAGTTGGAGGACATGGTGCACATGGCTATTAAAATTGAGAATCAACTTATGAGGAGGGGCAGTAACACACGTCCTAGCCAAAACCCGAGTACATCGGCTTGGAAAATCAACCAATGGAAGAAGGATGAGAAGCAATCCAACCCCAAGCCAAAGATCGAGCAAAAACAAGAGGTGGCCAGCCAGGTGAATCAAGGTAAATCCGATTCTTCCACAACTCAGACTCGTGATATTAAATGTTTTAAATGTCAAGGCAGGGGTCATATAGCAAGCCAATGTCCGAACAAACGAGTTATGGTGATGCGGGACAATGGAGACATTGAAACCGAGGAGGATTCGGACAATGATTCTATGCCTTCATTAGAAGATGCTGACGATGAGGAGTGTGCTGTCCAAGTTGAATTGTTGGTTACAAGGAGAACTTTAAGTGTGCAAGCCAAAGAAGAAGATGAAGAGGTGCAACGGGAAAACATCTTCCACACTAGGTGCCATGTCCAAAACAAGGTATGTAGTGTGATTATTGGTGGTGGGAGTTGTACTAATGTTGCCAGCACAACCATGGTAGAGAAGTTAGGGCTGCCAACAATTAAGCATCCTCGACCATATAAATTGCAATGGTTAAATGATACTGGTGAGGTAAAGGTGCATAAACAGGTGTTAGTTCCTTTTCGCATTGGAAGATATGAAGATGAAGCCTTGTGCGATGTGGTTCCAATGCAAGCTGGGCACTTGTTATTAGGCTGACCATGGCAATTTGATCGGCGAGTTAAGCATGATGGTTTCACCAACAAGTACTCATTTGTTCACAAACAAAAAACGATCACTCTTGTTCCGTTAACACCAAAACAGGTCTATGAAGACCAAGTGAGCTTACAGAGAGAAAGTGATAAAAAAATGAAGAGCGAAGAAAAATCAAGAGTGGGAGTGCAGAGAGAGAGTTCAGCCAGTGAGAGAAAAAAAGAAGAGATGGCTGAGAAAAAGGAGAGCAAAGAGGGCAAAGGAGAGAAAATTGAGAGGGCTGAAAAGAATTCACAATCAGCCAATGAGAGAAAAGTAGAGAGAAAAACAAACTTTTATGCAAGAAAGAGTGATGTGAGAAGAGCTTTGTTTTCTAATCAGCCGATGATTTTACTCATGTACAAGGAGGCGTTATTAAACACTAACGATCTTGATTCCACTTTGCATAGTTTTGTTGTTTCTCTTTTGCAGGATTATGAGGATATCTTTCCCAAGGAAACACCGCAAGGTTTACCTCCAATCCGCGGGATTGAACATCAAATCGACTTCATACCTGGAGCTACAATCCCAAACCGACCAGCCTATAGGAGTAATCCCGAGGAGACAAAGGAACTCCAACGACAGGTAAGTGAGTTGATGGAGAAGGGACACGTGAGAGAAAGCATGAGCCCGTGCGCCGTACCAGTTTTACTTGTGCCTAAGAAAGATGGGGCTTGGAGGATGTGCGTTGATTGTCGAGCCATCAACAACATCACGGTAAAGTATCGACATCCCATTCCTCGCTTGGATGACATGTTAGATGAATTGCATGGTGCTTGTGTGTTTTCTAAAATTGATCTAAAGAGTGGATATCATCAAATTCGCATGAAAGAGGGAGACGAGTGGAAGACGGCTTTCAAAACAAAACAAGGCTTGTATGAGTGGTTGGTAATGCCTTTCGGTTTAACCAATGCGCCTAGCACATTTATTCGTTTAATGAACCATGTTTTGCGAGCTTTTATTGGAAAATTTGTCGTTGTTTATTTTGATGATATCCTTATCTATAGCAGCAATTTGGATGAACATATTGAACATTTGAAACTTGTTTTAGATGTTTTACGGAAGGAAAAGTTGTATGCTAACCTCAAGAAATGTACCTTTTGCACAGATAAGCTTTGTGTTTCTTGGTTTTGTTGTTAGTGCTCAAGGTATACAGGTTAATGAAGAAATGGTGCGAGCCATCCAGGAGTGGCTGATGGAGACTTAGGGAGCTCAAATGCATGGAAGGTGGTTGACCCAATACAAATTCCTATTGGACCAGTCACAAGAGCCCGAGCTAAGAAATTCAAGGAAGCACTAAATGGGCTGATTCATGAAATCTGGAATCAAGAAAATTTGTGCAAACCCATTGGCCCAGGCCCACGCCAACCACAACGGTGCGTCAATTTGATCCAAGTTCTAGAAGAATCCGGATGAGTCAAGCCTGATTGAAATCAGCTCAAATTTTGCAAGATCAAGTCAATGGAAGACTTTTGGAAACCTTCTCATTTTGGCACACGCAGCTAATCATTTATACAAATTGTTGACGAGGATTAATTGCACTTTCCGTTTATTGTTGGGCATGTAAATGGCTGAAAATCAGCCATTAAAGACTTTCCTTTCTTCTGGTTTTTATTTTAGGCTTAGTAATTATGTTTGAATTTGTCAACTTTTCTTTTTTTGGCAACACTTTGTAATTTTGGCCTATAAATAGGCGTTCCCAAGGTTAATGGATCAATGAATGTTTATTTTTCTGAGAGAGAAAATTCTTTCTTTGGTTCTTTGACGAACTACACGAACTCATCGGATCAATCCGGGCGTTCAAACCTGACTTATCAATCAAGCTTCCATCCTTGATTGTGGCGTCTTCGATATACCAAGGTTCTTGCTTCGATATAAGCAACGGGTCGCGGTGACTTCCATCCAAATCTGAGTAGAAACGGTCTTGGTTCCTTCTTATTGATAACGGGTTTCGTCAGTATATTGGCGAGGTTCTTATCAGTGGCCAAGTCCAACTAGTGTGGGAAACGTACGGAGTTTTCATGGACTTGCTAGTTTCTACCAGCGGTTTGTGAAAGATTTCAGTACTATAGCCGCACCACTGACTGAAGTCATCAAGAAGAATGTTGGGTTTAGATGGGGAGAAGAGCAAGAAAAGGCATTTCAGCTACTCAAGGAGAAGTTGACAAATGCTCCATTGTTATCCTTACCTAACTTTTCCAAAACTTTTGAGATTGAATGTGATGCTTCAGGTGTTGGAATTGGTGCTGTTTTAATGCAGGAAGGGAGACCAATAGCATATTTCAGTGAGAAGCTGAATGGGGCAACTCTTAATTACCCAACTTATGATAAAGAGATGTATGCATTGGTTTAGGCATTAGAGACATGGCAGCACTACCTATGGCCTAAGAAGTTTGTGATTCACACCGATCATGAGTCCCTGAAACACTTGAAGGGCCAGCACAAGCTGAACAAGAGGCATGCTCGTTGGGTAGAATTCATAAAGACGTTTCCGTATGTCATTCGCTACAAGCAAGGTAAGGAAAACGTCGTTGCCGATGCACTTTCTCGCAGGTATGTCTTAATCTCAACTCTTAATGCTAAACTACTGGGTTTTGAACACATTAAAGAGTTATATGCTGATGACCGTGACTTTAGTACTGAGTATCAAGCTTGTGAGAGATTTGCTAGTGGTAAGTACTTTAGGCATGAGGGATACTTGTTTCGGGAGAATAAATTATGTGTGCCTAATTGTTCATTAAGAGATTTGCTAGTGAGAGAATCCCATGGGGGAGGATTGATGGGACATTTTGGAGTAATGAAAACTTTAGCTATGTTGCAGGAACACTTCTATTGGCCACATATGAAACGAGATGTTGAGAGGCTTTGTGGTAGATGTGTAACTTGTAGGCAGGCTAAATCAAGAGTGCAGCCCCATGGTTTGTACACCCCTTTACCAATACCTAGTGAACCTTGGATTGATATTTCGATGGATTTTGTGTTAGGATTGCCTAGGTCTAAACGGGGAAGAGACTCGATATTTGTGTTTGTGGATAGGTTTTCCAAGATGGCCCATTTTATTCCATGCCACAAGACAGATGATGCTTCCAATGTTGTTGATTTGTTCTTTAGGGAAATTGTGAGACTTCATGGTATGCCTAGGACAATTGTTTCTGATAGGGACACCAAGTTCTTAAGCTACTTTTGGAAGACTTTGTGGGCTAAGTTAGGGACTAAACTATTGTTTTCAACTACTTGTCACCCACAAACCGATGGTCAAACAGAAGTTGTGAATAAAACCTTGTCTACTTTGTTGCGGGCTGTCATTAAAAAGAACATCAAAACATGGGAGGAGTGTTTACCACATGTCGAGTTTGCTTATAATCGATCTGTTCATTCTGCTACTCAATTTTCACAGTTTGAAATTGTTTATGGTTTTAATCCTTTAACTCCTTTGGATTTAATGCCATTACCTTTGTCTGAGCATGTGAATTTAGATGGAAAAAGAAAAGCTGATCTTGTTAAGCAGATACACGAGAAGGCAAGACTCAAAATCAAGCGAAGGACTAAACAATATGCTGAACAAGCCAACACACTTACGCAAGGAACGGTTTCCGGAACAAAGGAAATCCAAGCTATTGCCTAGAGGGGATGGTCCTTTTCAAATTCTCGAAAGGATCAACGATAATGCGTACAAGCTAGACTTGCCAGGTGAGTATGGTGTAAGTGCCTCCTTTAACGTTTCTGACCTAAGCCCTTTTGATGCAGGCGACGATTTGAGGACAAATCCTTCTCAAGAGCAGGGGAATGATGAGGACATCGTTAGCACAAGCAAGAGCACGTGGGAGACATATTCAGATCCAATTCAAGTTTCCATTGGTCCGGTTACGAGAGCTCGTGCGAAGAAGTTTAAAGAAACGCTTATTGGGCTGATTCAAGTAACTTGGGCTCAAGCCATTGCATGGGGGCCCATTGAGGGAATTGCATGCGAAAACCAGACCAACAAATGTGTGATTCAAGCTCTAGAAGGGATTGAGTAATTTCCATTGCAGTTAATTTCCCGTTTTGAGGCAACACATGGCGAGAAGAATCAGCTTATTTACCTTTTAATGTCTAGTTTCCTTTTTGCATTTGTGTTATTTCTATTATTGTAAGGCTTTTAAGCCATTAAGGGAACTTTCCTTATTTAGTTTAGATTTGACATTTGGTAAATGATTTTCCTGAAATTCCATGGGAATTAGGAGCTGAAAATTCGCATAGGAACCCCTATATATTGTAACGAATTTCACTCAATGGAATACAAGTAATAACACACAATTCGAGGTTTAATTCTCTTTGGTTCCTAAACGAACTATTCAAACTTATCGAAAATTTCCGTGGCGTTCATAGACTTATCAATCAGTCCATCCATAGCTGATTGTGGCGTCCTCACATACCAAGGTTCGTGCTTCTCGTTGGGCAGCGGGTTGCGGTTCCATTCAAAACCGGTTAGGAATTTGATCTTGGAAACCACTTTTGGTTAGAGTCGCATTAGCTCTTGGCGTGGTTCGTATCACTCCTCCTCATCCATGTCCTCCAATGGTGGCATGGAGTCCTCGTCCGATTCGTCATCCGTAACAACCTCTCCGTCGTCCCGTAACACCATCACCCTTTTGTTCGGACATTGGCTTGAGATTTGACTCCTACCTTGGCATTTGAAACATTTAATATCACGGTTTCGAGAAGTGGATGAATCATGTTTACCTTGGTTTGACGGGCTAGCCGTGGCTGGTTTTGGCTCGAACTTTGGCCTAGCGACCGATTTCTCTTCTCCCTTCCCATAATTTGGCTTCCATGAAGAAGGTGCCAAACTAACATTCGCACGTGAGCTACCCCTCCTCTTGAGCTGCCTCTCTATTGTGATGGCCATGTGCAACATGTCTTCTAACTCTACATAGTGTTGCATCTCCACCCTATCTTGAATATCCGAATTTAGCCCTTGCAAAAATCTTGCCATGGTTGCTTCTCGATCTTCTTCAACATTGGCTCGTATCATGGCTATTTCCATTTCTTGATAATATTCCTCCACACTCCTATTTCCTTGTCTAAGTCCTTGCAACCTTTTGTACAATTCCTGGTAGTAATGGCTGGGTACAAATCGCTTTCTCATCACCGTTTTCATCTCCTCCCATGTCTCAATCGGGTGTTCTCGGTTTCGTCGCCTATTCATTACCAACTGATCCCACCATACAACCGCATAATCAGAGAACTCAATTACAGCAAGCTTAACTTTCTTTTACTGTGAATAGTTATCGCAATCAAACACTAGCTCCACTTTCTTCTCCCACTCTAGGTAAGCTCCGGGGTCATTTTTCCCTTGGAATGGTAGAATCTTCATTTTAATACCTCCCATATTATTATCTTCCCGGTCCCTAGCTTCTCTATTCCCATTTCCACGCCTAAATCTGCCCCTATTTATCGGTAGTCCCTCCAACTCTTCTAATTCATCTTCCTCTGAAAGATCCAATCCACCTCTCCGCCTATTTTGCATGTTTTGTGGCTGCCTATTACGTGTTCTAGTATCAACCTCATCTAATCTCTCATGAATGGGCTCCAGCGCTCGCGTCAACAATCGTTCCATTTGCCTCATTAATGCTTGCAACTGAAGATTGGGAATGTTTTGTTGTGGAAGATCATCTTCAGCTTCTCTTTCTTGATTTGGATTCATTGTTTTTTTTTTTTAACCTGCAAAACAACATTAGATAATAAAGGAGCTTACTTCTCTCTCTCACGTGTTTCACTCCATCAATTGGTCACTTAGTTCACTCGTGTTTCACTCGAATAATTGGCTTTTACCCTCGAATGTTCTCACCACTCTTGCCTTTTTTTTTTAACTCGCTTATTCTCTCTTTCAGTTCTTTTGAAATTACACAAACAACAATAAAATCTATCCGGCAACAAATTCAGCAATACATTTTGATACGCATTCAGAATGAAGCAAATTTTTTTGCACTATGAGGTGAGGTCAAATTCGGACACCTGGACACTCAAACAATGGAAAGGAAACAATTTTTTTTTTTCGGATCCTCTTGATTTTTTTTTTTGTTTTCATTTTTTTTTATTTCCTTCTTTTCTTTTCGGATCTTTTTTTTTTTGTTTAAGACTCTAAATTCAACTATTTTTTTTAAAACGGAATAGAACCTAAGTAATAATTTAGAATTCAGAAACAAAGAAGGATAGACAAACCTGAGGCTAGAACCGAGGCTACTGATACCAAATGATAAGAACCTCGTCAATATACTGACAAAACCCGTTATCAATAAGAAGGCACCAAGATCGTTTCTACTCAGATTTGGATGAAAGTCACTGCGACCTGTTGCTTATATCGAAGCAAGAACCTTGGTATATCGTAGACGCCACAATCAAGGATGGAAAGCTTGATTGATTAGTCGGGGTTGAATGCTCGGATTGATCCGAAGAGTTCGTGCAGTTCATCAAAGAACCAAAGAAAGAATTATTTCTCTCAGAAAATAAACATTCATCATTTTCATTAACCTTGGAAATGCCTATTTGTAGGCCAAAAATTACAAAGTGTTGCCCAAAAAGAAAAGTTGACAACTTCAAACATAATTACTAAGCCTAAAATAAAAACCAAAAGAAAGGAAAGTCTTAATGGCTGATTTTTGGCCATTTACACGCCCAACAATTAAAGGAAAGTGCAATTAATCCGCATGTGTGCCAAAATGGGAAAGTTTCCAAAATTCTTCCATTGACTTAATCTTGCAAAATTTGAGCTGATTTCAAGCTTGACTCATCTGGATTCTTCTAGAACTTGGATCAAATTGACGCACCGTTGTGATTGACGTGGGCCTGGGTCAATGGACTTGCACAAATTTTCTTGATTCCAGATTTCGTGAATCAGCCCATTTAGTGCTTCCTTGAATTTCTTAGCTCGGGCTCTTGTGACTGGTCCAGCAGGTACTTGTATTGGGTCAACCACCTTCCATGCATTTGAGCTCCCTAAGTCTCCTTCATAAAGCTCAGTAAGCAGAAACTAATGAATGCATGAACATGAGCTTAGAATGTGAATGCAATCAGAGTAATTCATGGAGTAAGGATCCAATTCAAGTTCCAATCGGGCCGGTTATAAGGGCTAGAGCTAAAAGATTCAAAGAACATCTTAATGGGCTGATTCAAAGCATTTGGACTGAGACAAATGATTGCAGGCCCAAGGATAGAGAAAAAAGCCTACAATAAGCTTGGATTACCAAAATTCAAGCATTGGAATAATTTAGAAAGTTTCCTTTCTTATTCAAACAGCACACGGCAATTCAAGATTCAAGAAGGTTTCCATTTCAAGCTAGTTTCCCTTTTCTGATTAGTTTCCTTTTTTTTTTTTAATTTAAGAAGTTTCCTGAATTGTGAGGCTTGTTGCCATTTTAAGTACTTTCCTCTTTTTTATTTTGGTTAGTTTCCCATTCAGTTACTTTTCCATTTGGTTAGTTTCCTATTTGGATAGTTACCCATTTAATACTTTCCTGATTTCTATTTTAGGCGCCTACCTTTAAAAGAGAGCTGATTGAGATTTAGTTCCCTATTTTTTTTTTTAAAATCCCATAAGAGCCAATCTAGTTTCCCTTTGTGGGAATAGGTGTGTAACTTAGTAAAAATTGAGAGATTAGTGATGGAGACGTGGGGAGCTCAAATGCAAGGAAGGTGACTAACCCAATACAAGTTCCTGTTGGACCAGTCACAAGAGCCCAAGCTAAGAAATTCAAGGAAGCACTAAATGGATTGATTCACGAAATTTGGAATCAAGTAAATTTATGCAACCCCGTTGACCTAGGCCCACGTCAGCCACAAACGTGCATCAATTTGATCCAAGTTCTAGAAGAATCCAGATGAGTCAAGCTTGAAATCAGCTCAAATTTTGCAAGATCAAGTCTATGGAAGGATTTTGGAAACTTTCCCATTATTGGCACACATGTGGCTGATCATTTGTGCATGTTGTTGAAGAGCATTAATTGCACTTTCCTTTAATTGTTGGGCATGTAAATGGCTGAATATCAGCCATTGAGACTTTCCTTTGTTTTGGTTTTTATTTTTGGCTTAAACTAGGATTAGTAGTTATGTTTGAATTTGTTAACTTTCCTTTGTAATTTTGGCCTATCAATAGGCATTTCCAAGGTTAATGAATGGATTGATGAATGTTTATTTTTGAGAGAGAAAATTCTTTCTTTGTTCTTTAACGAACTACACTAACTCTTCGGATCAATCTGGGTGTTCAACCCCGACTTATCAATCGAGCTTTCAATCCTTGATTGTGGCGTCTACGGTATACCAAGGTTCTTGCTTCGATATAAGCAACGGGTCGCGATGACTTCTATCCAAATCTGAGTAGAAATGGTCATGGTGTCTTTTTTATTGATAACTGGTTTCATCAGTATATTGGCGAGGTTCTTATCATCTGGTATCAGAGTGAGGTTCTAGCCTCAGGTTTGTCTATTCTTATTTGTTTTTGAATTCTGATTTATTACTTAGGTTCTATTCCGTTCAAAAATAAAATAAAATATTTCAAGTTTGTTAAATTTATAGGGTTCTTGCATGCTCGTTTGTGTTTCTTGAACTTTCTTTGGTTTGTTGACAAGGTCAAATCCAAAATTCTATTCTAGGTTGTTTTGCAAATTCTTGTTTGGGAAAGAACTTATTGTTGGCCAAAATTTCACCTAGGGCTGCTAGGGTTAGTTTTGGTTTCGGGTAACTAGTGTCTAGGGCTTCAAGTTTAAGTTGTAGCTTCCTGTTTTGTGTTTCTTGGTCTATTAGTCTTTGTTCTTGCCAAATTTCACAAAAAAAAAAAAAGAAGAAAAGAAAAGGAAAGAAAAGAAAAATCAAGAGGATCCAGGAAAAAAAAAAAAAAGAAGTCTGGAGATCCTCCTTAAAATTTTTTGTTTCCTTTCCATTGTTTGAGTGTCCAGGAGTCTAAATTTGACCTCACCTCGTAATGCAAAAATCTTTCTCAAATTTTGCATGTATGTGGAAAAATTTTGGATAGACGTTCTTGACCTTTTTTCTTCATTCTGAACTGCATATCAAAACATGTTGCTGAATTTGTTGTCGGATAGATTTGATTGTCATTTGTGTAATTTCAAAAGAACTGAAAGAGAGAATAAACGAGTAAAAAAAAAGGCAAGAGTGGTGAGAACATTCGAGGGTAAAAGCCAATTATTCAAGTGAAACACGAGTGAACTGGGTGACCAGTAATAGAGTGAAACACGTGAAGGAGAGAAGTGAGGTCCTTTATTATCTAACGTTGTTTTGCAGGATTAAAAAAAAATGAATTCGAATCAAGAAAGAGAAGCCGAAGATGACCTTCCACAACAAAACGTTCCAAATCTTCAGTTGCAAGCATTAATGAGGCAAATGGAACAGTTTTTGACGCGAGCGCTAGAGCCCATTCAGTAGAGATTAGTTGAGGTTGATGCCAGAACACGTAATAGGCAACCACAAAACATGCAAAATAGGAGGACGGGTAGATGTGTTCTTTCATTGGAAGATGAATTAGAGGAGTTGGAGGAACCACCAATAAATCGGGGCAGATTTAGGCGTGGAAATGGGAATGGAGAAGCTAGGACAGGGAAGACAATAATATGGGAGGTATTAAAATGAAGATTCCACCATTCCAAGGAAAAAATGACCCTGGAGCTTACCTAGCGTGGGAGAAGAAAGTGGAGCTAGTGTTCGATTGCCATAACTACTCAGAGTTAAAGAAAGTTAAGCTTGCTGTAATTGAGTTCTCTGATTATTCGATTTTATGGTGGGATCAGTTGGTAATGAATAGGCGACGGAACCGAGAACACCCGATTGAGACATGGGAGGAGATGAAAACAGTGATGAGAAAGCGATTTGTGCCTAGCCATTACTACCAGGAATTGTACAAAAAGTTGCAAGGACTTAGACAAGGAAATATGAGTGTGGAGGAATATTATCAAGAAATGGAAATAGCCATGATATGAGCCAATGTCGAAGAAGATTGAGAAGCAACCATGGCAAGATTTTTGCAAGGGCTAAATCCAGATATTCAAGATAGGGTGGAGATGCAACACTACGTAGAATTGGAAGACATGGTGCACATGGCCATCACGGTAGAGCGGCAGCTCAAGAGGAGGGGTACTTCACGTACGAATGTTAGCTCAGGACCTTCTTCATGGAAGCCAAATTATGGAAAGAGAGAAGAGAAATCAGTCTCTAGGCCTAAGTTCGAGCCAAAACCAACCACAGCTAGCCCTTCAAACTAAGGTAAACATGATTCATCCACCTCTCAAAACCATATATTAAATGTTTCAAATGCCAAGGCAGGTGTCACATCTCAAGCTGATGTCTGAACAAAAGGGTGATGGTGTTATAGGACGACGGAGAGGTTGTTACGGATGACGAATTGAACGAGGACTCCATGCCACCATTGGAAGACGTGGATGAGGAGGAGTATGTTGCCCAAGGTGAATTGTTGGTCACTCGATGAGCCCTTAGTGTGCAAGCCAAAGAGAAAGAAGAAGAGTAACGTGAGAACATTTTTCATACTAGGTGCCACATGCGGAGCAAGGTATGTAGTGTGATAATAGATGGAGGGAGTTGTACAAACGTTGCTAGCACTACTAGGGTTGACAAATTAAGGCTACCAATAACCAAACATCCTCGACCTTACAAGTTGCAATGGTTGAATCATAGTGGTGAGCTGAAGGTAACTAAACAGGTACTAATTTTGTTTCGCATTGGTAGATATGAAGACGAAGTTTTGTGCGATGTAGTCCCAATACAAGTCGAGCACTTGTTATTAGGTCAACCATGGCAATTTGATCATCAAGTCAAACATGATGGCTACACCAATAAATATTCTCTTGTGCACAACCAGAGACAATTCACTCTCATGCCACTGACACCTAAACAAGTTCATGAAGATCAAGTGTGGTTACAAAAGGAGAGTGAACAAAAGGGACAGAATGAGAAAAAGAGAGAGAAAGGGAATGAAAAAAATGAGTGTTGGAGTGCAGAGAGACAGTTCAGCCAGAGAGGGAGAAAAGATAGAGGGGCCAAGAAAAAGGAGAGAAAAGGAGAGAAAATTGAGAGAGCCAATACAAAAGAAGATTCGGCCAATGAGGTAGGAATAGAGAGAAAAACAAACTTTTATGCAAGAGAGAGTGATGTGAGAAGAGCTTTGTTTTCTAATCAGCCGATGATTTTACTCATGTACAAGGAGGCGTTATTAAACACTAATGACCTTGATTCCACCTTGCATAATTCTGTTGTTTCTCTTTTGCAGGAATATGAGAATATCTTTCCCGAGGAAACACCGCAAGGTTTACCTCCAATCCGCGGGATTGAACATCAAATCAACTTCATACCTGGAGCTACAATTCCAAACCGACCAGCCTATAGGAGTAATCCCGAGGAGACAAAGGAACTCCAACGGTAGGTAAGTGAGTTGATGGAGAAGGGGTACGTGAGAGAAAGCATGAGCCCGTGCGCCGTACCAGTTTTACTTGTGCCTAAGAAAGATGAGACTTGGAGGATGTGCATTGATTTTCGAGCCATCAACAATATCATGGTAAAGTATCGACATCCCATTCCTCGCTTGGATGACATGTTAGATGAATTGCATGGTGCTTATGTATTTTCTAAAATTGATCTAAAAAGTGGATATCATCAAATTCGCATGAAAGAGGGAGACGAGTAGAAGATGGCTTTCAAAACAAAACAAGGTTTGTATGAGTGGTTAATAATGCCTATCGGTTTAACCAATGCGCCTAGCACATTTATGTGTTTAATGAACCAAGTTTTGCAAGCTTTTTTTGGGAAATTTGTCGTCATTTATTTTGATGATATCCTGATCTATAGCAGCAACTTGGATGATCATATTGAACATTTGAAACTTGTTTTAGATGTTTTACAGAAGGAAAAGTTGTATGCTAATCTTAAGAAGTGTATCTTTCACACGGATAAGCTTGTATTTCTTGGTTTTGTTGTTAGTGCTCAAGGTATACAGGTCGACAAAGAAAAGGTTAAGGCTATCCAAGAATGGCCAAGTCCCACAAGCATTGGAGATGTAAGGAGTTTTCATGGACTTGCCAGCTTTTACGGGCGGTTTGTAAGGGATTTCAGTACTTTGGCTGCACCACTCATAGAAGTAATCAAGAAGAACGTTAGATTCAAGTGGGGAGAAGAACAAGAGAAGGCGTTTCAGGTTATTAAGCATAAGCTTACTTATGCTCCTTTACTTGCTTTACCTGATTTTTCTAAAACGTTTGACATTGAATGTGATGCTTCTGGTATAGGTATAGGTGCCGTGCTGATGCAAGGAGGACGACCAATGAGATATTTTAGTGAAAAATTGAGTGGGTCAACACTAAATTACCCGACTTATGACAAGGAGTTGTACGTGTTGGTTCAAGCATTAAAGACTTGGAAACACTACCTATGGCCTAAGGAATTCATGATTCACACTGATCACGAGTCATTGAAACATCTGAAGGGACAACAAAAGTTGAACAAGAGGCATGCCTGCTGGGTGGAATTCATCAAGACATTTCCTTACGTCATCCGATATAAGCAAGGTAAGGAGAATGTCGTTGCGAATGCACTTTCTTGTAGGTACGCATTACTTTCTATCCTTGACGCTAAACTACTTGGTTTTGAGCATATTAAGGATTTATACCCTTTAGACCAAGATTTTAGTGAGGAGTATCAAGCTTGTGAGAAAAACACAATGGGTAAATTTTATAGACATGATGGATTTTTGTTTCGGGAGAATAAGCTTTGTGTGCCTAATTGTTCTTTGAGAGATTTGTTAGTGAGGGAATCCCATGGTGGCGGATTGATGGGGCATTTTAGAATTGCTAAAACTTTAACTGTTTTGTAGGAACACTTCTTTTGGCCACACATGAAAAGGGATGTTGAAAAGATATGTGGTAGATGTGTCATGTGTAGGCAAGCTAAATCGAGAGCACAACCCCATGGTTTATACACACCTTGATACGAACCACGCCAAGAACTGACGCGACCCTAACCGAAGTTGGTTTCCAAGATCAACTTTCTAACTGGTTTTGGATTGAACCGCGACCCGATGCCCAACAAGAAGCACGAATCTTGGTATGTGAGGACGCCACAATCAGCTATGGAGAGACCGATTGATAAGTCTATGAACGCCACGGAAATTTTCGATAAGTTCGAATAGTTCGTTTAGGAACTAAAGAGAATTAAACCTCAAAATTATGTGTTATTACTTGTCTCCAATTTCGTTACAATATATAGGAGTTCCTATGCGAATTTTCAGCTCCTAATTCCCATGGAATTTCGGGAAACTCATTTACCAAATGTCAAATCTAAACTAAATAAGGAAAGTTCCCTTAATGGCTTAAAAGCCTTACAATAATAGAAATAACACAAACGCAAAAGGAAACTAGACATTAAAAGGTCAAAAGCTGATTCTTCTCGCCATGTGTCGCCTCAAAACGGGAAAGTAACTGAAATGGAAATTACTCATTCCCTTCTAGAGCTTGAATCACGCATTTGTTGGTCTGGTTGATACGAACCACGCCAAGAACTGACGCGATCCTAACCGAAGTTGGTTTCCAAGATCAAATTTCTAACCGGTTTTGGATGGAACCGCGACCCGATGCCCAACAAGAAGCACGAACCTTGGTATGTGCGGACGCCACAATCAGCTATGGATGGACTGATTGATAAGTCTTGGTAAGTGAGGACGCCACAATCAGCTATGGATGGACTGATTGATAAGTCGATGAACGCCACGGAAATTTCCGATAAGTTCGAATAGTTCGTTTAGGAACTAAAGAGAATTAAACCTCAAAATTATGTGTTATTACTTGTATCCATTGATTGAAATTCGTTACAATTATATAGGGGTTCCTATGCGAATTTTCAGCCCCTAATTCCCATGGAAATTTCGGGAAACTCATTTAACAAAAGTCAAATCTAGACTAAATAAGGAAAGTTCCCTTAATGGCTTAAAAGCCTTACAATAATAGAAATACCAGAAACGGAAAAAAGGAAACTAGACATTAAAAGGTCAAAACTGATTCTTCTCGCCATGTGTCGCCTCAAAATGGGAAAGTAACTGAAATGGAAATTACTCAATCCCTTCTATAGCTTGAATCACGCATTTATTGGTGTGGTTGTCGCATGCAATTCCCTCAATGGGCCTCCATGCAATAGCTTGAGCCCAAGTTGCTTGAATCAGCCCAATAAGTGTTTCTTTAAATTTCTTCGCACGAGCTCTCGTAACCGGACCAATGGGAACTTGAATTGGATCTCAATATGTCTCCCACGTGCTCTTGCTTGTGCTAGTGATGTCCTCATCATTCCCCTCCTCTTGAGAGGGATTTGTCCTCAAATCGTCGCCTACATCAAAAGGACTTAGATCAGAAACATTAAAGGAGGCACTTACACCATACTCACCTGGCAAGTCTAGCTTGTACGCATTATCATTGATCCTTTCGAGAATTTGAAAAGGACCATCCCCTCTAGGCAATAGCTTGGATTTCCTTTGCTCCGGAAACCGTTCCTTGCGTAAGTGCAACCACACCCAATCACCGGGCTCGAAGACGAGCTTGTGACGCCCTTTGTTGGCTTGTTCAGCATATTGTTTAGTCCTTCGCTCGATGTTGAGTCTTGCCTTCTCGTGTATCTGCTTAACAAGATCAGCTTTTCTTTTTCCATCTAAATTCACATGCTCAGACAAAGGTAATGGCATTAAATCCAAAGGAGTTAAAGGATTAAAACCATAAACAATTTCAAACGGTGAAAATTGAGTAGCAAAATGAATAGATCGATTATAAGCAAACTCAACATGTGGTAAACACTCCTCCCATGTTTTGATGTTCTTTTTAATGACAGCCCTCAATAAAGTAGACAAGGTTCTATTCACAACTTCTGTTTGACCATCGGTTTGAGGGTGACAAGTAGTTGAAAACAATAGCTTAGTCCCTAACTTAGCCCACAAAGTCTTCCAAAAGTAGCTTAAGAACTTGGGGTCCCTATCAGAAACAATTGTCCTAGGCATACCATGAAGTCTCACAATTTCCCTAAAGAACAAATCAGCAACATTGGAAGCATCATCTGTCTTGTGGCATGGAATAAAATGAGCCATCTTTGAAAACCTATCCACGACCACAAATATTGAGTCTCTTCCCCGTTTAGACCTAGGCAAACCTAACACAAAATCCATCGAAATATCAATCCAAGGTTCACTAGGTATTGGTAAAGGGGTGTATAAACCATGGGGCTGCACTCTTGATTTAGCCTGCCTACAAGTTACACATCTACCACAAAGCCTCTCAACATCTCGTTTCATATGTGGCCAATAGAAGTGTTCCTGCAACATAGCTAAAGTTTTCACTACTCCAAAATGTCCCATCAATCCTCCCCCATGGGATTCCCTCACTAGCAAATCTCTTAATGAACAATTAGGCACACATAATTTATTCTCCCGAAACAAGTATCCCTCATGCCTAAAGTATTTACCACTAGCAGATCTCTCACAAGCTTGATACTCAGTACGAAAGTCATGGTCATCAGCATATAACTCTTTAATGTGTTCAAAACCCAGTAGTTTAGCATTAAGAGTTGAGATTAAGACATACCTGCGAGAAAGTGCATCGGCAACGACGTTTTCCTTACCTTGCTTGTAGCGAATGACATATGGAAACGTCTCTATGAATTCTACCCAACGAGCATGCCTCTTGTTCAGCTTGTGCTAGCCCTTCAAGTGTTTCAGGGACTCATGATCTGTGTGAATCACGAACTCCTTAGGCCATAAGTAGTGCTGCCACGTCTCTAATGCCCGAACCAATGCATACATCTCTTTATCATAAGTTGGGTAATTAAGAGTTGCCCCATTCAGCTTCTCACTGAAATATGCTATTGGTCTCCCTTCCTGCATTAAAACAGCACCAATTCCAACACCTGAAGCATCACATTCAATCTCAAAAGTTTTGGCAAAATTAGGTAAAGATAACAATGGAGCATTTGTCAACTTCTCCTTGAGTAGCTGAAATGCCTTGTCTTGCTCTTCTCCCCATCTAAACCCAACGTTTTTCTTGATCACTTCAGTCAGTGGTGCGGCTATAGTACTGAAATCTTTCACAAACCACCGGTAGAAACTAGCAAGTCCATGAAAACTCCGTACGTTTCCCACACTAGTTGGACTCGGCCATTCCTGGATGGCTCGCACCTTTTCTTCATCAACCTGTATACCTTGAGCACTAACAACAAAACCAAGAAACACAAGCTTATCTGTGCAAAAGGTACATTTCTTGAGGTTAGCATACAACTTTTCCTTCCGCAAAACATCTAAAACAAGTTTCAAATGTTCAATATGTTCATCCAAATTGCTGCTATAGATAAGGATATCATCAAAATAAACAACAACAAATTTTCCAATAAAAGCTCGCAAAACATGGTTCATTAAACGCATAAATGTGCTGGGTGCATTGGTTAAACCGAAAGGCATTACCAACCACTCATACAAGCCTTGTTTTGTTTTGAAAGCCGTCTTCCACTCATCTCCCTCTTTCATACGAATTTGATGATATCCACTCTTTAGATCAATTTTAGAAAACACACAAGCACCATACAATTCATCTAACATGTCATCCAAGCGAGGAATGGGATGTCGATACTTTACCGTGATGTTGTTGATGGCTCGACAATCAACGCACATCCTCCAAGTCCCATCTTTCTTAGGCACAAGTAAAACTGGTACGGCGCATGGGCTCATGCTTTCTCTCACGTGTCCCTTTTCCATCAACTCATTTACCTGCCGTTGGAGTTCCTTTGTCTCCTCGGGATTACTCCTATAGGCTGGTCGGTTTGGGATTGTAGCTCCAGGTATGAAGTCGATTTGATGTTCAATCCCGCGGATTGGAGGTAAACCTTGCGGTGTTTCCTCGGGAAAGATATCCTCAAAATCCTGCAAAAGAGAAACAACAGAACTATGCAAGGTGGAATCAAGATCGTTAGTGTTTAATAACGCCTCCTTGTACATGAGTAAAATCATCGGCTGATTAGAAAACAAAGCTCTTCTCACATCACTCTTTCTTGCATAAAAGTTTGTTTTTCTCTCTACTTTTCTCTCATTGGCTGATTGTGAATTCTTTTCAGCCCTCTCAATTTTCTCTCCCTTGCTCTCTTTGCTCTCCTTTTTCTCGGCCATCTCTTCCTTTTTTCTCTCACTGGCCGAACTCTCTCTCTGCACTCCCACTTTTGATTTTTCTTCACTCTTTATTTTTTTATCACTTTCTCTCTGTAAGCTCACTTGGTCTTCATAGACCTGTTTTGGTGTTAATGGAACTAGAGTGATCGTCTTTTGATTGTGAACAAATGAGTACTTGTTGGTGAAACCATCATGCTTAACTCGCCGATCAAATTGCCATGGTCTGCCTAACAACAAGTGCCCAGCTTGCATCGGAACCACATCGCACAAAACTTCATCTTCATATCTTCCAATGCGAAAAGGAACTAACACCTATTTATGCACCTTTACCTCACCAGTATCATTTAACCATTGCAATTTATATGGCCGAGGATGCTTAATTGTTGGCAGCCCTAACTTCTCTACCATGGTTGTGCTTGCAATATTAGTACAACTCCCACCATCTATAATCACACTACATACCTTGTTTTGAACGTGGCACCTAGTGTGGAAGATGTTTTCCCGTTGCACCTCTTCATCTTCTTCTTTGGCTTGCACACTTTAAGCTCTCCTTGTGACCAACAATTCTCCTTGGACAGCGCACTCCTCATCGTCGACATCCTCTAATGAAGGCATAGAGTCATTGTCCGAATCCTCCTCGGTTTCAATGTCTCCATTGTCCCGCATCACCATAACTCGTTTGTTCGGACATTGGCTTGCTATATGACCCCTGCCTTGACATTTAAAACATTTAATATCACGAGTCCGAGTAGTGGAAGAATCGGATTTACCTTGATTCCCATGGCTGGCCACCTCTTGTTTTTGCTCGAACTTTGGCTTGGGGTTGGATTGCTTCTCATCCTTCTTCCATTGGTTGGTTTTCCAAGCCGATGTACTCGGGTTTTGGCTAGGACGTGTGCTACTGCCCCTCATAAGTTGATTCTCAACTTTAATAGCCATGTGCACCATGTCCTCCAACTCCACATAATGTTGCAACTCAACGGCATTGTGAATATCTCGGTTCAAGCCCGCCAAAAACCTTGCCATTGTAGCCTCCCGATCCTCCTCTATATTAGCCCGAATCATCATAACCTCCATCTCCTTATAGTACTCCTCTACACTCCGGTTGCCTTGCTTAAGGTTTTGTAGTTTGTTGTACAACTCCCGGTAGTAGTAAGTTGGCACAAATCGCTTTCTCATCACGGTCTTCATCTCTTCCCATGACTCAATAGGCCGCTCTCTATTTCGTCTCCTGTTTATAACAAGCTGATCCCACCAAGTAATAGCATAATCAGAAAATTCAATTACAGCCAATTTTACCTTCTTTGCCTCGGAATAGTAGTGGCAATCAAAGATGAACTCCATTTTCTTCTCCCATTCTAGGTACGCTTCTGGATTGGATTTGCCTTGAAATGATGGTATCTTCATTTTTATGCCTCTCAGACTATCATCTTCCCTGTTCCTAACTCCTCTATCCCGTCCAAATCTTCGGTGACTACCCGCTGAATCTTCTCCTTCATCAAATTCTTCCCCATCATTCCTATAGTAGTCATCAACCTCTCCTCTAACCGGAACCCTTTCTCGCCTACGCGCATGAGGAACATGTTGTGGCTGTTCCACACGTGCATTCTCTATCCGGTCTATCCTCTCATGAAGCTGTCCTATCTCTCCCCTCAACAATCGCCTCATTTCTCCCATCATCGCTTCCATAAGAAGTTTTGGGTCTGTTGGACCCGAGGTACCCTCAATAGTGTTCTTGCTGTTGTTTGACATTTTCCAAGGACCTTACCACACTCCCTTACGTGTTTCACTCGTGAAATGGTTCACTCAATTTCACTCGTGTTTACACTCAATTCTTTCGGCTTTTGTCCACTCAAATGCTCTCGCCTCTATGCCTTTTTCCACTCGTTAATTCTCACTCAGTTCCTATAAAACTAGTCAAATCAATATCGAAATTTCCTTGACAATTCACAAATAGATTACCAAAGAGACAAGACTATAACAGGAACAAAGAATTTAGGCTTTTCAGAATCACACCCAAAAGGAACAAAATTTCAGTAAAAAATTTTTGGTCTATGCAGGGAATTCAATTTTGGATTCCTTAAACGATGAATAACAAGAATCTGAAATAAAAATTTAAGGATGCCTTTTTTTTTTTTTTTTTTTTTTTTTCGGGTCCTCTTGTTTTTTTCTTCTTTTCCTTTTTTTTTTTTTTTTTCTTTTCGTTTCTTTTCTTTCTTTCTTTCTTTTCTTTTCGGATCCCTTTTTTTTTTTTTAACCGACTTTGATAATGGAAATCAAAACTCACGAACAATTGAAACAAACAAAAAAACTAAGAGAACGGATAAGCAAAACCTGATTAGAACCTCGCTCTGATTACCAAATGATACGAACCACGCCAAGAACTGACGCGATCCTAACCGAAGTTGGTTTCCAAGATCAAATTTCTAACCGGTTTTGGATGGAACCGCGACCCGATGCCCAACAAGAAGCACGAACCTTGGTATGTGCGGACGCCACAATCAGCTATGGATGGACTGATTGATAAGTCTTGGTAAGTGAGGACGCCACAATCAGCTATGGATGGACTGATTGATAAGTCGATGAACGCCATGGAAATTTCCGATAAGTTCGAATAGTTCGTTTAGGAACTAAAGAGAATTAAACCTCAAAATTATGTGTTATTACTTGTATCCATTGATTGAAATTCGTTACAATTATATAGGGGTTCCTATGCGAATTTTCAGCCCCTAATTCCCATGGAAATTTCAGGAAACTCATTTAACAAAAGTCAAATCTAGACTAAATAAGGAAAGTTCCCTTAATGGCTTAAAAGCCTTACAATAATAGAAATACCAGAAACGGAAAAAAGGAAACTAGACATTAAAAGGTCAAAACTGATTCTTCTCGCCATGTGTCGCCTCAAAATGGGAAAGTAACTGAAATGGAAATTACTCAATCCCTTCTATAGCTTGAATCACGCATTTATTGGTGTGGTTGTCGCATGCAATTCCCTCAATGGGCCTCCATGCAATAGCTTGAGCCCAAGTTGCTTGAATCAACCCAATAAGCGTTTCTTTAAACTTCTTCGCACGAGCTCTCGTAACCGGACCAATGGGAACTTGAATTGGATCTGAATATGTCTCATCCCATGTGCTCTTGCTTGTGCTAACGATGTCCTCATCATTCCCCTCCTCTTGAGAGGGATTTTTCCTCAAATCGTCGCCTCCATCAAAAGGACTTAGATCAGAAACATTAAAGGAGGCACTTACACCATACTCACCTGGCAAGTCTAGCTTGTATGCATTATCATTGATCCTTTCAAGGATTTGAAAAGGACCGTCCCCTCTAGGCAACAGCTTGGATTTCCTTTGTTCCGGAAACCGTTCCCTACGTAAGTGCAACCACACCCAATCGTCGGGTTCGAAGACGAGCTTGTGACGCCCTTTGTTGGCTTGTTTAGCATATTGTTTAGTCCTTCGCTCGATGTTGAGTCTTGCCTTCTCGTGTATCTGCTTAACAAGAGTAGCTTTTCTTTTTCATCTAAATTCACATGCTCAGACAAAGGTAATGGCATTAAATCCAAAGGAGTTAAAGGATTAAAACCATAAACAATTTCAAACGGTGAAAATTGTGTACCAGAATGAACAGATCGATTACAAGCAAACTCAACATGTGGTAAACACTCCTCCCATGTTTTGATGTTCTTTTTAATGATAGCCCTCAACAAAGTAGACAAGGTTCTATTCACAACTTCTGTTTGACCATCGGTTTGAGGGTGACAAGTAGTTGAAAACAATAGCTTAGTCCCTAACTTAGCCCACAAAGTCTTCCAAAAGTAGCTTAAGAACTTGGTGTCCCTATCAGAAACAATTGTCCTAGGCATACCATGAAGTCTCACAATTTCCCTAAAGAACAAATCAGCAACATTGGAAGCATCATCTGTCTTGTGGCATGGAATAAAATGGGCCATCTTTGAAAACCTATCCACGACCACAAATATTGAGTCTCTTCCCCGTTTAGACCTAGGCAAACCTAACACAAAATCCATCGAAATATCAATCCAAGGTTCACTAGGTATTGGTAAAGGGGTGTACAAACCATGGGGCTGCACTCTTGATTTAGCCCGCCTACAAGTTACACATCTACCACAAAGTCTCTCAACATCTCGTTTCATATGTGGCCAATAGAAGTGTTCCTGCAACATAGCTAAAGTCTTAATTACTCCAAAATGTCCCATCAATCCTCCCCCATGGGATTCTCTCACTAGCAAATCTCTTAATGAACAATTAGGCACACATAATTTATTCTCCCGAAACAAGTATCCCTCATGCCTAAAGTACTTACCACTAGCAAATCTCTCACAAGCTTGATACTCAGTACTAAAGTCACGGTCATCAGCATATAACTCTTTAATGTGTTCAAAACCCAGTAGTTTAGCATTAAGAGTTGAGATTAAGACATACCTGCGAGAAAGTGCATCGGCAACGATGTTTTCCTTGTTCATCACCTTGCTTGTAGCGAATGACATACGAAAACGTCTCTATGAATTCTACCCAATGAGCATGCCTCTTGTTCAGCTTGTGTTGGCCGTTCAAGTGTTTCAGGGACTCATGATCGGTGTGAATCACAAACTCCTTAGGCCATAGGTAGTGTTGCCATGTCTCTAATGCCCTAACCAATGCATACATCTCTTTATCATAAGTTGGGTAATTAAGAGTTGCCCCATTCAGCTTCTCACTGAAATATGCTACTGGTCTCCCTTCCTGCATTAAAACAGCACCAATTCTAACACCTGAAGCATCACATTCAATCTCAAAAGTTTTGGAAAATTTTGGTAAAGATAATAATGGAGCATTTGTCAACTTCTCCTTGATTAATTGAAATGCCTTTTCTTGCTCTTTTCCCCATCTAAACCCAACATTCTTCTTGATGACTTCAGTCAGTGGTGCAGCTATAGTACTGAAATCTTTCACAAACCGCCGGTAGAAACTAGCAAGTCCATGAAAACTCCGTACATTTCCCACACTAGTTGGACTCGGCCACTCCTGGATGGCTCGCACCTTTTCTTCATCAACCTGTATACCTTGAGCACTAACAACAAAACCAAGAAACACAAGCTTATCTGTGCAAAAGGTACACTTCTTGAGGTTAGCATACAACTTTTCCTTCCGTAAAACATCTAAAACAAGTTTCAAATGTTCAATATGATCATCCAAATTGCTGCTATAGATAAGGATATCATCAAAATAAACAACGACAAATTTTCCAATAAAAGCTCGCAAAACATGGTTCATTAAACGCATAAATGTGCTAGGCGCATTGGTTAAACCGAAAGGCATTACCAACCACTCATACAAGCCTTGTTTTGTTTTGAAAGCCGTTTTCCACTCATCTCCCTCTTTCATGCGAATTTGATGATATCCACTATTCAGATCAATTTTAGAAAACACACAAGCACCATGCAATTCATCTAACATGTCATCCAAGCGAGGAATGGGATGTCGATACTTTACCGTGATGTTGTTGATGGCTCGACAATCAACGCACATCCTCCAAGTCCCATCTTTCTTAGGCATAAGTAAAGCTGGTACGGTGCACGGGCTCATGCTTTCTCTCATGTGTCCCTTCTTCATCAACTCACTTACCGGCCATTGGAGTTCCTTTGTCTCCTCGGGATTACTCCTATAGGCTGGTCGGTTTGGGATTGTAGCTCCAGGTATGAAGTCGATTTGATGTTCAATCCCGCGGATTGGAGGTAAACCATGCGGTGTTTCCTCGGGAAAGATATCCTCATATTCCTGCAAAAGAGAAACAACAGAACTATGCAAGGTGGAGTCAAGATCGTTAGTGTTTAATAACGCCTCCTTGTACATGAGTAAAATCATCGGCTGATTAGAAAACAAAGCTCTTCTCACATTACTCTTTCTTGCATAAAAGTTTGTTTTTCTCTCTACTTTTCTCTCATTGGCTGATTGTGAATTCTTTTTAGCCCTCTCAATTTTCTCTCCCTTGCTCTCTTTGCTCTCCTTTTTCTCGGCCAACTCTTCTTTTTTTCTCTCACTGGCCGAACTCTCTCTCTGCACTCCCACTCTTGATTTTTCTTCGCTCTTCATTTTTTTATCACTTTCTCTCTGTAAGCTCACTTGGTCTTCATAGACCTGTTTTGGTGTTAATGGAACAAGAGTGATTGTTTTTTGTTTGTGAACAAATGAGTACTTGTTGGTGAAACCATCATGCTTAACTCGCCGATCAAATTGCCATGGTCTGCCTAATAACAAGTGCCCAGCTTGCATCGGAACCACATCGCACAAAACTTCATCTTCATATCTTCCAATGCGAAAAGGAACTAACACCTGTTTATGCACCTTTACCTCACCAGTATCATTTAACCATTGCAATTTATATGGTCGAGGATGCTTAATTGTTGGCAGCCCTAACTTCTCTACCATGGTTGTGCTAGCAACATTAGTACAACTCCCACCATCACTAATCACACTACATACCTTGTTTTGGACGTGGCACCTAGTGTGGAAGATGTTTTCCTGTTGCACCTCTTCATCTTCTTCTTTGGCTTGCACACTTAGAGATCTCCTTGTAAGCAACAATTCTCCTTGGACAGCGCACTCCTCATCATTGGCATCCTCTAATGAAGGCATAGAATCATTGTCCGAATCCTCCTCGGTTTCAATCTCTCCATTGTCCCGCATCACCATAGCTTGTTTGTTCGGACATTGGCTTGCTATGTGACCCCTGCCTTGACATTTAAAGCATTTAATATCATGAGTCCGAGTAGTGGAAGAATTAGATTTACCTTGATTCCCATGGTTGGCCACCTCTTGTTTTTGCTCGATCTTTGGCTTGGGGTTGGATTGCTTCTCATCCCTCTTCCATTGGTTCATTTTCCAAGCCGATGTACTCGGGTTTTGGCTAGGACGTGTGTTACTGCCCCTCCTCATAAGTTGATTCTCAATTTTAATAGCCGTGTGCACCATGTCCTCCAACTCCACATAATGTTGTAACTCAACAGCATTGTGAATTTCTCGGTTCAAACCCGCCAAAAACCTTGCCATTGTAGCCTCCCGATCCTCCTCTATATTAGCCTGAATCATCATAACCTCCATCTCCTTATAGTACTCCTCTACACTCCGGTTGCCTTGCTTAAGATATTGTAGTTTGTTATACAACTCCTGGTAGTAGTAAGTTGGTACAAACCGCTTCCTCATCACGGTCTTCATCTCTTCCCATGACTCAATAGGTCGCTCTCTATTTCGTCTCCTGTTTATAACAAGTTGATCCCACCAAGTAATAGCATAATAAGAAAATTCAATTACAGCCAGTTTTACCTTCTTCGCCTTGAAATAGTAGTGGCAGTCAAAGATGAACTCCATTTTCTTCTCCCATTCTAGGTATGCTTCTGGATTGGATTTGCCTTGAAATGATGGTATCTTCATTTTTATGCCTCTCAAACTATCATCTTCCTGGTTCCTAACTCCTCTATCCCGTCCAAATCTTTGGTGACTACCCGCTGAATCTTCTCCTTCGTCAAACTCTTCCCCATCAATCCTGTAGTAGTCATCAACCTCTCCTCTAACCGGAACCCTTTCCCGCCTACGTGCATGAGGAACATGTTGTGGCTGTTCCACACGTGCATTTTCTATCCGGTCTATCCTCTCATGAAGCTGTCCTAACTCTCCCCTCAACAATCGCCTCATCTCCCCCATCATCGCTTCCATAAGAAGTTTTGGGTCTGCTGCACCCGAGGTACCCTCAATAGTGTTCTTGCTGTTGTTTGACATTTTGCAAAGGACCTTACCACACTCCCTTACGTGTTTCACTCGTGAAATGGTTCACTCAATTTCACTCGTGTTTACACTCAATACTTTCGGCTTTTGTCCACTCTAATGCTCTCGCCTCTATGCCTTTTTCCACTCGTTAATTCTCACTCAGTTCCTATAAAACTAGTCAAATCAATATCAAAATTTCCTTGACAATTCACAAATATATTACCAAGGAGGCTCAGATTAGAAACAAGACTATAACAGGAACAAATAATTTAGGATTTCAGAAATCACACCCAAAAGGAACGAAATTTGAGCAAAAATTTTGGTCTATGCAGGGAATTCAATTTCGGATTCCTTAAATGATGAATAACAAGAATCTAGAAAAAAAAATTTAAGGAATGATTCCTTAAATGATGAATAACAAGAATTCAATTTTTTATTTTTTTTTCGGATTCTCTTGTTTTTTCTTCTTTTCTTTTTTTTGTTTCATTTCTTTTCGTTTCTTTTCTTTCTTTTCTTTTCGGATCTTTTTTTTTTTTAACCAACTTTGATAATGGAAATCAAAAACTCACGAATAACTGAAACAAACATAAACTAAGAGAACGGATAAGCAAAACCTGATTAGAACCTCGCTCTGATACCAAATGATACGAACCACGCCAAGAGCTAACGCGACCCTAACCAAGATTGGTTTCCAAGATCAAAATTTCTAACTGGTTTTGGATGGAACCGCGACCCGATGCCCAACAAGAAGCACGAACCTTGGTATGTGAGGATGCCACAATCAGCTATGGAGGGACTGATTGATAAGTCTTGGTATGTGAAGATGCCACAATCAGCTATGGATAGACTGATTGATAAGTCTATGAATGCCACGGAAATTTCCGATAAGTTCGAATAGTTCGTTTAGGAACCAAAGAGAATTAAACCTCAAATTGTGTGTTATTACTTGTCTGCCATTGAATGAAATTCGTTACAATATATAGGAGTTCCTATGCGAATTTTCAGCTCCTAATTCCCATGGAATTTTGGGAAAATCATTTAGCAAATGTCAAATCTAAACTAAATAAGGAAAGTTCCCTTAATGGCTTAAAAGCCTTACAATAATAGAAATAACACAAACGCAAAAAAGGAAACTAGACATTAAAAGGTAAATAAGCTGATTCTTCTCGCCATGTGTCGCCTCAAAACGGGAAACTAACTGAAATGGAAATTACTCAATCCCTTCTAGAGCTTGAATCACGCATTTGTTGGTCTGGTTGTCGCATGCAATTCCCTCAATGGGCCTCCATGCAATAGCTTGAGCCCAACTTACTTGAATCAGCCCAATAAGCGTTTCTTTAAACTTCTTTGCACGAGCTCTCGTAACCGGACCAATGGGAACTTGAATTGGATCTGAATATGTCTCCCAAGTACTCTTGCTTGTGCTAACGATGTCCTCATCAAGTATTAACACACAATTTGAGGTTTAATTCTCTTTGGTTCCTAAACGAACTATTCGAACTTATCAGAAATTTCCGTGGCGTTCATAGACTTATCAATCAGTCCATCCATAGCTGATTGTGGCGTCCTCACATACCAAGACTTATCAATCAGTCCATCCATAGCTGATTGTGGCGTCCTCACATACCAAGGTTCGTGCTTCTTGTTAGACATCGGGTCACGGTTCCATCCAAAACCGGTTAGGAATTTGATCTTGGAAACCAATTTTGGTTAGGTTCGCGTTAGTTCTTGGTGGGGTTCGTATCAAGCTCCCCACGTCCCCATCTACTAGATGATAAGAACCTCACCAATATACTGACGAAACCCGTTATCAATAAAAAAGGCACCATGACCGTTTCTACTAAGATTTGGATGGAAGTCACAACAACTTGTTGCTTATATCGAAGTAAGAACATGGGTATACCGTAGACGCCACAATCAAGGATAGAAAGCTTGATTGATAAGTTGGGGCTGAACGACTTGATTGATCCGAAGAGTTCGTGTAGTTCGTCAAAGAACCAAAGAAAGAATTTTCTCCCTCAAAAATAAACATTCATTAATCCATTCATTAACCTTGGAAACGCCTATTTATAGGCCAAAATTACAAAGGAAAGTTGACAAATTCAAGCATAACTACTAATCCTAATTTAAGCCTAAAATAAAAACCAAAAGAAAGGAAAGTCTCATTGGCAGATATTCAGCCATTTACGCACCCAACAATTAGAGGAAGTGCAATTAATACTCTTCAACAACTTGCACAAATGATCAGCCACATGTGTGCCAATAATGGGAAAGTTTTCAAAATCCTTCCATAGACTTGATCTTGCAAAATTTGAGCTGATTTCAAGCTTGACTCATCCAGATTCTTCTAGAACTTGGATCAAATTGATGCACCTTTGTGGCTAACGTGGGCCTGGGTCAATGGGCTTGCACAAATTTTCTTAATAACGCATCCCATTAGTGTTTAGATCAGAACTATGCAAGGTGGAATCAAGATCATTAGTGTTTAATAACGCATCCTTGTACATGAGTAAAATCATCGGCTGATTAGAAAACAAAGCTCTTCTCACATCACTCTTTCTTGCATAAAAGTTTGTTTTTCTCACTATTTTTACCTCATTGGCCAAATCTTCTTTTGTACTGGCTCTCTCAATGTTCTCTCCTTTTCTCTCCTTTTTCTCAGCCATCTCTTCCTTTTTTCTCTCACTGGCCGAACTCTCTCTCTGCACTCCCACTCATCATTTTCTTTTTATCACTTTCTCTCTGTAAGCTCACTTGGTCTTCATAGACCTGTTTTGGTGTTAACAGAACAAAAGTGATCGTTTTTTGATTGTGAACAAATGAGTACTTGTTGGTGAAACCATCATGTTTAACTCGTCGATCAGATTGCCATGGTCTGCCTAATAACAAGTGCCCAGCTTGCATTGGAACCACATCGCACAAAACTTCATCTTCATATCTTCCAATGCGAAAAGGAACTAACACCTGTTTATGCACCTTTACCTCACCAGTATCATTTAACCATTGCAATTTATATGGTCGAGGATGCTTAATTGTTGGCAGCCCTAACTTCCCTACCAGGGTTGTGCTAGCAACATTAGTACAACACCCACCATCAATAATCACACTACATACCTTGTTTTGGACACGGCACCTAGTGTGGAAGATGTTTTCCCGTTGCACCTCTTCATCTTCTTCTTTGGCTTGCACACTTAAAGCTCTCCTTGTAACCAACAATTCTCCTTGGACAGCGCACTCCTCATCGTCGGCATCCTCTAATGAAGGCATAGAATCATTGTCCGAATCCTCCTCGGTTTCAATCTCTCCATTGTCCCGCATCACCATAACTCGTTTGTTCGAACATTGGCTTGCTATGTGACCCCTGCCTTGACATTTAAAACATTTAATATCACGATTCTGAGTAGTGGAAGAATCGGATTTACCTTGATTCCCATGGCTGGCCACCTCTTGTTTTTGCTCGGTCATTGGCTTGGTGTTGGGTTGCTTCTCATCCTTCTTCCATTGGTTCATTTTCCAAGCGGATGTACTTGGGTTTTGGCTAGGACGTGTGTTACTGCCCCTCCTCATAACTTGATTCTCAATTTTAATAGCCATGTGCACCATGTCCTCCAACTCCACATAATGTTGTAACTCAACGGCATTGTGAATATCTCGGTTCAAGCCCGCCAAAAACCTTGCCATTGTAGCCTCCCGATCCTCCTGTATATTAGCCCGAATCATCATAACCTCCATCTCCTTATAGTACTCCTCTACACTCCGGTTGCCTTGCTTTAGATTTTGTAGTTTGTTATACAACTCCCGGTAGTAGTAAGTTGGTACAAACCGCTTCCTCATCACGGTCTTCATCTCTTCCCATGACTCAATAGGTCGCTCTCTATTTTGTCTCCTGTTTATAACAAGTTGATCCCACCAAGTAATAGCATAATCAGAAAATTCAATTACAGCCAGTTTTACCTTCTTCGCCTCAGAATAGTAGTGGCAGTCAAAGATGAACTCCATTTTCTTCTCCCATTCTAGGTATGCTTCTGGATTGGATTTGCCTTGAAATGATGGTATCTTCATTTTTATGCCTCTCAAACCATCATCTTCCCGGTTCCTAACTCCTCTATCCCATCCAAATCTTCGGTGACTACCCTCTGAATCTTCTCCTTCGTCAAACTCTTCCTCATCAATCCTGTAGTAGTCATCAACCTCTCCTCTAACCGAAACCCTTTCCCGCCTACGCGCATGAGGAACATGTTGTGGCTGTTCCACACGTGCGTTTTCTATCCGGTCTATCCTCTCATGAAGCTGTCCTAACTCTCCCCTCAACAATCGCCTCATCTCCCCCATCATCGCTTCCATAGGAAGTTTTGGGTCTGCTGCACCCGAGGTACCCTCAATAGTGTTCTTGCTGTTGTTTCACATTTTACAAAGGACCTTACCACACTCCCTTACGTGTTTCACTCGTGAAATGGTTCACTCAATTTCACTCGTGTTTACACTCAATACTTTCGGCTTTTGTCCACTCTAATGTGCCTTTTTCCACTCGTGAATTCTCACTCAGTTCCTATAAAACTAGTCAAATCAATATCAAAATTTCCTTGACAATTCACAAATATATTACCAAGGAGGCTCAGATTAGAAAAAAGACTATAACAGGAACAAATAATTTAGGATTTCAGAAATCACACCCAAAAGGAACGAAATTTGAGCAAAAATTTTTGGTCTATGCAGGGAATTCAATTTCGGATTCCTTAAATGATGAATAACAAGAATCTAGAAAAAAATTTAAGGAAGGTTTCCAGATTCTTGTTTTTTTTTTTTTTTTTCCCTTTCTTTTCGTTTCTTTTCTTTCTTTCTTTTCTTTTTGGATCTTTTTTTTTAACCGACTATGATAATGGAAATCAAAAACTCACGAATAACTGAAACAAACATAAACTAAGAGAACGGATAAGCAAAACCTGATTAGAACCTCGCTCTGATTACCAAATGATAAGAACCCCACCAAGAACTGACGCAACCCTAACCAAGATTGGTTTCCAAGATCAAATTCCTAACCGGTTTTGGATGGAACCGCGACCCGATGCCTAAGCACGAACCTTGGTATGTGAGAACGCCATAATCAGCTATGGATGGACTGATTGATAAGTCTTGGTATGTGAGGACGCCACAATCAGCTATGGATGGACTGATTGATAAGTCTATGAATGCCACGAAAATTTCTGATAAGTTCGAATAGTTCGTTTAGGAACCAAAGAGAATTAAACCTCAAATTGTGTGTTAATACTTGTATTCCATTAAATGAAATTCGTTACAATATATAGGGGTTCCCCTATGCAAATTTCAGCTCCTAATTGCCCATGGAATTTCGGGCAAATCAATTACCAAATGTCAAATCTAAAGCAAATAAGGAAAGTTCCCATAATGGCTTAAAGCCTTACAATAATAGAAATAAGACAAACACAAAAAGGAAACTAGACATTAAAAGATAAATAAGCTGATTCTTCTCGCCATGTGTAGCCTCAAAACGGGAAAGTAACTGAAATGGAAATTACTCGATCCCTTCTAGAGCTTGAATCACGCATTTGTTGGTCTGGTTGTCGTATGCAATTCCCTCAATGGGCCTCCATGCAATAGCTTGAGCCCAAGTTGCTTGAATCAGCCCAATAAGCGTTTCTTTAAACTTCTTTGCACGATCTCTCGTAACCGGACCAATGGGAACTTGAATTGGATCTGAATATGTCTCCCACGTGCTCTTGCTTGTGCTAATGATGTCCTCATCAGAGCTCAAATGTAAGAAGGTGACTGACCCAATATAAGTTCCTGTTGGACCAGTCACAAGAGCCTAAGCTATGAAATTCAAGGAAGCACTAAATGGGCTAATTCACAAAATTTGGAATCAAGTAAATTTGTGTAAGCCCATTGACCCAGGCCCACGTCAGCCACAAAGGCGCATCAATTTGATCCAAGTTCTAGAAGAATCCGGATGAGTCAAGCTTGAAATCAATTTAAATTTTGCAAGATCAAGTCTATGGAAGGATTTTGAAAACTTTCCCATTATTGGCACACATGTGGCTGATCATTTGTGCAAGTTGTTGAAGAGCATTCAGTGTACTTTCCTTTAATTGTTGGGCATGCAAATGGCTGAATATCAGCAATTGAGACTTTCCTTTCTTTTGGTTTTTATTTTAGGTTTAAATTAGGATTAGTTGTTATGTTTGAATTTGTCAACTTTTCTTTGTAATTTTGGCCTTTAAATAGGCGTTTCCAATGAATTGATGAATGTTTATTTCTGAGAGAGAAAATTCTTTCTTTGGTTCTTTGACAAACTACACGAACTCTTCGGATCAATCCGGGCGTTCAACCCCGACTTATTAATCAAGCTAATCCTTGATTATGGAGTCTACGATATACCAAGGTTCTTGCTTCATTGTATGAAACTGAGTCGCAGTTCCCACCATCCCAAACTTGTTCTAGAAAAAGTCTTGGTGTCATATATTGCTATCAGGTCTTGTCACAGGTTGGCAAGGTTCATATTAGTTGGTATCAGAGCCGGTCTAGCATCAGGTTTGTCTATTCCTTTTATTTGTCTTAATTTAGGGCTGCATTATATCAACTTTTATTTGTCTAGCATCAGGTTCATATTTGTCTTAATTTAGGGCTACAAGCAAGGTAAGGAAAACGTCGTTGCCGATGCACTTTCTCGCAGGTATGTCTTAATCTCAACTCTTAATGCTAAACTACTAGGTTTTGAACACATTAAAGAGTTATATGCTGATGACCATGACTTTCGTACTGAGTATCAAGCTTGTGAGAGATCTGCTAGTGGTAAATACTTTAGGCATGAGGGATACTTGTTTCGGGAGAATAAATTATGTGTGCCTAATTGTTCATTAAGAGATTTGCTAGTGAGGGAATCCCATGGGGGAGGATTGATGGGACATTTTGGAGTAGTGAAAACTTTAGCTATGTTGCAGGAACACTTCTATTGGCCACATATGAAATGAGATGTTGAGAGGCTTTGTGGTAGATGTGTAACTTGTAGGCAGGCTAAATCAAGAGTGCAGCCCCATGGTTTATACACCCCTTTACCAATACCTAGTGAACCCTGGATTGATATTTCGATGGATTTTGTGTTAGGTTTGC
This sequence comes from Artocarpus heterophyllus, assembly GCA_025403435.1. Classification (NCBI taxonomy): domain Eukaryota; kingdom Viridiplantae; phylum Streptophyta; class Magnoliopsida; order Rosales; family Moraceae; genus Artocarpus; species Artocarpus heterophyllus. The sequence goes on along the minus strand of CM046348.1, from coordinate 33,048,171 downwards.
CTAGGTCTAAACGGGGAAGAGACTCGATATTTGTGGTTGTGGATAGGTTTTCCAAGATGGCTCATTTTATTCCATGCCACAAGACAGATGATGCTTCCAATATTGCTGATTTGTTCTTTAGGGAAATTGTGAGACTTCATGGTATGCCTAGGACAATTGTTTCTGATAGGGACACCAAGTTCTTAAGCTACTTTTGGAAGACTTTGTGGGCTAAGTTAGGGACTAAGCTATTGTTTTCAACTACTTGTCACCCTCAAACCGATGGTCAAACAGAAGTTGTGAATAGAACCTTGTCCACTTTGTTAAGGGCTGTCATTAAAAAGAACATCAAAACATGGGAGGAGTGTTTACCACATGTTGAGTTTGCTTATAATCGATCTGTTCATTCTGCTACACAATTTTCACCGTTTGAAATTGTTTATGGTTTTAATCCTTTAACTCCTTTGGATTTAATGCCATTACCTTTGTCTGATCATGTGAATTTAGATGGAAAAAGAAAAGCTGATCTTGTTAAGCAGATACACGAGAAGGCAAGACTCAACATCGAGCGAAGGACCAAACAATATACTGAACAAGCCAACAAAGGGCGTCACAAGCTCGTCTTCGAGCCCGGTGATTGGGTGTGGTTGCACTTACGCAAGGAACGGTTTCCAGAACAAAGGAAATCCAAGCTATTGCCTAGAGGGGACGGTCCTTTTCAAGTTCTCGAAAGGATCAATGATAATGCGTACAAGCTAGACTTGCCAGGTGAGTATGGTGTAAGTGCCTCCTTCAATGTTTCTGATCTAAGTCCTTTTGATGCAGGCGACGATTTGAGGACAAATCCTTCTCAAGAGGAGGGGAATGATGAGAACATTGTTAGCACAAGCAAGAGCAAGTGGGAGACTTATTCAGATCCAATTCAAGTTCCAATTGGTCCGGTTACGAGAGCTCGTGCGAAGAAGTTTAAAGAAACGCTTATTGGGCTGATTCAAGCAACTTGGGCTCAAGCCATTGCATGGAGGCCCATTGAGGGAATTGCATGCGAAAATCAGACTAACAAATGCGTGATTCAAGCTATAGAAGGGATTGAGTAATTTCCATTTCAGTTACTTTCCCATTTTGAGGCGACACATGGTGAGAAGAATCAGTTTTGACCTTTTAATGTCTACTTTCCTTTTTTCCGTTTCTGGTATTTCTATTATTGTAAGGCTTTTAAGCCATTAAGGGAACTTTCCTTATTTAGTCTAGATTTGACTTTTGTTAAATGAGTTTCCCGAAATTTCCATGGGAATTAGGGGCTGAAATTCGCATAGGAACCCCTATATATTGTAACGAATTTCAATCAATGAGGGACAAGTAATAACACATAATTTTGAGGTTTAATTCTCTTTAGTTCCTAAACGAACTATTCGAACTTATCGGAAATTTCCGTGGCGTTCATAGACTTATCAATCAGTCCATCCATAGCTGATTGTGGCGTCCTCACTTACCAAGACTTATCAATCAGTCCCTCCATAGCTGATTGTGGCGTCCGCACATACCAAGGTTCGTGCTTCTTGTTGGGCATCGGGTCGCGGTTCCATCCAAAACCGGTTAGAAATTTGATCTTGGAAACCAACTTCGGTTAGGATCGCGTCAGTTCTTGGCGTGGTTTGTATCACTTCTTCTTTGGCTTGCACACTTAATGATGAGGACATCACTAGCACAAGCAAGAGCACGTGGGAGACATATTCAGATCCAATTCAAGTTCCCATTGGGCCGGTTACGAGAGCTCGTGCAAAGAAATTTAAAGAAACACTTATTGGGCTGATTCAAGCAACTTGGGCTCAAGCTATTGCATGGAGGCCCATTGAGGGAATTGCATGCGACAACCACACCAATAAATGCGTGATTCAAGCTATAGAAGGGATTGAGTAATTTCCATTTCAGTTACTTTCCCATTTTGAGGCGACACATGGCGAGAAGAATCAGTTTTGACCTTTTAATGTCTAGTTTCCTTTTTTTCGTTTCTGGTATTTCTATTATTGTAAGGCTTTTAAGCCATTAAGGGAACTTTCCTTATTTAGTCTAGATTTGACTTTTGTTAATTGAGTTTCCCGAAATTTCCATGGGAATTAGGGGCTGAAAATTAGCATAGGAACCCCTATATAATTGTAACGAATTTCAATCAAGAGAGACAAGTAATAACACATAATTTTGAGGTTTAATTCTCTTTAGTTCCTAAACGAACTATTCGAACTTATCGGAAATTTCCGTGGCGTTCATAGACTTATCAATCAGACCATCCATAGCTGATTGTGGCGTCCTCACATACCAAGACTTATCAATCGGTCTCTCCATAGCTGATTGTGGCGTCCTCACATACCAAGGTTCGTGCTTCTCGTTGGGCATCGGGTCGCGGTTCCATCCAAAAACCGGTTAGAAATTTGATCTTGGAAACCACTTTTGGTTAGAGTCGCGTCAGCTCTTGGCGTGGTTCGTATCATTTGGTAATCAGAGCGAGGTTCTAATCAGGTTTTGCTTATCCGTTCTCTTTTTTTTTTTGTTTGTTTCAATTGTTCGTGAGTTTTGATTTCCATTATCAAAGTCGGTTAAAAAAAAAAAGATCAGAAAAAAAAAAAAAGAAGGAAAAGAAGAAAAACAAGAGGATCCGAAAAAAAAAAAAAAAAAAAAAAAAGAGTCTGGAAACCTTTCTTAAATTTTTATTTCAGATTCTTGTTATTCATTGTTTAAGGAATCCAAAACTGAATTCCTTGCATAGACCAAAAAATTTTTGTTCAAATTTTGTTCCTTTTGGGTGTGATTCTAAAAGCCTAAATTCTTTGTTCCTGTTATAGTCTTGTCTCTTTGGTAATCTATTTGTGAATTGCCAAGGAAATTTTTTGATATTGATTTGACTAGTTTTATAGGAACTGAGTGAGAATTAACGAGTGGAAAAAGGCATAGAGGCGAGAGCATTAGAGTGGACAAAAGCCGAAAGTATTGAGTGTAAACACGAGTGAAATTGAGTGAACCATTTCACGAGTGAAACACGTAAGGGAGTGTGGTGAGGTCCTTTGGAAAATGTCAAACAACAGCAAGAACACTATTGAGGGTACCTCGGGTGCAGCAGACCCAAAACTTCTTATGGAAGCGATGATGGGGGAGATGAGGCGATTATTGAGGGGAGAGATAGGACAGCTTCATGAGAGGATAGACCAGATAGAAAACGCACGTGTGGAGCAACCACAACATGTTCCTCATGCACGTAGGCGAGAAAGGGTTCCGGTTAGAGGAGAGGTTGATGACTACTATAGAATTTGATGAAGGAGAAGATTCAGCGGGTAGTCACCGAAGATTTGGACGGGATAGAGGAGTTAGGAACAGGGAAGATGATAGTCTGAGAGGCATAAAAATGAAGATACCATCATTTCAAGGCAAATCCAATCCAGAAGCGTACCTAGAATGGGAGAAGAAAATGGAGTTCATCTTTGACTGCCACTACTATTCCGAGGCGAAGAAGGTAAAATTGGCTGTAATTGAATTTTCTGATTATGCTATTACTTGGTGGGATCAGCTTGTTATAAACAGGAGACGAAATAGAGAGCGACCTATTGAGTCATGGGAAGAGATGAAGACGGTGATGAGAAAGCGATTTGTGCCAACTTACTACTACCGGGAGTTGTACAACAGGCTACAAAACCTTAAGCAGGGCAACCGGAGTGTAGAGGAGTACTATAAGGAGATGGAGGTTATGATGATTCGGGCTAATATTGAGGAGGATCGGGAGGCTACAATGGCAAGGTTTTTGGCGGGCTTGAACCGAGAAATTCACAATGCCGTTGAGTTACAACATTATGTGGAGTTGGAGGACATGGTGCACATGGCTATTAAAATTGAGAATCAACTTTTGAGGAGGGGCAGTAGCACACGTCCAAGCCAAAACCCGAATACATCGGCTTGGAAAACCAACCAATGGAAGAGGGATGAGAAGCAATCCAACCCCAAGCCAAAGATCGAGCAAAAACAAGAGGTGGCCAGCCATGGGAATCAAGGTAAATCTGATTCTTCCACTACTCGGACTCGTGATATTAAATGTTTTAAATGTCAAGGCAGGGGTCATATGGCAAGCCAATGTCCGAACAAACGAGTTATGGTGACGTGGGACAATGGAGACATTGAAACCGAGGAAGATTCGGACAATGATTCTATGCCTTCATTAGAGGATGTCGACGATGAGGAGTGCGCTGTCCAAGGAGAATTGTTGGTCACAAGGAGAGCTTTAAGTGTGCAAGCCAAAGAAGAAGATGAAGAGGAGCAACGGGAAAACATCTTCCACACTAGGTGCCACGTTCAAAACAAGGTATGTAGTGTGATTATTGATGGTGGGAGTTGTACTAATGTTGCTAGCACAACCATGGTAGAGAAGTTAGGGCTGCCAACAATTAAGCATCCTCGGCCATATAAATTGCAATGGTTAAATGATACTGGTGAGGTAAAGGTGCATAAACAGGTGTTAGTTCCTTTTCGCATTGGAAGATATGAAGATGAAGTTTTGTGCGATGTGGTTCCGATGCAAGCTGGGCACTTGTTATTAGGCAGACCATGGCAATTTGATCGGCGAGTTAAGCATGATGGTTTCACCAACAAGTACTCATTCGTTCACAATCAAAAGACGATCACTCTTGTTCCATTAACACCAAAACAGGTCTATGAAGACCAAGTGAGCTTACAGAGAGAAAGTGATAAAAAAATAAAGAGCGAAGAAAATCAAGAGTGGGAGTGCAGAGAGTGAGTTCGGCCAGTGAGAGAAAAAAGAAGAGATGGCCGAGAAAAAGGAGAGCAAAGAGAGCAAGGGAGAGAAAATTGAGAGAGCTGAAAAAAATTCACAATCAGCCAATGAGAGAAAAGTAGAGAGAAAAACAAACTTTTATGCAAGCAAGAGTGATGTGAGAAGAGCTTTGTTTTCTAATCAGCTGATGATTTTACTCATGTACAAGGAGGCGTTATTAAACACTAACGATCTTGATTCCACCTTGCATAGTTCTGTTGTTTCTCTTTTGCAGGATTTTGAGGATATCTTTCCCGAGGAAACACCACAAGGTTTACCTCCAATCCGCGGGATTGAACATCAAATCGACTTCATACCTGGAGCTACAATCCCAAACCGACCAGCCTATAGGAGTAATCCCGAGGAGACAAAGGAACTCCAACGGCAGGTAAAAGAGTTGATGGAGAAGGGACACGTGAGAGAAAGCATGAGCCCGTGCGCCGTACCAGTTTTACTTGTGCCTAAGAAAGATGGGACTTGGAGGATGTGCGTTGATTGTCGAGCCATCAACAACATCACGGTAAAGTATCGACATCCCATTCCTCGCTTGGATGACATGTTAGATGAATTGCATGGTGCTTGTGTGTTTTCTAAAATTGATTTGAAGAGTGGATATCATCAAATTCGCATGAAAGAGGGAGACGAATGGAAGACGGCTTTCAAAACAAAACAAGGCTTGTATGAGTGGTTGGTAATGCCTTTCGGTTTAACCAATGCGCCCAGCACATTTATGCGTTTAATGAACCATGTTTTGCGAGCTTTTATTGGAAAATTTGTTGTTGTTTATTTTGATGATATCCTTATCTATAGCAGCAATTTGGATGAACATATTGAACATTTGAAACTTGTTTTAGATGTTTTGCGGAAGGAAAAGTTGTATGCTAACCTCAAGAAATGTACCTTTTGCACAGATAAGCTTGTGTTTCTTGGTTTTGTTGTTAGTGCTCAAGGTATACAGGTTGATGAAGAAAAGGTGCGAGCCATCCAGGAGTGGCCGAGTCCAACTAGTGTGGGAAACGTACGGAGTTTTCATGGACTTGCTAGTTTCTATCGGCGGTTTGTGAAAGATTTCAGTACTATAGCCGCACCACTGACTGAAGTGATCAAGAAAAACGTTGGGTTTAGATGGGGAGAAGAGCAAGAAAAGGCATTTCAGCTACTCAAGGAGAAGTTGACAAATGCTCCATTGTTATCTTTACCTAATTTTGCCAAAACTTTTGAGATTGAATGTGATGCTTCAGGTGTTGGAATTGGTGTTGTTTTAATGCAGGAAGGGAGACCAATAGCATATTTCAGTGAGAAGCTGAATGGGGCAACTCTTAATTACCCAACTTATGATAAAGAGATGTATGCATTGGTTCGGGCATTAGAGACGTGGCAGCACTACCTATGGCCTAAGGAGTTCGTGATTCACACTGATCATGAGTCCCTGAAACACTTGAAGGGCCAGCACAAGCTGAACAAGAGGCATGCTCGTTGGATAGAATTCATAGAGACGTTTCCATATGTCATTCGCTACAAGCAAGGTAAGGAAAACGTCGTTGCCGATGCACTTTCTCGCAGGTATGTCTTAATCTCAACTCTTAATGCTAAACTACTGGGTTTTGAACACATTAAAGAGTTATATGCTGATGACCATGACTTTCGTACTGAGTATCAAGCTTGTGAGAGATCTGCTAGTGGTAAATACTTTAGGCATGAGGGATACTTGTTTCGGGAGAATAAATTATGTGTGCCTAATTGTTCATTAAGAGATTTGCTAGTGAGGGAATCCCATGGGGGAGGATTGATGGGACATTTTGGAGTAGTGAAAACTTTAGCTATGTTGCAGGAACACTTCTATTGGCCACATATGAAACGAGATGTTGAGAGGCTTTGTGGTAGATGTGTAACTTGTAGGCAGGCTAAATCAAGAGTGCAGCCCCATGGTTTATACACCCCTTTACCAATACCTAGTGAACCCTGGATTGATATTTCGATGGATTTTGTGTTAGGTTTGCCTAGGTCTAAACGGGGAAGAGACTCGATATTTGTGGTTGTGGATAGGTTTTCCAAGATGGCTCATTTTATTCCATGCCATAAGACAGATGATGCTTCCAATGTTGCTGATTTGTTCTTTAGGGAAATTGTGAGACTTCATGGTATGCCTAGGACAATTGTTTCTGATAGGGACACCAAGTTCTTAAGCTACTTTTGGAAGACTTTGTGGGCTAAGTTAGGGACTAAGCTATTGTTTTCAACTACTTGTCACCCTCAAACCGATGGTCAAACAGAAGTTGTGAATAGAACCTTGTCCACTTTGTTAAGGGCTGTCATTAAAAAGAACATCAAAACATGGGAGGAGTGTTTACCACATGTTGAGTTTGCTTATAATCGATCTGTTCATTCTGCTACACAATTTTCACCGTTTGAAATTGTTTATGGTTTTAATCCTTTAACTCCTTTGGATTTAATGCCATTACCTTTGTCTGAGCATGTGAATTTAGATGGAAAAAGAAAAGCTGATCTTGTTAAGCAGATACACGAGAAGGCAAGACTCAACATCGAGCGAAGGACTAAACAATATGCTGAACAAGCCAACAAAGGGCGTCACAAGCTCGTCTTCGAGCCCGGTGATTGGGTGTGGTTGCACTTACGCAAGGAACGGTTTCCGGAGCAAAGGAAATCCAAGCTATTGCCTAGAGGGGATGGTCCTTTTCAAATTCTCGAAAGGATCAATGATAATGTGTACAAGCTAGACTTGCCAGGTGAGTATGGTGTAAGTGCCTCCTTTAATGTTTCTGATCTAAGTCCTTTTGATGTAGGCGACGATTTGAGGACAAATCCTTCTCAAGAGGAGGGGAATGATGAGGACATCACTAGCACAAGCAAGAGCACGTGGGAGACATATTCAGATCCAATTCAAGTTCCCATTGGGCCGGTTACGAGTGCTCGTGCAAAGAAATTTAAAGAAACACTTATTGGGCTGATTCAAGCAACTTGGGCTCAAGCTATTGCATGGAGGCCCATTGAGGGAATTGCATGCGACAACCACACCAATAAATGCGTGATTCAAGCTATATAGAAGGGATTGAGTAATTTCCATTTCAGTTACTTTCCCATTTTGAGGCGACACATGGCGAGAAGAATCAGTTTTGACCTTTTAATGTCTAGTTTCCTTTTTTCCGTTTCTGGTATTTCTATTATTGTAAGGCTTTTAAGCCATTAAGAGAACTTTCCTTATTTAGTCTAGATTTGACTTTTGTTAATTGAGTTTCCCGAAATTTCCATGGGAATTAGGGGCTGAAAATTAGCATAGGAACCCCTATATAATTGTAACGAATTTCAATCAAGAGAGACAAGTAATAACACATAATTTTGAGGTTTAATTCTCTTTAGTTCCTAAACGAACTATTCGAACTTATCGGAAATTTCCGTGGCGTTCATAGACTTATCAATCAGACCATCCATAGCTGATTGTGGCGTCCTCACATACCAAGACTTATCAATCGGTCTCTCCATAGCTGATTGTGGCGTCCTCACATACCAAGGTTCATGCTTCTCGTTGGGCATCGGGTCGCGGTTCCATCCAAAAACCGGTTAGAAATTTGATCTTGGAAACCACTTTTGGTTAGAGTCGCGTCAGCTCTTGGCGTGGTTCGTATCATCTCCTTTCAACCAACAATTCTCCTTGGACAGCGCACTCTTCATCATCGACATCCTCTAATGAAGGCATAGAATCGTTGTCTTAATCCTGGTCAGTTTCAATCTTTCCATTGTCCCGCATCACCATAGCTCGTTTGTTCGGACATTGGCTTGCTATGTGACCCCTGCCTTTGACATTTAAAACATTTAATATCACAATTCCAAGTAGTGGAAGAATCAGATTTACCTTGATTCCCAAGGCTGGCCACCTCTTGTTTTTGCTTGGTCTTTAGCTTGGTGTTGGGTTGCTTCTCATCCTTCTTCCATTGGTTCATTTTCCAAGCGGATGTACTCGGGTTTTGGCTGGGACGTGTGTTACTGCCCCTCCTCATAAGTTGATTCTCAATCTTTATAGCCATGTGCACCATGTCCTCCAACTCCACATAATGTTGTAACTCAACGGCATTGTGAATTTCTCGGTTCAAGCCTGCCAAAAAACTTGCCATTGTAGCCTCCTGATCCTCCTCTATATTTGCCCGAATCATCATAACCTCCATCTCCTTATAGTACTCCTCGACACTCTGGTTGCCCTGCTTAAGATTTTGTAGTTTGTTGTACAACTCTCGGTAGTAGTAAGCTGGTACAAACCGCTTCCTCATCACGGTCTTCATCTCTTCCCATGACTCAATAGGTCGCTCTCTATTTCGTCTCCTGTTTATAACAAGTTGATCCCACCAAGTAATAGCATAATAAGAAAATTCAATTACAGCCAGTTTTACCTTCTTCGCCTCAGAATAGTAGTGGCAGTCAAAGATGAACTCCATTTTCTTCTCCCATTCTAGGTATGCTTCTGGATTGGATTTGCCTTGAAATGATGGTATCTTCATTTTTATGCCTCTCAAACTATCATTTTCCCGGTTCCTAACTCCTCTATCCCATCCAAATCTCTGGTGACTACCCACTGAATCTTCTCCTTCATCAAACTCTTCCCCATCAATCCCGTAGTAGTCATCAACCTCTCCTCCAACCGGAACCCTTTCCTGCCTACGCGCATGAGGAACATGTTGTGGCTGTTCCACACGTGCGTTTTCTATCCGGTCTATTCTCTCATGAAGCTGTCCTAACTCTCCCCTCAACAATCGCCTCATCTCCCCTATCATCGCTTCCATAAGGAGTTTTGGATCTGCTGCACTACAGGTACCCTCAATAGTGTTCTTGCTATTGTTTCACTTTTTTTTTTTTTTTTTTGTAAAACAAAGTAAGAAACAATGCAAAGGACCTTACCACACTCCCTTATGTGTTTCACTCGTGAAATGGTTCACTCAATTTCACTCGTGTTTGCACTCAATACTTTTGGCTTTTGTGATGTGTCCCACATCGGTTAGAGAGGGTGGTCTTGGGTGTTATATATATGGGTTCACAATCCTCCCCTCACGAGCTAGCTTTTGGGGTGGAGTTAGGTGGGTTCATATCATATAGTATCAGAGCCAAACCTCTGCTGGTCGGTGGGCGCATGTACAAAGGTTCCCTGCCGCTTCTTGTTAATCAGTCCATGGTTAGGGTTCATATCATATAGTATTAGAGCCAAACCTTTTGGGATGGAGTTGAGGTTTAATTCTCTTTGGTTCCTAAATGAACTATTCGAACTTATCGGAAAATTCCGTGGCATTCATAGACTTATTAATCAGTCCATCCATAGCTGATTGTGGCGTCCTCACATACCAAGACTTATCAATCAGTCCATCCATAGCTGATTGTGGCGTCCTCACATACCAAGGTTCGTGCTTCTTGTTAGGCATCGGGTCGCGGTTCCATCCAAAACCGGTTTGGAATTTTGATCTTGGAAACCAATCTTGGTTAGGGTTGCGTCAGTTCTTGGCGGGGTTCGTATCAACCACTATCCCTTTATGAGAGACTTGAAATAGGTAGAGGAGCCTCAAGAATGGTGTTCCTAGAATAACAAGTCTTGAAATATCTTTACTAAGTAAAAAAGTTGTTTCTAGGCAAACTTTATCAAAACAAACTCCCACGTTAAAGAGTTTATATTGAATGGGCATTTTACCACCATTAGTTGTGTTTAACACTTGAGTTGTTTTCAAGAAGTATTTTGTGGGAATAATTCCTTCGCTTATACAATTCAAATCAGCTCTTGAATCTATAAGGGCTTAAACTTTGATAATATACTCTTTACCTATTGCAAAGATTACTTTACTATACCATTTTTGATTTATGATTTTGTCTATTGAATTAGCAGACTTTTCTTCCTTATTAGGAGAATTGTTTACTTGACCTAGGAGTTATTCTAACTTCTATTCTTCTTCTCGAATTCCTACATCTGATTTTCTTCAAAAATCATGGAAACTAATGAGTTTCAAAGTTTGAATTCTAGTTTTTAACTTCTTTAATTTTTCTTTTGTCTCATTGACCTCAGCTTTAAGATCTTGAATACTTGGCTCTTTCTCGTTCTTTTTTGTATTAATTCTTTTAAGAATTTCATTAAAAGAATATTGTTGTGAGTTTTCTTGAAGTTTTTTCTAGATTTTTGTGGCATCCTTACTTGTTAGTTCTTTAGCAATTGCAATATATTTTTGCAAAGCTTTCCCCTTTTCTTCTAGATTTTCTATTTTATCAATTATGACTAATATAAGACTTTCTTCTTTAGTTAAAACATTCAAGCCTAAACCGTTCATCTTAAGAATGGCATCATAATGACTACATTTACAATTTTCTTCATTAATTTCTTCTTCTTTAGAGGATTGCGCTATTAGCATCTGATTAATTTCTGCTTCTTCATCACAGCTTTCTTTAGTACTAGAATCTTCAACAACAAAGTATTCTACTAGTTGTCTCTTAAGACTTTCTTCTATATTTAGTTCACTAATTTTAGCTTTAGTCCAACATTTATTAGCATAATATCCAACCTTTCCACATTTGTGACAAATTGGAACTACTGAACTTTTATCATTTTTTGTTTTATTTTTGGATTTCAATTTTTTGTTTTCCTTTTGAGGAAAATATTTTTTATAATCCTTCCTCTTTCCCCCCTTTTTAAATTTTTTGAAATAACTTTTTTCAAAACTTTTACTTTTTTTTTGAGGATTATTGATTGGAGGATATCCAAACTATTCACAAAAATCTCCTAGAGATTTTTTCCTTAAGTTTTATCTTTTTCAAGCTGTCTTTTGAGCTTGATGTCATTACATAGGGACAATCCTTCAGCTACTACTTCAGCAGCTAACTCGCCATAAGTATAATGGCTATATGGAATTATTCCACTCTACTTCTACCTTATTCTAATTCTTACTTTGATACGAACCACGCCAACCATGTGATAAAACCCGATGCCAAATCTGTAATTTCGAACCCCAAGACCTCTCAAGTGGAGTGGAACTGCAACCCTATGCTTAGCAAAGTAAGAACCTTAGTATGATGGAGACACCACAAACGGGTATGGAAAGTCCGTTTGATAAGACAATTCCACACCAACAATGTGACAAAACCTAACACCAAATTTAGAAATTTTGAACCCCAAGACCTCTCAAGTTGAGTGGAAACGTTGACTCGTTGCTTAAAAAAGTAAGAACCTTGAAAAGGATTTGTCCTCAAATCAGACTCTGCATCAAAAGGACTTAAATCAGAAACATTGAAGGTAGCACTTACATTATACTCACCTTGCAAATCCAACTTGTAAGCATTGTCATTAATTCTTTCAAGGACTTGAAATGGACCATCTCCACGTGGTAACAACTTTGACTTTCTTTGTTCTGGGAAACGCTCCTTTCTAATGTGCAACCACACCCAGTCTCCTGGTTCAAAAATCAGCTTGTGTCGCCCCTTGTTGGCTTGCTTTGCATATTGTTCCGTTCTTCGCTCAATGTTGAGTCTTGCTTTCTTATGAATCTGTTTAACAAAGTCAGCCTTGCTTTTGCCATCTAAATTAACACGCTCAGAAACAGGTAGTGGTGATAAATCCAATGATGATAAAGGATTAGGCTGGTCGGTTTGGGATTGTAGCTCCAGGTATGAAGTCGATTTGATGTTCAATCCCGCGGATTGGAGGTAAACCTTGCGGTGTTTCCTCGGGAAAGATATACTCATATTCCTGCAAAAGAGAAACAACAGAACTATGCAAGGTGGAATCAAGATCGTTAGTGTTTAATAACGCCTCCTTGTACATGAGTAAAATCATCGGCTGATTAGAAAGCAAAGCTCTTCTCACATCACTCTCTCTTCCATAAAAGTTTGTTTTTCTCTCTATTTTTACCTCATTGGCCAAATCTTCTTTTGTACTGGCTCTCTCAATGTTCTCTCCTTTTCTCTACTTTTTCTCGGCCCCTCTATCTTTTTTCCATCTCTGGCCGAACTCTCTCTCTGCACTCCAACACTCATTATTTTCACTCCCTTTCTCTCTCTTTTTCTCATTCTCTCCTTTTTGTTCACTCTCCTTTTGTAACCAAACTTGATCTTCATGAACCTGTTTTGGTGTCATTGGGACAAGAGTTGATAAGAACCTCGCCAATATACTGACGAAACCCGTTATCAATAAGAAGGCACCAAGATCATTTCTACTCAGATTTGGATGGAAGTCACCGCGACCCGTTGCTTAAATCGAAGCAAGAACCTTGGTATATCGTAGACGCCACAATCAAGGATGGAAAGCTTGATTGATAAGTCGGGGTTGAACGATCGGATTGATCCGAAGAGTTCGTACAGTTCGTCAAAGAACCAAAGAAAGAATTATTTCTCTCAGAAAATAAGCATTCATTCGTTCTCCATTAACCTTGGGAACGCCTATTTATAGGCCAAAATTACAAAGTGTTGCCCAAAAAGAAAAAATGACAAATTCAAACATAATTACTAAGCCTAAAATAAAAACCAAAACAAAAGGAAAGTCTTAATGGCTGATTTTCAGCCATTTACACGCCCAACGATAAAAGGAAAGTGCAATTAATCCTCGTCAACAATTTGCATAAATAATTAGCCACGTGTGTGCCAAAATGGGAAGGTTTTCGAAAGTCTTCCATTGACTTGATCTTGCAAAATTTGAGCTGATTTCAATCAGGCTTGACTCATCCGGATTCTTCTAGAACTTGGATCAAATTGACGCACCGTTGTGGTTGACGTGGGCCTAGGTCAATGGGCTTGCACAAATTTTCTTGATTCCAGATTTCGTGAATCAGCCCATTTAGTGCTTCCTTGAATTTCTTAGCTCGGGCTCTTGTGACTGGTCCAACAGGAATTTGTATTGGGTCAACCACCTTCCATGCATTTGAGCTCCCTAAGTCTCCATCATTCCCCTCCTCTTGAAAAGGATTTGTCCTCAAATCAGACTTTGCATCAAAAGGACTCAAATCAAAAACATTGAAGGTAGCACTTACATTATACTCACCTTGCAAATCCAACTTGTAAGCATTGTCATTAATTCTTTCAAGGACTTGAAATGGACCATCTCCCCGTGGTAACAACTTTGACTTTCTTTGTTCTGGAAAGCGCTCATTTCTAAAGTGCAACCACACCCAGTCTCCAGGTTCAAAAATCAGCTTGTGTTGCCCCTTGTTGGCTTGCTTTTCATATTGTTCCATTCTTCGCTCAATGTTGAGTCTTGCTTTCTCATGAATCTGTTTAACAAAGTCAGCCTTCCTTTTGCCATCTAAATTAACACACTCAGAAATAGGTAGTGGTGATAAATCCAATGGTGATAAAGGATTAAGACCATAAACAATTTCAAAAGGTGAATACTTAGCAGCAAAATGGACAGAGCGATTATATGCAAACTCAACATACGGTAAACAGTCTTCCCATGATTTAATGTTCTTACTGATGATTGCTCTTAATAAGGTTGACAAAGTCCTATTTACTACCTCAGTTTGACCATCAGTCTGTGGGTGGCAAGTAGTAGAAAACAACAGCTTAGTACCTAACTTACTCCACAAAGTCTTCCAAAAGTAGCTCAAGAACTTAGAATCTCTATCTGAAACAATTGTCCTAGGCATGCCATGTATTCTCACAATCTCCCTAAAGAACAATTCAGCAACATGCGAAGCATCATCAGTTTTATGACAGGGAATAAAATGTGCCATCTTAGAAAACCGATCTACAACCACAAACACACTATCCTTCCCACGTTTGGTCCTAGGTAAACCTAACACAAAGTCCATTGAAATACCAGTCCAAGGCTCACTAGGAATTGGCAAAGGTGTGTATAAACCATGGGGTTGTGCTCTCGATTTAGCTTGCCTACACGTGACACATCTACTACATATCCTTTCAATATCCCTTTTCATGTGTGGCCAAAAGAAGTGTTCTTGCAAAACAACTAAAGTTTTAGCAATTCCAAAATGCCCCATCAATCCGCCACCATGGGATTCCCTTACTAACAAATCTCTCAAAGAACAATGAGGCACACAAAGCTTATTCTCCCGAAACAAAAATCTATCATGCCTATAAAATTTACCCATTGCGTTTTTCTCACAAGCTCGATACTCCTCACTAAAATCTTGGTCTAAAGGGTATAAATCCTTAATATGCTCAAACCAAGTAGGTTAGCGTCAAGGATAGAAAGTAATGCGTACCTGCGAGAAAGTGCATCCGCAACAACATTCTCCTTACCTTGCTTGTATCGAATGACATAAGGAAATGTCTCGATGAATTCCACCCAGCAGGCATGCCTCTTCTTCAACTTTTGTTGTCCCTTCAGATGTTTCAATGACTCGTGATCACTGTGAATCACGAATTCCATGGGCCATAGGTAGTGTTGCCAAGTCTTTAATGCTCGAACCAATGCGTACAACTCCTTGTCATAAGTAGGGTAATTTAGTGTTGACCCACTCAATTTTTCACTGAAATACGCGACTGGTCGTCCTCCTTGCATTAGCATGGCACCTATACCTACACCAGAAGCATCACATTCAATTTCAAATGTTTTAGAAAAATCAGGTAAAGCAAGTAAAGGAGCATGAGTAAGCTTATGCTTAATAAACCGAAACGCCTTCTCTTGTTTTCTCCCCACTTGAACCCAACATTCTTCTTGATTACTTCTGTGAGTGGTGCAGCCAAAGTACTGAAATCCCTTACAAACCGCCGGTAAAAGCTTGCAAGTCCATGAAAACTCCATACTTCTCCAATGTTTGTGGGACTTGGCCATTCTTGGATAGCCCTAATCTTTTCTTCATCGACCTGTATACCTTGAGCACTAACAACAAAACCAAGAAAAACAAGCTTATTCGTGCAAAAGGTACACTTCCTAAGATTAGCATACACTTTTCCTTCCGTAAAACATCTAAAACAAGTTTCAAATGTTCAATATGATCATCCAAATTGCTGCTATAGATCAGGATATCATCAAAATAAACAACGACAAATTTCCCAATGAAAGCTCGCAAAACATGGTTCATTAAACGCATAAATGTGCTAGGCGCATTGGTTAAACCGAAAGGCATTACCAACCACTCATACAAACCTTGTTTTGTTTTGAAAGCCGTCTTCCACTCGTCTCCCTCTTTCATGCGAATTTGATGATATCCACTCTTCAGATCAATTTTAGAAAATACACAAGCACCATGCAATTCATCTAACATGTCATCCAAGTGAGGAATGGGATGTCGATACTTTACCGTGATGTTGTTGATGGCTCGACAATCAACGCACATCCTCCAAGTCCCATCTTTCTTAGGCACAAGTAAAACTGGTACGGCGCTCGGGCTCATGCTTTCTCTCACGTGTCCCTTCTCCATCAACTCACTTACCTGTCGTTGGAATTCCTTTGTCTCCTCGGGATTACTTCTATAGGCTGGTCGGTTTGGAATTGTAGCTCTAGGTATGAAGTCGACTTGATGTTCAATCCTGCGGATTGGAGGTAAACCTTGCGGTGTTTCCTCGGGAAAGATTTTCTCATATTCCTGCAAAAGAGAAACAACAGAACTATGCAAGGTGGAATCAAGATCGTTTGTTTTTAATAACGCCTCCTTGTACATGAGTAAAATCATCGGCTGATTAGAAAGCAAAGCTTTTCTCACATCACTCTCTCTTGCATAAAAGTTTGTTTTTCTCTCTATTTTTACCTCATTGGCCAAATCTTCTTTTGTACTGTCTCTCTCAATGTTCTCTCCTTTTCTCTCCTTTTTCTCGGTCCCTCTATCTTTTTTTCCTCTCTGGCCGAACTCTCTCTCTGCACTCCAACACTCATTATTTTCACTCCCTTTCTCTCTTTTTTTCTCATTCTCTCCTTTTTGTTCACTCTCCTTTTGTAACCAAACTTGATCTTCATGAACCTGTTTTGGTGTCATTGGCACAAGAGTGAATGTTCTCTGGTTGTGCACAAGAGAATATTTGTTGGTGTAGCCATCATGTTTGACTCTACGATCAAATTGCCATGGTCGACCTAGTAACAAGTGTCCGGCTTCCATTGGAACTACATCGCACAAAACTTCATCTTCGTATCTACCAATGCGAAACGAAATTAATGCCTGTTTAGTTACCTTCACTTCACCACTATTATTCAACCATTGCAACTTGTAAGGTCGAGGATGTTTGGTCGTTGGCAGCCCTAATTTGTCAACCATAGTAGTGCTAGCAACGTTCGTACAACTTCCTCCATCTATTATCACACTACATACCTTGTTCTGCATGTGGCACCTAGTATGAAAAATGTTCTCACGTTGCTCTTCTTCTTCCTCTTTGGCCTGCACACTAAGGGCTCGTCGAGTGACCAACAATTCACCTTGGATAGCACACTCCTCCTCATCCACATCCTCCAATGGTGGCACGGAGTCCTCGTCCGATTTGTCATCCGTAACAACCTCTCCGTCGTCCCGTAACACCATCACCCTTTTGTTCGGACATTGGCTTGAGATGTGACCCCTGCCTTGGCATTTGAAACATTTAATATCACGGTTTCGAGAAGTGGATGAATCATATTTACCTTGGTTTGAAGGGCTAGCCGTGGCTGGTTTTGGCTCAAACTTTGGCCTAGCAACCGATTTCTCTTCTCTCTTCCCATAATTCGGCATCCATGAAGAAGGTGCCGAACTAACATTCGCACGTGAGCTACCCCTCCTCTTGAGCTGCTGCTCTACTGTGATGGCCATGTGCAACATGTCTTCTAACTCTACATAGTGTTGCATCTCCACCCTATCTTGAATATCCGGATTTAGCCATTGCAAAAATCTTGCCATGGTTGTTTCTCGATCTTCTTCAACATTGGCTCGTATCATGGCTATTTCCATTTCTTGATAATATTCCTCCACACTCTTGTTTCCTTGTCTAAGTCCTTGCAACTTTTTGTACAATTCCCGATAGTAATGGCTGGGTACAAATTGCTTTCTCATCACCGTTTTCATCTCCTCCCATGTCTCAATCGGGTGTTCTCGGTTCCGTCGCCTACTCATTACCAACTGATCTCACCATACAACCGCATAATCAGAGAACTCAATAGCAGCAAGCTTAACTTTCTTTAACTGTGAATAGTTGTGGCAATCAAACACTAGCTCCACTTTCTTCTCCCACTCTAGGTAAGCTCCGGGGTCATTTTTCCCTTGGAATGGCGGAATCTTCATTTTAATACCTCCCATATTATTGTCTTCCCGGTTCCTAGCTTCTCTATTCCCATTTCCACGCCTAAATCTGCCCCTATTTATCGGTGGTTCCTCCAACTCTTCTAATTCATCTTCCTCTGAAAGATCACATCCACCCCTCCGCCTATTTTGCATGTTTTGTGGCTGCCCATTGTGTGTTCTGGCATCACCCTCCTCTAATCTCTCATGAATGTGCTCTAGAGCTCGCGTCAACAACCGTTCCATTTGCCTCATTAATGCTTGCAACTGAAGATTGGGAACGTTTTGTTGTGGAAGATCATCTTCGGCTTCTCTTTCTTGATTCGGATTCATTTTTTTTTTAAACCTGCAAAACAACGTTAGATAATAAAGGACCTTACTTCTCTCCCTCACGTGTTTCACTCTATCACTTGGTCACTCCGTTCACTCGTGTTTCACTCGAATAATTGGCTTTTACCCTCGAATGTTCTCACCACTCTTGCCTTTTTTTTTTAACTCGCTTATACTCTCTTTCAGTTCTTTTGGAATTACACAAACAACAATAAAATCTATCCGGCAACAAATTTAGCAACACATTTTGATACGCAGTTCAAAATTAAGCAAATTTTTTTTCACTGTGAGGTGAGGTCAAATTTGGACACCTGGACACTCAAACAATGGAAAGGAAACAAAAAAAATTTAAGGAGGGTTTCCAGACTCTTTTTTTTTTTTTGGATCCTCTTGATTTTTCTTTTCTTTTCTTTTCTTTTCATTTTTCTTTTCTTTTCTTTTCTTTTCTTCTTTTTTTTTTTTTTTTTTTTTGTGAAATTCGGCAAGAACAAGAATAATAAACCAAGAAACACAAAACAGGAAACTACCACCTAAACTTGAAACCCAAGATACTAGTTACCCGAAACCAAACTAACCAACTTTTTTTTTTGAACGGAATAGAACCTAAGTAATAAATTAGAATTCAAAAACAAATAAGGATAGACAAACCTAAGGCTAGAACCGAGGCTCTGATACCAAATGATAAGAACCTCGCCAATATACTGACGAAACCCGTTATCAATAAGAAGGCACCAAGATCATTTCTACTCAGATTTGGATGGAAGTTACCATGACCTGTTGCTTATATCAAAGCAAGAACCTTGGTATATCGTAGATGCCACAATCAAGGATGGAAAACTTGATTGATAAGTCAGGTTGAATGCTCGGATTGATCCGAAGAGTTCGTGCAGTTCGTCAAAGAACCAAAGAAAGAATTATTTCTCTCCGAAAATAAACATTCGTTGATTCTCCATTAACCTTGGGAACGCCTATTTATAGGCCAAAATTACAAAGTGTTGCCCAAAAAGAAAAGTTGACAAATTCAAACATAATTACTAAGCCTAAAATAAAAACCAAAAGAAAGGAAAGTCTTAAAGGCTGATTTTCAGCCATTTACATGCCCAACAATAAAAGGAAAGTGCAATTAATCCTCGTCAACAATTTGCATAAATGATTAGCCGCGTGTGCGCCAAAATGGGAAGGTTTCTGAAAGTCTTCCATTGACTTGATCTTGCAAAATTTGAGCTGATTTCAATCAGGCTTGACTCATCTGGATTCTTCTAGAACTTGGATCAAATTGACGCACCATTGTGGTTGACGTGGGCCTGGGTCAATGGGCTTGCACAAATTTTCTTGATTCCAGATTTCGTGAATCAGCCCATTTAGTGCTTCCTTGAATTTCTTAGCTCGGGCTCTTGTAACTGGTCCAACAGGAATTTGTATTGGGTCAACCACCTTCCATGCATTTGAGCTCCCTAAGTCTCCATCAAGAGTGAATGTTCTCTGGTTGTGAACAAGAGAATATTTATTTGTGCAGCCATCATGTTTGACTTGACGATCAAATTGCCATGGTCGACCTAGTAACAAGTGTCCGGCTTCCATTGGAACTACATCGCACAAAACTTCATCTCCGTATCTACCAATGCGAAACGAAAATAATGCCTTTTTTGTTACCTTCACTTCACCACTATTATTAAACCATTGCAACTTGTAAGGTCGAGGATGTTTGGTCGTTCGCAGCCCTAATTTGTCAACCATAGTAGTGCTAGCAACGTTCGTACAACTTCCTCCATCTATTATCACACTACATACCTTGTTCTGCACGTGGCACCTAGTATGAAAAATATTCTCACGTTGCTCTTCTTCTTCCTCTTTGGCCTGCACACTAAGGGCTCGTCGAGTGACCAACAATTCACCTTGGACAGCATACTCCTCCTCATCCACGTCCTCCAATGGTGGCATGGAGTCCTCGTCCGATTCGTCAGCCGTAACAACCTCTCTGTCATCCCGTAACAACATCACCCTTTTGTTCGGACATTGGATTGAGATGTGACCCTGCCTTGGCATTTGAAACATTTAACATCACGGTTTTGAGAAGTGGATGAATCAAGTTTACCTTGGTTTGAAGGGTTAGCTGTTGCTGGTTTTGGCTCAAACTTTGGCCTAGCGATCGATTTCTCTTCTCTCTTCCCATAATTCGGCTTCCATGAAGAAGGTGCCGAACTAACATTCGCACGTGAGCTACCCCTCCTCTTGAGCTGCCGCTCTACTGTGATGGCCATGTGCAACATGTCTTCTAACTCTACATAGTGTTGCATCTCCACCCTATCTTGAATATCCGGATTTAGCCCTTGCAAAAATCTTGCCATGGTTGCTTCTCGATCTTCTTCAACATTGGCTCGTATCATGGCTATTTCCATTTCTTGATAATATTCCTCCACACTCTTGTTTCCTTGTCTAAGTCCTTGCAACCTTTTCTACAATTCCCGGTAGTAATGGCTGGGTACAAGTCGCTTTCTCATCACCGTTTTCATCTCCTCCCATGTCTCAATCGGGTGTTCCCGGTTCCGTCGCCTATTCATTACAACCTGATCCCACCATACAACCGCATAATCAGAGAACTCAATTGCAGCAAGCTAACTTTCTTTAACTGTGAATAGTTATGGCAATCAAACACTAGCTCCACTTTCTTCTCCCACTCTAGGTAAGCTCCAGGGTCATTTTTCCCTTGGAATGGCGGAATCTTCATTTTAATACCTCCCATATTATTGTCTTCCCGGTCCCTAGCTTTTCTATTCCCATTTCCACGCCTAAATCTGCCCCTATTTATCGGTGGTTCCTCCAACTCTTCTAATTCATCTTCCTCCGAAAGATCCAATCCACCCCTCCACCTATTTTGCATGTTTTGTGGCTGCCTATTACGTGTTCTGGCATCAACCTCATCTAATCTCTCATGAATGGGCTCTAGTGCTCACGTCAACAGCCGTTCCATTTGCCTCATTAATGCTTGCAACTGAAGATTGGGAACGTTTTGTTGTGGAATATCATCTTCGGCTTCTCTTTCTTGATTCGGATTCATTTTTTTTAAAAAAAAAAAACCTGTAAAACAACGTTAGATAATAAAGGACCTTACTTCTCTCCCTCACGTGTTTCGCTCTATCACTTGGTCACTCAGTTCACTCGTGTTTCACTCGAATAATTGGCTTTTACCCTCGAATGTTCTCACCACTCTTGCCTTTTTTTTTTAACTCACTTATTCTCTCTTTCAGTTCTTTTGGAATTACACAAACAACAATAAAATCTATCCGGCAACAAATTTAGCAACACATTTTGATACGCAGTTCAGAATGAAGCAAATTTTTTTGCACTATGAGGTGAGGTCAAATTCGGACACCTGGACACTCAAACAATGGAAAGGAAATAAAAAATTTTAAGGAAGGTCTCCAGACTCTTTTTTTTTTCAAATCCTCTTGATTTTTCTTTTCTTTTCTTTTCCCTTTTTTTTTTCTTTTCTTTTTGGATCTTTTTTTTTTTAAGACTCTAAATTCAACTATTTTTTTTAAAAAAAATAAAATGGAACCTAAGTTATAAATTAGAATTCAGAAACAAAGAAGGATAGACAAACCTGAGGCTAGAACCGAGGCTCTGATACCAAATGATAAGAACCTCGCCAATATACTGACGAAACCCGTTATCAATAAGAAGGCACCAAGATCGTTTCTACTCAGATTTGGATGGAAGTCACCGTGACCCATTGCTTATATCGAAGCAAGAACCTTCGTATATCATAGACGCCACAATCAAGGGTGGAAAGCTTGATTGATAAGTCAGGGTTGAACGCTCGGATTGATCCAAAGAGTTCGTACAGTTTGTCAAAGAACCAAAGAAAGAATTATTTCTCTCAGAAAATAAACATTCGTCCATTGACTTGATCTTGCAAAATTTGAGCTGATTTCAAGCTTGACTCATCCGGATTCTTCTAGAACTTGGATCAAATTGACGCATCGTTGTGGTTGACATGGGCCTAGGTCAATGGGCTTGCACAAATTTTCTTGATTCCATATTTCATGAATCAGCCCATTTAGTGCTTCCTTGAATTTCTTAGCTCGGGCTCTTGTGACTAGTCTAGCAGGAACTTGTATTGGGTCAACCACCTTCCATGCATTTGAGCTCCCTAACTCTCCATCAAGAAGGAAACAAGAGGATCCAAAAATAAAAAAACAAAAAATGTTTCTTTTCCATTGTTTGAGTGTCCAGGAGTTCGAATTTGACCTCACCTCGTAGTGCAAAAATCTTTCTCAAAAAAAAAAAATTTGCTTGTATGTGGAAAAATTTTGGATAGACATTCTTGACCTTTTTGCTTCATTCTAAACTGAACATCAAAATGTGTTGCTGAATTTGTTACCGGACAGATTTTATTGTTGTTTGCGTAATTTCAAAAGAACTAAAAGAGAGAATAAATGAGTAAAAAAAAAAAGAGGCAAGAGTGGAGAGAACATTCGAGGGTAAAAGCCAATTATTCGAGTGAAACATGAGTGAACTGGGTGACCAAGTGATAGAGTGAAACACGTGAGGGAGAAAAGTGAGGTCCTTTATTATCTAACATTGTTTTGCAGGTTTAAAAAAAAAGAATCTGAATCAAGAAAGAGAAGCTGAAGATGACCTTCCACAACAAAACATTCCAAATCTTCAGTTGCAAGCATTTATGGGGCAAATGGAACGGTTGTTGACGCTAGCGCTAGAGCCT
The DNA here is from genome assembly GCA_025403435.1 of Artocarpus heterophyllus. Classification (NCBI taxonomy): domain Eukaryota; kingdom Viridiplantae; phylum Streptophyta; class Magnoliopsida; order Rosales; family Moraceae; genus Artocarpus; species Artocarpus heterophyllus. The sequence goes on along the minus strand of CM046348.1, from coordinate 33,025,148 downwards.
ATTGAGGAGAGAATAGATAAGGTTGATGTCAGAACACGCAATAGGCAGCCACAAAACATGCAAAATAGGCGGAGGGGTGGATGTGTTCTTTTGGAGGAAGATGATAAGAAGAGTTGGAGGAACCACAGATAAATAGGGGCAGATTTAGGCGTGGAAATGAGAATAAAGAAGCTAGGGACTCGGAAGACAATAATATGGGAGGTATTAAAATGAAGATTCCGCCATTCCAAGGGAAAAATGACCCCGAAGCTTACCTAGTGTGGGAGAAGAAAGTGGAGCTAGTGTTCGATTGCCATAACTACTCAGTGTTAAAGAAAGTTAAGCTTGCTGTAATTGAGTTCTCTGACTATGCAATTGTATGGTGAGATCAGTTGGTAATGAATAGGCGACAGAATTGAGAACACCTGATTGAGACATGGGAGGAGATGAAAATGGTGATGAGAAAGCAATTTGTGCCTAGCCATTACTTTCGGTAATTGTACAAAAAGTTGCAAGGACTTAGACAAGGAAACAGTAGTGTGGAGGAATATTATCAAGAAATGGAAATAGCCATGATACGATCCAATGTTGAAGAAGATCGAAAAGCAACCATGGCAAGATTTTTGCAAGGGCTAGACCCGGATATTCAAGATAGGGTGGAGATGCAACACTATGTAGAATTAGAAGACATGGTGCACATGGCCATCATGGTAGAGTGGCAGCTCAAGAGGAGGGGTAGTTCACGTGCAAATGTTAGCTCAAGACCTTCTTCATGGAAGCCGAATTATGGGAAGAGAGAAGAGAAATCGGTCGCTAGGCCTAAGTTTGAGCCAAAACCAGCCACGGCTATCCCTTCAAACCAAGGTAAACATGATTCATCAACTTCTCAAAACCATGATATTAAATGTTTCAAATGCCAAGGCAGGGGTCACATCTCAAGCCAATGTCCGAACAAATGGGTGATGCGTTCTCCAATTCGGAGAATAGAACATCAGATTGATTTTGTACCTGGCACTTCCATTCCAAACCAACCAGCTTATAGAAGCAACCCCGAGGAGACAAAGGAGCTTCAAAGGCAGGTCAGTGAGTTGATGAAAAAGGGATACGTGAGAGAAAGCATGAGCCCATGCGCCGTTCCAATCTTACTCGTGCCTAAAAAGGATGGGACATGGAGGATGTACGTAGATTGTAGAACCATTAACAATATCAAGGTAAAGTATCGCCATCCTATTCCTCGTTTAGATGATATGTTGGATTAATTGCAAGGTGCTTCTGTGTTCTCAAAAATTGATTTGAAAAGTGGATACCATCAAATACGCACGAAAGAAGGTGATGAATGGAAAACTGCCTTTAAGGCAAAATATGGATTGTATGAGTGGTTAGTAATGCCATTTGGTTTAACCAATGCTCCAAGTACATTTATGCGTTTAATGTATCATGTATTACGTGCATTTATTGGCAGGTTTGTTGTTGTGTATTTTGATGATATACTCATTTATAGCAAAGACATGGGCCAACATGTAGCGCATTTGAAATCTGTTTTGGATGTGCTTAGAAAGGAGAAGTTGTATGCTAACCTCAAGAAGTGTACCTTTTGCACAGATAAGCTTGTGTTTCTTGGTTTTGTTGTTAGTGCTCAAGGTATACAGGTTTATGAAGAAAAGGTGCGAGCCATCCAGGAGTGGCCGAGTCCAACTAGTGTGGGAAACGTATAGCGTTTCCATGGACTTGCTAGTTTCTACTGGCGGTTTATGAAAGATTTTAGTACTATAGCTGCACCACTGACTGAAGTGATCAACAAGAATGTGGGTTTAGATGGGGAGACGAGCAAGAAAAGGCATTTTAGTTAATCAAGGAGAAGTTGACAATGCTCCATTGTTATCTTTACCTAATTTTTCCAAAACATTTGAGATTGAATGTGATGCTTCAGGTGTTGGAGTTGGCGTTGTTTTAATGCAAGAAGGGAGACCAGTAGCATATTTCAGTGAGAAGCTGAATGGGGCAACTCTTAATTACCCAACTTATGACAAAGAGATGTATGCATTGGTTCGGGCATTAGAGACGTGGCAGCAGTACCTCTGGCCTAAGGAGTTCATGATTCACACCGATCATGAGTCCCTGAAACACTTGAAGGGCCAACACAAGCTGAACAAGAGGCATGATCGTTGGGTGGAATTCATAGAGGCGTTTTCATATGTCATTCGCTACAAGCAAGTTAAGGAAAACATCGTTGCCAATGCGCTCTCTTGCAAGTATGTCTTAATCTCAACTCTTAATTCTAAACTACTGGGTTTTGAACATATTAAAGAGTTATATGCTGATGAGCTTTAGTACTGATTCTCAAGCTTTTGAGAGATTTGCTAGTGGTAAGTACTTTAGGCATGAGGGATACTTGTTTCGGGAGAATAAATTGTGTGTGCCTAATTGTTCATTAAGAGATTTGCTAGTGAGAGAATCCCATGGGTGAGGATTGATGGGACATTTTGGAGAAATGAAGACTTTGGCGGTGTTGCAGGAACACTTCTACTGGCCACATATGAAACGAGATGTTGAGAGGCTTTGTGGTAGATGTGTAACTTGTAGGCAGGCTAAATCAAGAGTGCAGCCCCACGGTTTGCACACTCCTTTACCAATACCTAGTGAACCCTAGATTGATATTTCGATGGATTTTTTGTTGGGTTTGCCTAGTTCTAAACGGGGAAGAGACTCGATATTTGTGGTCATGGATAGGTTTTCCAAGATGGACCATTTTATTCCATGCCATAAGACAGATGATGCCTCCAATGTTGCTGATTTGTTCTTTAGGGAAATTGGGAGACTTCATGGTATGCCTAGGACAATTGTTTCTGATAGGGACACCAAGTTCTTAAGCTACTTTTGGAAGACTTTGTGGGCTAAGTTAGGGACTAAGCTATTGTTTTCGACTACTTGTCACCCTCAAACCGATGGTCAAACAGAAGTTGTGAATAGAACCTTGTCTACATTGTTGCAAGCTGTCATTAAAAAGAACATCAAAACATTGGAGGAGTGTTTACCACATGTTGAGTTTGCTTATAATCGATCTGTTCATTCTGCTACTCAATTTTCACCATTTGAAATTGTTTATGGTTTTAATCCTTTAACTCCTTTGGATTTAATGCCATTACCTTTGTCTGAGCGTGTGAATTTAGATGGAAAAAGAAAAGCTGACCTTGTTAAGCAGATACACGAGAAGGCAAGACTCAACTTCGAGCAAAGGACTAAACAATATGCTGAACAAGCCAACAAAGGGCGTCACAAGCTCGTCTTCAAGCCCGACGATTGGGTGTGGTTGCACTTACGCAAGGAACGATTTCCAGAACAAAGGAAATCCAAGTTGTTGCCTAGTGGGGACGGTCCTTTTCAAATTCTTAAAAGGATCAATCATGATGCATACAAGCTAGACTTGCCAGGTGAGTATGGTGTAAGTGCCTCCTTTAATGTTTCTGATCTAAGTCCTTTTGATGCAGGCGACGATTTGAGGACAAATCTCTCTCAAGAGGAGGGGAATGATGAGGACATCGTTAGCACAAGCAAGAGCACGTGGGATGAGACATATTTAGATCCAATTCAAGTTCCCATTGGTCCAATTACGAGAGCTCATGCGATGTAGTTCAAAGAAACGTTTATTGGGCTGATTCAAGCAACTTGGGCTCAAGCTTTTGCATGGAGGCCCATTGAGGGAATTGCATGTGACATCCAGACCAACAAATGCATGCTTCAAGTTCTAGAAGGGACCTAGTAATCATGTTTACAGAATCAACAAGTGATTAGCACCATATGGCTGCAAATAATCAAGCTACTTTCCATTTCAGTTACCTTCCCATTTTGAGGCGACAAGTGGCGAGAAGAATCAGCTATTTTACCATTTTATTGTCTAGTTTCCTTTTTCTTTTTTAGAAAACATGCGTTTCTTTTATTTCCTATTATTGTAAGGCTTTTAAGCCACTAAGGGAACTTACCTTATTTGCTTTAGATTAGACCTTTTTTTTGGTAATTGATTTGCCCAAAATTCCATGGGCAATTAAGAGCTGAAAATTCGTAAAAGGGAAAGGCCTATATATTGTAACGAATTTCAATCAATGGTCATAAGTTTTTACACACCATTTGAGGTTTTAATTCTCAATTGTTCCTAAACGAACTATTCGAACTTATCAGAAAATTCCGTGGTGTTCATAGACTTATCAATCAGTCCGTCCATAGCTGATTGTGACGTCCTCACATACCAAGGTTCGTGCTTCTTGTTAGGCATCGGGTCACGGTTCCATTCAAAACTGATTAGGAATTTTGATCTTGGAGACCAATTTTGGTTAGGGTCGCGTCAGTTCTTAGCGGGGTTTGTATCAATATGACTTTGTCAACCTTAGTAAGAGCAATCACCAGTAAGGACATTAAAACATTGGAAGATTGTTTACCACATGTTGAGTTTGCATATAATCGCTTTGTCCATTCTACTAATAAGTATTCACCTTTTGAAATTGTTTATGGTTTTAATCCTTTGTCTCCATTGGATTTATCACCACTACCTGTTTCTGAGCATGTTAATTTAAATGGCAAAAGGAAGGCTAACTTTGTTGAATAGATTCATGAGAAAGCAAGACTCAACATTGAGTGAAGAATGGAACAATATGCAAAGCAAGCCAACAAGGGACGACACAAGCTGATTTTCAAACCCGGAGATTGGTTGTGGTTGCACTTCAGAAAGGAGCGTTATTCGGAACAAAGAAAGTCATAGTTGTTACCTTGGGGGGATGGTCTATTTCAAGTCCTTTAACGAATTAATGACAATGCTTACAAGTTGGATTTTCCAGGTGAGTATAATGTAAGTGCTACCTTCATTGTTTCTGATTTGAGTCCTTTTGATGCAGAGTCTGATTTGAGGACAAATCCTTGTCAAGAGGAGGGGAATGATGGAGACGTCGAGAGCTCAAATGCAAGGAAGGTGGCTAACCCAATACAAGTTCCTGTTGGACCAGTCACAAGAGCTCGAGCTAAGAAATTCAAAGAAGCACTAAATGGGCTGATTCATGAAATTTGGAATCAAGTAAATTTGTGCAAGCCCATTGACCCAGGCCCACGTCAACCACAAAGATGCATCAATTTGATCCAAGTTCTAGAAGAATCTGGATGAGTCAAGCTTGAAATCAGCTCAAATGAGTCAAGCTCGAATTCAGCTCAAATTTTGCAAGTTCAAGTCTATGGAAGGATTTCGAAAACTTTCCCATTATTGGAACACATGTGGCTGATCATTTGTGCAAGTTGTTGAATAGCATTAATTGCACTTTCCTTTAATTGTTGGGTGTGTAAATGGCTGAATATCAGCCATTGAGACTTTCTTTTCTTTTGGTTTTTATTTTAGGCTTAAATTAGGATTAGTACTTATGTTTGAATTTGTCAACTTTCCTTTGAAATTTTGGCCTATAAATAGGCGTTTCCAAGGTTAATGAATGGATTGATGAATGTTTATTTCTGAAAGAGAAAATTCTTTCTTTGGTTCTTTGACCAACTACACGAACTCTTCAGATCAATCCGGGCGTTCAATCCCAACTTATCAATCAAGCTTTCCATCCTTGATTGTGGCATCTACGATATACTGAGGTTCTTACTTCGATATAAGCAACGGGTCGTGGTGACTTCCGTCCAAATCTGAGTAGAAACGGTCTTGGTGCCTTTTTTTTTTATTGATAAATGGTTTCATCAGTATATTGACGAGGTTCTTATCAAGACACTTTTTGCTGCATAAAACAGACTGTACAAAGCACAAATATAAATCTACCAGCAATTAAAATTTTGTGAGCAGTGTTTGATTGAAAGCTTCTAACATTAAAAATATTTTGAGTGGAACTTTATAAAAAATCCCAGACATTCCTAACATATATGTATAGATCTCATCCAAAAATCACAGCAAAATAAAATCATTTGATTTTAAAACATTTGCTACCACCTTAACAGCAAACCGAAAACCCTAGAATTCTCTCATCACACTCCAACAACAAAACCTTTTTTTCATGAAATTTCATGATATTATATGAACATAAATGCTTTCAACCATAAAGTAACATTGTTATAATCTAAGTAATAGATAAAATAATTTATTTTTCATACAATCATACATGCATACACATTCACAATCATAAAAGAACAATTTTCTAACAAAGTTTATCACAAAACAATATACATCAATCATAAAAATTCAAAACCATGAAAACTTTAAAACATACCTTTAATTCTTTTGTTTTCTTCAACAATGATGAATACTTGCACATAAAATCTCCGAAAATAATTCCTACTACATTGGCTTAAAAAAATAAGAGTAATGAATTCTTGGCTTTGAGGACTAGATAGATGATGGAGACTTTCTTAGAGAGATTTTTGAGAGGGGGTGAGAGAGAATTTTCTTTTGTTAAAAATTAAGAGAAGGAAGACTTTGGTGGCTTAGAGGTATATTTCTAGGTTTATGGGAGAGAAGAGATTAGATGAGTGTAGAAAACTCCAATCCTAATCTAATTAGATTTCACCTTTTTTAAACGAGTATAATCCTGATCTAATTAGATTTTCCCCCTTTTTTCTTTCTTTTTTCTCTTTTTCTTTTTCCTTTCCTGACAATTGCCGTTTCTTTCTTTTTCACTTCTCGTATATGTTAGACATGTATGCCCTAAGGAGTAAAAATGTAATATGTTTTTGAAGACATTTCTATCAATAAAGAATTTAATTATTATTAATATACTAAATCTTGTCCTCTTTACGTTCATATTTGTTGAATGTATGTTAAGCAAATAATAGTTCGAGATTGTCAGTCTAAACCTTTAAGAATTAAGCATATGATGGACAGATTATGCGAAAGACACCATTCTTAAGGTGACGGTCTAAACTATAAGATATGCAATCGAAGAAATAAAGTTGAGCGCTTTATTCATATAAAGATTGTTATGTTGACTATGTCCTTATTGGGAGATGGCCTGTCTTGGCCATCGAAGGTGGACTCCGTGAATAGAAACATTGGTACATTGTCATAGGTGATGATGTATTAGATCAAGACATAAAGTGAATTGATTTGGATTAATAATTCTGTCTTGATAAATCGATTCACTTTGAACAATCATTTGTATTGTATCTTAATCCCGAGATGAATAGTGGGCCTATTGTCTTGACTTGTGTCTTTTGATGTACCAAAGGATGACACCCATATTTTAATAGTGATATGCATGCTGGTACGTTGGAGGCATGACTCTTGATAGCCTAGACCTGTTATTCATAGATATGGAATCCATAGCTCTTCTTTAGGAGTAGTGATATCTTCTTATATACATTATCCTGTAATTGAAAAACTAGAGTGGTCAACCATTTGGATACATAGGTGTAACCAAATGGCATACTGTCTTTGGATGGTAAGTTTTCCAATGGTGAGATAATGGAACGTAAGATAAAATAATCAGGAAAGTAAGACAGAACTTGTCCTTAAGCCGGTTATGGTAATCCTATGGGGATATGATACACTATGATATGTCATGGAGACTTAGCTATACAGGCTTCGTAATTCTATATAATTCGAGAGTTTTGAGGGGAATGATGAGGACATCGTTAGCACAAGCAAGAGCACGTGGGAGACATATTCAGATCCAATTCAAGTTCCCATTGGTCTGGTTACGAGAGCTCGTGCGAAGAAGTTTAAAGAAACGCTTATTGGGCTTATTCAAGCAACTTGGGCTCAAGCTATTGCATGGAGGCCCATTGAGGGAATTGCATGTGACACCCAGACCAACAAATGCGTGATTCAAGCTCTAGAAGGGATCGAGTAATTTCCATTTCAGTTACTTTCCCGTTTTGAGGCGGCACATGGCGAGAAGAATCAGCTTATGATCTTTTACTGTCTAGTTTCCTTTTTGCGTTTGTTTTATTTCTATTATTGTAAGGCTTTTAAGCCATTAAGGGAACATTCCTTATTTGCTTTAGATTTGACGTTTGGTAATTGATTTGCCCGAAATTCCATGGGCAATTAGGAGCTGAAAATTCGCATAGGGGAACCCCTATATATTGTAACGAATTTCATTCAATGGGACATACAAGTTTTAACACACAATTTGAGGTTTTAATTCTCTTTGGTTCCTAAACGAACTATTCGAACTTATCGGAAGATTCCGTGGTGTTCATTGACTTATCAATCAGTCCATCCATAGCTGATTGTGGCGTCCTCACATACCAAGGTTCGTGCTTCTTGTTAGGCATCAGGTCGCGGTTCCATCCAAAACTGATTAGGAATTTTGATCTTGGAAACCAATCTTGGTTAGGGTCGCGTCAGTTCTTGGCGGGGTTCGTATCATTTGGTAATCAGAGCGAGGTTCTAATCAAGTTTTGCTTATCCGTTCTCTTAGTTTATGTTTGTTTCAGTTATTCGTGAGTTTTGATTTCCATTATCAAAGTCGGTTAAAAAAAAAAAAAAGATTCCAAAAGAAAAGAAAGAAAAGAAAAAAAAAGAGAAAAAAAAGGGAAAAGAAGAAAAACAAGAGGATCCGAAAAAAAAAAAAAAAATTCTTTGGGTGTGATTTCTGAAAGCCTAAATTCTTTGAGTCTGGAAACCTTCCTTAATTTTTTTTTTTTTTTTTTCAGATTCTTGTTATTCATCATTTGAGGAATCCAAAATTGAATTCCCTACACAAACCAAAAATTTTTCGTCAAATTTCGTTCCTTTTGGGTGTGATTTCTGAAAGCCTAAATTCTTTGTTCCTGTTATAGTCTTGTCTCTTTGGTAATCTATTTGTGAATTGTCAAGGAAATTTTGATATTGATTTGACTAGTTTTATAGGAACTGAGTGAGAATTTACGAGTGGAAAAAGGCATAGAGGTGAGAGCATTAGAGTGGACAAAAGCCGAAAGTATTGAGTGTAAACATGAGTGAAATTGAGTGAACCATTTCACGAGTGAAACATGTAAGGGAGTGTGGTAAGGTCCTTTGGAAAATGTCAAACAACAGCAAGAACACTATTGAGGGTACCTCGGGTGCAGTAGACCCAAAACTTCTTATGGAAGCGATGATGGGGGAGATGAGGCGATTGTTGAGGGGAGAGTTAGGCCAGGTTCATGAAAGGATAGACCGGATAGAAAACGCATGTGTGGAACAGCCACAACATGTTCCTCATGCGCGTAAGCAGGAAAGGGTTCCGGTTAGAGGAGAGGTTGACGACTACTACGGGATTGACGGGGAAGAGTTTGATGAAGGAGAAGATTCAGTGGGTAGTCACCAGAGATTTGGACGGGATAGAGGAGTTAGGAATCCGGAAAATGATAGTTTGAGAGGCATAAAAATGAAGATACCATCATTTCAAGGCAAATCCAATCCAGAAGCGTACCTAGAATGGGAGAAGAAAATGGAGTTCATCTTTGACTGCCAATACTATTCCGAGGCGAAGAAGGTAAAACTGGCTGTAATTGAATTTTCTGATTATGCTATTACTTGGTGGGATCAGCTTGTTATAAACAGGAGACGAAATAGAGAGCGACCTATTGAGTCATGGGAAGAGATGAAGATCGTGATGAGGAAGTGGTTTGTACCAACTTACTACTATCAGGAGTTGTACAACAAACTACAAAATCTTAAGCAAGGCAACCAGAGTGTAGAGGAGTACTATAAGGAGATGGAGGTTATGATGATTCGGGAAAATATAGAGGAGGATCGGGAGGCTACAATGGCAAGGTTTTTGGCGGGCTTGAACCGAGATATTCACAATGCCGTTGAGTTACAACATTATGTGGAGTTGGAGGACATGGTGCACATGGCTATTAAAATTCAGAATCAACTTATGAGGAGGGGCAGTAACACGCGTCCTAGCCAAAACCTGAGTACATCCGCTTGGAAAATGAACCAATGGAAGAAGGATGAGAAGCAACCCAACACTAGGCCAAAGACCGAGCAAAAACAAGAGGTGGCCAGCCATGGGAATCAAGGTAAATCTGATTCTTCCACTACTCGGAATTGTGATATTAAATGTTTTAAATGTCAAGGCAGGGGTCACATAGCAAGCCAATGTCCAACAAACAAGCTATGGTGATGTGGGACAATGGAGAGATTGAAACTGAGGAGGATTCGGACAATGATTCTATGCCTTCATTAGAGGATGCCGACGATGAGGAGTGCGCTGTCCAAGGAGAATTGTTGGTTACAAGGAGAGCTTTAAGTGTCCAAGCCAAAGAAGAAGATAAGGAGGTGCAACGGGAAAACATCTTCCACACTAGGTGCCACGTCAAAAACAAGGTATGTAGTGTGATTATTGATGGTGGGAGTTGTACTAATGTTGCTAGCACAACCATGGTAGAGAAGTTAGGGCTGCCAATAATTAAGCATCCTCGACCATATAAATTGCAATGGTTAAATGATACTGGTGAGGTAAAGGTGCATAAGCAAGTGTTAGTTTCTTTTCGCATTGGAAGATATGAAGATGAAGTTTTGTGCGAAGTGGTTCCGATGCAAGCTGGGCACTTGTTATTAGGCAGACCATGGCAATTTGATTGGCGAGTTAAGCATGATGGTTTCACCAACAAGTACTCATTTGTTCACAATCAAAAAACGATCACTCTTGTTCCGTTAACACCAAAACAGGTCTATGAAGACCAAGTGAGCTTACAGAGAGAAAGTGATAAAAAATTAAAGAGCGGAGAAAAATCAAGAGTGGGAGTGCAGAGAGAGAATTCGGCCAGTGAGAGAAAAAAAGAAGAGATGGCTGAGAAAAAGGAGAGAAAAGGAGAGAACATTGAGAGAGCCAGTACAAAAGAAGATTTGGCCAATGAGGTAAAAATAGAGAGAAAAACAAACTTTTATGCAAGAAAGAGTGATGTGAGAAGAACTTTGTTTTCTAATCAGCCGATGATTTTACTCATGTACAAGGAGGAGTTATTAAACACTAACGATCTTGATTCCACCTTGCATAGTTCTGTTGTTTATGTTTCGCAGGAATATGAGGATATCTTTCCCGAGGAAACACCGCAAGGTTTACCTCCAATCCGCGGGATTGAACATCAAATCGGCCTCATACCTGGAGCTACAATCCCAAACCGACCAACCTATAGGAGTAATCCTGAGGAGACAAAGGAACTCCAACGGCAGGTAAGTGAGTTGATGGAGAAGGGACACGTGAGAGAAAGCATGAGCCCGTGCGCCGGACCAGTTTTACTTGTGCCTAAGAAAGATGGGACTTGGAGGATGTGCGTAGATTGTCGAGCCATCAACAACATCACGGTAAAGTATCGGCATCCCATTCCTCGCTTGGATGACATGTTAGATGAATTGCATGGTGCTTGTGTGTTTTCTAAAATTGATCTGAAGAGTGGATATCATCAAATTCGCATGAAAGCGGGAGACGAGTGGAAGACAGCTTTCAAAACAAAACAAGGCTTGTATGAGTGGTTGGTAATGCCTTTCGGTTTAACCAATGCACCTAGTACATTTATGCGTTTAATGAACCATGTTTTGCAAGCTTTATCGGGAAATTTATCGTTGTTTATTTTGATGATATCCTTATCTATAGCAGCAATTTGGATGAACATATTGAACATTTGAAACTTGTTTTAGATGTTTTACGGAAGGAAAAGTTGTATGCTAACCTCAAGAAGTGTACCTTTTGCACAGATAAGCTAGCGTTTCTTGGTTTTGTTGTTAGTGCTCAAGGTATACAGGTTGATGAAGAAAAGGTGCGAGCCATCCAGGAGTGGCCGAGTCCAACTAGTGTGGGAAACGTACGGAGTTTTCATGGACTTGCTAGTTTCTACCGGCGGTTTGTGAAAGATTTCAGTATTATAGCCGCACCACTGACTGAAGTGATCAAGAAGAACGTTGGGTTTAGATGGGGAGAAGAGCAAGAAAAGGCATTTCAGCTACTCAAGGAGAAGTTGACAAATGCTCCATTGTTATCTTTACCTAATTTTTCCAAAACTTTTGAGATTGAATGTAATGCTTCAGGTGTTGGAATTGGTGCTGTTTTAATGGAGGAAGGGAGACCAGTAGCATATTTCAGTGAGAAGCTGAATGGGGCAACTCTTAATTACCCAACTTATAATAAAGAGATGTATGCATTGGTTCGGGCATTAGAGACATGGCAGCACTACCTATGGCCGAAGGATTTCATGATTCACACTGATCATGAGTCCCTGAAACACTTGAAGGGCCAGCACAAGCTGAACAAGAGGCATGCTCGTTGGGTAGAATTCATAGAGACGTTTCCGTATGTCATTCGCTACAAGCAAGGTAAGGAAAACGTCGTTGCCGATGCACTTTCTCGCAGGCATGTCTTAATCTCAACTCTTAATGCTAAACTACTGGGTTTTGAACACATTAAAGAGTTATATGCTTATGACCGTGACTTTAGTACTGAGTATCAAGCTTGTGAGAGATTTGCTAGTGGTAAGTACTTTAGGCATGAGGGATACTTGTTTCGGGAGAATAAATTATGTGTGCCTAATTGTTCATTAAGAGATTTGCTAGTGAGAGAATCCCATGGGGGAGGATTGATGGGACATTTTGGAGTCATGAAGACTTTGGCTATGTTGCAGGAAGACTTCTATTGGCCACATATGAAACGAGATGTTGAGAGACTTTGTGGTAGATGTGTATGTTGTAGGCAGGCTAAATCAAGAGTGCAGCCCCATGGTTTGTACACCCCTTTACCAATACCTAGTGAACCCTGGATTGATATTTCGATGGATTTTGTGTTAGGTTTGCCTAGGTCTAAACGGGGAAGAGACTTGATATTTGTGGTCGTGGATAGGCTTTCCAAGATGGCCCATTTTATTCCATGCCACAAGACAGATGATGCTTCCAATGTTGCTAATTTGTTCTTTCGGGAAATTGTGAGACTTCATGGTATGCCTAGGACAATTGTTTCTGATAGGGACACCAAGTTCTTAAGCTACTTTTGGAAGACTTTGTGGGCTAAGTTAGGGACTAAGCTATTATTTTCGACTACTTGTCACCCTCAAACCGATGGTCAAACTGAAGTTGTGAATAGAACCTTGTCTACTTTGTTGTGGGCTGTCATTAAAAAGAACATCAAAACATGGGAGGAGTGTTTACCACATGTTGAGTTTGCTTATAATCGATCTGTTCATTCTGCTACTCAATTTTCATCGTTTGAAATTGTTTATGGTTTTAATCCTTTAACTCCTTTGGATTTAATGCCATTACCTTTGTCTGAGCGTGTGAATTTAGATGGAAAAAGAAAAACTGATCTTGTTAAGCAGATACACGAGAAGGCAAGACTCAACATTGAGCGAAGGACTAAACAATATGCTGAATAAGCCAACAAAGGGCGTCACAAGCTCGTCTTCGAGCCCGGCGATTGGGTGTGGTTGCACATATGCAAGGAACGGTTTTCGAAACAAAGAAAATCCATGCTATTGCCTAGAGTGACAATCCTTTTCAAATTCTTGAAAGGATCAACGATAATGCGTACAAGCTAGACTTGCCAGGTGAGTATGGTGTAAGTGCCTCCTTTAATGTTTTTGATCTAAGTCCTTTTGATACAGGCGACGATTTGAGGACAAATCCCTCTCAAGAGGAGGGGAATGATGAGGACATCGTTAGCACAAGCAAGAGCACGTGGGAGACATATTCAGATCCAATTCAAGTTCCCATTGGTCCGGTTACGAGAGCTCATGCGAAGAAGTTTAAAGAAACGTTTATTGGGCTGATTCAAGTAACTTGGGCTCAAGCTATTGCATGGAGGCCCATTGAGGGAATTGCATTTGACACCCAGACCAACAAATGCATGATTCAAGCTCTAGAAGGGATCGAGTAATTTCCATTTCAGTTACTTTCCCGTTTTGACGCGACACATGACGAGAAGAATCAACTTATGACCTTTTAATGTCTAGTTTCCTTTTTGTGTTTGTTTTATTTCTATTATTGTAAGGCTTTTACGCCATTAGGGGAACTTTCCTTATTTGCTTTAGATTTGATGTTTGGTAATTGATTTGCCCGAAATTCCATGGGCAATTAGGAACTGAAAATTCACATAGGGGAACCCCTATATATTGTAACGAATTTCATTCAATGGGACATACAAGTTTTAACACACAATTTGAGGTTTTAATTCTCTTTGGTTCCTAAACGAACTATTCGAAATTATCGGAAGATTCTGTGGCGTTCGTTGACTTATCAATCAGTCCATCCATAGCTGATTGTGGCGTCCTCACATACCAAGGTTCATGCTTCTTGTTAGGCATCGGGTCGGGGTTCCATCCAAAACCGGTTAGGAATTTTGATCTTGGAAACCAATCTTGGTTAGGGTTGCGTCAGTTCTTGGCGGGGTTCATATCATTTGGTAATCAGAGCGAGGTTCTAATCAGGTTTTGCTTATCCGTTCTCTTAGTTTATGTTTGTTTCAGTTATTCGTGAGTTATGATTTCCATTATCAAAGTCGGTTAAAAAGAAAAGATCCGAAAAGAAAAGAAAGAAAAGAAAAAAAACAGAGAAAAAAAAGGGAAAAGAAGAAAAACAAGAGGATTCGAAAAAAAAAAAAAATTCTTTGGGTGTGATTTCTGAAAGCCTAAATGCTTTGAGTCTGGAAACCTTCCTTAAAGTTTTTTTTTTCAGATTCTTGTTATTCATCATTTAAGAAATCCGAAATTGAATTCCTTGCATAGACCAAAAATTTTTCGTCAAATTTTGTTCTTTTTGGGTGTGATTTCTGAAAGCCTAAATTATCTATCCCTGTTATAGTCTTGTTTCTAATCTGAGCCTCCTTGGTAATCTATTCGTGAATTGTCAAGGAAATTTTTGATATTGATTTGACTAGTTTTATAGGAACTGAGTGAGAATTAACGAGTGAAAAAAGGCATAGAGGAGAGAGCATTAGAGTGGGCAAAAGCCGAAAGTATTGAGTGTAAACAAGAGTGAAATTGAGTGAACCATTTCACGAGTGAAACACGCAAGGGAGTGTGGTAAGGTCCTTTGCATTGTTTCTTATTTTGTTTTGCAAAAAAAAAAAAAATTTCAAACAGCAGCAAGAACATTATTGAGGGTACCTCGGGTGCAGTAGACCCAAAACTTCTTATGGAAGCGATGATGGGGGAGATGAGGCGATTGTTGAGGGGAGAGTTAGGACAGCTTCACGAGAGGATAGACCGGATAGAAAATGCACGTGTGGAACAGCCACAACATGGTCCTTATGCGCGTAGGCAAGAAAGGGTTCCGGTTAGAGGAGAGGTTGATGACTACTATAGGATTGATGGGGAAGAGTTTGACGAAGGAGAACATTCAGCGGGTAGTCACCGAAGATTTGGACGGGATAGAGGAGTTAGGAACCGGGAAAATGATAGTTTGAGAGGCATAAAAATGAAGATACCATCATTTCAAGGCAAATCCAATCCAGAAGCGTACCTAGAATGGGAGAAGAAAATGGAGTTCATCTTTGACTGCCACTACTATTCTGAGGCGAAGAAGGTAAAACTGGCTGTAATTGAATTTTCTAATTATGCTATTACTTGGTGGGATCAGCTTGTTATAAACAGGAGACGAAATAGAGGGCGACCTATTGAGTCATGGGAAGAGATGAAGACCGTGATGAGGAAGCGGTTTGTACCAACTTACTACTACCGGGAGTTGTATAACAAACTACAAAATCTTAAGCAAGGCAACCGGAGTGTAGAGGAGTACTATAAGGAGATGGAGGTTATGATGATTCGGGCTAATATAGAGGAGGATCGGGAGGCTACAATGGCAAGGTTTTTGGCGGGCTTGAACCGAGATATTCACAATGCCGTTGAGTTACAACATTATGTGGAGTTGGAGGACATGGTGCACATGGCTATTAAAATTGAGAATCAACTTATGAGGAGGGGCAGTAACACACGTCCCAGCCAAAACCCGAGTACATCCGCTTGGAAAATGAACCAGTGGAAGAAGGATGAGAAGCAACCCAACACCAGGCTAAAGACCGAGCAAAAACAAGAGGTGGCCAGCCATGGGAATCAAGGTAAATCCGATTCTTCCACTACTCGGAATCTCGATATTAAATGTTTTAAATGTCAAGGCAGGGGTCAAATAGCAAGCCAATGTCCGAACAAACGAGTTATGGTGATGCGGGACAATGGAGAGATTGAAACCGAGGAGGATTCGGACAATGATTCTATGCCTTCATTAGAGGATGCCGATGATGCGGAGTGCGCTGTCCAAGGAGAATTGTTGGTCACAAGGAGAGCTTTAAGTGTGCAAGCCAAAGAAGAAGATGAAGAGGTGCAATGGGAAAACATCTTCCACACTAGGTGCCATGTCCAAAACAAGGTATGTAGTGTGATTATTGATGGTGGGAGTTGTACTAATGTTGCTAGCACAACCATGGTAGAGAAGTTAGGGCTGCCAACAATTAAGCATCCTCGACCAAATAAATTGCAATGGTTAAATAATACTTGTGAGGTAAAGGTGCATAAGCAAGTGTTAGTTTCTTTTCGCATTGGAAGATATGAAAATGAAGTTTTGTGCGATGTGGTTCCGATGCAAGCTGGGCACTTGTTATTAGGCAGACCATGGCAATTTGATCGGTGAGTTAAACATGATGGTTTCACCAACAAGTACTCATTTTGATGTGTCCCACATCGGTTAGAGAGGGTGGTCTTGGGTGTTATATATATGGGTTCACAATCCTCCCCTCACAAGGTAGCTTTTGGGGTGGAGTTTGGTGAGTTCATATCATATGGTATCAGAGCCGAACCTTTACTGGTCGGTGGGCGCATGTACAAAGGTTCCCTGCCGCTCGTGTGGGTTAACGACGGAGTTGACACGAGGACGTGCAGTCTAAAGGGGTCGAGAATGATGTGTCCCACATCGGTTAGAGAGGGTGGTCTTGGGTGTTATATATATGGGTTCACAAGCTAGCTTTTGGGCTGGAGTTAGGTGGGTTCATATCTGATGAGGACATCGTTAGCACAAGCAAGAGCACGTGGGAGACTTTTTCAGATCCAATTCAAGTTCCCATTGGTCCAGTTACGAGAGCTCGTGCGAAGAAGTTCAAAGAAACGCTTATTGGGCTGATTCAAGCAACTTGGGCTCAAGCCATTGTATGGAGGCCCATTGAGGGAATTGCATGCGAAAATCAGACCAATAAATGCGTGATTCAAGCTATAGAAGGGATTGAGTAATTTCCATTTCAGTTACTTTCCCATTTTGAGGCGACACATGGCGAGAAGAATTAGTTTTGACCTTTTAATGTCTAGTTTCCTTTTTTTTCGTTTCTGGTATTTCTATTATTGTAAGGCTTTTAAGCCATTAAGGGAACTTTCCTTATTTAGTCTAGATTTGACTTTTGTTAATTGAGTTTCCCGAAATTTCCATGGGAATTAGGGGCTGAAAATTCGCATAGGAACCCATTTGTTCACAATCAAAAAACGATTACTCTTGTTCCGTTAACACCAAAACAGATCTATGAAGACTAAGTGAGCTTACAGAGAGAAAGTGATAAAAAAATGAAGAGCGGAGAAAAATCAAGAGTGGGAGTGCAGAGAGAGAGTTCGGCCAGTGAGAGAAAAAAGGAAGAGATGGCCGAGAAAAAGGAGGGAAAAGGAGAGAACATTGAGAGAGCCAGTACAAAAGAAGATTTGGCCAATGAGGTAAAAATAGAGAGAAAAACAAACTTTTATGCAAGAGAGAGTGATGCGAGAAGAGCTTTGCTTTCTAATCAGCCGATGATTTTACTCATGTAAAGGGAGGCGTTATTAAACACTAACGATCTTGATTCCACCTTGCATAGTTCTGTTGTTTCTCTTTTGCAGGAATATGAGGATATCTTTCCCGATGAAACACCGCAAGGTTTACCTCCAATCCGCAGGATTGAACATCAAATCGACTTCATACCTGGAGCTACAATCCCAAACCGATCAGCCTATAGGAGTAATCCCGAGGAGACAAAGGAACTCCAACGGCAGGTAAGTGAGTTGATGGAGAAGGGACACGTGAGAGAAAGCATGAGCCCGTGCGCCGTACCAGTTTTACTTGTGCCTAAGAAAGATGGGACTTGGACGATGTGCGTTGATTGTCGAGCCATCAACAACATTACGGTAAAATATCGACATCCCATTCCTCGCTTGGATGACATGTTAGATGAATTGCATGGTGCTTGTGTATTTTCTAAAATTGATATGAAGAGTGGATATCATCAAATTCGCATGAAAGAGGGAGACGAGTTGATGAGGACATCATTAGCACAAGCAAGAGCACGTGGGAGACATATTCAGATCCAATTCAAGTTCCCATTGGTCCGGTTACGAGAGCTCGTGCGAAGAAGTTTAAAGAAACGCTTATTGGGCTGATTCAAGCAACTTGGGCTCAAGCCATTGCATGGAAGCCCATTGAGGGAATTGCATGCGAAAACCAGACCAACAAATGCGTGATTCAAGCTCTAGAAGGGATTGAGTAATTTTCATTTTAGTTACTTTCCCGTTTTGAGGCGACACATGGTGAGAAGAATCTGCTTATTTACCTTTTAATGTCTAGTTTCCTTTTTGCATTTGTGTTATTTCTATTATTGTAAGGCTTTTAAGCCATTGAGGGAACTTTCCTTATTTAGTTTAGATTTGACATTTGGTAAATGATTTTCCCGAAATTCCATGGGAATTAGGAGCTGAAAATTCGCATAGGAACCCCTATATATTTTAACGAATTTCATTCAATGGAATACAAGTATTAACACACAATTTGAGGTTTAATTCTCTTTGGTTCCTAAACGAACTATTCGAACTTATCGGAAATTTTCATGGCGTTCATAGACTTATCAATCAGTCCATCCATAGCTGATTGTGGCGTCCTCACACACCAAGACTTATCAGTCAGTCCATCCATAGCTGATTGTGGCGTCCTCACATACCAAGGTTCGTGCTTGTTGTTGGGCATCGGGTCGCGGTTCCATCCAAAACCGGTTAGGAATTTGATCTTGGAAACCACTTTTGGTTAGGGTCGCGTCAGCTCTGATAAGAACCTCGCCAATATACTGACGAAACCCGTTATCAATAAGAAGGAACCAAGACCGTTTCTACTCAGATTTGGATGGAAATCACCGCGACCCGTTGCTTATATCGAAGCAAGAACCTTGGTATATCGAAGACGCCACAATCAAGGATGGAAAGCCTGATTGATAAGTCGGGGGTTGAACGCTCGGATTGATCCGAAGAGTTGTGCAGTTCGTCAAAGAACCAAAGAAAGAATTATTTCTCTTAGAAAATAAACATTTCATTCATTCATTAACCTTGGGAACGCCTATTTATAGGCCAAAATTACAAAGTGTTGCCCAAAAAAAAGAAAAGTTGACAAATTCAAACATAATTACTAAGCCTAAAATAAAAACCAGAAGAAAGGAAAGTCTTTAATGGCTGATTTTCAGCCATTTACATGCCCAACAATAAACGGATAGTGCAATTAATCCTCGTCAACAATTTGCATAAATGATTAGCCGCGTGTGCCAAAATGAGAAGGTTTCCGAAAGTCTTCCATTGACTTGATCTTGCAAAATTTGAGCTGATTTCAATCAGGCTTGACTCATCCGGATTCTTCTAGAACTTGGATCAAATTGACGCACCATTGTGGTTGGCGTGGGCCTGGGCCAATGGGTTTGCACAAATTTTCTTGATTCCAGATTTCATGAATCAGCCCATTTAGTGCTTCCTTGAATTTCTTAGCTCGGGCTCTTGTGACTGGTCCAATAGGAATTTGTATTGGGTCAACCACCTTCCATGCATTTGAGCTCCCTAAGTCTCCATCATTCCCCTCCTCTTGAAAAGGATTTGTCCTCAAATCAGACTCTGCATCAAAAGGACTCAAATCAGAAACATTGATGGTAGCACTTACATTATACTCACCTTGCAAATCCAACTTGTAAGCATTGTCATTAATTCTTTCAAGGACTTGAAATGGACCATCTCCCCGTGGTAACAACTTTGACTCTCTTTGTTCTGGAAAACGCTCCTTTCTAAAGTGCAACCACACCCAGTCTCCAGGTTCAAAAATCAGCTTGTGTCGCCCCTTATTGGCTTGCTTTGCATATTGTTCCGTTCTTCGCTCAATGTTGAGTCTTGCTTTCTCATGAATCTGTTTAACAAAGTCAGCCTTCCTTTTGCCTTCTAAATTAACACACTCAGAAACAGGTAGTGGTGATAAATCCAGTGGTGATAAAGGATTAAGACCATAAACAATTTCAAAAGGTGAATACTTAGTAGTAGAATGGACAGAGCGATTATATGCAAACTCAACATGCGGTAAACAGTCTTCCCATGATTTAATGTTCTTACTGATGATTGCTCTTAATAAGGTTGACAAAGTCCTATTTACTACCTCAGTTTGACCATCAGTTTGTGGGTGGCAAGTAGTAGAAAACAACAGCTTAGTACCTAACTTACTCCACAAAGTCTTCCAAAAGTAGCTCAAGAACTTAGCATCTCTATCTGAAACAATTGTCCTAGGCATGCCATGTATTCTCACAATCTCCCTAAAGAACAATTCAGCAACATGCGATGCATCATCAGTTTTATGACAGGGAATAAAATGTGCCATCTTAGAAAACCGATCTACAACCACAAACACACTATCCTTCCCACGTTTGGTCCTAGGTAAACCTAACACAAAGTCCATTGAAATATCAGTCCAAGGCTCACTAGGAATTGGCAAAGGTGTGTATAAACCATGGGGTTGTGCTCTTGATTTAGCTTGCCTACACGTGACACATTTACTACATATTCTTTCAACATCCCTTTTCATGTGTGGCCAAAAGAAGTGTTCCTGCAAAACAGCTAAAGTTTTAGCAATTCCAAAATGCCCCATCAATCTGCCACCATGGGATTCCCTTACTAACAAATCTCTCAAAGAACAATTAGGCACACAAAGCTTATTCTCCCGAAACAAAAATCCATCATGCCTATAAAATTTACCCATTGCGTTTTTCTCGCAAGCTCGATAATCCTCACTAAAATCTTGGTCTAAAGGGTATAAATCCTTAATATGCTCAAAACCAAGCAGTTTAGCGTCAAGGATAGAAAGTAATGCGTACCTGCGAGAAAGCGCATCCGCAACAACATTCTCCTTACCTTGCTTGTATCGAATGACATAAGGAAATGTCTCGATGAATTCCACCCAGCGGGCATGCCTCTTGTTCAACTTTTGTTGTCCCTTCAGATGTTACAATGACTCGTGATCAGTGTGAATCACGAATTCCTTGGGCCATAGGTAGTGTTGCCAAGTCTTTAATGCTCGAACCAACACGTACAACTCCTTGTCATAAGTAGGGTAATTTAGTGTTGACCCACTCAATTTTTCACTGAAATACGCAATTGGTCGTCCTTCTTGCATCAGCACGGCACCTATACCTACACCAGAAGCATCACATTCAATTTCAAATGTTTTAGAAAAATCAGGTAAAGCAAGTAAAGGAGCATGAGTAAGCTTATGCTTAATAAGCTGAAACGCCTTCTCTTGTTCTTCTCCCCATTTAAACCCAACATTCTTCTTGATTACTTCTGTGAGTGGTGCAGCCAAAGTACTGAAATCCCTTACAAACCGCCGGTAAAAGCTAGCAAGTCCATGAAAACTCCGTACTTCTCCAACGCTTGTGGGACTTGGCCATTCTTGGATAGCCCTAACCTTTTCTTCGTCAACCTGTATACCTTGAGCACTAACAACAAAACCAAGAAAAACAAGCTTATCCGTGCAAAAGGTACACTTCTTAAGATTAGCATACAACTTTTCCTTCCGTAAAACATCTAAAACAAGTTTCAAATGTTCAATATGGTCATCCAAATTGGTGCTATAGATCAGGATATCATCAAAATAAACAACAACAAATTTCCCAATGAAAGCTCGCAAAACATGGTTCATTAAACGCATAAATGTGCTAGGGGCATTGGTTAAACCGAAAGGCATTACCAACCACTCATACAAACCTTGTTTTGTTTTGAAAGCTGTCTTCCACTTGTCTTCCTCTTTCATGCGAATTTGATGATATCCACTCTTCATATCAATTTTAGAAAATACACAAGCACCATGCAATTCATCTAACATGTCATCCAAGCGAGGAATGGGATGTCGATATTTTACCGTGATGTTGTTGATGGCTCGACAATCAACGCACATCCTCCAAGTCCCATCTTTCTTAGGCACAAGTAAAACTTGTACGGCGCACGGGCTCATGCTTTCTCTCACGTGTCCCTTCTCCATCAACTCACTTACTTGCCGTTGGAGTTCCTTTGTCTCCTCGGGATTGCTTCTATAGGCTGGTCGGTTTGGAATTGTAGCTCCAGGTATGAAGTCGATTTGATGTTCAATCCCGTGGATTGGAGGTAAACCTTGCGGTGTTTCCTCGGGAAAGATATCCTCATACTCCTGCAAAAGAGAAACAACAGAACTATGCAAGGTGGAATCAAGATCGTTAGTGTTTAATAACGCCTCCTTGTACATGAGTAAAATCATCGGCTGATTAGAAAACAAAGCTCTTCTCACATCACTCTCTCTTGCATAAAAGTTTGTTTTTCTCTCTAATTTTACCTCATTGGCCAAGTCTTCTTTTGTACTGGCTCTCTCAATGTTCTCTCCTTTTTTCTCCTTTTTCTCGGCCCCTCTATCTTTTTTCCCTCTCTGGCCGAACTCTCTCTCTGCACTCCAACACTCATTATTTTCACTCCCTTTCTCTCTCTTTTTCTCATTCTCTCCTTTTTGTTCACTCTCCTTTTGTAACCAAACTTGATCTTCATGAACCTGTTTTGGTGTCATTGGCACAAGAGTGAATGTTCTCTGGTTGTGCACAAGAGAATATTTATTGGTGTAGCCATCATGTTTGACCCGACGATCAAATTGCCATGGTCGACCTAGTAACAAGTGTCCGGCTTCCATTGGAACTACATCGCACAAAACTTCATCTTCGTATCTACCAATGCGAAATGAAATTAATGCCTGTTTAGTTACCTTCACTTCACCACTATTATTCAACCATTGCAACTTGTAAGGTCGAGGATGTTTGGTCGTTGGCAGCCCTAATTTGTCAACCATAGTACTGCTAGCAACGTTCGTACAACTCCCTCCATCTATTATCACACTACATACCTTGTTCTGCACGTGGCACCTAGTATGAAAAATGTTCTCACGTTGCTCTTCTTCTTCCTCTTTGGCTTGCACACTAAGGGCTCGTCGAGTGACCATCAATTCACCTTGGACAGCACACTCCTCCTCATCCACATCCTCCAATGGTGGCATGGAGTCCTCGTCCGATTCGTCATCCGTAACAACCTCTCCGTCGTCCCGTAACACCATCACCCTTTTGTTCGGACATTGGCTTGAGATGTGACCCCTGCCTTGGCATTTGAAACATTTAATATCACGGTTTCGAGAAGTGGATGAATCATATTTACCTTGGTTTGAAGGGCTAGCCGTGGCTGGTTTTGGCTCAAACTTTGGCCTAGCAACCGATTTCTCTTCTCTCTTCCCATAATTCGGCTTCCATGAAGAAGGTGTCGAACTAACATTCGCACGTGAGCTACCCCTCCTCTTGAGCTGCTGCTCTACTGTGATGGCCATGTCCAACATGTCTTCTAACTCTACATAGTGTTGCATCTCCACCCTATCTTGAATATCTAGATTTAGCCCTTGCAAAAATCTTGCCATGGTTGCTTCTCGATCTTCTTCAACATTGGCTTGTATCATGGCTATTTCCATCTCTTGATAATATTCCTCCACACTCCTGTTTCCTTGTCTAAGTCCTTGCAACTTTTTGTACAAATCCCGATAGTAATGGCTGGGTACAAATCGCTTTCTCATCACTGTTTTCATCTCCTCCCATGTCTCAATCGGGTGTTCTCGGTTCCGTCGCCTATTCATTACCAACTGATCCCACCATACAACCGCATAATCAGAGAACTCAATTGCAACAAGCTTAACTTTTTTTAACTCTGAATAGTTATGGCAATCAAACACTAGCTCCACTTTCTTCTCCCACTCTAGGTATGCTCCGGGGTCATTTTTCCCTTGGAATGGCGGAATCTTCATTTTAATACCTCCCATATTATTGTCTTCCCGGTTCCTAGCTTCTCTATTCCCATTTCCACGCCTAAATCTGCCCCTATTTATCGATGGTTCCTCCAACTCTTCTAATTCATCTTCCTCCGAAAGATCACATCCACCCCTCCGCCTATTTTGCATGTTTTGTGGCTGCTTATTGCGTGTTCTGGCATCAACCTCATCTAATCTCTCATGAATGGGCTCTAGAGCTCGCGTCAACAACCGTTCCATTTGCCTCATTAAAGCTTGCAACTGAAGATTGGGAACATTTTGTTGTGGAAGATCATCTTCAGCTTCTCTTTCTTGATTCGGATTCATTTTTTTTTTTTTTTTATACTAGCAAAACAACGTTAGATAATAAAGGACCTTACTTCTCTCCCTCACGTGTTTCACTCTATCACTTGGTCACTCCGTTCACTCGTGTTTCACTCGAATGATTGGCTTTTACCCTCGAATGTTCTCACCACTCTTGCCTTCTTTTTTTTTTAACTCACTTATTTTCTCTTTCAGTTCTTTCGGAATTACACAAACAACAATAAAATCTATCCGGCAACAAACTCAGCAACACGTTTTGATACCCAGTTCAAAATGAAGCAAATTTTTTTTTTTTTTTTAAACTATGAGGTGAGATCAAATTTGGACACCTGGACACTCAAACAATGGAAAGGAAACAAAAAAAATTTAACGAGGGTTTCCAGTCTTTTTTTTTTTTTTTTTTTTTTGGATCCTCTTGATTTTTCTTTTCTTTTTCTTTCTTTTCGTTTTTCTTTTCTTTTCTTTTCTTTTCTTCTTGTGAAATTCGGTGAGAACAAGAATAATAAACCAAGAAACACAAAATAGGAAACTACCACCTAAACTTGAAACCCAATATACTAGTTACCCAAAACCAAACTAACCAACTTTTTTTTTTTTTTGAACGGAATAGAACCTAAGTAATGAATTAGAATTCAAAAACAAATAAGGATAGACAAACCTGAGGCTAGAACCGAGGCTACTGATACCAAATGATATGAACACACCTAACTCCACCCCAAAAGCTAGCTCGTGAGGGGAGGATTGTGAAACCATATATATAACACCCAAGACCACCCTCTCTAACCGATGTGGGACACATCACGTGGGACACATCATTCGAGGTTCTTATCAAGCTCCTGGCGTGGTTCGTATCATTTGGTAATCATAGCGAGGTTCTAATCAGGTTTTCCTTATCCGTTCTCTTAGTTTATGTTTGTTTCAGTTGTTCGTGAGTTTTGATTTCCATTATCAAAGTTGGTTAAAAAAAAAAAGATCCGAAAAGAAAAGAAAGAAAAGAAAAGAAAAGAAAAGAAGAAAAAAACAAGAGGATCCGAAAAAAAAAAAAAAAAATTCTTTGGGTGTGATTTCTGAAAGCCTAAATGCTTTGAGTCTGGAAACCTTCATTAAATTTTTTTCTAGATTCTTGTTATTCATAATTTAAGGAATCCAAAATTGAATTCCTTGCCTAGACCAAAATTTTTGCTCAAATTTCGTTCCTTTTTGGGTGTGATTTCTGAAATCCTAAATTATTTGTTCCTGTTATAGTCTTGTCTCTTTGGTAATCTATTTGTGAATTGTCAAGCAAATTTTTGATATTGATTTGACTAGTTTTATAGGAACTGAGTGAGAATTAACGAGTGGAAAAAGGCATAGAGGAGAGAACAATAGAGTGGACAAAAGCCGAAAGTATTGAGTGTAAACACGAGTGAAATTGAGTGAACCATTTCACGAGTGAAACACGTAAGGGAGTGTGGTAAGGTCCTTTGGAAAATGTCAAACAACAGCAAGAACACTATTGAGGGTACCTCAGGTGCAGCAGACCCAAAACTTCTTATGGAAGCGATGATGGGGGAGATGAGGCGATTGTTGAGGGGAGAGTTAGGACAGCTTCATGAGAGGATAGACCGGATAGAAAACGCACATGTGGAGCAGCCACAACATGTTCCTCATGCACGTAGGCGAGAAAGGGTTCCGGTTAGAGGAGAGGTTGATGACTACTACAGGATTGATGGGGAAGAGTTTGACGAAGGAGAAGATTCAGCGGGTAGTCACCGGATATTTGGACGGGATAGTGATACGAACCACGCCAAGAACTGACGCGACCCTAACGGAAGTTGGTTTCCAAGATCAAATTTCTAACCGGTTTTGATTGGAACCGCGACCCGATGCCCAACAAGAAGCTCGAACCTTGGTAAGTGAGGACGCCACAATCAGCTATGGAGAGACCGATTGATAAGTCTTGGTATGTGAGGACGCCACAATCAGCTATGGATGGACTGATTGATAAGTCTATGAACGCCACGAAAATTTCCGATAAGTTCGAATAGTTCGTTTAGGAACTAAAGAGAATTAAACCTCAAAATTATGTGTTATTACTTGTATTCCATTGAATGAAATTCGTTACAATATATAGGGGTTCCTATGCGAATTTTCAGCTCCTAATTCCCCATGGAATTTTGGCAAATCAATTACCAAATCACCTAATCTAAAGCAAATAATGTCTCCCACGTGCTCTTGCTTGTGCTAACGATGTCCTCATCACAACTCCACATAATGTTGTAACTCAACGGCATTGTGAATATCTTGGTTCTAGCCTGCCAGAAACCTTGCCATTGTAGCCCCCCAATCCTCCTCTATATTGGCCCGGATCATCATAACCTCCATCACCTTATAGTACTCCTCCACACTTCGGTTACCTTGCTTAAGATTTTGTAGTTTGTTGTACAACTCCCGGTAGTAGTAAGTTGGTACAAATCGCTTCCTCATCACGGTCTTCATCTCTTCCCATGACTCAATAGGTCGCTCTCTATTTCGTCTCCTGTTTATAACAAGCTGATCCCACCAAGTAATAGCATAATCAGAAAATTCAATTACAGCCAGTTTTACCTTCTTTGCGTAGGAATAGTTTTGGCAGTCAAAGACGAACTCCATTTTCTTCTCCCATTCTAGGTACGCTACTGGATTGGATTTGCCTTGAAATGATGGTATCTTCATTTTTCTGCCTCTCAAACTATCATTTTTCCGGTTCCTAACTCCTCTATCCTGTCCAAATCTTCGGTGACTACCCGCTGAATCTTCTCCTTCGTCAAACTCTTCCCCATCAATCCTATAGTAGTCATCAACCTCTCCCCTAACCGGAACCCTTTCCCGCCTACGCGCATGAGGAACATGTTGTGGCTGTTCCACTCGTGTGTTTTCTATCTGGTCTATCCTCTCATGAAGCTGTCCTAACTCTTCCCTCAACAATCACCTCATCTCCCCCATCATTGCTTCCACGAGAAGTTTTGGATCTGCTGCACCCGAGGTACCCTCAATAGTGTTCTTGCTGCTGTTTGACATTTTTTTTTTTTTGCAAAACAAAATAAGAAACAATGCAAAGGACCTTACCACACTCCCTTACGTGTTTCACTCGTGAAATGGTTCACTCAATTTCACTCGTGTTTACACTCAATACTTTCGGCTTTTGTCCACTCTAATGCTCTCACTCAGTTCCTATAAAACTAGTCAAATCAATAT
The DNA here is from genome assembly GCA_025403435.1 of Artocarpus heterophyllus. Lineage (NCBI taxonomy): Eukaryota > Viridiplantae > Streptophyta > Magnoliopsida > Rosales > Moraceae > Artocarpus > Artocarpus heterophyllus. The sequence goes on along the minus strand of CM046348.1, from coordinate 32,997,607 downwards.
CAAAATTTCCTTGATAATTCACAAATAGATTACCAAGGAGGCTCAGATTAGAAACAAGAGTATAACAGGAACAAATAATTTAAGCTTTCAGAAATCACACCCAAAAGGAACGAAATTTAAGCAAAAATTTTTGGTCTGTGTAAGGAATTCAATTTCGGATTCCTTAAACGATGAATAACAAGAATCTGAATTTTTTTTTTTTTTGGATCCTCTTGTTTTTCTTCTTTTCCTTTTTTTTCTTTTTTTTTTTTCTTTCTTTTCTTTTCACATCTTTTTTTTTTAACCGACTTTGATAATGGAAATCAAAACTCACGAATAACTGAAACAAACATAAACTAAGAGAACGGATACACAAAACCTGATTAGAACCTTGCTCTGATTACCAAATGATACGAACGCCGCCAACAACTGACGCGAGCCTAACCAAGATTGGTTTCCAAGATCAAAATTCCTAACCGGTTTTGGATGGAACTGAGACCTGATGCCTAACAAGAAGCACGAACCTTGGTATGTGAGGACACCACAGTCAACTATGGATGGACTGATCGATAAGTCTATGAACGCCACTGAATTTTCTGATAAGTTCGAATAGTTCGTTTAGGAACCGAAGAGAATTAAACCTCAAATTGTGTGTTAAAACTTATATTCCATTGAATGAAATTCATTACAATATATAGTGGTTCCCCTATGTGAATTTCAGCTCCTAATTGCCCATGGAATTTTGGGCAAATCAATTACCAAAACGTCTAATCTAAAGCAAATAAGGTAAGTTCCCTTAATGGCTTAAAAGCCTTAAAATAATAGAAATAACACAAACGCATGTTTGTAAAAGAAAAAAGGAAACTAGACATTCAAAGGTAAATAGCTGATTCTTCTCGCCACTTGTCACCTCAAAACAGAAAAGTAACTGAAATGGAAATTACTCGATCCCTTCTAGAGCTTGAATTATGCATTTGTTGGTCTGGATATCACATGCAATTCCCTCAATGGGCCTCCATGCTATAGCGTGAGCCCAAGTTGCTTGAATTAGCCCCAATAAGCGTTTCTTTGACCTTCTTTGCACGAGCTCTCGTAACCGGACCAATGGGAACTTGAATTGAATCTGAATATGTCTCATCCCATGTGCTCTTGCTTGTGCTAACGATGTCCTCATCATTCTATCTTCTCTCATCTCCTCAAATTGCAAATCAATTTTGCTGAATATAATCTTCCAAGGTTTTGAAGAATAATTTCATCAACTTCACAGTAAGTGCCCTAGAATCATCCTCCCCACCTTGTTCATGAGCCATGATTTCTGCAAAACAAAGTTAAGTGTATGGACCTCACTCACTCCCTCATGAGTTTTCACTCAAAAATTGATCGATGATCACTTGTGTTTACACTCAATCCTTGCTGATTTTCACTCAAATTCTCTAATTTTTGCACTCAAAAATCACATTTGTCCTTCTCCACAACCAATCCCACTCAGTCAAGCAAGTCCAGGAACAATTCAATCAAACTTACAAGGAATCTGTAAGTGGAATCAAGACTAAACACAAGGCTAATGTAGCAAGTAATTTGACAAGCAACACTGAAATAAATGGCTTAGAAAAAGGGGTCATAACTCATGAATTTAATGAATGGAACTGTAACAAAATTTCAACAAAAGAGTAAATTAACATACAGGTTTCTAGGGTTTTGATAAGGTTTTGAGGCCGACAATTGAATCTAGCGTTTCAAGCAAACCTAATGAATGGAAACTTGAACACAATCAGCAATCCAATCAAAATAGTGGTATTAAACCTCAACTGACTAATTTAGAACCCCCCCACACAAATCAAATTCAGTAAGCAATTTCACATAAACTTGAAGTATTGAAATTTTTTTGAATCTGATTTTTTGTACGATTTTCTTTTTTTTATTTGATATGGGGCATGAATTTCAAAACTAAGAATGATGAACAAACCCTAGAAAATTGAAAGAGATTGTATTCAAAGTAACAAGATTAGAAACTAGACCCTAAACTAGAAGAATGGAGAAGATGAATTCAGCCAAGATGATGATTCTTGAATAGAATGGAAACCTAATGCAGCCCTAAATTAAGACAAATAAAAGGGATAGACAAACCTGATGCTAGACCGGCTCTGATACCAACTGATATGAACCTTGCCAACCTATGACAAGACCTAATAGCAATATATGACACCAAGATCTTTTCTAGAACAAGTTTGGGATGGTGGGAACAGTGACTCAGTTTCATACAATGATGAGGACATCGTTAGCACAAGCAAGAGCACGTGGGAGACATATTCAGATCCAATTCAAGTTCCCATTGGTCCGGTTACGAGAGCTCGTGCGAAGAAGTTTAAAGAAACGCTTATTGGGCTGATTCAAGCAACTTGGGCTCAAGCCATTTCATGGAGGCCCATTGAGGGAATTGCATGCAAAAATCAAACCAACAAATGCGTGATTCAAGCTCTAGAAGGGATTGAGTAATTTCCATTTCAGTTACTTTCCCGTTTTGAGACGACACATGGCGAGAAGAATCAGCTTATGACCTTTTTAATGTCTAGTTTCCTTTATTTTCGTTTGTTTATTTTGATGATATCCTTATCTATAGCAATAATTTGGATGAACATATTGAACATTTGAAACTTGTTTTAGATGTTTTGCGGAAGGAAAAGTTGTATGCTAACCTCAAGAAATGTACCTTTTCCATAGATAAGCTTGTGTTTCTTGGTTTTGTTGTTAGTGCTCAAGGTATACAGGTTGATGAAGAAAAGGTGCGAGCCATCCAGGAGTGGCCGAGTCCAACTAGTGTGGGAAACGTACGGAGTTTTCATGGACTTGCTAGTTTCTACCGGCGGTTTGAGAAAGATTTCAGTACTATAGCCGCACCACTGACTGAAGTCATCAAGAAAAGGCATTTCAGCTACTCAAGGAGAAGTTGACAAATGCTCCATTGTTATCCTTACCTAATTTTTCCAAAACTTTTGAGATTGAATGTGATGCTTCAGGTGTTGGAATTGGTGCTGTTTTAATACAAGAAGCGAGACCAATAGCATATTTCAGTGAGAAGCTGAATGGGGCAACTCTTAATTACCCAACTTATGATAAAGAGATGTATGCATTGGTTCGGGCATTAGAGACGTGGCAGCACTACCTATGGCCTAAGGAGTTCGTGATTCACACTGATCATGAGTCCCTGAAACACTTGAAGGGCCAGCACAAGCTGAACAAGAGGCATGCTCGTTGGCTAGAATTCATAGAGACGTTTCCGTATGTCATTCGCTACAAGCAAGGTAAGGAAAACGTCGTTGCCGATGCACTTTCTCGCAGGTATGTCTTAATCTCAACTCTTAATGCTAAACTACTGGGTTTTGAACACCTTAAAGAGTTATATGCTGATGACCATGACTTTAGTACTGAGTATCAAGCTTGTGAGAGATTTGCTAGTGGTAAGTACTTTAGGCATGAGGGATACTTGTTTCGGGAGAATAAATTATGTGTGCCTAATTGTTCATTAAGAGATTTGCTAGTGAGGGAATCCCATGGGGGAGGATTGATGGGACATTTTGGAGTAATGAAGACTTTAGCTGTGTTGCAGGAACACTTCTATTGGCCACATATGAAACGAGATGTTGAGAGGCTTTGTGGTAGATGTGTAACTTGTAGGCAGGCTAAATCAAGAGTGCAGCCCCATGGTTTGTACACCCCTTTACCAATACCTAGTGAACCCTGGATTGATATTTCGATGGATTTTGTGTTAGGTTTGCCTAGGTCTAAACGGGGAAGAGACTCAATATTTGTGGTCATGGATAGGTTTTTAAAGATGGCCCATTTTATTCCATGCCACAAGACAGATGATGCTTACAATGTTGCTGATTTGTTCTTTAGGGAAATTGTGAGACTTCATGGTATGCCTAGGACAATTGTTTCTGATAGGGACACCAAGTTCTTAAGCTACTTTTGGAAGACTTTGTCGGCTAAGCTAGGGACTAAACTATTGTTTTCAACTACTTGTCACCCTCAAACCGATAGTCAAACAGAAGTTGTGAATAGAACCTTGTCTACTTTGTTGAGGGCTGTCATTAAAAAGAACATCAAAACATGGGAGGAGTGTTTACCACATGTTGAGTTTGCTTATAATCGATCTGTTCATTCTGCTACTCAATTTTCACCGTTTGAAATTGTTTATGGTTTTAATCCTTTAACTCCTTTGGATTTAATGCCATTACCTTTGTCTGAGCATGTGAATTTAGATGGAAAAAGAAAAGCTGATCTTGTTAAGCAGATACACGAGAAGGCAAGACTCAACATCGAGCGAAGGACTAAACAATATGCTGAACAAGCCAACAAAGGGCGTCACAAGCTCGTCTTCGAACCCGGCGATTGGGTGTGGTTGCACTTACGCAAGGAACGGTTTCCTGAACAAAGGAAATCCAAGCTATTGCCTAGAGGGGATGGTCCTTTTCAAATTCTCGAAAGGATCAACGATAATGCGTACAAGCTAGACTTGCCAGGTGAGTATGGTGTAAGTGCCTCCTTTAATGTTTCTGACCTAAGTCCTTTTGATGCAGGCGACGATTTGAGGACAAATCCTTCTCAAGAGGAGGGGAATGATGAGGACATCGTTAGCACAAGCAAGAGCACGTGGGAGACATATTCAGATCCAATTCAAGTTCCCATTGGTCCGGTTACGAGAGCTCGTGCGAAGAAGTTTAAAGAAACGCTTATTGGGCTGATTCAAGCAACTTGGGCTCAAGCCATTGCATGGAGGCCCATTGAGGGAATTGCATGCAAAAATCAAACCAACAAATTCGTGATTCAAGCTCTAGAAGGGATTGAGTAATTTCCATTTCAGTTACTTTCCCGTTTTGAGGCGACACATGGCGAGAAGAATCAGCTTATGACCTTTTTAATGTCTAGTTTCCTTTATTTTCGTTTGTTTATTTCTATTATTGTAAAGTTTTTAAGCCATTAAGGACACTTACCTTATTTGCTTTAGATTTGACATTTGGTAAACGATTTTCCCGAAATTCCATGGGAATTAGGAGCTGAAAATTCGCATAGGAACCCCTAAATGAACTATTCGAACTTATCGGAAATTTCCATGGCGTTCATAGACTTATCAATCAGTCCATCCATAGCTGATTGTGGCGTCCTCACATACCAAGACTTATCAATCGGTCTCTCCATAGCTGATTGTGGCGTCCTCACATACCAAGGTTCGTGCTTCTTGTTGGGCATTGGGTCGCGGTTCCATTCAAAACCGGTTAGGAATTTGATCTTGGAAACCAATCTCGGTTAGGATCGCGTCAATTCTTGGCGTGGTTCGTATCATACAATGAAGCAAGAACCTAGGTATAGTCATAGACGCCACAAACGGGGGTGGAAATATGCTTGATAAGTCAATAGAATGTAGCATGACTCAATCTTGATTAGTTCTTGGTTGTTCTGAAAGAACTCAAGAGAATACTCTCAATATATCGAATAAATGAAAAACTCCTTATTGATAATGAATACCTTTAAATAGGCTGAAAACCAAACAATCTTAAAGAAAAAAAAGAATCACGCCCATTATTGTAATGAAGGGCATGATGGTAATTTGAATCAAAACTAATCCTAACCCTAAAAAAAATTTGCCACCTAGCAGTGACTAAGTCAATGGTCGAATGTTACCCTTAAATGACAAACAAACAAACTAACTTTCCCAAATAAATCATAGGGAAAGAAAATCCTAAGCATACTCGGCCTCAAGTCTAGTTTAACTAAGTTTTTTTGTGCTGAATTTTGTCTAAGTCAAACGAACTTATAAACCTCATTACAAAGGATTAAAAAATATGATTTATTTAAGTTCCTAACAAAACAAGAAAACCCTAATATGATAAATTTCAATAACTTGGAATCAACTCTTCAGCTTGAATCACTTTCTTTCAGGATTTTTCAAGATTGATCACCTTGCTTCAAGAAACTCTAAGATTCTTGTTCTTTGTGTTGAAACATGCCATTTTCATGGCTGGTCCACTTCTTCTGTGACTTCAATAACTTGGACCTCCTGATTCACCATCAATAGTGAATGTGTTTGCAGCTTCTTTGTGAACAGCTTGAATCAGCCCGTTAGTGCTTCTTTGAATCTTTTAGCTTAACTCCTCGAAACAGGACCAATTGGAACTATTACTACATCTTGTGTCCATTGCACAGCTGTGTCTCCATCACTTACCTTGAGTGGGATAAGAAAGTGGAGTTAGTATTTGATTGTCATAACTATTTGGAGTTTAAAAATGTTAGATTTGCAGCCATAGAATTTTCCGATTATGCAATAGCTTGGTGGGATCAATTAGCACTAAATACGAGGAGAAATAGAGAGCGCCCAATAGAAACATGGGTGGAGATGAAAACTGTAATGAGGAGGCACATTGTTCCCAGCCATTACTACTGGGAGTTGTACCAAAAGTTGCAAAATCTTACACAAGGCAACCAAAGTGTGAAGGATTATTAGAGGGAGATGGAAGTTGTTATGATCTGTGTGAATGTAGAGGAGGACCGAGAGGCTACTATGGCAAGGTTTTTGGTGGGATTGAACCAAGAAATAGCTAATATGTCGAATTGCATCATTATGTGGTGTTGGAGGATGTGGTACATATGGCTATCTTGTGAACCAACTCAAGAGGAGGGGCAGCAATACACACCCAACCCCAAGCTCAAGTTCTACATGGAGGCCGAATGTTGCTAGGAGTTAGGAAAACCCAGCCACGGCTAAGCCCAAACTTGAACAAAAACAAGATAAAACCAGCTGTGTAATTCAAGGTAAATCCAATTTTTTCACCACTTGAAATCGTGATATTAAGTGTTTTAAATGCCAAGGCAAGGGTCACATAGCAAGCATTGTCCAAACAAAAGAAAAATGATATTAAGAGACGATGGTGAATTTGAGTTGGAGGATGAAGATGATGCGGAGTTTATGACACCACTAGAGGACGTGGAAGAAGAGGAGTACGCTACCCAAGTAGAAATGTTGGTTGCTAAGAGAGCTTTAAGCATGCAAATCAAAGAAGACAATGAAGTGCAGCGAGTGAACATCTTTCATACTAGATGCCACGTACAAAACAAGGTATGTAGTGTGATTATTGATGGAGATAGTTGTACTAACATTGCTAGCACTACATTGGTGGAAAAGTTGGGTTGTCAATAATAATTAAACATCCCCAACCTTACAAGTTGCAATGGCTCAGTGATAGTGGGGAGGTGAAGGTAAATAAACAAGTATTAGTTTCTTTTTGCATTGAAAAATATGAAAATGAAGTCTTGTGTGATGTAGTCGTAATGCAAGCCAGACATTTGTTATTAGGCAGGCCATGAGACTTTGGTCGGTGGGTTAAGCATAATGGATTCACCAACAAGTATTCATTTGAAAATAATCAAAGGAAAATCACTCTAGTTCCTTTGACACAAAAACAAGTTTATAAAGATCATGTGAGGCTACAAAAAGAGAGTGATCAAAAGAAAGGGAGTTAAAAAAAGAAAATAAATGAAAATCAGAAAGAAAAAGAAAGAGAGGCCGAGAAAATTGAGAGAGAAAAAAGGAGAGTAGATTCAGCCGAAAAGAGAAAAGCAGAGAGAAAAACAAATTTCTATGCAAAATCAAGAGAAATTAAAACAGTGATGTTTTTAAACCAATCAATGATTGTACTTTTGTACAAAGAGGCATTTTTAAACACTACCCAACTTGATGCATCTTTGCCTAGTTCTGTTGTTTCTCTTCTGCAGGAGTATGATGATGTCTTCTCCAAGACGTTCCACATGGTTTACTGCCTATTCAAGAGATTAAACGCCAAATAGATTTTGTACTCGGTGCTACCACTCCAAACTAACCGGCTTATCGGAGTAATCCTGAGGAGACAAAGGAGCTACAAAAGCAAGTCAAAGATTTGATGGAAAAAGGGTACGTGAGAGAAAGTGATACGAACCACGCCAAAAACTGACGCGACCCTAACCGAAGTTGGTTTCCAAGATCAAATTTCTAACCGGTTTTGATTGGAACCGCGACCCGATGCCCAACAAGAAGCTCGAACCTTGGTAAGTGAGGACGCCACAATCAGCTATGGAGAGACCGATTGATAAGTCTTGGTATGTGAGGACGCCACAATCAGCTATGGATGGACTGATTGATAAGTCTATGAACGCCACAGAAATTTCCGATAAGTTCGAATAGTTCGTTTAGGAACTAAAGAGAATTAAACCTCAAAATTATGTGTTATTACTTGTCTCCAATTGATTGAAATTCGTTACAATATATAGGGGTTCCTATGCGAATTTTCAGCCCCTAATTCCCATGGAATTTCGGGAAAATCATTTACCAAATGTCAAATCTAAACTAAATAAGGAAAGTTCCCTTAATGGCTTAAAAGCCTTACAATAATAGAAATAACACAAACGCAAAAAGGAAACTAGACATTAAAAGGTAAATAAGCTGATTCTTCTCGCCATGTGTCGCCTCAAAACGGGAAGGTAACTGAAATGGAAATTACTCAATCCCTTCTAGAGCTTGAATCACACATTTGTTGGTCTGATTTTCGCATGCAATTCCCTCAATGGGCCTCCATGCAATGGCTTGAGCCCAAGTTACTTGAATCAGCCCAATAAGCGTTTCTTTAAACTTCTTCGCACGAGCTCTCTTAACCGGACCAATGGGAACTTGAATTGGATCTGAATAAGTCTCCCACGTGCTCTTGCTTGTGCTAACGATGTCCTCATCAGAAAGCATGAGTTTGTATGCCGTTCTAGTGATTTTGGTTCATAAGAAGGATGGGACATGTAAGATGTGCATTGACTGCCAAGCAATCAACAATATTATGGCAAAGTATCATCATCCCAATCCTTGCTTAGATGATATGCTAGATGAGTTACATGGTGCTTGTGTATTCTCTAAAATTGATTTAAAAAATCTATATCATCAAATTAGAATGAAAGAAGGAAAACTGCCTTTGGAACAAAATATGGTTTATATGAGTCGTTAGTTATGCCGTTTGGATTAACTAATACACCAAGCACTTTTATGCGATTAATGAACCATGTCTTGCATGCTCTCATAGGTAAATTTGTGGTAGTTTATTTTGATGATATTCTCATTTATAGCAAAAACATGGATGAACATCTTGTACGTTGAAATTCAGTTTTGATGTACATAGAAAAGAAAAGTTATATGCTAACTTGAAGAAGTGCACTCTTTGCATCGATAAGCTTGTTTCTTGGTTTTGTTGTGAGTGCACAAGGAATACAAGTTGATGAAGAGAAGATTTGTGCAATTCAAGAATGGCCAACTCCTACAAGTGTAAGTAATGTTCAAAGTTTTCATGGACTCACTAGTTTTTATAGAAGATTCATGAAAGATTTTAGTAGCATTGCTGCACCACTTACCAAAGTCATCAAGAAGAACATGTGATTCAAATAGGGTGAAGAGCAAGAAAAGGCATTCCAATTAATCAAGGAAAAATTAACTCATGCTCCATTACTAGCTTTACCTGATTTTGCTAAATCTTTGATATTAAATGTGATGCTTCAAGAGTAGGTATAGGTGTCGTTCTTATGCATGAAGGAAGACCAATTGCATATTTTAGTGAAAAGTTGAGTGGGGAAGCTTTAAACTATTCTACGTATGATAAAGAGTTGTATGCATTGGTTCAAACATTGGAAACATGGCAACACCACCTTTGGCTTAAGGAATTCGTGATTCACACTGATAATGAGTAGTTAAAGCATTTGAGAGGCTAACATAAGTTGAATAAGAGAAATGTATGATGGGTAGAATTCATTGAGGCATTTCCATATGTCATCTAGAACAAAACATAGAATTCATTTAGATCAAGATTTTTGTGAGGATTTTTGAGCTTGTGAACAAAACACAATGGGTAAGTTCTTGATGAGAACATTGTTAGCACAAGCAATAACACATAATTTTGAGGTTTAATTCTCTTTAGTTCCTAAACGAACTATTCGAACTTATCGGAAATTTCCGTGGCGTTCATCGACTTATCAATCAGTCCATCCATAGCTGATTGTGGCGTCCTCACTTACCAAGACTTATCAATCAGTCCCTCCATAGCTGATTGTGGCGTCCGCACATACCAAGGTTCGTGCTTCTCGTTGGGCATCGGGTCGCGGTTCCATCCAAAACCGGTTAGAAATTTGATCTTGGAAACCACTTTTGGTTAGAGTCGCGTCAGCTCTTTTGGCGTGGTTCGTATCATTTGGTATCAGAGCGAGGTTCTAATCAGGTTTTGCTTATCCGTTCTCTTAGTTTTTTTTGTTTGTTTCAATTGTTCGTGAGTTTTGATTTCCATTATCAAAGTCGGTTAAAAAAAAAAAAAAAAAAAGATCCGAAAAGAAAAGAAAGAAAGAAAGAAAAGAAACGAAAAAAAAAAAAAAAAGGAAAAGAAGAAAAACAAGAGGATACGAAAAAAAAAAAAAAAAAAAAAAAAAAATTCCTTGCATAGACCAAAAAAATTTTTGCTGAAATTTTGTTCCTTTTGGGTGTGATTTTGAAAGCCTAAATTCTTTGTTCCAGTTATAGTCTTGTCTTTTGGTAATCTATTTGTGAATTGTCAAGGAAATTTTTGATATTGATTTGACTAGTTTTATAGGAACTGAGTGAGAATTAAAGAGTGGAAAAAGGCATAGAGGCGAGAGCATTTGAGTGGACAAAAGCCGAAAGTATTGAGTGCAAACACGAGTGAAATTGAGTGAACCATTTCACGAGTGAAACACGTAAGGGAGTGTGGTAAGGTCCTTTGGAAAATGTCAAACAACAGCAAGAACACTAATGAGGGTACCTCGGGTGCAGCAGACCCAAAACTTCTTATGGAAGCAATGTTGGGGGAGATGAGGCGATTGTTGAGGGGAGAAATAGGACAGCTTCATGAGAGGATAGACCAGATAGAAAACGCACGTGTGGAGCAGCCACAACATGTTCCTCATGCGCGTAGGCGAGAAAGGGTTCCGGTTAGAGGAGAGGTTGATGACTACTATAGGATTGATGGGGAAGAGTTTGACGAAGGAGAAGATTCAACGGGTAGTCACCGAAGATTTGGACGGGATAGAGGAGTTAGGAACAGGGAAGATGATAGTCTGAGAGGCATAAAAATGAAGATACCATCATTTCAAGGCAAATCCAATCCAGAAGCGTACCTAGAATGGGAGAAGAAAATGGAGTTCATCTTTGACTGCCACTACTATTCCGAGGCGAAGAAGGTAAAATTGGTTGTAATTGAATTTTCTGATTATGCTATTACTTGGTGGGATCAGCTTGTTATAAACAGGAGACGAAATAGAGAGCGACCTATTGAGTCATGGGAAGAGATGAAGACGGTGATGAGAAAGCGATTTGTGCCAACTTACTACTACCGGGAGTTGTACAACAAACTACAAAACCTTAAGCAAGGCAACCGGAGTGTAGAGGAGTACTATAAGGAGATGGAGGTTATGATGATTCGGGCTAATATAGAGGAGGATCGGGAGGCTACAATTGCAAGGTTTTTGGCGGGCTTGAACCGAGATATTCACAATGCCGTTGAGTTGCAACATTATGTGGAGTTGGAGGACATGGTGCACATGGCTATTAAAATTGAGAATCAACTTATGAGGAGGGGCAGTAGCACACGTCCAAGCCAAAACCCGAATACATCGGCTTGGAAAACCAACCAATGGAAGAGGGATGAGAAGCAATCCAACCCCAAGCCAAAGATCGAGCAAAAACAAGAGGTGGCCAGCCATGGGAATCAAGGTAAATCCGATTCTTCCACTACTCGGACTCGTGATATTAAATGTTTTAAATGTCAAGGCAGGGGTCATATGGCAAGCCAATGTCCGAACAAACGAGTTATGGTGATGCGGGACAATGGAGACATTGAAACCGAGGAAGATTCGGACAATGATTCTATGCCTTCATTAGAGGATGTCGACGATGAGGAGTGCGCTGTCCAAGGAGAATTGTTGGTCACAAGGAGAGCTTTAAGTGTGCAAGCGAAAGAAGAAGATGAAGAGGTGCAACGGGAAAACATCTTCCACACTAGGTGCCACGTTCAAAACAAGGTATGTAGTGTGATTATTGATGGTGGGAGTTGTACTAATGTTGCAAGCACAACCATGGTAGAGAAGTTAGGGCTGCCAACAATTAAGCATCCTCGGCCATATAAATTGCAATGGTTAAATGATACTGGTGAGGTAAAGGTGCATAAACAGGTGTTAGTTCCTTTTTGCATTGGAAGATATGAAGATGAAGTTTTGTACGATGTGGTTCCAATGCAAGCTGGGCACTTGTTGTTAGGCAGACCATGGCAATTTGATCGGCGAGTTAAGCATGATGGTTTTACCAACAAGTACTCATTTGTTCACAATCAAAAGACGATCACTCTAGTTCCCTTAACACCAAAACAGGTCTATGAAGACCAAGTGAGCTTACAGAGAGAAAGTGATAAAAAAATAAAGAGTGAAGAAAAATCAAGAGTGGGAGTGCAGAGAGAGAGTTCGGCCAGTGAGAGAAAAAAGGAAGAGATGGCCGAGAAAAAGGAGAGCAAAGAGAGCAAGGGAGAGAAAATTGAGAGGGCTGAAAAGAATTCACAATCAGCCAATGAGAGAAAAGTAGAGAGAAAAACAAACTTTTATGCAAGAAAGAGTGATGTGAGAAGAGCTTTGTTTTCTAATCAGCCGATGATTTTACTCATGTACAAGGAGGCGTTATTAAACACTAACGATCTTGATTCCACCTTGCATAGTTCTGTTGTTTCTCTTTTGTAGGATTTTGAGGATATCTTTCCCGAGGAAACACCGCAAGGTTTACCTCCAATCCGCGGGATTGAACATCAAATCGACTTCATACCTGGAGCTACAATCCCAAACCGACCAGCCTATAGGAGTAATCCCGAGGAGACAAAGGAACTCCAACGGCAGGTAAAAGAGTTGATGGAGAAGGGACACGTGAGAGAAAGCATGAGCCCGTCCGCCGTACCAGTTTTACTTGTGCCTAAGAAAGATGGGACTTGGAGGATGTGCGTTGATTGTCGAGCCATCAACAACATCACGGTAAAGTATCGACATCCCATTCCTCGCTTGGATGACATGTTAGATGAATTGCATGGTGCTTGTGTGTTTTCTAAAATTGATCTAAAGAGTGGATATCATCAAATTCGCATGAAAGAGGGAGACGAGTGGAAGACGGCTTTCAAAACAAAACAAGGCTTGTATGAGTGGTTGGTAATGCCTTTCGGTTTAACCAATGCGCCCAGCACATTTATGCGTTTAATGAACCATGTTTTGCGAGCTTTTATTGGAAAATTTGTTGTTGTTTATTTTGATGATATCCTTATCTATAGCAGCAATTTGGATGAACATATTGAACATTTGAAACTTGTTTTAGATGTTTTGCGGAAGGAAAAATTGTATGCTAACCTCAAGAAATGTACCTTTTGCACAGATAAGCTTGTGTTTCTTGGTTTTGTTGTTAGTGCTCAAGGTATACAGGTTGATGAAGAAAAGGTGCGAGCCATCCAGGAGTGGCCGAGTCCAACTAGTGTGGGAAACGTACGGAGTTTTCATGGACTTGCTAGTTTCTACCGGCGGTTTGTGAAAGATTTCAGTACTATAGCCGCACCACTGACTGAAGTGATCAAGAAAAACGTTGGGTTTAGATGGGGAGAAGAGCAAGAAAAGGCATTTCAGCTACTCAAGGAGAAGTTGACAAATGCTCCATTGTTATCTTTACCTAATTTTGCCAAAACTTTTGAGATTGAATGTGATGCTTCAGGTGTTGGAATTGGTGCTTTTTTAATGCAGGAAGGGAGACCAATAGCATATTTTAGTGAGAAGCTGAATGGGGCAACTCTTAATTACCCAACTTATGATAAAGAGATGTATGCATTGGTTCGGGCATTAGAGACGTGGCAGCACTACCTATGGCCTAAGGAGTTCGTGATTCACACTGATCATGAGTCCCTGAAACACTTGAAGGGCCAGCACAAGCTGAACAAGAGGCATGCTCGTTGGGTAGAATTCATAGAGACGTTTCCATATGTCATTCGCTACAAGCAAGGTAAGGAAAATGTCGTTGCCGATGCACTTTCTCGCAGGTATGTCTTAATCTCAACTCTTAATGCTAAACTACTGGGTTTTGAACACATTAAAGAGTTATATGCTGATGACCATGACTTTCGTACTGAGTATCAAGCTTGTGAGAGATCTGCTAGTGGTAAATACTTTAGGCATGAGGGATACTTGTTTCGGGAGAATAAATTATGTGTGCCTAATTGTTCATTAAGAGATTTGCTAGTGAGGGAATCCCATGGGGGAGGATTGATGGGACATTTTGGAGTAGTGAAAACTTTAGCTATGTTGCAGGAACACTTCTATTGGCCACATATGAAACGAGATGTTGAGAGGCTTTGTGGTAGATGTGTAACTTGTAGGCAGGCTAAATCAAGAGTGCAGCCCCATGGTTTATACACCCCTTTACCAATACCTAGTGAACCCTGGATTGATATTTCGATGGATTTTGTGTTAGGTTTGCCTAGGTCTAAACGGGGAAGAGACTCGATATTTGTGGTTGTGGATAGGTTTTCCAAGATGGCTCATTTTATTCCATGCCACAAGACAGATGATGCTTCCAATGTTGCTGATTTGTTCATTAGGGAAATTGTGAGACTTCATGGTATGCCTAGGACAATTGTTTCTGATAGGGACACCAAGTTCTTAAGCTACTTTTGGAAGACTTTGTGGGCTAAGTTAGGGACTAAGCTATTATTTTCAACTACTTGTCACCCTCAAACCGATGGTCAAACAGAAGTTGTGAATAGAACCTTGTCCACTTTGTTAAGGGCTGTCATTAAAAAGAACATCAAAACATGGGAGGAGTGTTTACCACATGTTGAGTTTGCTTATAATCGATCTGTTCATTCTGCTACACAATTTTCACCGTTTGAAATTGTTTATGGTTTTAATCCTTTAACTCCTTTGGATTTAATGCCATTACCTTTGTCTGAGCATGTGAATTTAGATGGAAAAAGAAAAGCTGATCTTGTTAAGCAGATACACGAGAAGGCAAGACTCAACATCGAGCGAAGGACTAAACAATATGTTGAACAAGCCAACAAAGGGCGTCACAAGCTCGTCTTCGAGCCCGGTGATTGGGTGTGGTTGCACTTACGCAAGGAACGGTTTCCGGAGCAAAGGAAATCCAAGCTATTGCCTAGAGGGGATGGTCCTTTTCAAATTCTCGAAAGGATCAATGATAATGCGTACAAGCTAGACTTGCCAGGTGAGTATGGTGTAAGTGCCTCCTTTAATGTTTCTGATCTAAGTCCTTTTGATGTAGGCGACGATTTGAGGACAAATCCTTCTCAAGAGGAGGGGAATGATGAGAACATTGTTAGCACAAGCAATAACACATAATTTTGAGGTTTAATTCTCTTTAGTTCCTAAACGAACTATTCGAACTTATCGGAAATTTCCGTGGCGTTCATCGACTTATCAATCAGTCCATCCATAGCTGATTGTGGCGTCCTCACTTACCAAGACTTATCAATCAGTCCCTCCATAGCTGATTGTGGCGTCCGCACATACCAAGGTTCGTGCTTCTCGTTGGGCATCGGGTCGCGGTTCCATCCAAAACCGGTTAGAAATTTGATCTTGGAAACCACTTTTGGTTAGAGTCGCGTCAGCTCTTTTGGCGTGGTTCGTATCATTTGGTAATGATACGAACCACGCCAAAAGAGCTGACGCGACTCTAACCAAAAGTGGTTTCCAAGATCAAATTTCTAACCGGTTTTGGATGGAACCGCGACCCGATGCCCAACGAGAAGCACGAACCTTGGTATGTGCGGACGCCACAATCAGCTATGGAGGGACTGATTGATAAGTCTTGGTAAGTGAGGACGCCACAATCAGCTATGGATGGACTGATTGATAAGTCGATGAACGCCACGGAAATTTCCGATAAGTTCGAATAGTTCGTTTAGGAACTAAAGAGAATTAAACCTCAAAATTATGTGTTATTGCTTGTGCTAACAATGTTCTCATCAGTTCTAATGAAGACATCAAGGCTGCAAGGAATTTTCATGATCTGAGTCAAGTTCTAGTTGGTCTAGTGACAAGGGCTTGAGCCAAAAGATTCGAAGAAGAGCTAAATAACTTGGTATGGAGAGTTCTATAACAAGAAGAGAGTGTGTTCACTACTAAGGGTGAACAAAGGTTGGTTTTACAAATCAAAGTTGATCCTGAAGGGAGCCAGTCAGTCGTAGATGCACATTGAGTCGTTGCATGGCCAACTTGCATGCCCATTCTGTACACGTACACATGTAGGAGTGGTGCGTCGAGAAAAGATTCAAGATTCAAGATTTAAGTTTCAGTTTCACAATTTGAAATTTAGAATCTTTATTTAGACTTTATTATAAGCATGAATAAGAGGAAGGATCTTGAGTTAAATTTGATTCCATCCTATAGCTTTATTTAGGCATTTCTTTCATTAAGGGTAGGTTAGGAATTAGGCCATATGATACGAACCCCGCCAAGAACTGACGCGACCCTAACCAAAATTGGTTTCCAGGATCAAAATTCCTAACCGGTTATGAATGGAACCACGACCCGATGCCCAACAAGAAGCACGAACCTTGGTATGTGAGGACGCCACAATCATCTATGGATGGACTGATTGATAAGTCTATAAATGCCATGGAATTTTCCTTTAAGTTTGAATAGTTCGTTTAGGAACCGAAGAGAATTAAACCTCAAATTGTGTGTTAAAACTTATCCTCCATTGAATGAAATTCGTTACAATATATAGTGGTTCTCCTATGTGAATTTCAGCTCCTAATTGCCCATGGAACTTCGGGCAAATCAATTACGAAAACGTCTAATCTAAAGCAAATAAGGGAAGTTCCCTTAATGGCTTAAAAGCCTTACAATAATAGAAATAAAACAAACGTAAAAAGGAAACTAGACATTAAAAGGTAAATAGCTGATTCTTCTCGCTACTTGTTGCCTCAAAATGGGAAAGTAACTGAAATGAAAATTACTCGGTCCCTTCTAGAGCTTGAATCATGCATTTGTTGGTCTGGACGTCACATGCAATTCCCTCAATGGGCCTCCATGCAGTAGCTTGAGCCCAAGTTGCTTGAATCAGCCCAATAAGCGTTTCTTTGAACTTCTTCGCATGAGCTCTCGTAACCGGACAAATGGGAACTTGAATTGGATCTGAATATGTCTCATTTCACACGCTCTTGCTTGTGCTAACGATGTCCTCATCATTCCCCTCCTCTTGAGAGGGATTTGTCCTCAAATCGTCGCCTGCATCAAAAGGACTTAGATCAGAAACATTAAAGTTGGCACTTACACCATACTCACCTGGCAAGTCTAGCTTGTACGCATTATCTTTGATCCTTTCGAGAATTTAAAAAGGAGCATCCCTTCTAGGCAACAGCTTGGATTTCCTTTGTTTCGGAAACCGTTCCTTGCGTAAGTGCAACCACACCCAATCGTCGGGCTCGAAGATGAGCTTGTGACGCCCTTTGTTGGCTTGTTCAGCATGTTGTTTAGTCCTTCGCTCGATGTTGAGTCTTGCCTTCTCATGTATCTACTTAACAAGGTCAGCTTTTCTTTTTCCATCTAAATTCACATGCTCAAACAAAGGTAATGGCATTAAATCCAAAGGAGTTAAAGGATTAAAACCATAAACAATTTCAAATGGTGAAAATTGTGTAGCAGAATGAACAGATCGATTATAAGCAAACTCAACATGTGGTAAACACTCCACCCATGTTTTGATGTTCTTTTTAATGACAGTCCGTAACAAAGTAGACAAGGTTCTATTCACAACTTCTGTTTGACCATCGGTTTGAGGGTGACAAGTAGTCGAAAACAATAGCTTAGTCCCTAACTTAGCCCACAAAGTCTTCCAAAAGTAGCTTAAGAACTTGGTGTCCCTATCAGAAACAACTGTCCTAGGCATACCATGAAGTCTCACAATTTCCCTAAAGAACAAATCAGCAACATTGGAAGCATCATTTGTCTTGTGGCATGGAATAAAATGGGCCATCTTGGAAAACCTATCCATGACCACAAATATCGAGTCTCTTTCCCATTTAGACCTAGGCAAACCTAACACAAAATCCATTGAAATATCAATTTAGGGTTCACTAGGTATTGGTAAAGGAGTGTACAAACCGTGGGGCTGCACTCTTGATTTAGCCTGCCTACAAGTTACACACTACCACAAAGCCTCTCAACATCTCGTTTCATATGTGGCCAATGGAAGTGTTCCTGCAACATAGCCAAAGTCTTCATTACTCCAAAATGTCCCATCAATCCTCCCCCATGGGATTCTCTCACTAGCAAATCTCTTAATGAACAAGTAGGCACACACAATTTATTCTCCCGAAACAAGTATCCCTCATGCCTATATTACTTACCACTAGCAAATCTTTCACAAGCTTGATACTCAATACTAAAGTCACGGTCATCAGCATATAACTCTTTAATATGTTCAAAACATATTAGTTTAGCATTAAGAGTTGAGATTAAGACATACCTGTGAGAAAGTGCATCAGCAACGACGTTTTCCTTACCTTGCTTGTAGCGAATGACATACGGAAACGTCTCTATGAATTCCACCCAACGAGCATGCCTCTTGTTCAGCTTGTGTTGGCCCTTCAAGTGATTTAGAGACTCATGATCGGTGTGTATCACAAACTCCTTAGGCCATAGGTGGTGCTGCCACGTCTCTAATGCCCGAACCATTGAATACATCTCTTTATCATAAGTTGGGTAATTAAGAGTTGCCCCATTCAGCTTCTCACTGAAATATACTACTGGTCTCCCTTCCTGCATTAAAATAGCACCGATTCCAACACCTGAAGCATCACATTCAATCTCAAAAGTTTTGGAAAAATTAGGTAAAGATAACAATGGAGCATTAGTCAACTTCTCCTTGATTAACTGAAATGCCTTTTCTTGCTCTTCTCCCCATCTAAACCCAACGTTCTTCTTGATCACTTCAGTCAGTGGTGCGGCTATAGTATTGAAATCTTTCACAAACCGCCGGTAGAAACTAGCAAGTCCATGAAAACTCCATACGTTTCCCACACTAGTTGGACTCGGCCACTCCTAGATGGCTCGCACCTATTCTTCATCAACCTATATACCTTGAGCACTAACAACAAAACCAAGAAACACAAGCTTATCTATGCAAAAGGTACACTTCTTGAGGTTAGCATACAACTTCTCCTTTTTAAGCACATCCAAAACAGATTTTAAATGCACTACATGTTGGTCCATGTCTTTGCTATAAATGAGTATATCATCAAAATACACAACAACAAACCTGCCAATAAATGCACATAATACATGATTCATTAAACGCATAAATGTACTTGGAGCATTAGTTAAACCAAATGGCATTACTAACCACTCATACAGTCCATATTTTGTCTTAAAGGCAGTTTTCCATTCATCACCCTCTTTCATGCGAATTTGATGGTATCCACTTTTCAAATCAATTTTTGAGAACACAGAAGCACCATGTAGTTCATCCAACATATCAACTAAACGAGGAATAGGATGGCGATACTTTACCGTGATATTGTTAATGGTTCTGCAATCTACAGACATCCTCCATGTCCCATCCTTTTTAAGCACGAGTAAGATTGGAACGGCGCACGGGCTCATAATTTCTCTCACGTACCCCTTTTTCATCAACTCACTGACCTGCCTTTGAAGCTCCTTTGTCTCCTCAGGGTTGCTTCTATAAGCCTGTCGGTTTGGAATGGAAGCGCCAGGTACAAAATCAATCTGATGTTCTATTCCCCGAATTGGTGGCAAACCATCAGGCACCTCATACGAAAATACATCCTCGAATTCCTGCAACAGAGAAACAACAGAACTAGGCAATGCAAGGTCAAGTTCGTTAGTGTTTAAAAGCGCCTCTTTGTACAAAAGTACAATCATTGGCTGATTTGAAAACAAGGCCCTCTTAATTTCACTGCCTCTGGCATAGAAGTTTGTTTTTCTCTCTGCTTTTCTCTCATTGGCTGATTGTGAATTCTTTTCAGCCCTCTCAATTTTCTCTCCCTTGCTCTCTTTGCTCTCCCTTGCTCTCTTTGCTCTCCTTTTTCTTGGCCATCTCTTCCTTTTTTCACTCACTGGCCGAACTCTCTCTCTGCACTCCCACTCTTGATTTTTCTCTGCTCTTCATTTTTTTATCACTTTCTCTCTGTAAGCTCACTTGGTCTTCATAGGCCTATTTTGGTGTTAACGGAACAAGAGTGATCGTTTTTTGATTGTGAACAAATGAGTACTTGTTGGCGAACCCATCATGTTTAACTCGCCGATCAAATTGCCATAGTCTGCCTAATAACAAGTGCCCAGCTTGCATCTGAACCACATCGCACAAAACTTCATCTTCATATCTTCCAATGCGAAAAGAAACTAACACTTGCTTATGCACCTTTGCCTCACTATTATCATTTAACCATTGCAATTTATATGGTCGAGGATGCTTAATTGTTGGCAGCCCTAACTTCTCTACCATGGTTGTGCTAGCAACATTAGTACAACTCCCACCATCAATAATCACACTACATACCTTGTTTTGGACGTGGCACCTAGTGTGGAAGATGTTTTCCCGTTGCACCTCTTCATCTTTTTCTTTGGCTTGCACACTTAAAGCTCTCCTTGTAACCAACAATTCTCCTTGGACAGCGCACTCCTCATCGTCGGCATCCTCTAATGAAGGCATAGAATCATTGTCCGAATCCTCGTCGGTTTCAATTTCAATCTCTCCATTGTCCCGCATCACCATAGCTCGTCTGTTCGAACATTGGCTTGCTATGTGACCCCTGCCTTGACATTTAAAACATTTAATATCATGATTCCGAGTAGTGGAAGAATCAGATTTACCTTGATTCCCATGGCTGGCCACCTCTTGTTTTTGCTCAATCTTTGGCTTGGTGTTGGGTTGCTTCTCATCCCTCTTCCATTGGTTCATTTTCCAAGCAGATGTACTCGGGTTTTGGCTAGGACGTGTGTTACTGCCCCTCCTCATAAGTTGATTCTCAATTTTAACAGCCATGTGCACCATGTCCTCCAACTCCACATAATGTTGTAACTCAACGGCACTGTGAATATCTTGGTTCAAGCCCACCAAAAACCTTGCCATTGTAGCCTCCCGATCCTCCTCTATATTTGCCCGGATCATCATAACCTCCATCTCCTTATAGTACTCCTCCACACTTCGGTTGCCTTGCTTGAGATTTTGTAGTTTGTTGTACAACTCCTAGTAGTAGTAAGTTGGTACAAATTGCTTCCTCATCATGGTCTTCATCTCTTCCCATGACTCAATAGGTCGCTCTCTATTTTGTCTCCTGTTTATAACAAGCCGATCTCACCAAGTAATAGCATAATCAGAAAATTCAATTATAGCCAGTCTTACCTTCTTCGCCTTGAAATAGTTGTTGCAGTCAAAGACGAACTCCATTTTCTTCCCCCATTCTAGGTACGCTTTTGGATTGGATTTGCCTTGAAATGATGGTATCTTCATTTTTATGCCTCTCAAACTTTCATTTTCCCAGTTCCTAACTCCTCTATCCTGTCCAAATCTTCGGTGACTACCCGCTGAATCTTCTCCTTCGTCAAATTCTTCCCCATCAATCCTGTAGTAGTCATCAACTGTCCTAACTCTCCCCTCATGAAGCTGTCCTAACTCTCCCCTCAACAATCGCCTCAATCCTATAGTAGTCATCAACCTCTTCTCTAACCGGAACCCTTTCCCGCCTACGCGCATGAGGAACATGTTGTGGCTATTCCACACGTGCATTTTCTATCCGGTCTATCCTCTCATGAAGCTGTCCTAACTCTCCCTTCAACAATTGCCTCATCTCCCCTATCATCGCTTCCATAAGAAGTTTTGGATCTGATGCACCCGAGGTACCCTCAATAGAGTTCTTGCTGTTGTTTGACATTTTTTTTTTTACAAAACAAAATAAGAAACAATGCAAAGGACCTTACCACACTCCCTTACGTGTTTCACTCGTGAAATGGTTCACTCAATTTCACTTGTGTTTACACTCAATACTTTCAGCTTTTGTCCACTCTAATGCTCTCGCCTCTTTGCCTTTTTCCACTCGTTAATTCTCACTCAGTTCCTATAAAACTAGTCAAATCAATATCAAAATTTCCTTGGCAATTCACAAATAAATTACCAAGGAGGCTCAGATTAGAAACAAGACTATAACAGGAACAGATAATTTAGGCTTCCATAAATCACTCCCAAAAGGAATGAAATTTGAGCAAAAATTTTTGGTCTGTGCAGGGAATTCAATTTTGGGTTCCTTAAACGTTGAATAACAAGAATTTGAAAAAAAAAAATTAAGGAAGGTTTCCGGACTTTTTTTTTTGGATCCTCTTGATTTTTTTTTTCTTTTCCTTTTTTTTTTCTTTCTTTCTTTTCTTTTTGGATCTTTTTTTTTTTAACCGACTTTGATAATGGAAAAGAGGAGTGGATGGAAAGGTCGAAATCTTTAAGGCTAGACTGGTAGCTAAGGGTTATATGCAAAAGGAAGGAATCAATTATGAGGAAACCTTTTCGCCTGTAGCTATGCTTAAGTCCATCCGGATTCTCTTGTCCATAGCTGCCGCTCTCGACTACGAGATTTGACAGATGGATGTCAAGACGGCTTTTCTGAATGGCTATCTTGATGAGTCCATCTATATGGAACAACCAGACGGGTTCAAGTTCGCGGGTCAAGAGGGTAAGGTTTGTAAGCTGCTAAAGTCAATTTATGGACTTAAGCAAGCTTCTCGTTCCTGGAACATAAGATTTGATCAAGTGATCAAGACTTATGGGTTCTCACAAAATGTGGATGAACCATGTGTTTACAAACACATTAAGAATGGGAAGGTGGTTTTTCTACTGCTCTATGTTGATGACATTCTGCTAATTTGCAATGACGTTGGGGCGTTGTCATGAAATGATAATTTTGTTCTCGGTATCCAGATCTTTTGAGATAGGAAGAACAAAATGATAGCTTTGTCTCAGGCCGGCTACATAGATAAAATTCTCAGGAGGTTTGCAATGTAGGATTCAAAGAAAGGTGGGCAACCATCAAGGTCTGGAATTACTCTTTCTAAGAAAGACTCACCAAAGTCATATGAAGAAAGAGAATACATGAAGAAGGTGCCTTATGCTTCGGCAGTGGGTAGTCTCATGTATGCCATGTGATAAGAACCTCGCCAATATACTGACGAAACCCGTTATCAATAAGAAGGAACCAAGACCGTTTCTACTCAGATTTGGATGGAAATCTCCGCGACCCGTTGCTTATATCGAAGCAAGAACCTTGGTATATCGAAGACGCCACAATCAAGGATGGACAGCCTGATTGATAAGTCGGGGGTAGAACGCTCGGATTGATCCGAAGAGTTCGTGCAGTTCGTCAAAGAACCAAAGAAAGAATTATTTCTCTCAGAAAATAAACCATTCATTTATTCATGTCCCCCCATTAACCTTGGGAACGCCTATTAATAGGCCAAAATTACAAAGTGTTGCCCAAAAAAAGAAAAGTTGACAAATTCAAACATAATTACTAAGCCTAAAATAAAAACCAGAAGAAAGGAAAGTCTTTAATGGCTGATTTTCAGCCATTTACACGCCCAACAATAAACGGAAAGTGCAATTAATCCTCGTCAACAATCTGCATAAATGATTAGCCGCGTGTACCAAAATGAGAAGGTTTCCGAAAGTCTTCCATTGACTTGATCTTGCAAAATTTGAGCTGATTTCAATCAGGCTTGACTCATCCGGATTCTTCTAGAACTTGGATCAAATTGACGCACCGTTGTGGTTGGCGTGGGCCTGGGTCAATGGGTTTGCACAAATTTTCTTGATTCCAGATTTCATGAATCAGCCCATTTAGTGCTTCCTTGAATTTCTTAGCTCGGGCTCTTGTGACTGGTCCAATAGGAATTTGTATTGGGTCAACCACCTTCCATGCATTTGAGCTCCCTAAGTCTCCATCATTCCCCTCCTCTTGAAAAGGATTTGTCCTCAAATCAGACTCTGCATCAAAAGGACTCAAATCAGAAACATTGAAGGTAGCTGATACGAACCACGCCAAGAACTGACGCGACCCTAACCGAAGTTGGTTTCCAAGATCAACTTTCTAACCGGTTTTGGATGGAACCGCGACCCGATGCCCAACAAGAAGCACGAACCTTGGTATGTGAGGACGCCACAATCAGCTATGGAGAGACCGATTGATAAGTCTTGGTATGTGAGGACGCCACAATCAGCTACGGATGGACTGATTGATAAGTCTATGAACGCCACGGAAATTTCCGATAAGTTTGAATAGTTCGTTTAGGAACTAAAGAGAATTAAACCTCAAAATTATATGTTATTACTTGTCTCCCATTGATTGAAATTCGTTACAATTATATAGGGGTTCCTATGCGAATTTTCAGCCCCTAATTCCCATGGAAATTTCGGGAAACTCATTTAACAAAAGTCAAATCTAGACTAAATAAGGAAAGTTCCCTTAATGGCTTAAAAGCCTTACAATAATAGAAATACCAGAAACGGAAAAAAGGAAACTAGACATTAAAAGGTCAAAACTGATTCTTCTCGCCATGTGTCGCCTCAAAATGGGAAAGTAACTGAAATGGAAATTACTCAATCCCTTCTATAGCTTGAATCACGCATTTATTGGTGTGGTTGTCGCATGCAATTCCCTCAATGGGCCTTCATGCAATAGCTTGAGCCCAAGTTGCTTGAATCAGCCCAATAAGTGTTTCTTTAAACTTCTTCGCAAGAGCTCTCGTAACCGGACCAATGGGAACTTGAATTGGATCTGAATATGTCTCCCACGTGCTCTTGCTTGTGCTAGTGATGTCCTCATCATTCCCCTCCTCTTGAGAAGGATTTGTCCTCAAATCGTCGCCTACATCAAAAGGACTTAGATCAGAAACATTAAAGGAGGCACTTACACCATACTCACCTGGCAAGTCTAGCTTGTACGCATTATCATTGATCCTTTCGAGAATTTGAAAAGGACCATCCCCTCTAGGCAATAGCTTGGATTTCCTTTGCTCCGGAAACCGTTCCTTGCGTAAGTGCAACCACACCCAATCACCGGGCTCGAAGACGAGCTTGTGACGCCCTTTGTTGGCTTGTTCAGCATATTGTTTAGTCCTTCGCTCGATGTTGAGTCTTGCCTTCTCGTGTATCTGCTTAACAAGATCAGCTTTTCTTTTTCCATCTAAATTCACATGCTCAGACAAAGGTAATGGCATTAAATCCAAAGGAGTTAAAGGATTAAAACCATAAACAATTTCAAACGGTGAAAATTGAGTAGCAGAATGAATAGATCGATTATAAGCAAACTCAACATGTGGTAAACACTCCTCCCATGTTTTGATGTTCTTTTTAATGACAGCCCTCAACAAAGTAGACAAGGTTCTATTCACAACTTCTGTTTGACCATCGGTTTGAGGGTGACAAGTAGTTGAAAACAATAGCTTAGTCCCTAACTTAGCCCACAAAGTCTTCCAAAAGTAGCTTAAGAACTTGGGGTCCCTATCAGAAACAATTGTCCTAGGCATACCATGAAGTCTCACAATTTCCCTAAAGAACAAATCAGCAACATTGGAAGCATCATCTGTCTTGTGGCATGGAATAAAATGAGCCATCTTTGAAGACCTATCCACGACCACAAATATTGAGTCTCTTCCCCGTTTAGACCTAGGCAAACCTAACACAAAATCCATCGAAATATCAATCCAAGGTTCACTAGGTATTGGTAAAGGGGTGTATAAACCATGGGGCTGCACTCTTGATTTAGCCTGCCTACAAGTTACACATCTACCACAAAGCCTCTCAACATCTCGTTTCATATGTGGCCAATAGAAGTGTTCCTGCAACATAGCTAAAGTTTTCACTACTCCAAAATGTCCCATCAATCCTCCCCCATGGGATTCCCTCACTAGCAAATCTCTTAATGAACAAATAGGCACACATAATTTATTCTCCCGAAACAAGTATCCCTCATGCCTAAAGTATTTACCACTAGCAGATCTCTCACAAGCTTGATACTCAGTACGAAAGTCATGGTCATCAGCATATAACTCTTTAATGTGTGCAAAACCCAGTAGTTTAGCATTAAGAGTTGAGATTAAGACATACTTGCGTGAAAGTGCATCGGCAACGACGTTTTCCTTACCTTGCTTGTAGCGAATGACATATGGAAACGTCTCTATGAATTCTACCCAACGAGCATGCCTCTTGTTCAGCTTGTGCTGGCCCTTCAAGTGTTTCAGGGACTCATGATCAGTGTGAATCACGAACTCCTTAGGCCATAGGTAGTGCTGCCACGTCTCTAATGCCCGAACCAATGCATACATCTCTTTATCATAAGTTGGGTAATTAAGAGTTGCCCCATTCAGCTTCTCACTGAAATATGCTATTGGTCTCCCTTCCTGCATTAAAACAGCACCAATTCCAACACCTGAAGCATCACATTCAATCTCAAAAGTTTGGCAAAATTAGGTAAAGATAACAATGGAGCATTTGTCAACTTCTCCTTGAGTAGCTGAAATGCCTTTTCTTGCTCTTCTCCCCATCTAAACCCAACGTTTTTCTTGATCACTTCAGTCAGTGGTGCGGCTATAGTACTGAAATCTTTCACAAACCGCCGGTAGAAACTAGCAAGTCCATGAAAACTCCGTACGTTTCCCACACTAGTTGGACTCGGCCATTCCTGGATGGCTCGCACCTTTTCTTCATCAACCTGTATACCTTGAGCACTAACAACAAAACCAAGAAACACAAGCTTATCTGTGCAAAAGGTACATTTCTTGAGGTTAGCATACAACTTTTCCTTCCGCAAAACATCTAAAACAAGTTTCAAATGTTCAATATGTTCATCCAAATTGCTGCTATAGATAAGGATATCATCAAAATAAACAACAACAAATTTTCCAATAAAAGCTCGCAAAACATGGTTCATTAAACGCATAAATGTGCTGGGCGCATTGGTTAAACCGAAAGGCATTACCAACCACTCATACAAGCCTTGTTTTGTTTTGAAAGCCGTCTTCCACTCATCTCCCTCTTTCATGCGAATTTGATGATATCCACTCTTTAGATCAATTTTAGAAAACACACAAGCACCATGCAATTCATCTAACATGTCATCCAAGCGAGGAATGGGATGTCGATACTTTACCGTGATGTTGTTGATGGCTCGACAATCAACGCACATCCTCCAAGTCCCATCTTTCTTAGGCACAAGTAAAACTGGTACGGCGCACGGGCTCATGCTTTCTCTCACGTGTCCCTTCTCCATCAACTCATTTACCTGCCGTTGGAGTTCCTTTGTCTCCTCGGGATTACTCCTATAGGCTGGTCGGTTTGGGATTGTAGCTCCAGGTATGAAGTCGATTTGATGTTCAATCCCGCGGATTGGAGGTAAACCTTGCGGTGTTTCCTCGGGAAAGATATCCTCAAAATCCTGCAAAAGAGAAACAACAGAACTATGCAAGGTGGAATCAAGATCGTTAGTGTTTAATAACGCCTCCTTGTACATGAGTAAAATCATCGGCTGATTAGAAAACAAAGCTCTTCTCACATCACTCTTTCTTGCATAAAAGTTTGTTTTTCTCTCTACTTTTCTCTCATTGGCTGATTGTGAATTCTTTTCAGCCCTCTCAATTTTCTCTCCCTTGCTCTCTTTGCTCTCCTTTTTCTCGGCCATCTCTTCCTTTTTTCTCTCACTGGCCGAACTCTCTCTCTGCACTCCCACTCTTGATTTTTCTCTGCTCTTCATTTTATTATCACTTTCTCTCTGTAAGCTCACTTGGTCTTCATAGGCCTATTTTGGTGTTAACGGAACAAGAGTGATCGTTTTTTGATTGTGAACAAATGAGTACTTGTTGGCGAACCCATCATGTTTAACTCGCCGATCAAATTGCCATGGTCTGCCTAACAACAAGTGCCCAGCTTGCATCGGAACCACATCGCACAAAACTTCATCTTCATATCTTCCAATGCGAAAAGGAACTAACACCTGTTTATGCACCTTTACCTCACCAGTATCATTTAACCATTGCAATTTATATGGCCGAGGATGCTTAATTGTTGGCAGCCCTAACTTCTCTACCATGGTTGTGCTTGCAACATTAGTACAACTCCCACCATCAATAATCACACTACATACCTTGTTTTGAACGTGGCACCTAGTGTGGAAGATGTTTTCCCGTTGCACCTCTTCATCTTCTTCTTTGGCTTGCACACTTAAAGCTCTCCTTGTGACCAACAATTCTCCTTGGACAGCGCACTCCTCATCGTCGACATCCTCTAATGAAGGCATAGAGTCATTGTCCGAATCCTCCTCGGTTTCAATGTCTCCATTGTCCCGCATCACCATAACTCGTTTGTTCGGACATTGGCTTGCTATATGACCCCTGCCTTGACATTTAAAACATTTAATATCACGAGTCCGAGTAGTGGAAGAATCGGATTTACCTTGATTCCCATGGCTGGCCACCTCTTGTTTTTGCTCGAACTTTGGCTTGGGGTTGGATTGCTTCTCATCCTTCTTCCATTGGTTGGTTTTCCAAGCCGATGTACTCGGGTTTTGGCTAGGACGTGTGCTACTGCCCCTCCTCATAAGTTGATTCTCAACTTTAATAGCCATGTGCACCATGTCCTCCAACTCCACATAATGTTGCAACTCAACGGCATTGTGAATATCTCGGTTCAAGCCCGCCAAAAACCTTGCCATTGTAGCCTCCCGATCCTCCTCTATATTAGCCCGAATCATCATAACCTCCATCTCCTTATAGTACTCCTCTACACTCCGGTTGCCTTGCTTAAGGTTTTGTAGCTTGTTGTACAACTCCCGGTAGTAGTAAGTTGGCACAAATCGCTTTCTCATCACGGTCTTCATCTCTTCCCATGACTCAATAGGCCGCTCTCTATTTCGTCTCCTGTTTATAACAAGTTGATCCCACCAAGTAATAGCATAATCAGAAAATTCAATTACAGCCAATTTTACCTTCTTTGCCTCGGAATAGTAGTGGCAATCAAAGATGAACTCCATTTTCTTCTCCCATTCTAGGTATGCTTCTGGATTGGATTTGCCTTGAAATGATGGTATCTTCATTTTTATGCCTCTCAGACTATCATCTTCCCTGTTCCTAACTCCTCTATCCCGTCCAAATCTTCGGTGACTACCCGCTGAATCTTCTCCTTCATCAAATTCTTCCCCATCATTCCTATAGTAGTCATCAACCTCTCCTCTAACCGGAACCCTTTCTCGCCTACGTGCATGAGGAACATGTTGTGGCTGCTCCACACGTGCGTTTTCTATCTGGTCTATCCTCTCATGAAGCTGTCCTATCTCTCCCCTCAATAATCGCCTCATCTCCCCCATCATCGCTTCCATCAGAAGTTTTGGGTCTGCTGCACCCGAGGTACCCTCAATAGTGTTCTTGCTGTTGTTTGACATTTTCCAAAGGACCTCACCACACTCCCTTACGTGTTTCACTCGTGAAATGGTTCACTCAATTTCACTCGTGTTTACACTCAATACTTTCGGCTTTTGTCCACTCTAATGCTCTCGCCTCTATGCCTTTTTCCACTCGTTAATTCTCACTCAGTTCCTATAAAACTAGTCAAATCAATATCGAAATTTCCTTGACAATTCACAAATAGATTACCAAAGAGACAAGACTATAACAGGAACAAAGAATTTAGGCTTTTAGAATCACACCCAAAAGGAACAAAATTTGAACAAAAATTTTTGGTCTATGCAAGGAATTCAGTTTTGGATTCCTTAAACAATGAATAACAAGAATCTGAAATAAAATTATTTTTTTTTTCGGATCCTCTTGTTTTTCTTCTTTCCCCCCCTTTTTTTTTTTTCTTTCCTTTTCTTTTCGTTTCTTTTCTTTCTTTCTTTTCTTTTCGGATCTTTTTTTTTTTTTTTTTAAACTGACTTTGATAATGGAAATCAAAACTCACGAACAACTGAAACAAACAAAAAACTAAGAGAACGGATAAGCAAAACCTGATTAGAACCTCGCTCTGATTACCAAATGATACGAACCACGCCAAGAACTGACGCGACCCTGACCGAAGTTGGTTTCCAAGATCAACTTTCTAACCGGTTTTGGATGGAACCGCGACCCGATGCCCAACAAGAAGCACGAACCTTGGTATGTGAGGACGCCACAATCAACTATGGAGAGACCGATTGATAAGTCTTGGTATGTGAGGACGCCACAATCAGCTACGGATGGACTGATTGATAAGTCTATGAACGCCACGGAAATTTCGATAAGTTTGAATAGTTCGTTTAGGAACTAAAGAGAATTAAACCTCAAAATTATATGTTATTACTTGTCTCCCATTGATTGAAATTCGTTACAATTATATAGGGGTTCCTATGCGAATTTTCAGCCCCTAATTCCCATGGAAATTTCGGGAAACTCATTTAACAAAAGTCAAATCTAGACTAAATAAGGAAAGTTCCCTTAATGGCTTAAAAGCCTTACAATAATAGAAATACCAGAAACGGAAAAAAAGGAAACTAGACATTAAAAGGTCAAAACTGATTCTTCTCGCCATGTGTCGCCTCAAAATGGGAAAGTAACTGAAATGGAAATTACTCAATCCCTTCTATAGCTTGAATCACGCATTTATTGGTGTGGTTGTCGCATGCAATTCCCTCAATGGGCCTTCATGCAATAGCTTGAGCCCAAGTTGCTTGAATCAGCCCAATAAGTGTTTCTTTAAACTTCTTCGCACGAGCTCTCGTAACCGGACCAATGGGAACTTGAATTGGATCTGAATATGTCTCCCACGTGCTCTTGCTTGTGCTAGTGATGTCCTCATCAGTAGCACTTACATTATACTCACCTTGCAAATCCAACTTGTAAGCATTGTCATTAATTCTTTCAAGGACTTGAAATGGACCATCTCCCCGTGGTAACAACTTTGACTTTCTTTGTTCTGGAAAACGTTCCTTTCTAAAGTGCAACCACACCCAGTCTCCAGGTTCAAAAATCAGCTTGTGTCGCCCCTTATTGGCTTGCTTTGCATATTGTTCCATTCTTCGCTCAATGTTGAGTCTTGCTTTCTCATGAATCTGTTTAACAAAGTCAGCCTTCCTTTTGCCATCTAAATTAACACACTCAGAAACAGGTAGTGGTGATAAATCCAGTGGTGATAAAGGATTAAGACCATTAAACAATTTCAAAAGGTGAATACTTAGTAGCAGAATGGACAGAGCGATTATATGCAAACTCAACATGCGGTAAACAGTCTTCCCATGATTTAATGTTCTTACTGATGATTGCTCTTAATAAGGTTGACAAAGTCCTATTTACTACCTCAGTTTGACCATCAGTTTGTGGGTGGCAAGTAGTAGAAAACAACAGCTTAGTACCTAACTTACTCCACAAAGTCTTCCAAAAGTAGCTCAAGAACTTAGCATCTCTATCTGAAACAATTGTCCTAGGCATGCCATGTATTCTCACAATCTCCCTAAAGAACAATTCAGCAACATGCGATGCATCATCAGTTTTATGACAGGGAATAAAATGTGCCATCTTAGAAAACCGATCTACAACCACAAACACACTATCCTTCCCACGTTTGGTCCTAGGTAAACCTAACACAAAGTCCATTGAAATATCAGTCCAAGGCTCACTAGGAATTGGCAAAGGTGTGTATAAACCATGGGGTTGTGCTCTTGATTTAGCTTGCCTACACGTGACACATTTACTACATATTCTTTCAACATCCCTTTTCATGTGTGGCCAAAAGAAGTGTTCCTGCAAAACAGCTAAAGTTTTAGCAATTCCAAAATGCCCCATCAATCTGCCACCATGGGATTCCCTTACTAACAAATCTCTCAAAGAACAATTAGGCACACAAAGCTTATTCTCCCGAAACAAAAATCCATCATGCCTATAAAATTTACCCATTGCGTTTTTCTCGCAAGCTCGATAATCCTCACTAAAATCTTGGTCTAAAGGGTATAAATCCTTAATATGCTCAAAACCAAGCAGTTTAGCGTCAAGGATAGAAAGTAATGCGTACCTGCGAGAAAGCGCATCCGCAACAACATTCTCCTTACCTTGCTTGTATCGAATGACATAAGGAAATGTCTCGATGAATTCCACCCAGCGGGCATGCCTCTTGTTCAACTTTTGTTGTCCCTTCAGATGTTTCAATGACTCGTGATCAGTGTGAATCACGAATTCCTTGGGCCATAGGTAGTGTTGCCAAGTCTTTAATGCTCGAACCAACGCGTACAACTCCTTGTCATAAGTAGGGTAATTTAGTGTTGACCCACTCAATTTTTCACTGAAATACGCAATTGGTCGTCCTTCTTGCATCAGCACGGCACCTATACCTACACCAGAAGCATCACATTCAATTTCAAATGTTTTAGAAAAATCAGGTAAAGCAAGTAAAGGAGCATGAGTAAGCTTATGCTTAATAAGCTGAAACGCCTTCTCTTGTTCTTCTCCCCATTTAAACCCAACATTCTTCTTGATTACTTCTGTGAGTGGTGCAGCCAAAGTACTGAAATCCCTTACAAACCGCCGGTAAAAGCTAGCAAGTCCATGAAAACTCCGTACTTCTCCAACGCTTGTGGGACTTGGCCATTCTTGGATAGCCCTAACCTTTTCTTCGTCGACCTGTATACCTTGAGCACTAACAACAAAACCAAGAAAAACAAGCTTATCCGTGCAAAAGGTACACTTCTTAAGATTAGCATACAACTTTTCCTTCCGTAAAACATCTAAAACAAGTTTCAAATGTTCAATATGGTCATCCAAATTGGTGCTATAGATCAGGATATCATCAAAATAAACAACAACAAATTTCCCAATGAAAGCTCGCAAAACATGGTTCATTAAACGCATAAATGTGCTAGGGGCATTGGTTAAACCGAAAGGCATTACCAACCACTCATACAAACCTTGTTTTGTTTTGAAAGCTGTCTTCCACTTGTCTCCCTCTTTCATGCGAATTTGATGATATCCACTCTTCATATCAATTTTAGAAAATACACAAGCACCATGCAATTCATCTAACATGTCATCCAAGCGAGGAATGGGATGTCGATATTTTACCGTGATGTTGTTGATGGCTCGACAATCAACGCACATCCTCCAAGTCCCATCTTTCTTAGGCACAAGTAAAACTGGTACGGCGCACGGGCTCATGCTTTCTCTCACGTGTCCCTTCTCCATCAACTCACTTACTTGCCGTTGGAGTTCCTTTGTCTCCTCGGGATTGCTTCTATAGGCTGGTCGGTTTGGAATTGTAGCTCCAGGTATGAAGTCGATTTGATGTTCAATCCCGCGGATTGGAGGTAAACCTTGCGGTGTTTCCTCGGGAAAGATATCCTCATACTCCTGCAAAAGAGAAACAACAGAACTATGCAAGGTGGAATCAAGATCGTTAGTGTTTAATAACGCCTCCTTGTACATGAGTAAAATCATCGGCTGATTAGAAAACAAAGCTCTTCTCACATCACTCTCTCTTGCATAAAAGTTTGTTTTTCTCTCTAATTTTACCTCATTGGCCAAGTCTTCTTTTGTACTGGCTCTCTCAATGTTCTCTCCTTTTTTCTCCTTTTTCTCGGCCCCTCTATCTTTTTTCCCTCTCTGGCCGAACTCTCTCTCTGCACTCCAACACTCATTATTTTCACTCCCTTTCTCTCTCTTTTTCTCATTCTCTCCTTTTTGTTCACTCTCCTTTTGTAACCAAACTTGATCTTCATGAACCTGTTTTGGTGTCATTGGCACAAGAGTGAATGTTCTCTGGTTGTGCACAAGAGAATATTTATTGGTGTAGCCATCATGTTTGACCCGACGATCAAATTGCCATGGTCGACCTAGTAACAAGTGTCCGGCTTCCATTGGAACTACATCGCACAAAACTTCATCTTCGTATCTACCAATGCGAAATGAAATTAATGCCTGTTTAGTTACCTTCACTTCACCACTATTATTCAACCATTGCAACTTGTAAGGTCGAGGATGTTTGGTCGTTGGCAGCCCTAATTTGTCAACCATAGTACTGCTAGCAACGTTCGTACAACTCCCTCCATCTATTATCACACTACATACCTTGTTCTGCACGTGGCACCTAGTATGAAAAATGTTCTCACGTTGCTCTTCTTCTTCCTCTTTGGCTTGCACACTAAGGGCTCGTCGAGTGACCATCAATTCACCTTGGACAGCACACTCCTCCTCATCCACATCCTCCAATGGTGGCATGGAGTCCTCGTCCGATTCGTCATCCGTAACAACCGCTCCGTCGTCCCGTAACACCATCACCCTTTTGTTCGGACATTGGCTCGAGATGTGACCCCTGCCTTGGCATTTGAAACATTTAATATCACGGTTTTCGAGAAGTGGATGAATCATATTTACCTTGGTTTGAAGGGCTAGCCGTGGCTGGTTTTGGCTCAAACTTTGGCCTAGCAACCGATTTCTCTTCTCTCTTCCCATAATTCGGCTTCCATGAAGAAGGTGCCGAACTAACATTCGCACGTGAGCTACCCCTCCTCTTGAGCTGCTGCTCTACTGTGATGGCCATGTGCAACATGTCTTCTAACTCTACATAGTGTTGCATCTCCACCCTATCTTGAATATCCAGATTTAGCCCTTGCAAAAATCTTGCCATGGTTGCTTCTCGATCTTCTTCAACATTGGCTTGTATCATGGCTATTTCCATCTCTTGATAATATTCCTCCACACTCCTGTTTCCTTGTCTAAGTCCTTGCAACTTTTTGTACAAATCCCGATAGTAATGGCTAGGGTACAAATCGCTTTCTCATCACTGTTTTCATCTCCTCTCATGTCTCAATCGGGTGTTCTCGGTTCCGTCGCCTATTCATTACCAACTGATCCCACCATACAACCGCATAATTAGAGAACTCAATTGCAGCAAGCTTAACTTTTTTTAACTCTGAATAGTTATGGCAATCAAACACTAGCTCCACTTTCTTCTCCCACTCTAGGTATGCTCCGGGGTCATTTTTCCCTTGGAATGGCGGAATCTTCATTTTAATACCTCCCATATTATTGTCTTCCCGGTTCCTAGCTTCTCTATTCCCATTTCCACGCCTAAATCTGCCCCTATTTATCGATGGTTCCTCCAACTCTTCTAATTCATCTTCCTCCGAAAGATCACATCCACCCCTCCGCCTATTTTGCATGTTTTGTGGCTGCTTATTGCGTGTTCTGGCATCAACCTCATCTAATCTCTCATGAATGGGCTCTAGAGCTCGCGTCAACAACCGTTCCATTTGCCTCATTAAAGCTTGCAACTGAAGATTGGGAACATTTTGTTGTGGAAGATCATCTTCAGCTTCTCTTTCTTGATTCGGATTCATTTTTTTTTTTTTTATACCTGCAAAACAACGTTAGATAATAAAGGACCTTACTTCTCTCCCTCACGTGTTTCACTCTATCACTTGGTCACTCCGTTCACTCGTGTTTCACTCGAATGATTGGCTTTTACCCTCGAATGTTCTCACCACTCTTGCCTTTTTTTTTTTTTTTAACTCACTTATTTTCTCTTTCAGTTCTTTCGGAATTACACAAACAACAATAAAATCTATCCGGCAACAAATTCAGCAACACGTTTTGATACCTAGTTCAAAATGAAGCAAATATATATATATATTTTTTTTACTATGAGGTGAGATCAAATTTGGACACCTGGACACTCAAACAATGGAAAGGAAACAAAAAAAATTTAACGAGGGTTTCCAGACTTTTTTTTTTTTTTTTTGGATCCTCTTGATTTTTCTTTTCTTTTTTCTTTCTTTTCGTTTTTATTTTCTTTTCTTTTCTTTTCTTCTTGTGAAATTCGGTGAGAACAAGAATAATAAACCAAGAAACACAAAATAGGAAACTACCACCTAAACTTGAAACCCAATATACTAGTTACCCAAAACCAAACTAACCAACTTTTTTTTTTTTTTTGAACGGAATAGAACCTAAGTAATAAATTAGAATTCAAAAACAAATAAGGATAGACAAACCTGAGGCTAGAACCGAGGCTACTGATACCAAATGATAAGAACCTCGCCAATATACTGACGAAACCCGTTATCAATAAGAAGGAACCAAGACCGTTTCTACTCAGATTTGGATGGAAATCACCGCGACCCGTTGCTTATATCGAAGCAAGAACCTTGGTATATCGAAGACGCCACAATCAAGGATGGACAGCCTGATTGATAAGTCGGGGGTAGAACGCTCGGATTGATCCGAAGAGTTCGTGCAGTTCGTCAAAGAACCAAAGAAAGAATTATTTCTCTCAGAAAATAAACCATTCATTTATTCATGTCCCCCCATTAACCTTGGGAACGCCTATTATAGGCCAAAATTACAAAGTGTTGCCCAAAAAAAGAAAAGTTGACAAATTCAAACATAATTACTAAGCCTAAAATAAAAACCAGAAGAAAGGAAAGTCTTTAATGGCTGATTTTCAGCCATTTACACGCCCAACAATAAACGAAAAGTGCAATTAATCCTCGTCAACAATTTGCATAAATGATTAGCCGCGTGTACCAAAATGAGAAGGTTTCCGAAAGTCTTCCATTGACTTGATCTTGCAAAATTTGTGCTGATTTCAGTCAGGCTTGACTCATCCGGATTCTTCTAGAACTTGGATCAAATTGACGCACCGTTGTGGTTGGCGTGGGCCTGGGTCAATGGGTTTGCACAAATTTTCTTGATTCCAGATTTCATGAATCAGCCCATTTAGTGCTTCCTTGAATTTCTTAGCTCGGGCTCTTGTGATTGGTCCAATAGGAATTTGTATTGGGTCAACCACCTTCCATGCATTTGAGCTCCCTAAGTCTCCATCACCATGCTTTGCACACGACCAGATGTTATGGATCCATGACCGAACCATTGGGTTGTAGTAAAGCATATTTTCAAGTACCTGAGAAGGACTTGAGGGTATATGCTTGTGCATTCAGGTGGGGACCTGACTCCTCTAGGATACACTGACTCAGATTTTCAATCTTGTTTGGATTCTAAGAAATCGACTTCGGGGTTCGTGTTTACTCTGGGCGGCGGTGCCATCAGTTGGAGAAGTGCGAAGCCAGATTGCACTTCAGATTCAACGATGGGGGCTGAGTATGTGGCGGCGTTGCTCTTCTTCTTCCTCTTTGGCTTGCACACTAAGGGCTCATCGAGTCACCAACATACAATCGTATAGTCGATGAACTCAATTGCAGTATGCTTAAATTTCTTTATCTCTGAGTACTTATGACAATCGAACACTAGCTCCAATTTCTTATCCCACTCTAGGCAAGCTTCGGGGTCATTTTTCCCTTGGAATGGTGGAATCTTCATTTTAATACCTCCCATATTATTGTCTTCCGGGTCCCTAGCTTCTCTATTCCCATTTCCACGCCTAAATCTGCCCCTATTTATCGGTGGTTCCTCCAACTCTTCTAATTACATCCACCCCTCCACCTCTTTTGCATGTTTTGTGGCTGCCTATTACGTGTTCTGGTATCAACCTCATCTAATCTCTCCTGAATGGGCTCTAGTACTCGCGTCAACAACCGTTCCATTTGCCTCATTAATGATTGCAACTGAAGATTTGGAACGTTTTGTTGTGGAAGGTCATCTTAGGCATCTCTTTCTTGATTCGGATTCATTTTTTTTAAACCTGCAAAACAACGTTAGATAATAAAGGACCTCACTTCTCTCCCTTACGTGTTTCACTCTATCACTTGGTTACTCAGTTCACTCGTGTTTCACTCGAATAATTGGCTTTTACCCTTGAATGTTCTCACCACTCTTGCCTTTTTTTTTTTTACTCATTTATTCTCCGTTTCGGTTCTTTTGAAATTACACAAACAACAAAGCTTGCATGCTAAAGAAGAGGAAGAAGAAGTATAGTGGGAGAACATCTTTCACACTCAATGCCATGTTAAAGACAAGGTATGTAGTGTTATTATAGGTGGTGGTAGTTGCATTCAAGCAGGTCCATGGTGGAAAAGCTAGGGCTTACAACAATTAAGCACCCTCGACCATACAAGCTGCAATGGTTGAATGATAGTGGTGAAGTGAGGGTTACAGAGCAGGTGGTCTTACCATTTCGGATTGGTAAATATGAAGATGAAATATTATGCGATGTGGTGTCGATGCAAGCTAGACATCTCCTGTTAGGAAGACCGTGGCAATTTGATCGACATGTGCAGCATGATGGCTTCACCAACAAGTACTCATTCTTGTTCAATCAATGGACAATCACCCTAGTTCCGATGACGCCAAAACAAGTCTTTGAGGATCAAGTAAGATTATAAAAATTGAGTGAACAAAAGAAACCAAGAGATCAAGATAATTTGAGAGAGCAAAAGAAAGAGAGTGAAAAGAAGATTGAGGCCGTGCATAGTGAGGGTGAGGGGAGAGAGAAACACACGGCCAAAGATAGAAAAGAAGAGAGAAAGCCCAAATCCGATGAGGAAGAAAAGAGAGAGAAGAGTTCAGCCAAACAGGTAAAATCAGAGAGAAAACAAAGAAATTTCTATGCAAAAACAAGTGAGGTTAAGTAAGCATTGCTTTTAAAACGGCCAATGGTTGTACTCATGTACAAAGAGACCCTTTTAAATACTGACAAACTTGACTCTTCTTTGCCTAGTGTTGTTGTTCCTCTTTTGGAGTAGTTCAAGGATGTGTTTCCTGAGGAGTTACCACATGGTTTACCACCTACTAGAGGAGGGGAATGATGAGGACATCGTTAGCACAAGCAAGAGCACGTGGGAGACTTATTCAGATCCAATTCAAGTTCCCATTGGTCCGGTTACGAGAGCTCGTGCGAAGAAGTTTAAAGAAACGCTTATTGGGCTGATTCAAGCAACTTGGGCTCAAGCCATTGCATGGAGGCCCATTGAGGGAATTGCAAGCGAAAATCAAACCAACAAATGCGTGATTCAAGCTCTAGAAGGGATTGAGTAATTTCCATTTCAGTTACTTTCCCGTTTTGAGGCGGCACATGGCAAGAAGAATCAGCTTATGACCTGTTTAATGTCTAGTTTCCTTTATTTTCGTTTGTTCATTTCTATTATTGTAAAGTTTTTAAGCCATTAAGGACACTTAGCTTATTTGCTTTGGATTAGGTGATTTGGTAATTGATTTGCCGAAATTCCATGGGAATTAGGGGCTGAAAATTCGCATAGGAACCCCTATATATTGTAACGAATTTCAATCAATTGGATACGAGTAATAACACATAATTTTGAGGTTTAATTCTCTTTAGTTCCTAAACGAACTATTCAAACTTATCGGAAATTTCCATGGCGTTCATAGACTTATCAATTAGTCCATCCATAGCTGATTGTGGCCTCCTCACATACCAAGACTTATCAATCGGTCTCTCCATAGCTGATTGTGGCGTCCTTACTTACCAAGGTTCGAGCTTCTTGTTGGGCATCGGGTCGCGGTTCCAATCAAAACCGGTTAGAAATTTGATCTTAGAAACCAACTTCGGTTAGGGTCGCGTCAGTTCTTGGCGTGGTTCGTATCAGAACATCAAATTGATTTTGTGCCCGGTGCATCAATTCCAAATCGACTAGCATATAGGAGCAACCTGGAAGAGACAAAGGAGCTTCAAAGGCAAGTCAAAGATTTGATGAAGAAAAGGTGCGTGAGAGAAAGCATGAGTCCTTGTGCAGTTTCGGTGATTCTAGTGCCTAAGATGGATGGGACTTGGAGAATGTGTGCTGATTGCAAAGCCATCAACAACATAACGATAAAATATCACCACCCTATTCCTTGCTTGGATGATATGTTAGATGAGCTGCATGGTTCTTGTGTGTTTTCTAAGATTGATCTTATGGGTATCATCAAATATGAATGAAAGAAGGAGATGAATGGAAGACGGCATTTAAAACTAATTATGGGTTGATGAGTGGTTAGTTATGCCGTTTGGATTAACTAATGAACCTAGCACTTTCATGCATTTAATGAATCATGTTTTGCGTGCTTTCTTTGGTAAATTCTTTGTTGTGTATTTTGATGATATTCTAATTTACAACGAGAGTTTGCATGAACATATTTCACATTTGCGTTCGGTTTTGGATGTGCTTAAAAAGGAGAAGTTATATGCTAACCTCAAAAAGTGTACTTTCTGCACCGATAAGCTTGTTTTTATAAGTTTTATTGTGAGAGCTAAAGGTATTGAGGCTAATGAAGCAAAGATGAAAGCCATCCAAGATTGGCCGACCCCCTCTAGTATAGGTGATGTTAGAAGTTTTCATGGACTTACTAGTTTCTATAGGAGGTTTGTGAAAGATTTTAGCACCATCGTTGCACCGCTTACCTAAGTTATCAAGAAGAACGTTGCATTCAAATAGGGTGAAGAACAAGAGAAGACGTTTTAGCTCATTAAACATAAGCTTACTCATGCTCCTTTACTTGCTCTACCTAATTTTTCTAAAACATTTGACATTGAATGTGATGCTTCTGGTGCAGATATAGGCGCTGTTCTTATGCAAGATGGAAGACCACTTACGTACTTTAGAGAGAACCCAAGCGGGGCTACACTTAACTGCCCCACTTTTGACAAAGAGTTGTACGCATTGGTTCGAGCTTTGGAGACATGACAACACTACTTGTTGCCAAAGGAGTTTGTGATTTGTACAAATTATGAATCCTTGAAGCATTTGAAAGGTCAACACAAGTTGAACAAGGACATGCTCGATGGGTTAGATTCATTGAGACTTTTCCCTATGCCATTCGATGTACACAAGGTAAGGAAAATGTAGTTGTGGATGCACTTTCACGCAGGTATGCCTTTATCTCTACTCTTGATGCTAAGTTCCTTGGTTTTGAGCACATTAAGGAACTTTTATCTTGATGATCATGACTTTGGGGAGATTCATAGACCTTGTGAAAAATCTACAGAAGGTAAGTTCTATAGGCATGAGGGCTTCTTGTTTAGAGAAAATAAGTTGTATGTGCTTAATTGTTCATTGAGAGACTTGTTAGTTCAGGAATCCCTCGATGGAGGGTTAATGGGACACTTTGGAGTCGCAAAAACTCTAGCTATTTTGCAGGAGCACTTTTATTGCCCACAAGTGAAATGGGATACTGAGAGAATTGGTGGTAGATGTGTCACCTATAGGCAAGCTAAATCAAGGATTCAATCGAATAGTCTTTACATGCCCTTACCTATTCCTAGTTCACCATGGATTGATATTTCAATGGACTTTGTTTTGGGTTTACCTAGGAGTCTTGGGTTTACCTATTCCTAGTTCCCCATAATCTTTGTGGTTGTAGATCGTTTTTCTAAGATGGCTCATTTTATCCCTTGTCATAAGACTGATGATGCTTCTCATGTTGCAGATTTGTTCTTTAGAGAGATTGTACGGTTACATGGTATGCCTAGGACAATCGTTTCATATTAGGATTTTAAGTTCTTGAGTTACTTTCGGAAAACATTATGGGGAAAACTAGTAATGAAACTTTTGTTTTCTACTACTTGTCATCCTCAAACTAATGGTCAGACAGATGTAATTAATAGGACTTTATCCCCTTTGTTAAGGGTTGTCATTAGTAAGAACATTAAGACCTGGGAGGATTGTCTACCACATGTTGAGTTTGCTTATAATCGTACCATTCATTCTGCTACTAAGTTGTCACTGTTTGAAATTGTTTATGGTTTTAATCCTTTAACTCCTTTGGATTTAACACCTTTACCTGTTTCTGAGCATGTGAACTTAGATGGTAAGAAGAAGGTAGAACTTGTGAAACAACTCTATGAGAGGGCACGGCTCAACATAGAGAGGAGAACCAAACAATACATCAAGCAAGCTAACAAGGGACGTCAAAGGATGGTTTTTGAGCCCTGTGATTGGGTGTGGTTACACATTAGGAAAGAATGATTTCCAGCACAAAGACATTCTAAATTGTTGCCCCAAGGAGATGGTCCTTTTCAAGTGCTAGAACAGATCAATGACAATGCCTACAGACTTGATTTATCGAGTGAGTACAATGTTAACACTAGTTTTAATGTTTCTGACTAGTCTTTTTGATGTAGGTGTTGATTTGAGGACAAATCCTTCTCAAGACGGGGGAATGATGAGGACATCAAGGCTGCAAGGAATTTTCATGATCTGATTCAAGTTCCAGTTGGTCCGGTGATGAGGGCTCAAGCTAAAAGATTCAAAGAAGCGCTGAATAACCTAGTCCGGAGAGTTCTACAACAAGAAGAGAGTGTATTCACTATTGAGGGTGAACAAAGGCTTGTTTTACTCATCAAAGTAGAGCTAGAAGGGAGCCAATCAGCCGTACATGCACATTGAGTCCTTTCATGGCAACATGCATGTTCATTCCATACACATACACAAGTAGGAGTGGTGTGTCCAGCAAAGAATCAAGTTGAGATTCAAGATTCAAGATTCAAGATTTGAATTCTTTGTAATCTTATTTTAGTTTAAGTTGTAGTTACAGAATTTGAAATTTAGAATCTTCATTTAGATTTTATTATAGGCATGAATAGGAGGAAGGAATCTTGAGTTAAATAATCCCATCCTAGGGCGTTATTTAGGCGTTTCTTTCATTAATGGTAGAATAGGAATTTTACATTTAAAAATAAACCCTATTTGATTTTCAGCCATATAAGGCCATCTTTTAGATTATGCAATTCAGTTTTGATGTTCATTCATATTGAAAGTTATTCTTCTTGAGTTCTTAAAGAAACTTTTCCAAACTTATCAAGGATTCCTTGTGGTGTTCAATTGACTTATGAAACGGACTTTCTGATGTGTCCCACATCGGTTAGAAAGGGTGCCGTCTTGGATGTTATATATATGGGTTCACAATCCTCCGCTCATGAGCTAGCTTTTGGGGTGGAGTTAAGTGGGTTCATATCATATGGTATCAGAGCCGAACCTCTGCTAGTCGGTGGGCACATGTACAAAGGTTCCCTGTCGCTCGTGTGGGTTAACGACAGAGTTGGCATGAGGACATGCAGTCTAAAGGGGTCGGGAATGATGTGTCCCACATTGGTTAGAGAGGGTGGTCTTGGATGTTATATATATGGGTTCACAATCCTCCATTCACGAGCTAGCTTTTGGGGTGGAGTTAGGTGGGTAATGATGAGGACATCGTTAGCACAAGCAAGAGCACGTGGGATGAGACATATTCAGATCCAATTCAAGTTCCCATTGGTCCGGTTATGAGAGCTCGTGCGAAGAAGTTCAAAGAAACACTTATTGGGCTGATTCAAGCAACTTGGGCTCAAGCTATTGCATGGAGGCCCATTGAGGGAATTGCATGTGACATCCAGACCAACAAATGCATGATTCAAGTTCTAGAAGGGACCGAGTACTTTTCATTTCAGTTACTTTCCCGTTTTGAGGCGACAAGTGGCAAGAAGAATCAGCTATTTACCTTTTAATGTCTAGTTTCCTTTTTCTTTTAGAAACATACGTTTGTTTTATTTCTATTATTGTAAGGTTTTTAAGCCATTAAGGGAACTTACCTTATTTGCTTTAGATTAGACGTTTTGGTAATTGATTTGCCTGAAATTCTATGGACAATTAGGAGCTGAAAATTCGCATAAGGGAACCACTATAAATTGTAATGAATTTCATTCAATGGAGGATAAGTTTTAACACACAATTTGAGGTTTAATTCTCTTTGGTTCTTAAATGAACTATTCGAACTTATCGAAAAATTCTGTGGCGTTCATAGACTTATCAATCAGTCCATCCATAGCTGATTGTGGCGTCCTCACATACCAAGGTTCTTGCTTCTTGTTAGGCATTGGGTAGCGGTTCCATTCAAAACCGATTAGCAAAATTGATCTTGGAGACAAATTTTGGTTAGGGTCGCGTCAGTTCTTGGCGAGGTTCATATCATTGGTATCAGAGCGAGGTTCTAATCAGGTTTTGCTTATCCATTCTTTTACTTTATGTTTGTTTCAGTTATTCGTGAGTTTAGATTTCCACTATCAAAGTCGGTTTAAACACAAAAAAAGATCCAAAAAGAAAAGAAAGAAAGGAAATAAAAAAAAAAGGAAAAGAAGAAAAAAAAAACACGTCTGGAAACCTTCCTTATTTTTTTTTTTTTCAGATTCTTGTTATTCATCATTTAAGGAACCCGAAATTGAATTCCCTGAATAGACCAAAAATTTTTGCTCAAATTTCGTTCCTTTTGGGTGTGATTTCTGAAAGCCTAAATTATTTGTTCCTGTTATAGTCTTGTTTCCAATATGAGCCTCCTTGGTAATCTATTTGTGAATTGTCAAGGAAATTTTGATATTGATTTGACTAGTTTTGTAGGAACTAAGTGAGAATTAATGAGTGGAAAAAGGCAAAGAGGCGAGAGCATTAGAGTGGACAAAAGCCGAAAGTATTGAGTGTAAACATGAGTGAAATTGAGTGAACCATTTCACAAGTGAA
Organism: Artocarpus heterophyllus; assembly: GCA_025403435.1. NCBI lineage: Eukaryota > Viridiplantae > Streptophyta > Magnoliopsida > Rosales > Moraceae > Artocarpus > Artocarpus heterophyllus. Next base: position 32,953,130 of record CM046348.1, on the reverse strand, counting down.
ACACGTAAGGGAGTGTGGTAAGGTCCTTTACATTGTTTCTCATTTTGTTTTGCAAAAAAAAAAAATGTCAAACAACAACAAGAACACTATTAAGGGTACCTCGGGTGCAGCAAATCCAAAACTTCTTATGGAAGCGATGACAGGGGAGCTGAGGCGATTGTTGAGGGGAGAGTTAGGACAGCTTCATGAGAGGATTGATCGGATAGAAAACGCACGTGTGGAATAGCCACAACATGTTCCTCATGCGTGTAGGCGGGAAAGGGTTCCGGTTAGAGGAGAGGTTGATGACTACTACAGGATTGATGGGGAAGAGTTTGACGAAGAAGAAGATTCAGCGGGTAGTCAACGAAGATTTAGACGGGATAGAGGAGTTAGGAAACAGGAAAATGATAGTTTGAGAGGCATAAAAATGAAGAAACCATCATTTCAAGGCAAATCCAATCCAGAAGCATACCTAGAATGGGAGAAGAAAATGGAGTTCGTCTTTGACTGCCAAAACTATTCCGAGGCAAAAAAGGTAAAACTGGCTGTAATTGAATTTTTTGATTATGTTATTACTTGGTGGGATCAGCTTGTTATAAATAGGAAACGAAATAGAGAGCGATGTATTGAGTAATGGGAAGAAATGAAGACCGTGATGAGGAAGCGATTTGTACCAACTTACTACTATCGGGAGTTGTACAACAAACTACAAAATCTTAAGCAAGGCAACCGAAGTGTGGAGGAGTACTATAAGGAGATGGAGGTTATGATGATTCAGGCAAATATAGAGGAGGATCGGGAGGATACAATGGCAAGGTTTTTGGCAGGCTTGAACCAAGATATTCACAATGCCGTTGAGTTACAACATTATGTGGAGTTGGAGGACATGGTGCACATGGCTATTAAAATTGAGAATCAACTTATGAGGAGGGTCAGTAACACACGCCCTAGCCAAAACCGAGTACATCCACTTGGAAAATGAACCAATGGAAGAAGGATGAGATGCATCCCAACACTAAGCCAAAGACCGAGCAAAAACAAGAGGTGGCCAGCCATGGGAATCAAGGTAAATCCGATTCTTCCACTACTCCAAATTGTGATATTAAATGTTTTAAATGTCAAGGCAGTGTGGTCACATAGCAAGCCAATGTCCGAACAAACGAGCTTTGGTGATGTGGGACAATGGAGAGATTGAAACCGACGAGGATTCAGACAATGATTCTATGCCTTCATTAGAGGATGCCGACGATGAGTAGTACGCTGTCCAAGGAGAATTGTTGGTTACAAGGAGAGCTTTAAGTGTGCGAGCCAAAGAAGAAGATGAAGAGGTGCAACGGGAAAACATCTTCCACACTAGGTGCCACGTCCAAAACAAGGTATGTAGTGTGATTATTGATGGTGGGAGTTGTACTAATGTTGCTAGCACAACCATGGTAGAGAAGTTAGAGCTGCCAACAATTAAGAATCCTCAACCATATAAATTGCAATGGTTAAATGATAATGGTGAGGTAAAGGTGCATAAGCAAGTGTTAGTTTCTTTTTGCATTGGAAGATATGAAGATGAAGTTTTGTGCGATGTGGTTTCGATGCAAGCTGGGCACTTGTTATTAGGCAGACCATGGCAATTTGATCGGCGAGTTAGGCATGATGGTTTCACCAATAAGAACTCATTTGTTCACAATCAAAAAACGATCACTCTTGTTCCGTTGACACCAAAATAGGTCTATGAACACCAAGTGAGCTTACAGAGAGAAAGTGATAAAAAGAAAATGATGAGTGGAGAAAAATCAAGAGTGGGAGTGCAGAGAGAGAGTTCAACCAGTGAGAGAAAAAAGGAAGAGATGGCCGAGAAAAAGGAGAGCAAAGAGAGCAAGGGAGAGAAAATTGAGAGGACTGAAAAAAATTCACAATCAGCCAATGAGAGAAACTAGAGAGAAAAACAAACTTCTATGCAAGAGGCGGTGAGATTAAAAGGGCGTTGTTTTCAAATAAGCCAATGATTGTACTTTTGTACAAAGAGGCGTTCTTAAACACTAATGAACTTGACCCTGCATTACCTAGTTCTGTTGTTTCTCTGTTGTAGGAGTTCGAGGATGTATTTCCGGATGAGGTGCCTGATAGTTTTCCGTCAATACGGGGAATAGAACATCATATTGATTTTGTACCTGGCGCTTCCATTCCAAACCGACCAGCTTATAGAAGCAACCCTGAGGAGACAAAAGAGCTTCAAAGGCAGGTCAGTGAGTTGATGAAAAAGGGGTACGTGAGAGAAAGTATGAGCCCGTGCACCGTTCCAGTCTTACTCATGCCTAAGAAGGATGGGATATGGAGGATTTGCGTAGATTGCAGAACCATTAACAATATCATGGTAAAGTATCGCCATCCTATTCCTCATTTAGATGATATGTTGGATGAACTGCATGGTGCTTCTGTGTTCTCAAAAATTGATTTGAAAAGTGGATACCATCAAATACGCATGAAAGAGGGTGATGAATGGAAAACTGCCTTTAAGACAAAATATGGACTGTATGAGTGGTTAGTAATGCCATTTGGTTTAACTAATGCTCCAAGTACATTTATGCATTTAATGAATCATGTATTACATGCATTTATTGGCAGGTTTGTTGTTGTGTATTTTGATGATATACTCATTTATAGCAAAGACATGGACCAACATGTAGTGCATTTAAAATCTGTTTTGGATGTGCTTTGAAAGGAGAAGTTGTATGCTAACCTCAAGAAGTGTACCTTTTGCACAGATAAGCTTGTGTTTCTTGGTTTTGTTGTTAGTGCTCAAGGTATACAGTTTGATAAAGAAAAGGTACGAGCCATCCAGAGTGGCCGAGTCCAACTAGTGTGGGAACCGTACGGAATTTTCATGGACTTGCTAGTTTCTACTAGCAGTTTGTGAAAGATTTCAATACTATAGCTGCACCACTGACTGAAGTGATCAAGAAGAACGTTGGGTTTAGATGGGGAGAAGAGCAAGAAAAGGCATTTCAGTTAATCAAGGAGAAGTTGACTAATGCTCCATTGTTATCTTTATCTAATTTTTTCAAAACTTTTGAGATTGAATGTGATTCTTCAGGTGTTGGAATTAGCGTTGTTTTAATGTAGGAAGGGAGACCAGTAGCATATTTCAGTGAGAAGCTGAATGGGGCAACTCTTAATTACCCAACTTATGATAAAGAGATGTATGCATTGGTTCGGGCATTAGAGACGTGGCAGCACTACCTATGGCCTAAGGAGTTCGTGATTCACCCCGATCATGAGTCCCTGAAACACTTGAAGGGCCAGCACAAGCTGAACAAGAGGCATGCTCGTTGGGTAGAATTCATAGAGACGTTTCCGTATGTCATTCGCTACAAGCAAGGTAAGGAAAACGTCGTTGCCGATGCACTTTCTCGCAGGTATGTCTTAATCTCAACTCTTAATGCTAAACTACTGGGTTTTGAACACATTAAAGAGTTATATGCTGATGACCATGACTTTAGTATTGAGTATCAAGCTTGTGAGAGATTTGCAAGTGGTAAGTACTTTAGGCATGAGGGATACTTGTTTCGGGAGAATAAATTATGTGTGCCTAATTGTTCATTAAGAGATTTGCTAGTGAGAGAATCCCATGGGGGAGGATTAATGGGACATTTTGGAGTAATGAAGACTTTGGCTGTATTGCAGGAACACTTCTATTGGCCACATATGAAACGAGATGTTGAGAGGCTTTGTGGTAGATGTGTAACTTGTAGGCAGGCTAAATCAAGAGTGCAGCCCCACAGTTTATACACCCCTTTACCAATACCTAGTGAACCCTGGATTGATATTTTGATGGATTTTGTGTTAGTATTGCCTAGGTCTAAACGGGGAAGAGACTCGATATTTGTGGTCGTGGATAGGTTTTCCAAGATGGCCCATTTTATTCCATGCCACAAGACAGATGATGCTTCCAATGTTGCTGATTTGTTCTTTAGGGAAATTGTGAGACTTCATGGTATGCCTAGGACAATTATTTCTGATAGGGACACCAAGTTCTTAAGCTACTTTTGGAAGACTTTGTGGGCTAAGTTAGGGACTAAGCTATTGTTTTCGACTACTTGTCACCCTCAAATCGATGGTCAAACAGAAGTTGTGAATAGAACCCTATCTACTTTGTTGCAGGCTGTCATTAAAAAGAACATCAAAACATGGGAGGAGTGTTTACCACATGTTGAGTTTGCTTATAATCGATCTGTTCATTCTGCTACTCAATTTTCACCGTTTGAAATTGTTTATGGTTTTAATCCTTTAACTCCTTTGGATTTAATGCCATTACCTTTGTCTGAGCTTGTGAATTTAGATGGAAAAAGAAAAGCTGACCTTGTTATGCAGATACACAAGAAGGCAAGACTCAACATTGAGCAAAGGACTAAACAATATGCTGAACAAGCCAACAAAGAGTGTCACCAGCTCATCTTCGAGCCTGGCGATTGGGTGTGGTTGCACTTACGCAAGGAACAGTTTCTGGAATAAAGGAAATCCAAGCTGTTGCCTAGAGGGGATGGTCCTTTTCAAATTCTTGAAAGGATCAATGATAATGTACACAAGCTAGACTTGCCAGGTGAGTATGGTGTAAGTGCCTCCTTTAATATTTCTGACCTAAGTCCCTTTCATGCAGGCGATGATTTGAGGACAAATCCCTCTCAAGAGGAGGGGAATGATGAGGACATCGTTAGCACAAGCCAGATCACGTGGGATGATACATATTCAGATCCAATTCAAGTTCCCATTGGTCCGGTTACGAGAGCTCATGTGAAAAAGTTCAAAGAAACACTTATTGGGCTGATTCAAGCAACTTGGGCTCAAGCTATTGCATGGAGGCCCATTGAGGGAATTGCATGTCGCATCTAGACCAGTAAATGCATGATTCAAGTTCTAGAAGGGACCGAGTAATTTCCATTTCAGTTACTTTCCTGTTTTGAGGTGACAAGTGGCGAGAAGAATCAGCTATTTACCTTTTAATGTCTAGTTTCCTTTTTCTTTTAGAAACATGCGTTTTTTTTATTTCTATTATTGTAAAGTTTTTAAGCCATTAAGGGAACTTACCTTATTTGCTTTAGATTAGACGTTTTGGTAATTGATTTGCCCGAAATTCCATGGGCAATTAGGAGCTGAAAATTCACATAGTGGAATCACTATATATTGTAATGAATTTCATTCAATGGAGGATAAGTTTTAACACACAATTTGAGGTTTAATTCTCTTCGGTTCTTAAACAAACTATTCAAACTTATTAAAAAATTTCATGGCGTTCATAGACTTATCAATTAGTCCATCCATAGCTGATTGTGGTATCCTCACATACCAAGGTTCGTGCTTCTTGTTAGGCATCGAGTCGCGGTTCCCTTCAAAACCGATTAGTAAAATTGATCCTGGAGACCAATTTTGGTTAGGGTCGCATCAGTTCTTGGCGGGGTTCGTATCACTTTCCATACTCGTTTGTGGCATCTTCATCATACGAAGTTTCTTGCTTTGCTAAGCAACGGGTCAAAGTTCTACTCAACTTGAGGTCTGGAGTTTCGAAATTCCAGATTTGGTATCGGGTTTTGTCACGTGGTTGGTGTGGTTCGTATCAAATCATAATAGCTGAATAAGCTATTTCTGCTGAGTTTCTCATCGTATGAGAGAAAGAAGCTGAATCAGTTTCTGTTAAAATTAATTCCTACCATTCTCTACACCTCGGGTAAGTATTTGGAAGAAGATGAAATGGGAGATGTTCTTCAGCCACTTCTTCCACTGACCTGTTAAGGTCATCGTTTTCAATGATCATAATCCTTCTTCTTCTTATCAGTTTGAAATCATCTTCTTGTTGAGAAGATGTTAGCCTTAATTGCTGGTTAGTTAAGGATAAGGCCTTGTCTTCCCAATGTCTTCTCCAAGCCTTGTAAATTTCTCGGGTTAAGAAATCAAGAAGATAACTAGTTTCTCCTTTGATATGTTTCTATATCAAATTCAAATACTACTAATATAGCTTGCTACCTAGCAAATATTTGCTTAGAAGCTAGGTTTTTAACATCTTTTTCAAGGACAGATTTAGCAGATTTGTAATCTATTCAGAGAAGAAACTTTTTATTCAATAAGTCTTCTTGAAATTTTAAGACGACTAACACAATAGCTAGTATTTCCTTTTTGATATTTCTACTAGGTGTGATTCCACAATCCTGATTTGAATCTTACCAATATTTCTTTATTATCTTTTCTTTGTTTTAGAATTCCTCTATATCCTAATTCGGAGGCATCTGTTTCTACTATTTTGAATAAGTCAGGGTCAGGCAGAGCTAGGCAAGGAATTTCTTTAACCCTAGCTTTAATTTTTCTAACGGCTTTAGAGCATTCTTCTATCCAATTAGGAGGATTCTTTCTTAGCCTTTCAAATAAGGGCTTTGAATCTTTTGACAAGTCTTTATAAAAATCTGCAATGTAATTAAGGCTTCCCACGAACCTCTGTAACTGTTTTTTATCTTTTATCTCATCAGGGAATTTTTCAATAAATGATATGGCTCTTTCAATATGATTGATAAGTCCTTGGCTAATATTATGGCCTAAAAATCTCACTTTTGTTTGGAAAATCTTCATCTTTCTAGCTGAAAACACTAGACCTATTCTTTTGATAACATCAAAGAAAATTTGTAAATTTTCCAATGCTTTTCTATATTTTTGGAGAAAATCAACACATCGTCTATATATGTAATGATAAAATCCGTATAAGGATTGCATATTTCATTCATTATTCTCTAAAACTCTAAGGGGGCATTCTTAAGCCCAAACGACATTATTTTCCATTCGAAATGTCCAAGTGGAATTGTAAATAATGATGAGGACATCGTTAGCACAAGCAAGAGCACGTGGGATGAGACATTTAGATCCAATTCAAGTTCCCATTGGTCCAGTTACGAGAACTCATGTGAAGAAGTTCAAAGAAACACTTGTTGATACGAACCCCGCCAAGAGCTGATGCGACCCTAACCAAGATTGGTTTCCAAGATCAAAATTTCTAACCGGTTTTGGATGGAACCGCGACCCGAAGCCCAACAACTGATAAGAACCTCGCCAATATACTGACGAAACCCGTTATCAATAAGAAGGAACCAAGACCGTTTCTACTCAGATTTGGATGGAAGACACCACAACCCGTTGCTTATATCGAAGCAAGAACCTTGGTATATCGAAGACGCCACAATCAAGGATGGAAGCTTGATTGATAAGTCAGGTTTGAACACCCGGATTGATCCGATGAGTTCGTGTAGTTCGTCAAAGAACCAAAGAAAGAATTTTCTCTCTCAGAAAAATAAACATTCATTGATTCTCCATTAACCTTGGGAACGCCTATTTATAGGCCAAAATTACAAAGTGTTGCCCAAAAAGAAAAGTTGACAAATTCAAACATAATTACTAAGCCTAAAATAAAAACCAAAAAAAAGGAAAGTCTTAATGGCTGATTTTCAGCCATTTACACGCCCAACAATAAAACGAAAGTGCAATTAATCCTCGTCAACAATTTGCATAAATGATTAGCCGTGTGTGTGCCAAAATGGGAAGGTTTTTGAAAGTCTTCCATTGACTTGATCTTGCAAAATTTGAGCTGATTTCAATCAGGCTTGACTCATCCGGATTCTTCTAGAACTTAGATCAAATTGACGCACCGTTGTGGTTGACGTGGGCCTGGGTCAATGGGCTTGCACAAATTTTCTTGATTCCAGATTTCGTGAATCAGCCCATTTAGTGCTTCCTTGAATTTCTTAGCTCGGGCTCTTGTGACTGGTCCAACAGGAATTTGTATTGGGTCATTTGAGCTTCCTAAGTCTCCATCATTCCCCTCCTCTTGAAAGGATTTGTCCTCAAATCAGACTCTGCATCAAAAGGACTCAAATCAGAAACATTGAAGGTAGCACTTACATTATACTCACCTTGCAAATCCAACTTGTAAGCATTGTCATTAATTCTTTCAAGGACTTGAAATGGACCATCTCCCCGTGGTAACAACTTTGACTTTCTTTGTTCTGGAAAACGCTCCTTTCTAAAGTGCAACCACACCCAGTCTCCAGGTTCAAAAATCAGCTTGTGTCGCCCCTTGTTGGCTTGCTTTGCATATTGTTCCGTTCTTTGCTCAATGTTGAGTCTTGCTTTCTCATGAATCTGTTTAACAAAGTCAGCCTTCCTTTTGCCATCTAAATTAACACACTCAGAAACAGGTAGTGGTGATAAATCCAGTGGTGATAAAGGATTAAGACCATATAGAATTTCAAAAGGTGAATACTTTGTAGCAGAATGGACAGAGCGATTATATACAAACTCAACATGCGGTAAACAGTCTTCCCATGATTTAATGTTCTTACTGATGATTGCTCTTAATAAGGTTGACAAAGTCCTATTTACTACCTCAGTTTGACCATCAGTTTGTGGGTGGCAAGTAGTAGAAAACAACAGCTCAGTACCTAACTTACTCCACAAAGTCTTCCAAAAGTAGCTCAAGAACTTAGCATCTCTATCTGAAACAATTGTCCTAGGCATGCCATGTATTCTCACAATCTCCCTAAAGAACATTTCAGCAATATGCGATGCATCATCAGTTTTATGACAGGGAATAAAATGTGCCATCTTTGAAAACCGATCTACAACCACAAACACACTATCCTTCCCACGTTTGGTCCTAGGTAAACCTAACACAAAGTCCATTGAAATATCAGTCCAAGGCTCACTAGGAATTGGCAAAAGTGTGTATAAACCATGGGGTTGTGCTCTCGATTTAGCTTGCCTACACGTGACACATCTACTACATATCCTTTCAACATCCCTTTTCATGTGTGGCCAAAAGAAGTGTTCCTGCAAAACAGCTAAAGTTTTGGCAATTCCAAAATGCCCCATCAATCCGCCACCATGGGATTCCCTCACTAACAAATCTCTCAAAGAACAATTAGGCACACAAAGCTTATTCTCCCGACACAAAAATCCATCATGCCTATAAAATTTACCCATTGCATTTTTCTCACAAGCTCGATACTCCTCACTAAAATCTTGGTCTAAAGGGTATAAATCCTTAATATGCTCAAAACCAAGCAGTTTAGCGTCAAGGATAGAAAGTAATGCGTACCTGCGAGAAATCCTTAATATCCTTTCAACATCCCTTTTCATGTGTGGCCAAAAGAAGTGTTCCTGCAAAACAGCTAAAGTTTTAGCAATTCCAAAATGCCCCATCAATCCGCCACCATGGGATTCCCTCACTAACAAATCTCTCAAAGAACAATTAGGCACACAAAGCTTATTCTCCTGAAACAAAAATCCATCATGCCTATAAAATTTACCCATTGCGTTTTTCTCACAAGCTCGATATTCCTCACTAAAATCTTGGTCTAAAGGGTGTAAATCCTTAATATGCTCAAAACCAAGCAGTTTAGCATCAAGGATAGAAAGTAATGCGTACCTGCGAGAAAGTGCATCCGCAACAACATTCTCCTTACCGTGCTTGTATCGAATGACATAAGGAAATGTCTCGATGAATTCCACCCAACGGGCATGCCTCTTATTCAACTTTTGTTGTCCCTTCAGATGTTTCAATGACTCGTGATCAGTGCGAATCACGAATTCCTCGGGCCATAGGTAGTGTTGCCAAGTCTTTAATGCTCGAACCAACGCGTACAACTCCTTGTCATTAGTAGGGTAATTTAGTGTTGACCCACTCAATTTTTCACTGAAATACGCAATTGGTCGTCCTCCTTGCATCAGCACGGCACCTATACCTACACCAGAAGCATCACATTCAATGTCAAATGTTGGAGAGTTAGGGAGTGATGAGGACATCGTTAGCACAAGCAAGAGCTCCCATTGGTCCAATTCAAGTTCCCATTGGTCCGGTTACGAGAGCTCGTGCGAAGAAGTTCAAAGAAACGCTTATTGGGCTGATTCAAGCAACTTGGGCTCAAGCCATTGCATGGAGGCCCATTGAGGGAATTGCATGCGACAACCAGACCAACAAATGCGTGATTCAAGCTCTAGAAGGGATCGAGTAATTTTCATTTCAGTTACTTTCCCGTTTTGAGGTGACACATGGCGAGAAGAATCAGCTTATGACCTTTTAATGTCTAGTTTCCTTTTTTCGTTTGTTTATTTCTATTATTGTAAAGCGTTAGGTTAGGTGATTTGGTAATAGATTTGCCCGAAATTCCATCGGGAATTAGGAGCTGAAAATTCGCATAGGAACCCCTATATATTGTAATGAATTTCAATCAATTGAAGACAAGTATTAACACACATTTGAGGTTTAATTCTCTTTGGTTCCTAAACGAACTAATCGAACTTATCGGAAAATTTCGTGGCGTTCATAGACTTATCAATCAATCCATCCATAGCTGATTGTGGCGTCTTCACACACCAAGACTTATCAATCAGTCCATCCATAGCTGATTGTGGCGTCCTCGCATACCAAGGTTCGTGCTTCTTGTTAGGCATCGGGTCGCGGTTCCATCCAAAACCGGTTAGGAATTTGATCTTGAAAACCAATTTTGGTTAGGGTCGCGTCAGTTCTTGGCGGGGATCGTATCATTTGGTATCAGAGCGAGGTTCTAATTAGGTTTTGCTTATCCGTTCTCTTAGTTTATGTTTGTTTCAGTTATTCGTGAGTTTTGATTTCCATTTTCAAAGTCGGTTAAAAAAAAAAAAGATCCAAAAAGAAAAGAAAGAAAAAAAAAGAAAAAAAAAGGGAAAAAGAAGAAAAACAAGAGGATCCGAAAAAAAAAAACACTATTGAGTCTGGAAACCTTCCTTAAATTTTTTTTTTTCAGATTCTTGTTATTCATCATTTAAGGAATCCAAAATTGAATTCCCTATACAGACCAAAAAATTTTCGTCAAATTTCGTTCCTTTTGGGTGTGATTCTGAAAGCCTAAATTCTTTGTTCCTGTTATAGTCTTGTCTCTTTGGTAATCTATTTGTGAATTGTCAAGGAAATTTTGATATTGATTCGACTAGTTTTATAGGAACTGAGTGAGAATTAATGAGTGGGAAAAGGCATAGAGGCGAGAGCATTAGAGTGGACAAAAGCCGAAAGTATTGAGTGTAAACACGAGTGAAATTGAGTGAACCATTTCACGAGTGAAACACGTAAGGGAGTGTGGTAAGGTCCTTTGCAAAATGTCAAACAACAGCAAGAACACTATTGAGGGTACCTCGGGTGTAGCAGACCCAAAACTTCTTATGGAAGCGATGATGGGGGAGATGAGGCGATTGTTGAGGGGAGAGTTAGGACAGCTTCATGAGAGGATAGACCGGATAGAAAACGCACGTGTGGAACAGCCACAACATGTTCCTCATGTGCGTAGCCGAGAAAGGGTTCCGGTTAGAGGAGAGGTTGATGACTACTATAGGATTGATGGAGAAGAGTTTGACAAAGGAGAAGATTCAACGAGTAGTCATCGAAGATTTAGACGGGATAGAGGAGTTAGGAACCGGGAAGATGATAGTTTGAGAGGCATAAAAATGAAGATACCATCATTTCAAGGCAAATCCAATCCAGAAGCGTACCTAGAATGGGAGAAGAAAATGGAGTTCATCTTTGGCTGCCACTACTATTCTGAGGCGAAGAAGGTAAAACTGGCTGTAATTGAATTTTCTGATTATGCTATTACTTGGTGGGATCAGCTTGTTATAAACAGGAGATGAAATAGAGAGCAGCCTATTGAGTCATGGGAAGAGATGAAGACCGTAATGAGGAAGCGATTTTTACCAACTTACTACTACCGGGAGTTGTACAACAAACTACAAAACCTTAAGCAGGGCAACCGGAGTGTAGAGGAGTACTATAAGGAGATGGAGGTTATGATGATTCGAGCCAATATAGAGGAGGATCGGGAGGCTACAATGGCAAGGTTTTTGGCGGGTTTGAACCGAGATATTCACAATGCCGTTGAGTTACAACATTATGTGGAGTTGGAGGACAAGGTGCACATGGCTATTAAAATTGAGAATCAACTTATGAGGAGGGGCAGTAACACACGTCCTAGCCAATGGAAGAGGGATGAGAAGCAATGGAAGCAATTGAGAATCAACTCAAGTACATCCGCTTGGAAAATGAACCAATGGAAGAGGGATGAGAAGCAACCCAACACCAAGCCAAAGATTGAGCAGAAACAAGAGTTGGCCAGCCATGGGAATCAAGGTAAATCCGATTCTTCCACTACTCGGAATCGTGATATTAAATGTTTTAAATGTCAAGGCAGGGGTCACATAGCAAGCCAACGTCCGAACAAACGAGCTATGGTGATTCGGGACAATGGAGAGATTGAAACCAAGGAGGATTCGGACAATGATTCTATGCCTTCATTAGAGGATGCCGACAATGAGGAGTGCTCTGTCCAAGGAGAATTGTTGGTCACAAGGAGAGCTTTAAGTGTGCAAGCCAAAGAAGAAGATGAAGAGGTGCAACGGGAAAACATCTTCCACACTAGGTGCCATGTCCAAAACAAGGTATGTAGTGTGATTATTGATGGTGGGAGTTGTACTAATGTTGCTAGCACAACCATGGTAGAGAAGTTAGGGCTGCCAACAAGTAAGCATCCTCGACCATATAAATTGCAATGGTTAAATGATACTGGTGAGGTAAAGGTGCATAAACGGGTGTCAGTTTCTTTTCACATTGGAAGATATGAAGATGAAGTTTTGTGCGATGTGGTTCCGATGCAAGCTGGGCACTAGTTATTAGGCAGACCATGGCAATTTGATCGGCGAGTTAAGCATGATGGTTTCACCAACAAGTACTCATTTGTTCACAATCAAAAAACGATCACTCTTGTTCCGTTGACACCAAAACAGGTCTATGAAGACCAAGTGAGCTTACAGAGAGAAAGTGATAAAAAAATGAAGAGCGAGGAAAAATCAAAAGTGGGAGTGCAAAGAGAGAGTTCGGCCAGTGAGAGAAAAAAGGAAAAGATGGCCGAGAAAAAGGAGAGCAAAGAGAGCAAGGGAGAGAAAATTGAGAGGGCTGAAAAGAATTCACAATCAGCCAATGAGAGAAAAGCAAAGAGAAAAACAAACTTCTACATGAAAAGGAGTGAAATTAAAAGGGCCTTGTTTTGAAATCAGCCAATGATTGTACTTTTGTACAAAGAGGCGCTTTTAAACACTAACGAACTTGACCCTGCATTGCCTAGTTCTGTTGTTTCTCTGTTGTTTCGTTGCCGATGCACTTTCTCACAGATACACGAGAAGGCAAGACTCAACATCGAGCGAAGGACTAAACAATATGCTGAACAAGCCAACAAAGGGCGTCGCAAGCTCGTCTTCGAGCCCGGCGATTGGGTGTGGTTGCACTTACACAGGGAACGGTTTCTGGAACAAAGGAAATCCAAGCTGTTGCCTAGAGGGGATGGTCCTTTTCAAATCCTTGAAAGGATCAATGATAATGCATACAAGCTAGACTTGCCAGGTGAGTATGGTGTAAGTGCCTCCTTTAATGTTTAGTTACTTTCCTGTTTTGAGGCGACAAGTGGCGAGAAAAATCAACTATTTACCTCTTTATTGTCTAGTTTCCTTTTCTTTTAGAAACATGCGTTTGTTTTATTTCTATTATTGTAAGGCTTTTAAGCCATTAAGGGAACTTGCCTTATTTGCTTTAGATTAGACGTTTTTTTTGGGTAATTGATTTGCTCGAAATTCCATGGGCAATTAGGAGTTGAAATTCACAAAGGGGAAACCACTATATATTGTAACGAATTTCATTCAATGGAGATAAGTTTTTAACACACAATTTGAGGTTTAATTCTCCTCGGTTCTTAGACGAACTATTTAAACTTACCAAAAAATTTTGTGGCATTCATAGACTCATCAATCAGTCTGTCCATAGCTGATTGTGGCATCCTCACATACCAAGGTTCGTGCTTCTTGTTAGGCATTGGGTCACGGTTTCATTCAAAAATGATTAGGAATTTTGATGTTGGAGACCAATTTTGGTTAGGGTCGCGTCAGTTCTTGGCGGGGTTCATATCATTTGGTATCAGAGCGAGGTTCTAATCAGGTTTTGGTTATCAGTTTCCTTAGTTTATGTTTGTTTCAGTTATTTGTGAGTCTTGATTTCCATTATCAAAGTCGGGTTAAAAAAAAAAAAAAAAAAGAGGAGTTTGGTAACCTTCCTTAAATTTTTTTTTTTTAGAGTCTTGTTATTCATAGTTTAAGGAACCCAAAATTGAATTCCCTACAAAGACCAAAAATTCTTGCTCAAATTTCGTTCCTTTTGGGTATGATTTCCGAAGCCTAAATTATTTGTGCCTGTTATATTCTTGTTTCTAATCTAAGCCTCCTTGGTAATCTATTTGTGAATTGTCAAGGAAATTTTGACATTGATTTGACTAGTTTTATAGGAACTGAGTGAGAATTAACTAGTGGAAAAAGGCATAGAGGCGAGAGCATTAGAGTGGACAAAAGCCGAAAGTATTGAGTGCAAACACGAGTGAAATTGAGTGAACCATTTCACGAGTGAAACACATAAGGGAGTGTGGTAAGGTCCTTTACATTGTTTCTTACTTGGTTTTACAAAAAAAAAAAAAAAATGTCAAACAATAACAAGAACACTATTGAGGGTACCTCTAGTGCAACAGATCCAAAACTCCTTATGGAAGAGATGACAGGGGGGAGATGAGGCGATTGTTGAGGGGAGAGTTAAGACAGCTTCATGAGAGGATAGACCGGATAGAAAACGCACGTGTGGAACAGCCACAACATGTTCCTCATACGCGTAGGCGGGAAAGGGTTCCGGTTAGAGGAGAGGTTGATGACTACTATGGGATTGATGGGGAAGAGTTTGATGAAGGAGAAGATTCAGCGAGTAGTCATCGGAGATTTGGACAGGATAGAGGAGTTAGGAACTGGGAAAATGATAGTTTGAGAGGCATAAAAATGAAGATACCATCATTTCAAGGCAAATCCAATCCAGAAGCGTACCTAGAATGGGAAAAGAAAATGGAGTTCGTCTTTGACTGCTATAACTATTCTGAGGCAAAGAAGGTAAAATTGGCTGTAATTGAATTTTTCGATTATGCTATTACCTGGTGGGATCAGCTTGTTATAAATAGGAGATGAAATAGAGGGTGACCTTTTGAGTCATGGGAAGAGATGAAGACTATGATGATGAAGCAATTTGTACCAGCTTACTACTACTGAGAGTTGTACAACAAACTACAAAATCTTAAGCAGGGCAACCAGAATGTCAAGGAGTACTATAATGAGATGGAGGTTATGAAGATTCGGGCAAATATAGAGGAGGATCAGGAGGCTACAATGGCAAGGTTTTTGGCAGGCTTGAACCGAGAAATTCACAATGCCGTTGAGTTACAACATTATGTGGAGTTGGAGGACATGGTGCAAATGGCTATCAAATTTGAGAATCAACTTATGAGGAGGGGCAGTAACACACGTCCCAGCCAAAACCCGAGTACACCCGCTTAGAAAATGAACCAATGGAAGAAGGATGAGAAGCAACCCAACACCAAGCTAAAGACCAACAAGAGGTGGCCAGCCACGGGAATCAAGGTAAATCCGATTCTTCCACTACTTGGAATCATGATATTAAATGTTTTAAATGTCAAGGCAGGGGTCACACAGCAAGCCAATGTCCGAACAAACGAGCTATAGTGATGTGGAACAATGGAGAGATTGAAACTGACGAGGATTCGGACAACGATTCTATGCCTTCATTAGAAGATGCCGATGATGAAGAGTGCACTGTCCAAGGGGAATTGTTGGTTGCAAGGAGAGCTTTAAGTGTGCAAGCCAAAGAAGAAGAAGAGGAGGTGAAACGGGAAAACATCTTCCATACTAGGTGCCATGCCCAAAACAAGGTATGTAGTGTGATTATTGATGGTGGGAGTTGTACTAACGTTGCTAGCACAACCATGGTAGAGAAGTTAGGGCTGCCAACAAGTAAGCATCCTCGACCTTATAAATTGCAATGGTTAAATGATAGTGGTGAGGTAAAAGTGAATAAGCAAGTGTTAGTTTCTTTTCGCATTGGAAGATATGAAGATTAAGTTTTGTGCGATGTGGTTTCGATGCAAGCTGGGCACTTGTTATTAGGCAGACCATGGCAATTTGATCGGTAATTTAAACATGATGGTTTCACCAACAAGTACTCATTTTTTCACAATCAAAAAACGATCACTCTTGTTTCGTTAACACCAAAATAGGTCTATGAAGGCCAAGTGAGTTTACAGAGAGAAAGTGATAAAAAAAATTGAAGAGTGGAGAAAAATCAAGAGTGGGAGTGCACAGAGAGAGTTCAGCCAGTGAGAGAAAAAAAGAAGAGATGGTTGAGAAAAAGGAGAGCAAAGAGAGCAAGGTAGAGAAAATTGAGAGGGCTAGAAAAAATTCACAATCATCCAATGAGGGAAAAGCAGAGAGAAAAACAAACTTCTATGCGAAAGGCGATGAGATTAAAAGGGCGTTGTTTTCAAATAAGCCAATGATTGTACTTTTGTACAAAGAGACGTTCTTAAACACTAACAAACTGATTTTGTTGCAGAAATTCAAGGATGTATTTCCGGATGAGGTGCCTGATGGTCTGCCACCAATTTGGGGAATAGAACATCAAATTGATTTTGTACCTGGTGCTTCCATTCCAAACCTACCGGCTTATAGAAGCAACCCCGCGGAGACAAAGAAGCTTCAAAGGCAGGTCAGTGAGTTGATGAAAAAGGGGTACATGAGAGAAAGTATGAGCCCACACGCCATTCCAGTCTTACTCATGCCTAAGAAGGATGGGACATGGAGGATGTGCGTAGATTACAGAACTATTAATAATATCACGGTAAAGTATCGCCATCCTATTCCTCGTTTAGATGATATGTTAGATGAATTACAAGGTGCTTTTGTGTTCTCAAAAATTGATTTGAAAAGTAGATACCATCAAATACGCATGAAAGAGGGTGATGAATGGAAAACTGCCTTTAAGACAAAATATGGACTGTATGTGACACGAACCCCGCCAAGAATTGACGCGACTCTAACGAAAATTGGTCTCCAAGATCAATTTTGCTAATCGGTTTTGAATGGAACCGCAACCCGATGCCTAACAAGAAGCACGAACCTTGGTATGTGAGGACGCCACAATCAGCTATGGACGGACTGATTGATAAGTCTATGAATGTCACATAATTTTCTGATAAGTTCGAATAGTTCGTTTAAGAACCAAAGAGAATTAAACCTCAAATTGTGTGTTGAAACTTATCCTCCATTGAATGAAATTCATTATAATATATAGTGGTTCCCCTATGCGAATTTTCAGCTCCTAATTGCCCATGGAACTGAAGGCAAATCAATTACCAAAACATCTAATCTAAAGCAAATAAGGTAAGTTCCCTTAATGGCTTAAAAACCTTACAATAATAGAAATAAAACAAATGCATGTTTCTAAAAGAAAAAGGAAACTAGACATTAAAAGGTAAATAGCTGATTCTTCTCGCCACTTGTCGCCGCAAAACGGGAAAGTAACTGAAATGAAAATTACTCGGTCACTTCTAGAACTTGAATCATGCATTTGTTGGTTTGGATGTCACATGCAATTCCCTCAATGGGTCTCCATGCAATAGCATGAGCCCAAGTTGCTAGAATCAGCCCAATAAGTGTTTCTTTGAACTTTTTCGCATGAGCTCTCATAACTGGACCAATGAGAACTTGAATTGGATATGAATATGTCTCATCCCATGTGCTCTTGCTTGTGCTAACGATGTCCTCATCATTCTCCTCCTCTTGATAGGGATTTGTCCTTAAATCATTGCCTGCATGAAAAGGACTTAGGTCAGAAACATTAAAAGAAGGCACTTACACCATACTCACCTGGCAAGTCTAGTGATGGGGACTTAGGGAGCTCAAATGCATGGAAGGTGGTTGACCCAATACAAATTCCTGTTGGACCAGTCACAAGAGCCCGGGCTAAAAAATTCAAGGAAGCACTAAATGGGCTGATTCACGAAATCTGGAATCAAGAATATTTGTGCAAGCCCATTGACCTAGGCCCACGTCAACCACAACGGTGCGTCAATTTGATCCAAGTTCTAGAAGAATCCGGATGAGTCAAGCCTGATTGAAATCAGCTCAAATTTTGCAAGATCATGTCAATGGAAGACTTTCGGAAACCTTCCCATTTTGGCACACACGCGGCTAATCATTTATGCAAATTGTTGACGAGGATTAATTGCACTTTCCTTTTATTGTTGGGCGTGTAAATGGCTGAAAATCAGCCATTAAGACTTTCCTTTCTTTTAGTTTTTATTTTAGGCTTAGTAATTTTGTTTGAATTTGTCAACTTTTCTTTTTGGGCAGCACTTTGTAATTTTGGCCTATAAATAGGCGTTCCCAAGGTTAATGGAGAATCAATGAATGTTTATTTTTCTGAGAGAGAAAATTCTTTCTTTGGTTCTTTGACGAACTACACGAACTCATCGGATCAATCCTGGCATTCAAACCTGACTTATCAATCAAGCTTCCATCCTTGATTGTGGCGTCTTCGATATACCAAGGTTCTTGCTTCGATATAAGCAACGGGTCGCGACGACCTCCATCCAAATCTGAGTAGAAACGGTCTTGGTTCCTTCTTATTGATAACAGGTTTCGTCAGTATATTGGCGAGGTTCTTATCATTTGGTATTAGAGCCGAACCTCTATTGGTCGGTGGGCGCATGTACAAAGGTTCCCTGCCGCTCGTGTGGGTTAATGACGGAGTTGACACGAGGACGTGCAGTCTAAAGGGGTCGGGAATGATGTGTCCCACATCAGTTAGAGAGGGTGGTCTTAGGTGTTATATATATGGGTTCACAATCCTCCCCTCACAAGCTAGCTTTTGGGGTGGAGTTAGGTGGGTTCATATGATCTAGCTTGTATGCATTATCATTGATCCTTTCAAGAATTTGAAAAGGACCATCCCCTCTAGGCAACAGCTTGGATTTCCTTTGTTCCAGAAACCGTTCCTTGCATAAGTGCAACCACACCCAATCACCGGGCTCGAAGACGAGCGTGTGACGCCCTTTGTTGGCTTGTTCAGCATATTGTTTAGTCCTTTGCTCGATGTTGAGTCTTGCCTTCCCGTGTATCTACTTAACAAGGTCAGCTTTTCTTTTTCCATCTAAATTCACATGCTCAGACAAAGGTAATGGCATTAAATCCAAAGGAGTTAAAGGATTAAAACCATAAACAATTTCAAATGGTGAAAGTTGAGTAGCAGAATGAACAAATCGATTATAAGCAAACTCAACATGTGGTGAACACTCCTCCCATGTTTTGATGTTCTTTTAATGTGATATGAACCCACCGACTAGCAGAGGTTCGGCTCTGATACCATATGATATGAACCCACCTAACTCCACCCCAAAAGCTAGCTCGTGAGAGAAGGATTGTGAACCCATATATATAACACCCAAGACCACCCTCTCTAACCGATGCGGGACACATCAGCAAGTCTAGCTTGTATGCATCATCATTGATCCTTTTAAGAAATTAAAAAGGGCCGTCCCCTCTAGGCAACAGCTTGGATTTCCTTTGTTCTGGAAATCGTTCCTTGCGTAAGTGCAACCACACCCAATCGCCGGGCTCGAAGACGAGCTTGTGACGCCCTTTGTTGGCTTGTTAAGTATATTGTTTAGTCCTTTGCTCGATGTTGAGTCTTGCCTTCTCGTGTATCTGCTTAACAAGGCCAGCTTTTCTTTTTCCATCTAAATTCACACGCTCAGACAAAGGTAATGGCATTAAATCCAAAGGAGTTAAAGGATTCAAACCATAAACAATTTCAAATGGTGAAAATTGAGTAGCAGAATGAACAGATCGATTATAAGCAAACTCAACATGTGGTAAACACTGCTCCCATGTTTTGATGTTCTTTTCAATGACAGCCCGCAACTAAGTAGACAGGGTTCTGCTCACAACATCTGTTTGACCATCGATTTGAGGGTGACAAGTAGTCAAAAACAATATCTTAGTCCCTAACTTAGCCCACAAAGTCTTCCAAAAGTAGCTTAAGAACTTGGTGTCCCTATCAGAAACAATTGTCCTAGGCATACCATGAAGTCTCACAATTTCGCTAAAGAACAAATCAGTGACATTGGAGGCATCATTTGTCTTTTGGCATGGAATAAAATGGGCCATCTTGGAAATCCTATCCATGACCACAAATATCGAGTCTCTTCCCCGTTTAGACCTAGGCAATCCTAGCACAAAATCCATCGAAATATCAGTCTAGAGTTCCCTAGGTATTGGTAGAGGAGTGTACAAACCGTGGCGCTGCACTCTTGATTTAGCCTCCCTACAAGTTACACATCTACCACAAAGCCTCTCAACATCTCATTTCATATGTGGCCAATAGAAGTGTTCCTGTAACACCGCCAAAGTCTTCATTACTCCAAAATGTCCTATCAATCCTCCTCCATGGGATTCTCTCACTAGCAAATCTCTTAATGAACAATTAGGCACACACAATTTATTCTCCCAAAACAAGTATCCCTCTTGCCTAAAGTACTTACCGCTAGCAAATCTCTCACAAGCTTGATACTCAGTACTAAAGTGGAGGTCATCAGCATATAACTCTTTAATATGTTCAAAACCCAGTAGTTTAGCATTAAGAGTTGAGATTAAGACATACCTGCGAGAAAGTGCATTGGCAATGACGTTTTCCTTACCTTGCTTGCAGCGAATGACATATGGAAACGTCTCTATGAATTCCACCCAATGAGCATGCCTCTTGTTCAGCTTGTGTTGGCCCTTCAAGTGTTTCAGGGACTCATGATCGGTGTGAATCACAAACTCCTAAGGCCATAGGTAGTGCTGCCATGTCTCCAATGCCCGAACCAATGCATACATCTCTTTATCATAAGTTGGGTAATTAAGAGTTGACCCATGCAGCTTCTCACTGAAATATGCTACTGGTCTCCCTTCCTGCATTAAAACAGCGCCAATTCCAACACCTGAATCATCACATTCAATCTCAAAAGTTTTGGAAAATTTAGGTAAAGATAACAATGGAGCATTAGTCAACTTCTCCTTGATTAACTAAAATGCCTTTTCTTGCTCTTCTCCCCATCTAAACCCAACATTCTTCTTGATCACTTCAGTCAGTGGTGCGGCTATAGTACTAAAATCTTTCACAAACCGCTGGTAGAAATTAGCAAGTCCATGAAAACTCTGTACGTTTCCCACACTAGTTGGACTCGGCCACTCCTGGATGGCTCGCACCTTTTCTTCATCAACCTGTATACCTTGAGCACTAACAACAAAACCAAGAAACACAAGCTTATCTGTGCAAAAGGTACACTTCTTGAGGTTAGCATACAACTTCTCCTTTCTAAGCACATCCAAAATAGATTTTAAGTGCGCCATATGTTGGTCCATGTCTTTGCTATAAATGAGTATATCATCAAAATACACAACAACAAACCTACCAATAAATGCACGTAATACATGATTCATTAAACGCATAAATGTACTTGGAGCATTAGTTAAACCAAATGGAATTACTAACCACTCACACAATCCATATTTTGTCTTAAAGGCAGTTTTCCAATCATCACCCTCTTTCATGCGTATTTGATGGTATCCACTTTTCAAATCAATTTTTTGATATCACAAAAGCACCATGCAATTCATCCAACATATCATCTAAATGAGGAATAGGATGGCGATACTTTACCGTGATATTGTTAATGGTTTTGCAATCTACGCACATCCTCCATTTCCCATCCTTTTTAGGCACGAGTAAGACTGAAACGGCGCACGGGCTCATACTTTCTCTCACGTATCCCTTTTTCATCAACTCACTAACCTGCCTTTGAAGCTCCTTTGTCTCCTCAGGGTTGCTTCTATAAGCCGGTCAGTTTGGAATGGAAGTGCCAGGTACAAAATCAATTTGATGTTCTATCCCCTGAATTGATGGCAAACCATCAAGCACCTCATCTGGAAATACATCCTCGAATTCCTACAACAGAGAAACAACAGAACTAGGCAATGCAGGGTCAATTTTGTTAGTGTTTAAAAGCACCTCTTTGTACAAAAGTACAATCATTGGTTGATTTGAAAACAAGGCCCTTTTAATTTCACTGCCTCTCGCATGGAAGTTTGTTTTTCTCTCTGCTTTTCTCTCATTGGCTGATTGTGAATTCTTTTTTGCCCTCTCAAATTTCTCTCTCTTGCTCTCTTTGCTCTCCTTTTTCTTGGCCATCTCTTCTTTTTGTCTCTCACTGGCCGAACTCTCTCTCTACACTCCCACTCTTGATTTATCTCCACTCTTCATTTTTTTTATCACTTTCCCTCTATAAGCTCACTTGGTCTTCATAGACCTATTTTGGTGTTGACGGAATAAGAGTGATCGTTTTTTGATTGTGAACAAATGAGTACTTGTTGGTGAAACCATCATGTTTAACTTGCCGATCAAATTGCCATGGTCTACCTAATAACAAGTGCCCAGCTTGCATCAGAACCACATCGCACAAAACTTCATCTTCTTATCTTCCAATGCGAAAAGAAACTAACACTTGCTTATGCACCTTAACCTACCACTATCATTTAACCATTACAATTTAAATGGTCGAGGATGCTTACTTGTTGGTAGCCCTAACTTCTCTACCATGGTTGTGCTTGCAACATTAGTATAACTACTACCATCAATAATCACACTACATACCTTGTTTTGGACGTGGCACCTAGTGTGGAAGATGTTTTCCCGTTGCACCTCTTCATCTTCTTCTTTGGCTTGCACACTTAAAGCTCTCCTTGTAACCAAAAATTCTCCTTGTACAGCGCACTCTCTTTGTCAGCATCCTCTAATGAAGGCATAGAATCGTTGTCCGAATCCTCGTCGGTTTCAATCTCTCCATTGTCCCGCATAACCATAGCTTATTTGTTCGGACATTGGCTTGCTATGTGATCCCTGCCTTGACATTTAAAACATTTAATATGACGATTCTGAGTAGTGGAAGAATCAGATTTACCTTGATTCCCATGGCTGGCCACCTCTTGTTTTTGCTCGGTCTTTGGCTTGGTGTTGGGTTGCTTCTCATCCGTCATCCATTGGTTCATTTTCCAAGCCGATGTACTCGGGTTTTGGCTGGGACGTGTGTTACTGCCCCTCCTCATAAGTTGATTCTCAATTTTGATAGCCATGTGCACCACGTCCTCCAACTCCACATAATGTTGTAACTCAACGGCATTGTGAATATCTCGGTTCAAGCCCGCCAAAAACCTTGCCATTGTAGCCTCTCAATCCTCCTCTATATTTGCCTGAATCATCATAATCTCCATCTCCTTATAGAACTCCTCCACACTTCGGTTGCCCTGCTTAAGATTTTGTAGTTTGTTGTACAACTCTCGGTAGTAGTAAGCCGGTACAAATCGCTTCCTCATCACGGTCTTCATCTCTTCCCATGACTCAATAGGTTGCTCTCTATTTCATCTCCTATTTATAACAAGTTGATCCCACTAGGTAATAGCATAATCAAAAAATTCAATTACAGCCAGTTTTACCTTCTTCACCTCGGAATAGTTGTGGCAGTCAAAGACGAACTCCATTTTCTTCTCTCATTCTAGGTACGCTTCTGGATTGGATTTGCCTTGAAATGATGGTATCTTCATTTTTATGCCTCTCAAACTATCATTTTCCCGATTCCTAACTCCTCTATCCTGTCCAAATCTCCAGTGAATACCCGTTGAACCTTCTCCTTCATCAAACTCTTCCCCATCAATCCCGTAGTAGTCATCAACCTCTCCTCTAACCAGAACCCTTTCCCGCCTACGCGCATGAGGAACATGTTGTGGCTGTTCCACACATGCATTTTCTATTTGGTCTATCCTCTCATGAAGTTGTCCTCACTCTCCCCTCAACAATCGCCTCATCTCTCCTACCATCGCTTCCATAAGGAGTTTTGGATTTGCTGCACTAGAGGTACCCTCAATAGTGTTCTTGCTATTGTTTGACATTTTTTTTTTTTTTGCAAAACAAAGTAAGAAACAGTGCAAAGGACCTTACCACACTCCCTTACGTGTTTCACTTGTGAAATGGTTCACTCAATTTCACTCGTGTTTGCACCCAATACTTTCAGCTTTTGTCCACTCTAATGCTCTTGCCTCTATGCCTTTTTCCACTCATTAATTCCCACTTAGTTCCTTTAAAACTAGTCAAATCAATATCAAAATTTCTTGGACAATTCACAAATAGATTACCAAGGAGGCTCAGATTAGAAACAAGAATATAACAGGCATAGATAATTTAGGCTTTCAGAAATCACACCCAAAAGGAACGAAATTTGAGCAAAAATTTTTTATCTTTGCAGGGAATTAATTTTTTTTTTCGGATCCTCTTGTTTTTCTTCTTTTCCTTTTTTTTTTCCTTTCTTTCTTTTCTTTTCGGATCTTTTTTTTTAAGACTCTAAATTCGACTAATTTTTTTTAACCCAACTTTGTAATGGAAATCAAGACTCACGAATAACTGAAACAAACATAAACTAAGGGAACGGATAAGCAAAACCTGATTAAAACCTTGCTCCGATTACCAAATGATACAAACCCCACCAAGAACGGACACGACCCTAAGCAAAATTGGTCTCCAAGATCAAAATTCCTAATCGGTTTTGAATGGAACCGCGAAACTACTTTAAAAATATATATAAATGGTTTTGAAATATTTGAATACAGTTGTAAAAAAAATGCATGTATGGATCCTAGGATATGTTTATTAAACATTATTGTTTAGAAATAAGTCTCCAAGACTGTTTAGAAATAAGTTTGTATGAAATCACAACCTGTTGCTTTTGTTAAAGTATGGACCTTGGTATAAGGAAGATGCCAAAATCATTTATGGAATGATAGATTGATATGTCAAAGGTGAATGCCATAGAAATTTAAATAACTTTGAAAAGTTCTCAAAAAAAGAAAGAGAATTTTGAACTTACAAAATATGAAGAAAATCTAAATTGCGTTTCATTTCATTGAGTTAATGCTCCTTTTCTAATACAAGATGTCCACAAATTCAAGGAAACTAAATCCTAGATAATCAACCATTAAAAAAAAGGCCTATTCCTAAAAGGAAACTAAGAAAATAAAAATAAAGAAATTGAAAAGAAAAAGGAAACTAATCCTAATTAGCTTACATGCATATTTCCACAAGAGGGAAGTTGAATTGGCACCTAAAGAACAAAAAGGAAACTAACTTCTCAAACAGGTAAATGGTGCCTATTCCAAATGGAAACCTCTCACATTAACAAGAAGGAAACTTCTTAAATTAGAATAAGGAAACTACTTAAATTAAAAAGGAAACTAACTTAACAAGAGAAACTAGCTGAAAAGGGGAAACTAGCATGAAAAGAAAACAAGATGAAAAGGGAAACTTCTTTATTCGTGAATAGTTGCAAAAGGGAGACTTCCTCTAATAATCGTGCTAAATAATGAGGCGTGATCTTGATTTAGAAACTTCTAAATGACTTCAATACTGGAATCTTTGTAATCTAGACTTGATGTAGGCATTTTCTATCTCCCTTGGGCTTGCACAAATTTGTCTCAATCCAAATGCTTTGAATCAGCCCATTAAGATTGTCTTTGAACCTTTTAACTCTAGCCCTTATAACCGGCCTGATTGGAAATTGGATCCATATGCCATGTATTAGGCGTGTACTCATCACATACCTTACAATTTCTCTAAAGAACAAATTAGCAATATGAGAAACATCATTAGTTTTGTGATAAGAAATAAAATGTACCATCTTCAAATATCTATCCACAACTACAAAAATTGAATCTCTGCCATGTTTAGACCTAGGCAAACCTAACACAAAGTCCATTGAAATATCAATGCAAGGTTCGCTAGGAATGGATAATTATTGTGTATAAACCATGGGATTGCACTCTAGATTTTGCTTGCCTACATGTGACACATCTACCACAAATTCTCTCAACATCTCTTTTCATGTTGGCCAATAGAAGTGTAAGCCCCCTTACAGACATCACAATAATCATTATTAAGTGATACACTTAAATAGATATACCTTTAACATACCTCGTCAATAAAACATCCTTTAAATTTTCTTGTTGCAACAAGAGTTTTCATGAGAAGATAATATGTAAAAACAAACTTAAAAATTATCATAAAACATATTCTTAAAATTTGTCATAAACTTTTATCATATTGCAGGTGAGAATGTCTTACTTGTTTGCTTACTAAACCTCAATTCAGATAACGTTCCTGCAGTTCTTGATGTGCTCACTTTTTGGAGTGTTCATATCAATTATTCATATAATACATAAAATTAATATTCACCTTTATGATATTCATCTTCATGATATCATTTAATACCATATTATATCATCATATATCATTCTTATCAAAACAAAAGCATCTTTGAGTCACAAACATGCACTTAAAGTCAAGTGACATAATGATAGAAAACTTGATCTTTAATCACTTAGAGAAATTAATCTCAAGTTACAAGCATGAATAAAGTGTAAGAATTATTCCATAACATAGCCAACATATATAAATATCACTCAAATTTTATTCTCTTGAAAATATTAATCCAAAGTACATTTTTCAAATTTTTAAAACATTTAAGTAAATATGCCAATAAAAAAAAAACTACCTGACCTTTAAGGATTCATAACCCTATAACTTTCAATTCAAATTCAATTAGTGCATGAAAATTTGCAGGAATAAAGTTAACATATATATATTGCTCAGATTCTTCTTGAGCTACAAAAATTTCATTTAATAATTAATATAAATCACACAATCAATACTATTAAATCTGCCAGCAAAGCCTAGACAGTGAGCAATCTTAATTAAAAGTTAGTATTAAATTATTTATGCCATAAAATAATTTATAAAAATTACTACATATAATAGACACATAGAGTTATAACATATGCAAAATTTAGCTTCAATAAATTCGGAGTAATTCAAAACCCATGATCAAATTCAAAGTTAATATTAACGCTAGATATGATAGATAGTGAACATGTTCTATTCAAACTTTTTTATAAAATCAAATATGCCTGATATGCTTCTAAAATTTTTATGTAACATGGTTAACATATAAATATAAGTTACAAAAATAATAAAACATGCAAAACATATTTAAAAATATGATTTATCATCTCATGAATTACATAGAGCTTATCAGCAGACATTTATAACCACTGAGTACTTGTCAATTAATGAATTTTATCTTAAAACATAATAAGTATATGAAGATAAAACTTTATAGAATTTAGTTAACATAGCAATAATGATTCATAATTTTTATTAGAATTAAAAGACATGATGGAGACGTGGCGAGCTCAAATGCAAGGAAGGTGGCTGACCCAATACAAGTGCCTGTTGGACCAGTCACAAGAGGCCGAGCAAAGAAATTCAAGAAAGTGATAAATGGCCTGATTCATGAAATTTGGAATCAAGTAATTTGTGCAAGCCCATTGACCCAGGCCCACATCAGCCACAAAGATGCATCAATTTGATCCAAGTTCTGGAAGAATTCGGACGAGTCAAGCTTGAAATCAGCTCAAATGAGTCAAGCTTGAATTCAGCTCAAATCTTGCAAGATCAAGTCTATGGAAGGATTTTGAAAACTTTCCCATTATTGGCACACATGTGGTTGATCATTTATGCAAGTTGTTGAAGAGCATTAATTGCACTTTCCTTTAATTGTTAGGCGTGTAAATGGCTGAATATCAGCCTTTGAGGCTTTCCTTTCTTTTGGTTTTTATTTTAGGCTTAAATTAGGATTAGTACTTATGTTTGAATTTGTCAACTTTCCTTTGTAATTTTGGCCTATAAATAGGCGTTTCCAAGGTTAATGAATGGATTGATGAATGTTTATTTCTGAAAGAGAAAATTCTTTCTTTGGTTTTTGATGAACTACATGAACTCTTCGGATCAATCTGGGTGTTCAATCCCGACTTATCAATCAAGCTTTCTATCCTTGATTGTGGCGTCTACGATATACCAAGGTTCTTGCTTCGATATAAGCAATGGGTTGCCGTGACTTCCATCCAAATCTAAGTAGAAACGGTCTTGGTGCCTTTTTTTATTGATAACAGGTTTCGTCAGTATATTGGCAAGGTTCTTATCATCTGGTATTAGAGCGAGGTTCTAATTAGGTTTTGCTTATTCGTTCCCTTAGTTTATGTTTTTTTCACATATTCATGAGTCTTGATTTCCATTATCAAAGTCGGGTAAAAAAAAAAAAGGGGGTGATACGAACCACGCCAAGAACTGACGCGACCCTAACCGAAGTTGGTTTCCAAGATCAACTTTCTAACCGGTTTTGGATGGAACCGCGACCCGATGCCCAACAAGAAGCACGAACCTTGGAATGTGAGGACGCCACAATCAGCTATGGAGAGACCGATTGATAAGTCTTGGTATGTGAGGACGCCACAATCAGCTATGGATGGACTGATTGATAAGTCTATGAACGCCACGGAAATTTCTGATAAGTTCGAATAGTTCGTTTAGGAACTAAAGAGAATTAAACCTCAAAATTATGTGTTATTACTTGTATCCTATTGAATGAAATTCATTACAATATATAGGGGTTCCTATGCGAATTTTCAGCTCCTAATTCCCCATGGAATTTCGGCAGATCAATTACCAAATCACCTAATCTAAAGCAAATAAGGTAAGTGTCCTTAATGGCTTAAAAACTTTACAATAATAGAAATAAACAAACGAAAATAAAGGAAACTAGACATTAAAAAGGTCAAAAGCTGATTCTTCTCGCCATGTGTCGCCTCAAAATGGGAAAGTAACTGAAATGGAAATTACTCAATCCTTTCTATAGCATGAATCACGCATTTATTGGTCTGGTTGTCGTATGCAATTCCCTCAATGGGCCTCCATGCAATAGCTTGAGCCCAAGTTGCTTGAATCAACCCAATAAGCGTTTCTTTAAACTACTTCGCATGAGCTCTCGTAACCGGACCAATGGGAACTTGAATTGGATCTAAATATGTCTCCCACGTGCTCTTGCTTGTGCTAACGATGTCCTCATCATTCCCCTCCTCTTGAGAAGGATTTGTCCTCAAATCGTCGCCTGCATCAAAAGGACTTAGGTCAGAAACATTAAAGGAGGCACTTCCACCATACTCACCTCGCAAGTCTAGCTTGTACGCATTATCATTGATCCTTTCGAGAACTTGAAAAGGACCGTCCCCTCTAGGCAATAGCTTGGATTTCCTTTGTTCTGGAAATCGTTCCTTGCGTAAGTGCAACCACACCCAATCACCGGGCTCGAAGACGAGCTTGTGACGCCCTTTGTTGGCTTGTTCAGCATATTGTTTAGTCCTTCGCTCGATGTTGAGTCTTGCCTTCTCGTGTATCTGCTTAACAAGATCAGCTTTTCTTTTTCCATCTAAATTCACATGCTCAGACAAAGGTAATGGCATTAAATCCAAAGGAGTTAAAGGATTAAAACCATAAACAATTTCAAACGGTGAAAATTGAGTAGCAGAATGAACAGATCGATTATAAGCAAACTCAACATGTGGTAAACACTCCTCCCATGTTTTGATGTTCTTTTTAATGACAGCCCTCAACAAAGTAGACAAGGTTCTATTCACAACTTCTGTTTGACCATCGGTTTGTGGGTGACAAGTAGTTGAAAATAATAGCTTAGTCCCTAACTTAGCCCACAAAGTCTTCCAAAAGTAGCTTAAGAACTTGGTGTCCCTATCAGAAACAATTGTCCTAGGCATACCATGAAGTCTCACAATTTCCCTAAAGAACAAATCAGCAACATTGGAAGCATCATCTGTCTTGTGGCATGGAATAAAATGAGCCATCTTTGAAAACCTATCCATGACCACAAATATTGAGTCTCTTCCCCGTTTAGACCTAGGCAAACCTAACACAAAATCCATCGAAATATCAATCCATGGTTCACTAGGTATTGGTAAAGGGGTGTATAAACCATGGGGCTGCACTCTTGATTTAGCCTGCCTACAAGTTACACATCTACCACAAAGCCTCTCAACATCTCGTTTCATATGTGGCCAATAGAAGTGTTCCTGCAACATAGCTAAAGTTTTCACTACTCCAAAATGTCCCATCAATCCTCCCCCATGGGATTCCCTCACTAGCAAATCTCTTAATGAACAATTAGGCACACATAATTTATTCTCCTGAAACAAGTATCCCTCATGCCTAAAGTACTTACCACTAGCAGATCTCTCACAAGCTTGATACTCAGTACGAAAGTCATGGTCATCAGCATATAACTCTTTAATGTGTTCAAAACCCAGTAGTTTAGCATTAAGAGTTGAGATTAAGACATACCTGCGAGAAAGTGCATCGGCAACGACGTTTTCCTTACCTTGCTTGTAGCGAATGACATACGGAAACGTCTCTATGAATTCCACCCAACGAGCATGCCTTTTGTTCAGCTTGTGCTGGCCCTTCAAGTGTTTCAAGGACTCATGATCAGTGTGAATCACGAACTCCTTAGGCCATAGGTAGTGCTGCCATGTCTCTAATGCCCGAACCAATGCATACATCTCTTTATCATAAGTTGGGTAATTAAGAGTTGCCCCATTCAGCTTCTCACTGAAATATGCTATTGGTCTCCCTTCCTGCATTAAAACAGCACCAATTCCAACACCTGAAGCATCACATTCAATCTCAAAAGTTTTGGAAAAATTAGGTAAAGATAACAATGGAGCATTTGTCAACTTCCCCTTGAGTAGCTGAAATGCCTTTTCTTGCTCTTCTCCCCATCTAAACCCAACATTCTTCTTGATGACTTCAGTAAGTGGTGCGGCTATAGTACTGAAATCTTTCACAAACCGCCGGTAGAAACTAGCAAGTCCATGAAAACTCCGTACATTTCCCACACTAGTTGGACTCGGCCACTCCTGGATGGCTCGCACCATTTCTTCATCAACCTGTATACCTTGAGCACTAACAACAAAACCAAGAAACACAAGCTTATCTGTGCAAAAGGTACATTTCTTGAGGTTAGCATACAACTTTTCCTTCCGCAAAACATCTAAAACAAGTTTCAAATGTTCAATATGTTCATCCAAATTGCTGCTATAGATAAGGATATCATCAAAATAAACAACGACAAATTTTCCAATAAAAGCTCGCAAAACATGGTTCATTAAACGCATAAATGTGCTAGGCGCATTGGTTAAACCGAAAGGCATTACCAACCACTCATACAAGCCTTGTTTTGTGTTGAAAGCCGTTTTCCACTCATCTCCCTCTTTCATGCGAATTTGATGATATCCACTCTTTAGATCAATTTTAGAAAACACACAAGCACCATGCAATTCATCTAACATGTCATCCAAGCGAGGATTGGGATGTCGATACTTTACCGTGATGTTGTTGATGGCTCGACAATCAACGCACATCCTCCAAGTCCCATCTTTCTTAGGCACAAGTAAAACTGGTACGGCGCACGGGCTCATGCTTTCTCTCACGTGTCCCTTCTTCATCAACTCATTTACCTGCCGTTGGAGTTCCTTTGTCATCTCGGGATTACTCCTATAGGCTGGTCGGTTTGGGATTGTAGCTCCAGGTATGAAGTCGATTTGATGTTCAATCCCGCGGATTGGAGGTAAACCCTGCGGTGTTTCCTCGGGAAAGATATCCTCATAATCCTGCAAAAGAGAAACAACAGAACTATGCAAGGTGGAATCAAGATCGTTAGTGTTTAATAACGCCACCTTGTACATGAGTAAAATCATCGGCTGATTAGAAAACAAAGCTCTTCTCACATCACTATTTCTTGCATAAAAGTTTGTTTTTCTCTCTACTTTTCTCTCATTGGCTGATTGTGAATTCTTTTTAGCCCTCTCAATTTTCTCTCCCTTGCTCTCTTTGCTTTCCTTTTTCTCGGCCATCTCTTCTTTTTTTCTCTCACTGGCTGAACTCTCTCTCTGCACTCCCACTCTTGATTTTTCTTCGCTCTTCATTTTTTTATCACTTTCTCTCTATAAGCTCACTTGGTCGTCATAGACCTGTTTTGGTGTTAATGGAACCAGAGTGATCGTCTTTTGATTGTGAACGAATGAGTACTTGTTGGTGAAACCATCATGCTTAACTCGCCGATCAAATTGCCATGGTCTACCTAACAACAAGTGCCCAGCTTGCATCGGAACCACATCGCACAAAACTTCATCTTCATATCTTCCAATGCGAAAAGGAACTAACACCTGTTTATGCACCTTTACCTCACCAGCATCATTTAACCATTGCAATTTATATGGTCGAGGATGCTTAATTGTTGGGAGGCCTAACTTCTCTACCATGGTTGTGCTAGCAACATTTGTACAACTCCCACCATCAATAATCACACTACATACCTTGTTTTGAACGTGGCACCTAGTGTGGAAGATGTTTTCCCGTTGCACCTCTTCATCTTCTTCTTTGGCTTGCACACTTAAAGCTCTCCTTGTGACCAACAATTCTCCTTGGACAGCGCACTCCTCATCGTCGGCATCCTCTAATGAAGGCATAGAATCATTGTCCGAATCCTCGTCGGTTTCAATCTCTCCATTGTCCCGCACCACCATAACTCGTTTGTTCGGACATTGGCTTGCTATATGACCCCTGCCTTGACATTTAAAACATTTAAAATCACGAGTCCGAGTAGTGGAAGAATCGGATTTACCTTGATTCCCATGGCTGGCCACCTCTTGTTTTTGCTCGATCTTTGGCTTGGGGTTGGATTGCTTCTCATCCCTCTTCCATTGGTTGATTTTCCAAGCCAATGTACTTGGGTTTTGGCTAGGACGTGTGCTACTGCCCCTCCTCATAAGTTGATTCTCAATTTTAATAGCCATGTGCACCATGTCCTCCAACTCCACATAATGTTGTAACTCAACGGCATTGTGGATATCTCGGTTCAAGCCCGCCAAAAACCTTGCCATTGTAGCCTCCCGATCCTCCTCTATATTAGCCCGAATCATCATAACCTCCATCTCCTTATAGTACTCCTCTACACTCTAGTTGCCCTGCTTAAGGTTTTGTAGTTTGTTGTACAACTCCCGGTAGTAGTAAGTTGGCACAAATCGCTTTCTCATCACGGTCTTCATCTCTTCCCATGACTCAATAGGTCGCTCTCTATTTCGTCTCCTGTTTATAACAAGCTGATCCCACCAAGTAATAGCATAATCAGAAAATTCAATTACAGCCAATTTTACCTTCTTCGCCTCGGAATAATAGTGGCAGTCAAAGATGAACTCCATTTTCTTCTCCCATTCTAGGTACGCTTCTGGATTGGATTTGCCTTGAAATGATGGTATCTTCATTTTTATGCCTCTCAGTCTATCATCTTCCCTGTTCCTAACGCCTCTATCCCGTCCAAATCTTCGGTGACTACCCTCTGAATCTTCTCCTTCGTCAAACTCTTCCCCATCATTCCTATAGTAGTCATCAACCTCTCCTCTAACCGGAACCCTTTCTCGCCTTCGCGCATGAGGAACATGTTGTGGCTGTTCCACACGTGCATTCTCTATCTGGTCTATCCTCTCATGAAGCTGTCCTATCTCTCCCCTCAACAATCGCCTCATCTCCCCCATCATTGCTTCCATAAGAAGTTTTGGGTCTGCTGCACCCGAGGTACCCTCAATAGTGTTCTTGCTGTTGTTTGACATTTTCCAAAGGACCTTACCACACTCCCTTACGTGTTTCACTCGTGAATTGGTTCACTCAATTTCACTCGTGTTTACACTCAATACTTTCGGCTTTTGTCCACTCTAATGCTCTCGCCTCTATGCCTTTTTCCACTCGTTAATTCTCACTCAGTTCCTATAAAACTAGTCAAATCAATATCGAAATTTCCTTGACAATTCACAAATAGATTACCAAAGAGACAAGACTATAACAGGAACAAAGAATTTAGGCTTTTCAGAATCACACACAAAAGGAACAAAATTTCAGCAAAAATTTTTTTGGTCTATGCAGGGAATTCAATTTTGGATTCCTTAAACGATGAATAACAAGAATCTGAAATAAAATTATTTTTTTTTCGGATCCTCTTGTTTTTCTTCTTTTCCTTTTTTTTTTTCTTTTCGCTTCTTTTCTTTCTTTCTTTTCTTTTCGGATCTTTTTTTTTTTTAACCGACTTTGATAATGGAAATCAAAAACTTACGAATAACTAAAACAAACATAAACTAAGAGAACGGATAAGCAAAACCTGATTAGAACATCGCTCTGATACCAAATGATACGAACCATGCCAAGAACTGACGCGACCCTAACCGAAGTTGGTTTCCAAGATCAACTTTCTAACCGGTTTTGGATGGAACCGCGACCCGATGCCCAACAAGAAGCACGAACCTTGGTATGTGAGGACGCCACAATCAGCTATGGAGAGACCGATTGATAAGTCTTGGTATGTGAGGACGCCACAATCAGCTATGGATGGACTGATTGATAAGTCTATGAACGCCACGGAAATTTCCGATAAGTTCGAATAGTTCGTTTAGGAACTAAAGAGAATTAAACCTCAAAATTATGTGTTATTACTTGTATCCCATTGAATGAAATTCGTTACAATATATAGGGGTTCCTATGCGAATTTTCAGCTCCTAATTCCCCATGGAATTTCGGCAGATCAATTACCAAATCACCTAATCTAAAGCAAATAAGGTAAGTGTCCTTAATGGCTTAAAAACTTTACAATAATAGAAATAAACAAACGAAAATAAAGGAAACTAGACATTAAAAAGGTCAAAAGCTGATTCTTCTCGCCATGTGTCGCCTCAAAATGGGAAAGTAACTGAAATGAAAATTACTCAATCCCTTCTATAGCTTGAATCATGCATTTATTGGTCTGGTTGTCGTATGCAAATCCCTCAATGGGCCTCCATGCAATAGCTTGAGCCCAAGTTGCTTGAATCAGCACAATAAGCGTTTCTTTAAACTTCTTCGCACGAGCTCTTGTAACCGGACCAATGGGAACTTGAATTGGATCTGAATATGTCTCCCACGTGCTCTTGCTTGTGCTAACGATGTGATACGAACCACGCCAAGAGCTGACGCGACCCTAACCGAAGTTGGTTTCCAAGATCAAATTTCTAACCGGTTTTGAATGGAACCGCGACCCGATGCCCAACAAGAAGCACGAACCTTGGTATGTGCGGACGCCACAATCAGTTATGGAGAGACCGATTGATAAGTCTTGGTATGTGAGGACGCCACAATCAGCTATGGATGGACTGATTGATAAGTCTATGAACGCCACGGAAATTTCTGATAAGTTCGAATAGTTCGTTTAGGAACCAAAGAGAATTAAACCTCAAAATTATGTGTTATTACTTGTCCCAATTGATTGAAATTCGTTACAATTATATAGGGGTTCCTATGCGAATTTTCAGCCCCTAATTCCCATGGAAATTTCGGGAAACTCATTTAACAAAAGTCAAATCTAGACTAAATAAGGAAAGTTCCCTTAATGGCTTAAAAGCCTTACAATAATAGAAATACCAGAAACGGAAAAAAAGGAAACTAGACATTAAAAAGTCAAAACTAATTCTTCTCGCCATGTGTCGCCTCAAAATGGGAAAGTAACTGAAATGGAAATTACTCAATCCCTTCTATAGCTTGAATCACGCATTTATTGGTCTGATTTTTGCATGCAATTCCCTCAATGGGCCTCCATGCAATGGCTTTAGCCCAAGTTGCTTGAATCAGCCCAATAAGCGTTTCTTTGAACTTCTTCGCACGAGCTCTCGTAACCGGACCAATGGGAACTTGAATTGGATCTGAAAAAGTCTCCCACGTGCTCTTGCTTGTGCTAACGATGTCCTCATCATTCCCCTCCTCTTGAAAAGGATTTGTCCTCAAATCATCGCCTGCATCAAAAGGACTTAGGTCAGAAACATTAAAGGAGGCACTTACACCATACTCACCTGGCAAGTCTAGCTTGTACGCATTATCATTGATCCTTTCGAGAACTTGAAAAGGACCGTCCCCTCTAGGCAATAGCTTGGATTTCCTTTGTTCCGGAAACCGTTCCTTGCGTAGGTGCAACCACACCCAATCACCGGGCTCGAAGACGAGCTTGTGACGCCCTTTATTTGGCTTGTTCAGCATATTGTTTAGTCCTTCGCTCGATGTTGAGTCTTGCCTTCTCGTGTATCTGCTTAACAAGATCAGCTTTTCTTTTTCCATCTAAATTCACATGCTCAGACAAAGGTAATGGCATTAAATCCAAAGGAGCTAAAGGATTAAAACCATAAACAATTTCAAACGGTGAAAATTGTGTAGCAGAATGAACAGATCGATTATAAGCAAACTCAACATGTGGTAAACACTCCTCCCATGTTTTGATGTTCTTTTTAATGACAGCCCTTAACAAAGTGGAAAAGGTTCTATTCACAACTTCTGTTTGACCATCGGTTTGAGGGTGACAAGTAGTTGAAAACAATAGCTTAGTCCCTAACTTAGCCCACAAAGTCTTCCAAAAGTAGCTTAAGAACTTGGTGTCCCTATCAGAAACAATTGTCCTAGGCATACCATGAAGTCTCACAATTTCCCTAAAGAACAAATCAGCAACATTGGAAGCATCATCTGTCTTGTGGCATGGAATAAAATGAGCCATCTTTGAAAACCTATCCACGACCACAAATATTGAGTCTCTTCCCCGTTTAGACCTAGGCAAACCTAACACAAAATCCATCGAAATATCAATCCAAGGTTCACTAGGTATTGGTAAAGGGGTGTATAAACCATGGGGCTGCACTCTTGATTTAGCCGGCCTACAAGTTACACATCTACCACAAAGCCTCTCAACATCTCGTTTCATATGTGGCCAATAGAAGTGTTCCTGCAACATAGCTAAAGTTTTCACTACTCCAAAATGTCCCATCAATCCTCCCCCATGGGATTCCCTCACTAGCAAATCTCTTAATGAACAATTAGGCACACATAATTTATTCTCCCGAAACAAGTATCCCTCATGCCTAAAGTATTTACCACTAGCAGATCTCTCACAAGCTTGATACTCAGTACGAAAGTCATGGTCATCAGCATATAACTCTTTAATGTGTTCAAAACCCAGTAGTTTAGCATTAAGAGTTGAGATTAAGACATACCTGCGAGACAGTGCATCGGCAACGACGTTTTCCTTACCGTGCTTGTAGCGAATGACATATGGAAACGTCTCTATGAATTCTACCCAACGAGCATGCCTCTTTTTCAGCTTGTGCTGGCCCTTCAAGTGTTTCAGGGACTCATGATCAGTGTGAATCACGAACTCCTTAGGCCATAGGTAGTGCTGCCACGTCTCTAATGCCCGAACCAATGCATACATCTCTTTAGCAAGTCCATGAAAACTCCATACATTTCCCACACTAGTTGGACTCGGCCACTCCTGGATCGCTCGCACCTTTTCTTCATCAACCTGTATACCTTGAGCACTAACAACAAAACCAAGAAACACAAGCTTATCTATGCAAAAGGTACACTTCTTGAGGTTAGCATACAACTTATCCTTTCTAAGCACATCCAAAACAGATTTTAAATGCACTACATGTTGGTCCATGTCTTTGCTATAAATGAGTATATCATCAAAATACACAACAACAAACCTGCTAATAAATGCACATAATACATGATTCATTAAGCACATAAATGTACTTGGAGCATTAGTTAAACCAAATGGCATTACTAACCACTCATACAGTCCATATTTTGTCTTAAAGGTAGTTTTCCATTTATCACCTTCTTTCATGAGTATTTGATGGTATCCACTTTTCAAATCAATTTTTGAGAACACAGAAGCACCATGCAGTTCATCCAACATATCATCTAAACGAGGAATAGGATGGCGATACTTTACCGTGATATTGTTAATGGTTCTGCAATCTATGCCCGAACCAATGCATACATCTCTTTATCATAAGTTGGGTAATTAAGAGTTGCCCCATTCAGCTTCTCACTGAAATATGCTATTGGTCTCCCTTCCTGCATTAAAACAGCACCAATTCCAACACCTAAAGCATCACATTCAATCTCAAAATTTTTGGCAAAATTAGGTAAAGATAACAATGGAGCATTTGTCAACTTCTCCTTGAGTAGCTGAAATGCCTTTTCTTGCTCTTCTCCCCATCTAAACCCAACGTTTTTCTTGATCACTTCAGTCAGTGGTGCGGCTATAGTACTGAAATCTTTCACAAACCGCCGGTAGAAACTAGCAAGTCCATGAAAACTCCGTACGTTTCCCACACTAGTTGGACTCGGCCATTCCTGGATGGCTCGCACCTTTTCTTCATCAACCTGTATACCTTGAGCACTAACAACAAAACCAAGAAACACAAGCTTATCTATGCAAAAGGTACATTTCTTGAGGTTAGCATACAACTTTTCCTTTCGCAAAACATCTAAAACAAGTTTCAAATGTTCAATATGTTCATCCAAATTGCTGCTATAGATAAGGATATCATCAAAATAAACAACAACAAATTTTCCAATAAAAGCTCGCAAAACATGGTTCATTATACGCATAAATGTGCTAGGCGCATTGGTTAAACTGAAAGGCATTACCAACCACTCATACAAGCCTTGTTTTGTTTTGAAAGCCGTCTTCCACTCATCTCCCTCTTTCATGTGAATTTGATGATATCCACTCTTTAGATCAATTTTAGAAAACACACAAGCACCATGCAATTCATCTAACATGTCATCCAAGCGAGGAATGGGATGTCGATACTTTACCGTGATGTTGTTGATGGCTCGACAATCAACGCACATCCTCCAAGTCCCATCTTTCTTAGGCACAAGTAAAACTGGTACGGCGCACGGGCTCATGCTTTCTCTCACGTGTCCCTTCTCCATCAACTCATTTACCTGCCGTTGGAGTTCCTTTGTCTCCTCGGGATTACTCCTATAGGCTGGTCGGTTTGGGATTGTAGCTCCAGGTATGAAGTCGATTTGATGTTCAATCCCACGGATTGGAGGTAAACCTTGCGGTGTTTCCTCGGGAAAGATATCATCAAAATCCTGCAAAAGAGAAACAACAGAACTATGCAAGGTGGAATCAAGATCGTTAGTGTTTAATAACGCCTCCTTGTACATGAGTAAAATCATCGGCTGATTAGAAAACAAAGCTCTTCTCACATCACTCTTTCTTGCATAAAAGTTTGTTTTTCTCTCTACTTTTCTCTCATTGGCTGATTGTGAATTCTTTTCAGCCCTCTCAATTTTCTCTCCCTTGCTCTCTTTGCTCTCCTTTTTCTCGGCCATCTCTTCTTTTTTTCTCTCACTGGCCGAACTCTCTCTCTGCACTCCCACTCTTGATTTTTCTTCACTCTTTATTTTTTTATCACTTTCTCTCTGTAAGCTCACTTGGTCTTCATAGACCTGTTTTGGTGTTAATGGAACAAGAGTGATCGTCTTTTGATTGTGAACAAATGAGTACTTGTTGGTGAAACCATCATGCTTAACTCGCCGATCAAATTGCCATGGTCTGCCTAATAACAAGTGCCCAGCTTGCATCGGAACCACATCGCACAAAACTTCATCTTCATATCTTCCAATGCGAAAAGGAACTAACACCTGTTTATGCACCTTTACCTCACCAGTATCATTTAACCATTGCAATTTATATGGCCGAGGATGCTTAATTGTTGGCAGCCCTAACTTCTCTACCATGGTTGTGCTAGCAACATTAGTACAACTCCCACCATCAATAATCACACTACATACCTTGTTTTGAACGTGGCACCTAGTGTGGAAGATGTTTTCCCGTTGCACCTCTTCATCTTCTTCTTTGGCTTGCACACTTAAAGCTCTCCTTGTGACCAACAATTCTCCTTGGACAGCGCACTCCTCATCGTCGACATCCTCTAATGAAGGCATAGAGTCATTGTCCGAATCCTCCTCGGTTTCAACGTCTCCATTGTCCCGCATCACCATAACTCGTTTGTTCGGACATTGGCTTGCCATATGACCCCTGCCTTGACATTTAAAACATTTAATATCACGAGTCCGAGTAGTGGAAGAATCGGATTTACCTTGATTCCCATGGCTGACCACCTCTTGTTTTTGCTCGATCTTTGGCTTGGGGTTGGATTGCTTCTCATCCCTCTTCCATTGGTTGGTTTTCCAAGCCGATGTATTCGGGTTTTGGCTTGGACGTGTGCTACTGCCCCTCCTCATAAGTTGATTCTCAATTTTAATAGCCATGTGCACCATGTCCTCCAACTCCACATAATGTTGTAACTCAACGGCATTGTGAATTTCTCGGTTCAAGCCCGCCAAAAACCTTGCCATTGTAGCCTCCCGATCCTCCTCTATATTAGCCCGAATCATCATAACCTCCATCTCCTTATAGTACTCCTCTACACTCCGGTTGCCCTGCTTAAGGTTTTGTAGCTTGTTGTACAACTCCCGGTAGTAGTAAGTTGGCACAAATCGCTTTCTCATCACCGTCTTCATCTCTTCCCATGACTCAATAGGTCGCTCTCTATTTCGTCTCCTATTTATAACAAGCTGATCCCACCAAGTAATAGCATAATCAGAAAATTCAATTACAGCCAATTTTACCTTCTTCGCCTCGGAATAGTAGTGGCAGTCAAAGATGAACTCCATTTTCTTCTCCCATTCTAGGTACGCTTCTGGATTGGATTTGCCTTGAAATGATGGTATCTTCATTTTTATGCCTCTCAAACTATCATCTTCCAGGTTCCTAACTCCTCTATCCCGTCCAAAACTTCGGTGACTACCCGCTGAATCTTCTCCTTCGTCAAACTCTTCCCCATCATTCCAATAGTAGTCATCAACCTCTCCTCTAACCGGAACCCTTTCTCGCCTACGCGCATGAGGAACATGTTGTGGCTGCTCCACACGTGCATTTTCTATCTGGTCTATCCTCTCATGAAGCTGTCCTATCTCTCCCCTCAATAATCGCCTCATCTCCCCCAACATTGCTTCCATAAGAAGTTTTGGGTCTGCTGCACCCGAGGTACCCTCATTAGTGTTCTTGCTGTTGTTTGACATTTTCCAAAGGACCTTACCACACTCCCTTACGTGTTTCACTCGTGAAATGGTTCACTCAATTTCACTCGTGTTTGCACTCAATACTTTCGGCTTTTGTTCACTCAAATGCTCTCGCCTCTATGCCTTTTTCCACTCTTTAATTCTCACTCAGTTCCTATAAAACTAGTCAAATCAATATCAAAAATTTCCTTGACAATTCACAAATAGATTACCAAAAGACAAGACTATAACTGGAACAAAGAATTTAGGCTTTCAAAATCACACCCAAAAGGAACAAAATTTCAGCAAAAATTTTTTGGTCTATGCAAGGAATTCAATTTCGGATTCCTTAAACAATGAATAACAAGAATCTGAAATAAAAATTTAAGGAAGGTTTCCAGACTTTTTTTTTTTTTTTTTTTTTTTTTCGGATCCTCTTGTTTTTCTTCTTTTCTTTTCTTTTATTTCTTTTCTTTTCTTTCTTTCTTTTCTTTTCGGATCTTTTTTTTTTTTAAACCGACTTTGATAATGGAAATCAAAACTCACGAACAACTGAAACAAACATAAACTAAGAGAACGGATAAGCAAAACCTGATTAGAACCTCGCTCTGATTACCAAATGATACGAACCACGCCAAGAACTGACGCGACCCTAACCGAAGTTGGTTTCCAAGATCAAATTTCTAACCGGTTTTGGATGGAACCGCGACCCGATGCCCAACAAGAAGCACGAACCTTGGTATGTGAGGACGCCACAATCAGCTATGGAGAGACTGATTGATAAGTCTTGGTAAGTGAGGACGCCACAATCAGCTATGGATGGACTGATTGATAAGTCTATGAACGCCACGGAAATTTCCGATAAGTTCGAATAGTTCGTTTAGGAACTAAAGAGAATTAAACCTCAAAATTATGTGTTATTACTTGTCTCTCTTGATTGAAATTCGTTACAATTATATAGGGGTTCCTATGCGAATTTTCAGCCCCTAATTCCCATGGAAATTTCGGGAAACTCAATTAACAAAAGTCAAATCTAGACTAAATAAGGAAAGTTCCCTTAATGGCTTAAAAGCCTTACAATAATAGAAATACCAGAAACGGAAAAAAGGAAACTAGACATTAAAAGGTCAAAACTGATTCTTC
Source organism: Artocarpus heterophyllus (assembly GCA_025403435.1). Taxonomy (NCBI): domain Eukaryota; kingdom Viridiplantae; phylum Streptophyta; class Magnoliopsida; order Rosales; family Moraceae; genus Artocarpus; species Artocarpus heterophyllus. The sequence continues at coordinate 32,911,039 of CM046348.1, read as the reverse complement.
TCGCCATGTGTCGCCTCAAAATGGGAAAGTAACTGAAATGGAAATTACTCAATCCCTTCTATAGCTTGAATCACGCATTTATTGGTGTGGTTGTCGCATGCAATTCCCTCAATGGGCCTCCATGCAATAGCTTGAGCCCAAGTTGCTTGAATCAGCCCAATAAGTGTTTCTTTAAATTTCTTTGCACGAGCTCTCGTAACCGGCCCAATGGGAACTTGAATTGGATCTGAATATGTCTCCCACGTGCTCTTGCTTGTGCTAGTGATGTCCTCATCAGAGTGTATTCACTACTGAGGGTGAACAAAGGCTGGTTTTACTCATCAAAGTTGATCCAGAAGGGAGCCAATTAGCCGTACACGCACATTGAGTTGTTGCATGGCCAACTTAGGTGTCCATTCCGTACATGTACAAATGTAGGAGTGGTGTGCCCAGCAATGATTCAAGATTCAAGATTCAAGATTTGAATTCTTTGTCATCTTATTTTAGTTTAAGTTTAAGTTTCACAACTTGAAATTTAGACTCTTTGTTTAGACTTTATTATGGGCATGAATAGGAGGAAGGAATCTTGAGTTAAATTTGATTCCATTTCTTTCATTAAGGGTAGATTAAAAATTTTATATTTAAAATAAACCTATGTGAATTTCGGCCATATAAGGCCATTTTTCATATTATGCAATTCAGTTTTGATGTTCTTTCATATTGAAAGTTATTCTTCTTGAGTTCTTGAAGAAACTTTTCTGAACTTATCAAGGATTTTTTGTGGCGTTTGATTGACTTATCAAACAGACTTTCCATACCCATTTGTGAAATTGATGCCATACTAAGGTTCTTGCTTTGCTAAGCAACGAGTCTATATTAAATTATTTATGCCATAAAATAATTTATGAAAATTATACATATATTAAACACATAAAAGTATAACATATTCAAAAGTTAGCCTGAAATAAATTCAAAACATTCATTTGAAATTAGTAGTAAAATTAACTTTACATACATAAGGCAGTGAACACCCTTTAATTAACATTTTAAGAAAAATAACATTAAAATTATTTTGACTTTAAAATTTTTATGGAAATCTTTAAACATATAGTTACAGTGGTAGAAAAAATTTCATTGTCAAATAGATTCATTTATGATACGAACCACGCCAAGAACTGACGCGACCCTAACCAAAGTTGGTTTCCAAGATCAAATTTCTAACCGGTTTTGATTGGAACCGCGACCCAATGCCCAACAAGAAGCTCGAACCTTGGTAAGTGAGGACGCCACAATCAGCTATGGAGAGACCGATTGATAAGTCTTGGTATGTAAGGACGCTACAATCAGCTATGAATGGACTGATTGATAAGTCTATGAACGCCACGGAAATTTTCGATAAGTTCGAATAGTTCGTTTAGGAACTAAAGAGAATTAAACCTCAAAATTATGTGTTATTACCTTCTTCGCCTCGGAATAATAGTGGCAGTCAGAGATGAACTCCATTTTCTTCTCCCATTCTAGGTACGCTTCTGTATTGGATTTGCCTTGAAATGATGGTATCTTCATTTTTATGCCTCTCAAACTATCATCTTCCCGGTTCCTAACTCCTCTATCCCGTCCAAATCTTCGGTGACTACCCGCTGAATCTTCTCCTTCGTCAAACTCTTCCCCATCAATCCTATAGTAGTCATCAACCTCTCCTCTAACCGGAACCCTTTCTCGCCTACGCGCATGAGGAACATGTTGTGACTGTTCCACACGTGCATTCTCTATCCGGTCTATCCTCTCATGAAGCTGTCCTATCTCTCCCCTCAACAATCGCCTCATCTCCCCCATCATCGCTTCCATAAGAAGTTTTGGGTCTGCTGCACCCGAGGTACCCTCAATAGTGTTCTTGCTGTTGTTTGACATTTTCCAAGGACCTTACCACACTCCCTTACGTGTTTCACTCGTGAAATGGTTCACTCAATTTCACTCGTGTTTACACTCAATACTTTCGGCTTTTGTCCACTCAAATGCTCTCGCCTCTATGCCTTTTTCCACTCTTTAATTCTCACTCAGTTCCTATAAAACTAGTCAAATCAATATCAAAAATTTCCTTGACAATTACAAATAGATTAACAAAGAGACAAGACTATAACAGAAACAAAAGGTTTAGGCTTTCAGAATCACACCCAAAAGGAACAAAATTTGAAAAAAAAATTTTTGGTCTATGCAAGGAATTCAATTTCGGATTCCTTAAAAGATGAATAACAAGAATCTGAAATAAAAATTTAAGGAAGGTTTCCAGACTTTTTTTTTTTTTTTTTTTTTTTTTTTTTGGATCCTCTTGTTTTTCTTCTTTTCCCTTTTTTTTTTTCTTTTCTTTTCTTTTATTTCTTTTCTTTTCTTTCTTTCTTTTCTTTTCGGATCTTTTTTTTTTTTTAAACCGACTTTGATAATGGAAATCAAAACTCACGAACAACTGAAACAAACATAAACTAAGAGAACGGATAAGCAAAACCTGATTAGAACCTCGCTCTGATTACCAAATGATACGAACCACGCCAAGAACTGACGCGACCCTAACCGAAGTTGGTTTCCAAGATCAAATTTTCTAACCGGTTTTGATTGGAACCGCGACCCGATGCCCAACAAGAAGCTCGAACCTTGGTAAGTGAGGACGCCACAATCAGCTATGGATGGACTGATTGATAAGTCCATGAACGCCACGGAAATTTCTGATAAGTTCGAATAGTTCGTTTAGGAACTAAAGAGAATTAAACCTCAAAACAAGTAATAACACATAATTTTGAGGTTTAATTCTCTTTAGTTCCTAAACGAACTATTCGAACTTATCGAAAATTTCCGTGGCGTTCATAGACTTATCAATCAGTCCATTCATAGCTGATTGTAGCGTCCTTACATACCAAGACTTATCAATCGGTCTCTCCATAGCTGATTGTGGCGTCCTCACTTACCAAGGTTCGAGCTTCTTGTTGGGCATCGGGTCGCGGTCCCAATCAAAACCGGTTAGAAAATTTGATCTTGGAAACCAACTTCGGTTAGGGTCGCGTCAGTTCTTGGCGTGGTTCGTATCAATTTAACTATAATAAAAAGTGATAGAATCAATAAGTCAAGAATTTACAAATTTGACAGCAACAAAGACCTAGTTTAAAGAAAGTTCAAGAGATCATAAAATATCCATTGAATGACTATGAAACTTGCTAGATCATAACCTAACATATAACTAAATATCTCTACCAAATTTCATAAAAATCACAATTCATTTGCCCCTACAAAGTAGACTGCTTTTTTGTAAAACTTTACCAATCAACAATAATTTGATCCTGAGTGGCAGAGAATGAAAATTTAATGTCAAAGCATAGACAACACCAAATGACGTGAAACTTTGAACAACATCATCTAGCATATACATAAACATCATACTAAAATTTCATAGAAAATAGACTTTTGTAGACAAAGTTATGGAAGTCAGAATCTCATGAATACTACAAGTGCAGGCTACATTTAGAATCAAAACTTACTTCAAGATGGAGCTTTCTCTAGTTCCTTTTGAAATATGACTACAAGTAAGGTTTAAGATTCCTTAATGTTCCTCCAAGCTTTCGAGGAAAAATAAAGGAAAGAGAATAAGAAGAAAACGTGGAACAAGATGGGTTGAAAGAATTTTGTGAGAGATAGAAAGATGTGAAGAAAGAAAGTCATATAAGTAAAGGAAAGATAACCTTCTCTATAAGTACCAATTTTTTTTTTTACAAAGATGGAGTGTATACCTATGTAAGATGGAGAGAAATTAGGGAGATGATTCAAAAGGGGACATAATGATATCACCTTATCTCAACACATAATGATTTTCCAAAGAAGACAACCTATGAACAACTAAAGACGGAAATGTGCTGTTGATTACAAATTTGAAATCTGGATCCCTTCATTGACCAATATTGTATTCCAAAATTTCATATCCCACAAGCTTAAATTATTTGCTATAATTGGAATATGCCTCATCATTAAATTTTGACACCATAAAAATGAGGACTCCTTTCCTTACATAGAATAAGAAACAAATGGTAATGGGCCAATTAAGAGAAAATCATATAACATATTATTGTGGTCAACATAACATTCTTTTCTGACATCACCCACTGGCTTCTCATTACCATCCTTTGGCCTACTGAGGGTTCAGGATTGGCCCACCAAAGTCGATACGAACCCCACCAAGAACTGAGGCTACCCAAACCAAAATTGGTTTCCAATATCAAAATTCCTAACCGGTTTTGAATGGAACAGCAACCCAATGCCTAACAAAAAGCACGAACCTTGGTATGTGAGGACGCCACAATCAGCTATGGATGGACTGATTGATAAGTCTATGAACGCCACAGATTTTTTTGATAAGTTCGAATAGTTTGTTTAGGAACCGAAGAGAATTAAACCTCAAATTGTGTGTTAAAACTTATTCCCCATGGAATGAAATTCGTTACAATATATAGGGGTTCCCCTATGCGAATTTTCAGCTCCTAATTGCCCATGGAATTTTGGGCAAATCAATTACCAAAATGTCTAATCTAAAGTAAATAAGGAAAGTTCCCTTAATGGCTTAAAAGCCTTACAATAATAGAAATAAAACAAACGCAAAAAGGAAACTAGACATTAAAAGGTAAATAGATGATTCTTCTCATCACTTGTCGCCTCAAAACAGGAAAGTAACTGAAATGGAAATTACTCGGTCCCTTCTAGAACTTGAATCATGCATTTGTTGGTCTGGATGTCACATGCAATTCCCTCAATGGGCCTCCATGCAATAGCTTGAGCCCAAGTTGCTTGAATCAACCCAATAAGCGTTTCTTTGAACTTCTTCGCACGAGCTCTCGTAACCAGACCAAGGGGAACTTGAATTGGATCTGAATATGTCTCATCCCACGTGCTCTTGCTTGTGCTAATGATGTCCTCATCATTCCCCTCCTCTTGAGAGGGATTTGTCCTCAAATCGTCGCCTGCATATAAAGGACTTAGGTTAGAAACATTAAAGGAGGCACTTACACCATACTCACCTGGCAAGTCTAGCTTGTATGCATTATCATTGATCCTTTCAAGAATTTGAAAAGGACTGTCCCCTCTAGGCAATAGCTTGGATTTCCTTTGTTTCGGAAACCGTTCCTTGCGTAAGTGCAACCACACCCAATCGTCGGGCTCGAAGACGAGCTTGTGACACCCTTTGTTGGCTTGTTCAGCATATTGTTTAGTCCTTCGCTCGATGTTGAATCTTGCATTCTCGTGTATCTGCTTAACAAGGTCAGCTTTTCTTTTTCCATCTAAATTCACATGCTCAGACAAAGGTAATGGCATTAAATCCAAAGGAGTTAAAGGATTAAAACCATAAACAATTTCAAATGGTGAAAATTGCGTAGCAGAATGAACAAATCGATTATAAGCAAACTCAACATGTGATAAACACTCCTCCCATGTTTTGATGTTCTTTTTAATGACAGCCCGCAACAAAGTAGACAAGGTTCTATTCACAACTTCTGTTTGCCCATCGGTTTGAGGTTGACAAGTACTCGAAAACAATAGCTTAGTCCCTAACTTAGCCCACAAAGTCTTCCAAAAGTAGCTTAAGAACTTGGTGTCCCTATCAGAAACAATTGTCCTAGGCATACCATGAAGTCTCACAATTTCACTAAAGAAAAAATCAGCAACATTGGAAGCATCATCTGTCTTGTGGCATGGAATAAAATGGGTCATCTTGGAAAACCTATCCACGACCACAAATATCGAGTCTCTTCCCCATTTAGACCTAGGCAATCCTAACACAAAATCCATCAAAATATCAGTCCAAGGTTCACTAGGTATTGGTAAAGGAGTGTACAAACCGTGGGGCTGCACTCTTGATTTAGCATGCCTACAAGTTACACATCTACCACAAAGCCTCTCAACATCTCGTTTCATATGTGGCCAATAGAAGTGCTCCTGCAACACAGCCAAAGTCTTCATTACTCCAAAATGTCCCATCAATCCTCCCCCATGGGATTCTCTCACTAGCAAATCTCTTAATGAACAATTAGGCACACATAATTTATCCTCCCGAAACAAGTATCCCTCATGCCTATAGTACTTACCACTAGCAAATCTTTCACAAGCTTGATATTCAGTACTAAAGTCACGGTCATCAGCATATAACTCTTTAATATGTTCAAAACCCAGTAGTTTAGCATTAAGAGTTGAGATTAAGACATACCTGCGAGAAAGTGCATCGGCAACGACGTTTTCCTTACCTTGCTTGTAGCGAATGACATACGGAAATGTCTCTATGAATTCCACCCAACGAGCATGCCTCTTGTTCAGCTTGTGTTGGCTCTTCAAGTGTTTCAGGGACTCATGATCGGTGTGAATCACAAACTCCTTAGGCCATAGGTAGTGCTGCCACGTCTCTAATGCCCGAACCAATGCATACATCTCTTTATCATAAGTTGGGTAAATAAGAGTTGACCCATTCAGCTTCTCACTGAAATATGCTACTGGTCTCCCTTCCTACATTAAAACAACACCCATTCCAACACCTGAAGCATCACATTCAATCTCAAAAGTTTTGTCTTCTCCTTGATTAAAGATAACAATGGAGCATTAGTCAACTTCTCCTTGATTAACTGAAATGACTTTTCTTGCTCTTCTCCCCATTTATAAACCCAACGTTCTTCTTGATCACTTTAGTCAGTGGTGCGGCTATAGTACTGAAATCTTTCACAAACCGCCGGTAGAAACTAGCAAGTCCATGAAAACTCCGTACATTTTCCACACTAGTTGGACTCGGCCACTCCTGGATCGCTCGCACCTTTTCTTCATCAACCTGTATACCTTGAGCACTAACAACAAAACCAAGAAACACAAGCTTATCTATGCAAAAGGTACACTTCTTGAGGTTAGCATACAACTTATCCTTTCTAAGCACATCCAAAACAGATTTTAAATGCACTACATGTTGGTCCATGTCTTTGCTATAAATGAGTATATCATCAAAATACACAACAACAAACCTGCTAATAAATGCACATAATACATGATTCATTAAGCACATAAATGTACTTGGAGCATTAGTTAAACCAAATGGCATTACTAACCACTCATACAGTCCATATTTTGTCTTAAAGGTAGTTTTCCATTTATCACCTTCTTTCATGAGTATTTGATGGTATCCACTTTTCAAATCAATTTTTGAGAACACAGAAGCACCATGCAGTTCATCCAACATATCATCTAAACGAGGAATAGGATGGCGATACTTTACCGTGATATTGTTAATGGTTCTGCAATCTATGCACATCCTCCATGTCCCATCCTTCTTAGGCACGAGTAAGACTGGAACGGCGCATGGGCTCATACTTTCTCTCACGTACCCCTTTTTCATCAACTCACTGACCTGCCTTTGAAGCTCTTTTGTCTCCTCAGGGTTGCTTCTATAAGCTGGTCAGTTTGGAATAGAAGCGCCAGGTACAAAATCAATCTGATGTTCTATTCCCCGAATTGGTGGCAAACCATCAGGCACCTCATCCAGAAATACATCCTCGAATTCCTGCAATAGAGAAACAATAGAACTAGGCAATGCAAGGTCAAGTTCGTTAGTGTTTAAAAGCGCCTCTTTGTACAAAAGTACAATCATTGGCTGATTTGAAAACACGGCCCTTTTAATTTCACTGCCTCTCGCATAGAAGTTTGTTTTTCTCTCTACTTTTCTCTCATTGGCTGATTGTGAATTCTTTTAAGCCTTCACAATTTTCTCTCCCTTGCTCTCTTTGCTCTCCTTTTTCTCGGCCATCTCTTCCTTTTTTCTCTCACTGGCCGAACTCTCTCTGTGCACTCGCACTCTTGATTTTTCTCCACTCATCATTTTCTTTTTATCACTTTCTCTCTGTAAGCTCACTTGGTCTTCATAGATCTGTTTTGGTATTAACGGAACAAGAGTGATCGTTTTTTGATCGTGAACAAATGAGTACTTGTTGGTGAAACCATCATGTTTAACTCGCCGATCAAATTGCCATGGTCTGCCTAATAACAAGTGCCCAGCTTGCATCGGAACCACATCGCACAAAACTTCATCTTCATATCTTCCAATGCGAAAAGAAACTAACACTTGCTTATGCACCTTTACCTCACCATTATCATTTAACCATTGCAATTTATATGGTCGAGGTTGCTTAATTATTGGGAGGCCTAACTTCTCTACCATGGTTGTGCTAGCAACATTAGTACAACTCCCACCATCAATAATCACACTACATACCTTGTTTTGGACGTGGCACCTAGTGTGGAAGATGTTTTCCCGTTGCACCTCTTCATCTTCTTCTTTGGCTTGCACACTTAAAGCTCTCCTTGTAGCCAACAATTCTTCTTGTACAGCACACTCCTCATCGTCGGCATCCTCTAATGAAGGCATAGAATCGTTGTCCGAATCCTCATCGGTTTCAATCTCTCCATTGTCCCGCATCACCATAGCTCGTTTGTTTGAACATTGGCTTGCTATGTGACCCCTGCCTTGACATTTAAAACATTTAATATCATGATTTTGAGTAGTGGAAGAATCGGATTTACCTTGATTCCCATGGCTGACCACCTCTTGTTTTTGCTCGGTCTTTGGCTTGGTGTTGGTTTGCTTCTCATCCTTCTTCCATTGGTTCATTTTCCAAGCAGATGTACTCGGGTCTTGGCTAGGACGTGTGTTACTGGCCTTCCTCATAAGTTGATTCTCAATTTTAATAGCCATGTGCACCATGTCCTCCAACTCCACATAATGTTGTAACTCAAAGGCATTGTGAATATCTCGGTTCAAGCCCGTCAAAAACCTTGCCATTGTAGCCTCCCGATCCTCCTCTATATTTGCCTGGATCATCATAACCTCCATCTCCTTATAGTACTCCTCCATACTTCGGTTGCCTTGCTTAAGATTTTATAGTTTGTTGTACAACTCCCGGTAGTAGTAAGTTGGTACAAATCGCTTCCTCATCACGGTCTTCATCTCTTCCCATGACTCAATAGGTCACTCTCTATTTCGTCTCCTGTTTATAACAAGTTAATCCCACCAAGTAATAGCATAATCAGAAAATTCAATTACAACCAGTTTTACCTTCTTCGCCTTGGAATAGTTTTGGCAGTCAAAGACGAACTCCATTTTCTTCTCCCATTCTAGGTACACTTCTGGATTGGATTTGCCTTGAAATGATGGTATCTTCATTTTTATGCCTCTCAAACTATCATTTTTTTCGGTTCCTAACTCCTCTATCCCGTCCAAATCTTCGGTGACTACCAGGTGAATCTTCTCCTTTGATGAGGACATCGTTAGCACAAGCAAGAGTACATGGGATGAGACATATTCAGATCCAATTCAAGTTCCCATTGGTCCGGTTACGAGAGCTCGTGCGAAGAAGTTCAAAGAAACGCTTATTGGGCTGATTCAAGCAACTTGGGCTCAAGCTATTGCATGGAGGCCCATTGAGGGAATTGTATGTGACATCCAGACCAACAAATGCATGATTCAAGCTCTAGAAGGGGTCTAGTAATTTCCATTTCAGTTACTTTCATGTTTTGAGGTGACATGTGGCGAGAAGAATCAGCTATTTACCTTTTAATGTCTAGTTTCCTTTTTGCATTTGTTTTATTTCTATTATTGTAAGGCTTTTAAGCAATTAAGGGAACTTTCCTTATTTGCTTTAGATTTGACGTTTGGTAATTGATTTGCCCGAAATTCCATGGGCAATTAGGAGCTGAAAAATCGCATAGGGGAACCCTTATATATTGTAACGAATTTCATTCAATGGGGAATAAGTTTTAACACACAATTTGAGGTTTAATTCTCTTTGGTTTCTAAACGAACTATTCAAACTTATCGGAAATTTCTGTGGTGTTCATAGACTTATCAATCAGTCCATTCATAGCTGATTGTAGCGTCCTCACATACCAAGACTTATCAATCGGTCTCTCCATAGCTGATTGTGGCGTCCTCACTTACCAAGGTTCGAGCTTCTTGTTGGGCATTGGGTCGCGGTTCCAATCAAAACCGGTTAGAAATTTGATCTTGGAAACCAACTTTGGTTAGGGTCGCGTCAGTTCTTGGCGTGGTTCGTATCATAAATGAATCTATTTGACAATGAAATTTTTTCTACCACTGTAACTATATGTTTAAAGATTTCCATAAAAATTTTAAAGTCAAAATAATTTTAATGTTATTTTTCTTAAAATGTTAATTAAAGGGTGTTCACTGCCTTATGTATGTAAAGTTAATTTTACTACTAATTTCAAATGAATGTTTTGAATTTATTTCAGGCTAACTTTTGAATATGTTATACTTTTATGTGTTTAATATATGTATAATTTTCATAAATTATTTTATGGCATAAATAATTTAATATAGACTCGTTGCTTAGCAAAGCAAGAACCTTAGTATGGCATCAATTTCACAAATGGGTATGGAAAGTCTGTTTGATAAGTCAATCAAACGCCACAAAAAATCCTTGATAAGTTCAGAAAAGTTTCTTCAAGAACTCAAGAAGAATAACTTTCAATATGAAAGAACATCAAAACTGAATTGCATAATATGAAAAATGGCCTTATGATGAGGACATCACTAGCACAAGCAAGAGCACGTGGGAGACATATTCAGATCCAATTCAAGTTCCCATTGGTCCGGTTACGAGAGCTCGTGCGAAGAAGTTTAAAGAAACACTTATTGGGCTGATTCAAGCAACTTGGGCTCAAGCTATTGCATGGAGGCCCATTGAGGGAGTTGCATGCGACAACCAGACCAATAAATGCGTGATTCAAGCTATAGAAGGGATTGAGTAATTTCCATTTCAGTTACTTTCCCATTTTGAGGCGACACATGGCTAGAAGAATCAGTTTTGACCTTTTAATGTCTAGTTTCCTTTTTTTTCCGTTTCTGGTATTTCTGATGAGGACATCACTAGCACAAGCAAGAGCACGTGGGAGACATATTCAGATCCAATTCAAGTTCCCATTGGTCCGGTTACGAGAGCTCGTGCGAAGAAGTTTAAAGAAACACTTATTGGGCTGATTCAAGCAACTTGGGCTCAAGCTATTGCATGGAGGCCCATTGAGGGAGTTGCATGCGACAACCAGACCAATAAATGCGTGATTCAAGCTATAGAAGGGATTGAGTAATTTTCATTTCAGTTACTTTTCCATTTTGAGGCGACACATGGCGAGAAGAATCAGTTTTGACCTTTTAATGTCTAGTTTCCTTTTTTTCCGTTTCTGGTATTTCTATTATTGTAAGGCTTTTAAGCCATTAAGGGAACTTTCCTTATTTAGTCTAGATTTGACTTTTGTTAAATGAGTTTCCCGAAATTTCCATGGGAATTAGGGGCTGAAAATTCGCATAGGAACCCCTATATAATTGTAACGAATTTCAATCAATGGGAGACAAGTAATAACACATAATTTTGAGGTTTAATTCTCTTTAGTTCCTAAACGAACTATTCGAACTTATCGGAAATTTCCGTGGCGTTCATAGACTTATCAATCAGTCCATCCATAGCTGATTGTGGCGTCCTCACATACCAAGACTTATCAATCGGTCTCTCCATAGCTGATTGTGGCGTCCTCACATACCAAGGTTCGTGCTTCTTGTTGGGCATCTGGTCGCGGTTCCATCCAAAACCGGTTAGAAAGTTGATCTTGGAAACCAACTTCGGTTAGGGTCGCGTCAGTTCTTGGCGTCGTTCGTATCATTTGGTAATCAGAGCGAGGTTCTAATCAGGTTTAGCTTATCCGTTCTCTTAGTTTTTTTTTGTTTGTTTCAATTGTTCGTGAGTTTTGATTTCCATTATCAAAGTCGGTTAAAAAAAAAAAAATCCGAAAAGAAAAGAAACGAAAAGAAAAAAAAAAAAAAAAAAAAGAAGGAAAAGAAGAAAAACAAGAGGATCCGAAAAAAAAAAAAAATTTATTTCAGATTCTTGTTATTCATCGTTTAAGGAATCCAAAATTGAATTCCCTGCATAGACCAAAAATTTTTTGCTGAAATTTTGTTCCTTTTGGGTGTGATTCTGAAAAGCCTAAATTCTTTGTTCCTGTTATAGTCTTGTCTCTTTGGTAATCTATTTGTGAATTGTCAAGGAAATTTCGATATTGATTTGACTAGTTTTATAGGAACTGAGTGAGAATTAACGAGTGGAAAAAGGCATAGAGGCGAGAGCATTTGAGTGGACAAAAGCCGAAAGAATTGAGTGTAAACACGAGTGAAATTGAGTGAACCATTTCACGAGTGAAACACGTAAGGGAGTGTGGTAAGGTCCTTGGAAAATGTCAAACAACAGCAAGAACACTATTGAGGGTACCTCGGGTGCAACAGACCCAAAACTTCTTATGGAAGCGATGATGGGAGAAATGAGGCGATTGTTGAGGGGAGAGATAGGACAGCTTCATGAGAGGATGGACCGGATAGAGAATGCACGTGTGGAACAGCCACAACATGTTCCTCATGCGCGTAGGCGAGAAAGGGTTCCGGTTAGAGGAGAGGTTGATGACTACTATAGGAATGATGGGGAAGAGTTTGACGAAGGAGAAGATTCAGCGGGTAGTCACCGAAGATTTGGACGGGATAGAGGCGTTAGGAACAGGGAAGATGATAGTTTGAGAGGCATAAAAATGAAGATACCATCATTTCAAGGCAAATCCAATCCAGAAGCGTACCTAGAATGGGAGAAGAAAATGGAGTTCATCTTTGACTGCCACTACTATTCTGAGGCAAAGAAGGTAAAATTGGCTGTAATTGAATTTTCTGATTATGCTATTACTTGGTGGGATCAGCTTGTTACAAACAGGAGACGAAATAGAGAGCGACCTATTGAGTCATGGGAAGAGTTGAAGACCGTGATGAGGAAGCGATTTGTGCCAACTTACTACTACCGGGAGTTGTACAACAAGCTACAAAACCTTAAGCAGGGCAACCGGAGTGTAGAGGAGTACTATAAGGAGATGGAGGTTATGATGATTCAGGCTAATATAGAGGAGGATCGGGAGGCTACAATGGCAAGGTTTTTGGCGGGTTTGAACCGAGATATCCACAATGCTGTTGAGTTACAACATTATGTGGAGTTGGAGGACATGGTGCACATGGCTATTAAAATTGAGAATCAACTTATGAGGAGGGGCAGTAGCACACGTCTTAGCCAAAACCCGAGTACATCGGCTTGGAAAACCAACCAATGGAAGAGGGATGAGAAGCAATCCAACCCCAAGCCAAAGATCGAGCAAAAACAAGAGGTGGCCAGCCATGGGAATCAAGGTAAATCCGATTCTTCCACTACTCGGACTCGTGATATTAAATGTTTTAAATGTCAAGGCAGGGGTCATATAGCAAGCCAATGTCCGAACAAACGAGTTATGGTGATGCGGGACAATGGAGACATTGAAACCGAGGAAGATTCGAACAATGATTCTATGCCTTCATTAGAGGATGCCGACGATGAGGAGTGCGCTGTCCAAGGAGAATTGTTGGTCACAAGGAGAGCTTTAAGTGTGCAAGCCAAAGAAGAAGATGAAGAGGTGCAACGGGAAAACATCTTCCACACTAGGTGCCACGTTCAAAACAAGGTATGTAGTGTGATTATTGATGGTGGGAGTTGTACAAATGTTGCTAGCACAACCATGGTAGAGAAGTTAGGGCTGCCAACAATTAAGCATCCTCGACCATATAAATTGCAATGGTTAAATGATACTGGTGAGGTAAAGGTGCATAAACAGGTGTTAGTTCCTTTTCGCATTGGAAGATATGAAGATGAAGTTTTGTGCGATGTGGTTCCGATGCAAGCTGGGCACTTGTTATTAGGCAGACCATGGCAATTTGATCGGCGAGTTAAGCATGACGGTTTCACCAACAAGTACTCATTCGTTCACAATCAAAAGACGATCACTCTTGTTCCATTAACACCAAAACAGGTCTATGAAGACCAAGTGAGCTTACAGAGAGAAAATGATAAAAAAATGAAGAGCGAAGAAAAATCAAGAGTGGGAGTGCAGAGAGAGAGTTCGGCCAGTGAGAGAAAAAAAGAAGAGATGGCTGAGAAAAAGGAGAGTCAAGAGAGCAAGGGAGAAAAAATCGAGAGGGCTAAAAAGAATTCACAATCAGCCAATGAGAGAAAAGTAGAGAGAAAAACAAACTTTTATGCAAGAAAGAGTGATGTGAGAAGAGCTTTGTTTTCTAATCAGCCGATGATTTTACTCATGTACAAGGAGGCGTTATTAAACACTAACAATCTTGATTCCACCTTGCATAGTTCTGTTGTTTCTCTTTTGCAGGATTATGAGGATATCTTTCCCGAGGAAACACCGCAAGGTTTACCTCCAATCCGTGGGATTGAACATCAAATCGACTTCATACCTGGAGCTACAATCCCAAACCGACCAGCCTATAGGAGTAATCCCGAGGAGACAAAGGAACTCCAACGGCAGGTAAATGAGTTGATGGAGAAGGGACACGTGAGAGAAAGCATGAGCCCGTGCGCCGTACCAGTTTTACTTGTGCCTAAGAAAGATGAGACTTGGAGGATGTGCGTTGATTGTCGAGCCATCAACAACATCACGGTTGATGAAGAAAAGGTGCGAGCCATCCAGGAGTGGCCGAGTCCAACTAGTGTGGGAAATGTACGGAGTTTTCATGGACTTGCTAGTTTCTACCGGCGGTTTGTGAAAGATTTCAGTACTATAGCCGCACCACTGACTGAAGTCATCAAGAAGAATGTTGGGTTTAGATGGGGAGAAGAGCAAGAAAAGGCATTTCAGCTACTCAAGGAGAAGTTGACAAATGCTCCATTGTTATCTTTACCTAATTTTGCCAAAACTTTTGAGATTGAATGTGATGCTTCAGGTGTTGGAATTGGTGCTGTTTTAATGCAGGAAGGGAGACCAATAGCATATTTCAGTGAGAAGCTGAATGGGGCAACTCTTAATTACCCAACTTATGATAAAGAGATGTATGCATTGGTTCGGGCATTAGAGACGTGGCAGCACTACCTATGGCCTAAGGAGTTCGTGATTCACACTGATCATGAGTCCCTGAAACACTTGAAGGGCCAGCACAAGCTGAACAAGAGGCATGCTCGTTGAGTAGAATTCATAGAGACGTTTCCCTATGTCATTCGCTACAAGCAAGGTAAGGAAAACGTCGTTGCCGATGCACTTTCTCGCAGGTATGTCTTAATCGCAACTCTTAATGCTAAACTACTAGGTTTTGAACACATTAAAGAGTTATATGCTGATGACCATGACTTTCGTACTGAGTATCAAGCTTGTGAGAGATCTGCTAGTGGTAAGTACTTTAGGCATGAGGGATACTTGTTTCGGGAGAATAAATTATGTGTGCCTAATTGTTCATTAAGAGATTTGCTAGTGAGGGAATCCCATGGGGGAGGATTGATGGGACATTTTGGAGTAGTGAAAACTTTAGCTATGTTGCAGGAACACTTCTATTGGCCACATATGAAACGAGATGTTGAGAGGCTTTGTGGTAGATGTGTAACTTGTAGGCAGGCTAAATCAAGAGTGCAGCCCCATGGTTTATACACCCCTTTACCAATACCTAGTGAACCTTGGATTGATATTTCGATGGATTTTGTGTTAGGTTTGCCTAGGTCTAAACGGGGAAGAGACTCAATATTTGTGGTCGTGGATAGGTTTTCAAAGATGGCTCATTTTATTCCATGCCACAAGACAGATGATGCTTCCAATGTTGCTGATTTGTTCTTTAGGGAAATTGTGAGACTTCATGGTATGCCTAGGACAATTGTTTCTGATAGGGACCCCAAGTTCTTAAGCTACTTTTGGAAGACTTTGTGGGCTAAGTTAGGGACTAAGCTATTGTTTTCAACTACTTGTCACCCTCAAACTGATGGTCAAACAGAAGTTGTGAATAGAACCTTGTCTACTTTGTTGAGGGCTGTCATTAAAAAGAACATCAAAACATGGGAGGAGTGTTTACCACATGTTGAGTTTGCTTATAATCGATCTATTCATTCTGCTACTCAATTTTCACTGTTTGAAATTGTTTATGGTTTTAATCCTTTAACTCCTTTGGATTTAATGCCATTACCTTTGTCTGAGCATGTGAATTTAGATGGAAAAAGAAAAGCTGATCTTGTTAAGCAGATACACGAGAAGGCAAGACTCAACATCGAGCGAAGGACTAAACAATATGCTGAACAAGCCAACAAAGGGCGTCACAAGCTCGTCTTCGAGCCCGGTGATTGGGTGTGGTTGCACTTACGCAAGGAACGGTTTCCGGAGCAAAGGAAATCCAAGCTATTGTCTAGAGGGGATGGTCCTTTTCAAATTCTCGAAAGGATCAATGATAATGCGTACAAGCTAGACTTGCCAGGTGAGTATGGTGTAAGTGCCTCCTTTAATGTTTCTGATCTAAGTCCTTTTGATGTAGGCGACGATTTGAGGACAAATCCTTCTCAAGAGGAGGGGAATGATGAGGACATCACTAGCACAAGCAAGAGCACGTGGGAGACATATTCAGATCCAATTCAAGTTCCCATTGGTCCTGTTACGAGAGCTCGTGCGAAGAAGTTTAAAGAAACACTTATTGGGCTGATTCAAGCAACTTGGGCTCAAGCTATTGCATGGAGGCCCATTGAGGGAGTTGCATGCGACAACCAGACCAATAAATGCGTGATTCAAGCTATAGAAGGGATTGAGTAATTTCCTTTTGAGTTACTTTCCCATTTTGAGGCGACACATGGCTAGAAGAATCAGTTTTGACCTTTTAATGTCTAGTTTCCTTTTTTCCGTTTCTGGTATTTCTGATGAGGACATCACTAGCACAAGCAAGAGCACGTGGGAGACATATTCAGATCCAATTCAAGTTCCCATTGGTCCGGTTACGAGAGCTCGTGCGAAGAAGTTTAAAGAAACACTTATTGGGCTGATTCAAGCAACTTGGGCTCAAGCTATTGCATGGAGGCCCATTGAGGGAGTTGCATGCGACAACCAGACCAATAAATGCGTGATTCAAGCTATAGAAGGGATTGAGTAATTTTCATTTCAGTTACTTTCCCATTTTGAGGCGACACATGGCGAGAAGAATCAGTTTTGACCTTTTAATGTCTAGTTTCCTTTTTTTCCGTTTCTGGTATTTCTATTATTGTAAGGCTTTTAAGCCATTAAGGGAACTTTCCTTATTTAGTCTAGATTTGACTTTTGTTAAATGAGTTTCCCGAAATTTCCATGGGAATTAGGGGCTGAAAATTCGCATAGGAACCCCTATATAATTGTAACGAATTTCAATCAATGGGAGACAAGTAATAACACATAATTTTGAGGTTTAATTCTCTTTAGTTCCTAAACGAACTATTCGAACTTATCGGAAATTTCCGTGGCGTTCATAGACTTATCAATCAGTCCATCCATAGCTGATTGTGGCGTCCTCACATACCAAGACTTATCAATCGGTCTCTCCATAGCTGATTGTGGCGTCCTCACATACCAAGGTTCGTGCTTCTTGTTGGGCATCGGGTCGCGGCTCCATCCAAAACCGGTTAGAAAGTTGATCTTGGAAACCAACTTCGGTTAGGGTCGCGTCAGTTCTTGGCGTCGTTCGTATCACCTTATATGGCCGAAATTCACATAAGGCTTATTTTAAATATAAAATTTTTAATCTACCCTTAATGAAAGAAATGGAATCAAATTTAACTCAAGATTCCTTCCTCCTATTCATGCCCATAATAAAGTCTAAACAAAGAGTCTAAATTTCAAGTTGTGAAACTAAAACTTAAACTAAAATAAGATGACAAAGAATTCAAATCTTGAATCTTGAATCTTGAATCATTGCTGGGCACACCACTCCTACATTTGTACATGTACGGAATGGACACCTAAGTTGGCCATGCAACAACTCAATGTGCGTGTACGGCTAATTGGCTCCCTTCTGGATCAACTTTGATGAGTAAAACCAGCCTTTGTTCACCCTCAGTAGTGAATACACTCTCTTCTTGTTGTAGAACTCTCTAGACCAAGTTACTTAGCTCTTCTTTGAATCTTTTAGATCGAGCCCTCGTCACTAGACCAATTGAAACTTAAATCGGATCATGAAAATTCCTTGCAGCCTTAATGTCCTCATCACATGGCATGTTATGAACATACATGACAAATCATATTATGATGTAGACAAGCAAAGCAACATGCAAAGTCACAAGCAAAATAATAAATAAATAGTCATAATATCATGGTTCCATCATTGAGAAAAAGAAAATAAAGATTACAAAAGATCAATCAAAACATATTATTGATTCTTCATATTGTATCATCAAGTTGTATCTTTCTTTATGTGGCATCCATCTTTAATTCTTCAGTCTCTCCTAGATCAAAAGTTTTATTTTCTTTGGTCATTATAAAATTTCACGCTTCTTTGAATTATCTCAAAAATAAAATAAAAAACTGCACTAAAAAAAACACACCTTTTTTAAAAATGTTTTGCCTCGATGTCAGCTTGCTAAACTGGAAGTTTGGTCTACCAGTCTACAACCATGGCCTGTCGAACCATTGGGTTCGGCCCGCTAACCGAGCTGAACTAGTGTTTTTCCAAAAAATAGTGTTTAAAGTAGTTTCTCAATTTTATTTTCAATAATTCAAAAACATAAATATTTATAAATGGAACTCCTATCACCTCCATCTTCTAAATCCATATATACTTCAAATGATTATTTAATTACAAAATTTTACTAATTTAAAATTAAGATAATAATTCCTAGATCGTAATGTAGACCCTCACTAATTCCATGAAAAACCTAGATACTTATTCTAACCTCTTAAGGAACGATATCTATCGTAAATTAATTAATTACTAAATAATTAAATAAAAATTTAATAAGCTATAATTAATTAATAAACATTCACTGTATAATCTCATGACAACATTATATAGAAACCCTAGAGTACTAATTCTCTAAAAAATTAAATT
Organism: Artocarpus heterophyllus; assembly: GCA_025403435.1. Lineage (NCBI taxonomy): Eukaryota > Viridiplantae > Streptophyta > Magnoliopsida > Rosales > Moraceae > Artocarpus > Artocarpus heterophyllus. Next base: position 32,892,093 of record CM046348.1, on the reverse strand, counting down.
AAAGTATAGAAGAGAATAAGATCACATAATTCATGCATATAGCATGAGCACAAACCTGAAAATCAATGTAAAAACGGCTCGAGCTCTTGTGACTGGTCCAACAGGAACTTGTATTGGGTTAGCCACCTTCCTTGCATTTGAGCTCTCAACGTCTCCATCATTCCCCTCCTCTTGACAAGGATTTGTCCTCAAATCAGACTCTGCATCAAAAGGACTCAAAATCAGAAACATTGAAGGTAGCGCTTACATTATACTCACCTGGCAAATCCAACTTGTAAGCATTGTCATTAATTCGTTCAAGGACTTGAAATAGACCATCCCCCTGAGGTAACAACTTTGACTTTCTTTATTCCGAATAACACTCCTTTCTGAAGTGCAACCACACCCAGTCTCCGGGTTTGAAAATTAGCTTGTGTCGTCCCTTGTTGGCTTGCTTTGCATATTGTTCCATTCTTCACTCAATGTTGAGTCTTGCTTTCTCATGAATCTATTTAACAAAGTTAGCCTTCCTTTTGCCATTTAAATTAACATGCTCAGAAACAGGTAGTGGTGATAAATCCAATGGAGACAAAGGATTAAAACCATAAACAATTTCAAAAGGTGAATACTTAGTAGTAGAATGGACAAAGCGATTATATGCAAACTCAACATGTGGTAAACAATCTTACAATGTTTTAATGTTCTTACTGGTGATTGCTCTTAATAAGGTTGACAAAGTCCTATTGATACAAACCCTGCTAAGAACTGACGCGACCCTAACCAAAATTGGTCTCCAAGATCAAAATTCCTAATCGGTTTTGAATGGAACCGCGACCCGATGCCTAACAAGAAGCACGAACCTTGGTATGTGAGGACGCCACAATCAGCTATGGACGGACTGATTGATAAGTCTATAAACACCACGGAATTTTCTGATAAGTTCGAATAGTTCGTTTAGGAACAATTGAGAATTAAAACCTCAAATGGTGTGTAAAAACTTATGTCCATTGATTGAAATTCGTTACAATATATAGGGGTTTCCCCTTTACGAATTTTCAGCTCTTAATTGCCCATGGAATTTTGGGCAAATCAATTACCAAAAAAAAGGTCTAATCTAAAGCAAATAAGGTAAGTTCCCTTAATGGCTTAAAAGCCTTACAATAATAGGAAATAAAAGAAACGCATGTTTTCTAAAAAAGAAAAAGGAAACTAGACAATAAAATGGTAAAATAGCTGATTCTTCTTGCCACTTGTCGCCTCAAAATGGGAAGGTGACTGAAATGGAAAGTAGCTTGATTATTTTCAGCCATATGGTGCTAATCACTTGTTGATTTTGCAAACATGATTACTCGGTCCCTTCTAGAACTTGAATCATGCATTTGTTGGTCTGGATGTCACATGCAATCCCCTCAATGGGCCTCCATGCAAAAGCTTGAGCCCAAGTTACTTGAATCAGCCCAATAAGCGTTTCTTTGAACTACTTCGCACGAGCTCTCGTAACTGGACCAATGGGAACTTGAATTGGATCTAAATATGTCTCATCCCACGTGCTCTTGCTTGTGCTAACGATGTCCTCATCATTCCCCTCCTCTTGAGAGGGATTTGTCCTCAAATCGTTGCCTGCATCAAAAGGACTTAGATCAGAAACATTAAAGGAGGCACTTACACCATATTCACCTGGCAAGTCTAGCTTGTATGCATCATCATTGATCCTTTTAAGAATTTGAAAAGGACCGTCCCCTCTAGGCAACAGCTTGGATTTCCTTTGTTCTGGAAATCGTTCCTTGCGTAAGTGCAACCACACCCAATCGCCAGGCTCGAAGACGAGCTTGTGACGCCCTTTGTTGGCTTGTTCAGCATATTGTTTAGTCCTTTGCTCGATGTTGAGTCTTGCCTTCAACATTGGCTTGTATCATAGCTATTTCCATTTCTTGATAATATTCCTCCACACTCCTGTTTCCTTGTCTAAGTCCTTGCGACTTTTTGCATAATTCCCGGTAGTAATGGCTAGGCACAAATTGCTTTCCCATCACCATTTTCATCTCCTCCAATGTCTCAATCGGGTGTTCTCGATTCCATTGCCTATTCATTACCAACTGATCCCACCATACAATTGCATAATCAGAGAACGCAATTGCAGCAAGCTTAACTTTCTTTAACTCTCAGTAGTTATGGCAATCGAACAATAGCTCCACATTCTTCTCCCACTCTAGGTAAGCTTCGGGGTCATTTTTCCCTTGGAATGGCAGAATCTTCATTTTAATACCTCCCATTTTATTGTCTTCCTAGTCCCTAGCTTCTTTATTCTCATTTTCACGCCTAAATCTGCCCCTATTTATCGGTGGTTCCTCCAACTCTTCTTATCATCTTCCTCCAAAAGAACACATCCACCCCTCCGCCTATTTTGCATGTTTTGTGGCTGCCTATTGCGTGTTCTGACATCAACCTTATCTAATCTCTCCTCAATCGGCTCTAGCGCTAGCGTCAACAACCGTTCCATTTGCCCCATAAATGCTTGCAACTGAAGATTTGGAATGTTTTGTTGTGGAAGGTCATCTTCAGCTTCTCTTTCTTGATTCAGATTCTTTTTTTTTAAACCTGCAAAACAATGTTAGATAATAAAGGACCTCACTTTTCTCCCTCACGTGTTTCACTCTATCACTTGGTCACCCAGTTCACTCATGTTTCACTCGAATAATTGGCTTTTACCCTCGAATGTTCTCTCCACTCTTGCCTCTTTTTTTTTTACTCATTTATTCTCTCTTTTAGTTCTTTTGAAATTACGCAAACAACAATAAAATCTGTCCGGTAACAAATTCAGCAACACATTTTGATGTTCAGTTTAGAATGAAGCAAAAACGTCAAGAATGTCTATCCAAAATTTTTCCACATACAAGCAAATTTTTTTTTTTTGAGAAAGATTTTTGCACTACGAGGTGAGGTCAAATTCGAACTCCTGGGGAATTAGGAGTTACCTTATTTGCTTTAGATTAGGTGATTTGGTAATTGATCTGCCGAAATTCCATGGGGAATTAGGAGCTGAAAATTCGCATAGGAACCCCTATATATTGTAACGAATTTCATTCAATGGGATACAAGTAATAACACATAATTTTGAGGTTTAATTCTCTTTAGTTCCTAAACGAACTATTCGAACTTATCGGAAATTTCCGTGGCGTTCATAGACTTATCAATCAGTCCATCCATAGCTGATTGTGGCGTCCTCACATACCAAGACTTATCAATCGGTCTCTCCATAGCTGATTGTGGCATCCTCACATACCAAGGTTCGTGCTTCTTGTTGGGCATCGGGTCGCGGTTCCATCCAAAACCGGTTAGAAAGTTGATCTTGGAAACCAACTTCGGTTAGGGTCGCGTTAGTTCTTGGCATGGTTCGTATCATTTTGTATCAGAGCGAGGTTCTAATCAGGTTTTGCTTATCTGTTCTCTTAGTTTATGTTTGTTTTAGTTATTCGTAAGTTTTTGATTTCCATTATCAAAGTCGGTTAAAAAAAAAAAAAGATCCGAAAAGAAAAGAAAGAAAGAAAAGAAGCGAAAAGAAAAAAAAAAAGGAAAAGAAGAAAAACAAGAGGATCCGAAAAAAAATTTTTTTATTTCAGATTCTTGTTATTCATCGTTTAAGGAATCCAAAATTGAATTCCCTTCATAGACCAAAAAAATTTTTGCTGAAATTTTGTTCCTTTTGGGTGTGATTCTGAAAAGCCTAAATTCTTTGTTCCTGTTATAGTCTTGTCTCTTTGGTAATCTATTTGTGAATTGTCAAGGAAATTTCGATATTGATTTGACTAGTTTTATAGGAACTGAGTGAGAATTAACGAGTGGAAAAAGGCATAGAGGCGAGAGCATTAGAGTGGACAAAAGCCGAAAGTATTGAGTGTAAACACGAGTGAAATTGAGTGAACCAATTCACGAGTGAAACACGTAAGGGAGTGTGGTAAGGTCCTTTGGAAAATGTCAAACAACAGCAAGAACACTATTGAGGGTACCTCGGGTGCAGCAGTCCCAAAACTTCTTATGGAAGCGATGATGGGGGAGATGAGGCGATTGTTGAGGGGAGAGATAGGACAGCTTCATGAGAGGATAGACCGGATAGAGAATGCACGTGTGGAACAGCCACAACATGTTCCTCATGCGCGAAGGCAAGAAAGGGTTCCAGTTAGAGGAGAGGTTGATGACTACTATAGGAATGATGGGGAAGAGTTTGACGAAGGAGAAGATTCAGCGGGTAGTCACCGAAGATTTGGACGGGATAGAGGCGTTAGGAACAGGGAAGATGATAGTCTGAGAGGTATAAAAATGAAGATACCATCATTTCAAGGCAAATCCAATCCAGAAGCTTACCTAGAATGGGAGAAGAAAATGGAGTTCATCTTTGACTGCCACTACTATTCTGAGGCAAAGAAGGCAAAATTGGCTGTAATTGAATTTTCTGATTATGCTATTACTTAGTGGGATCAACTTGTTATAAACAGGGGACGAAATAGAGAGCGACCTATTGAGTCATGGGAAGAGATGAAGACAGTGATGAGAAAGCGATTTGTGCCAACTTACTACTACCGGGAGTTGTACAACAAGCTACAAAACCTTAAGCAGGGCAACCGGAGTGTAGAGGAGTACTATAAGGAGATGGAGGTTATGATGATTCGGGCTAATATAGAGGAGGATCGGGAGGCTACAATGGCAAGGTTTTTGGCGGGCTTGAACCGAGATATCCACAATGCCGTTGAGTTACAACATTATGTGGAGTTGGAGGACATGGTGCACATGGCTATTAAAATTGAGAATCAACTTATGAGGAGGGGCAGTAGCACACGTCCTAGCCAAAACCCGAGTACATTGGCTTGGAAAATCAACCAATGGAAGAGGGATGAGAAGCAATCCAACCCCAAGCCAAAGATCGAGCAAAAACAAGAGGTGGCCAGCCATGGGAATAAAGGTAAATCCGATTCTTCCACTACTCGGACTCGTGATATTAAATGTTTTAAATGTCAAGGCAGGGGTCATATAGCAAGCCAATGTCCGAACAAACGAGTTATGGTGGTGCGGCACAATGGAGACATTGAAACCGAGGAGGATTCGGACAATGATTCTATGCCTTCATTAGAGGATGCCGACGATGAGGAGTGCGCTGTCCAAGGAGAATTGTTGGTCACAAGGAGAGCTTTAAGTGTGCAAGCCAAAGAAGAAGATGAAGAGGTGCAACGGGAAAACATCTTCCACACTAGGTGCCACGTTCAAAACAAGGTATGTAGTGTGATTATTGATGGTGGGAGTTGTACAAATGTTGCTAGCACAACCATGGTAGAGAAGTTAGGCCTGCCAACAATTAAGCATCCTCGACCATATAAATTGCAATGGTTAAATGATACTGGTGAGGTAAAGGTGCATAAACAGGTGTTAGTTCCTTTTCGCATTGGAAGATATGAAGATGAAGTTTTGTGCGATGTGGTTCCGATGCAAGCTGGGCACTTGTTATTAGGCAGACCATGGCAATTTGATCGGCGAGTTAAGCATGATGGTTTCACCAACAAGTACTCATTCGTTCACAATCAAAAGACGATCACTCTGGTTCCATTAACACCAAAACAGGTCTATGAATACCAAGTGAGCTTACAGAGAGAAAGTGATAAAAAAATGAAGAGCGAAGAAAAATCAAGAGTGGGAGTGCAGAGAGAGAGTTCGGCCAGTGAGAGAAAAAAAGAAGAGATGGCCGAGAAAAAGGAAAGCAAAGAGAGCAAGGGAGAGAAAATTGAGAGGGCTAAAAAGAATTCACAATCAGCCAATGAGAGAAAAGTAGAGAGAAAAACAAACTTTTATGCAAGAAAGAGTGATGTGAGAAGAGCTTTGTTTTCTAATCAGCCGATGATTTTACTCATGTACAAGGTGGCGTTATTAAACACTAACGATCTTGATTCCACCTTGCATAGTTCTGTTGTTTCTCTTTTGCAGGATTATGAGGATATCTTTCCCGAGGAAACACCGCAGGGTTTACCTCCAATCCGCGGGATTGAACATCAAATCGACTTCATACCTGGAGCTACAATCCCAAACCGACCAGCCTATAGGAGTAATCCCGAGGAGACAAAGGAACTCCAACGGCAGGTAAATGAGTTGATGAAGAAGGGACACGTGAGAGAAAGCATGAGCCCGTGCGCCGTACCAGTTTTACTTGTGCCTAAGAAAGATGGGACTTGGAGGATGTGCGTTGATTGTCGAGCCATCAACAACATCATGGTAAAGTATCGACATCCCAATCCTCGCTTGGATGACATGTTAGATGAATTGCATGGTGCTTGTGTGTTTTCTAAAATTGATCTAAAGAGTGGATATCATCAAATTCGCATGAAAGAGGGAGATGAGTGGAAAACGGCTTTTAAAACAAAACAAGGCTTGTATGAGTGGTTGGTAATGCCTTTCGGTTTAACCAATGCGCCTAGCACATTATGCGTTTAATGAACCATGTTTTGCGAGCTTTTATTGGAAAATTTGTCGTTGTTTATTTTGATGATATCCTTATCTATAGCAGCAATTTGGATGAACATATTGAACATTTGAAACTTGTTTTAGATGTTTTGCGGAAGGAAAAGTTGTATGCTAACCTCAAGAAATGTACCTTTTGCACAGATAAGCTTGTGTTTCTTGGTTTTGTTGTTAGTGCTCAAGGTATACAGGTTGATGAAGAAAAGGTGCGAGCCATCCAGGAGTGGCCGAGTCCAACTAGTGTGGGAAATGTACGGAGTTTTCATGGACTTGCTAGTTTCTACAGGCGGTTTGTGAAAGATTTCAATGCTATAGCCGCACCACTGACTGAAGTCATCAAGAAGAATGTTGGGTTTAGATGGGGAGAAGAGCAAGAAAAGGCATTTCAGCTACTCAAGGGGAAGTTGACAAATGCTCCATTGTTATCTTTACCTAATTTTTCCAAAACTTTTGAGATTGAATGTGATGCTTTAGGTGTTGGAATTGGTGCTGTTTTAATGCAGGAAGGGAGACCAATAGCATATTTCAGTGAGAAGCTGAATGGGGCAACTCTTAATTACCCAACTTATGATAAAGAGATGTATGCATTGGTTCGGGCATTAGAGACATGGCAGCACTACCTATGGCCTAAGGAGTTTGTGATTCACACTGATCATGAGTCCCTGAAACACTTGAAGGGCCAGCACAAGCTGAACAAAAGGCATGCTCGTTGGGTGGAATTCATAGAGACGTTTCCGTATGTCATTCGCTACAAGCACGGTAAGGAAAACGTCGTTGCCGATGCACTTTCTCGCAGGTATGTCTTAATCTCAACTCTTAATGCTAAACTACTGGGTTTTAAACACATTAAAGAGTTATATGCTGATGACCATGACTTTCGTACTGAGTATCAAGCTTGTGAGAGATCTACTAGTGGTAAGTACTTTAGGCATGAGGGATACTTGTTTCGGGAGAATAAATTATGTGTGCCTAATTGTTCATTAAGAGATTTGCTAGTGAGGGAATCCCATGGGGGAGGATTGATGGGACCTTTTGGAGTAGTGAAAACTTTAGCTATGTTGCAGGAACACTTCTATTGGCCACATATGAAACGAGATGTTGAGAGGCTTTGTGGTAGATGTGTAACTTGTAGGCAGGCTAAATCAAGAGTGCAGTCCCATGGTTTATACACCCCTTTACCAATACCTAGTGAACCCTGGATTGATATTTCGATGGATTTTGTGTTAGGTTTGCCTAGGTCTAAACGGGGAAGAGACTCAATATTTGTGGTCGTGGATAGGTTTTCAAAGATGGCTCATTTTATTCCATGCCACAAGACAGATGATGCTTCCAATGTTGCTGATTTGTTCTTTAGGGAAATTGTGAGACTTCATGGTATGCCTAGGACAATTGTTTCTGATAGGGACACCAAGTTCTTAAGCTACTTTTGGAAGACTTTGTGGGCTAAGTTAGGGACTAAGCTATTGTTTTCAACTACTTGTCACCCACAAACCAATGGTCAAACAGAAGTTGTGAATAGAACCTTGTCTACTTTGTTGAGGGCTGTCATTAAAAAGAACATCAAAACATGGGAGGAGTGTTTACCACATGTTGAGTTTGCTTATAATCGATCTGTTCATTCTGCTACTCAATTTTCACCGTTTGAAATTGTTTATGGTTTTAATCCTTTAACTCCTTTGGATTTAATGCCATTACCTTTGTCTGAGCATGTGAATTTAGAGGGAAAAAGAAAAACTGATCTTGTTAAGCAGATACACGAGAAGACAAGACTCAACATTGAGTGAAGGACTAAACAATATGCTAAACAAGCCAACAAAGGACGTCACAAGCTCGTCTTCGAGCCCGGTGATTGGGTGTGGTTGCACTTACGCAAGGAACGGTTTCCGGAACAAAGGAAATCCAAGCTATTGCCTAGAGGGGACGGTCCTTTTCAAGTTCTCGAAAGGATCAATGATAATGCGTACAAGCTAGACTTGCCAGGTGAGTATGGTGTAAGTGCCTCCTTTAATGTTTCTGATCTAAGCCTTTTGATGTAGGCGACGATTTGAGGACAAATCCTTCTCAAGAGGACGGAAATGATGAGGACATCGTTAGCACAAGCAAGAGCACGTGGGAGACATATTCAGATCCAATTCAAGTTCCAATTGGTCCGGTTACGAGAGCTCGTGCGAAGAAGTTTAGAGAAACGCTTATTGGGCTGATTCAAGCAACTTGGGCTCAAGCCATTGCATGGAGGCCCATTGAGGGAATTGCATGCGAAAATCAGACCAACAAATGCGTGATTCAAGCTCTAGAAGGGATTGAGTAATTTCCATTTTAGTTACCTTCCCATTTTGAGGCGACACATGGCGAGAAGAATCAGCTTACTTACCTTTTAATGTCTAGTTTCCTTTTTGCGTTTCTGTTATTTCTATTATTGTAAGGCTTTTAAGCCATTAAGGGAACTTTCCTTATTTAGTTTAGATTTGACATTTGGTAAATGAGTTTCCCGAAATTCCATGGGAATTAGGGGCTGAAAATTCGCATAGGAACCCCTATATATTGTAACAAATTTCAATCAATTAAAAAACAAGTAATGACACATAATTTTGAGGTTTAATTCTCTTTAGTTCCTAAACGAACTATTCGAACTTATCGAAAATTTCCGTGGCGTTCATAGACTTATCAATCAGTCCATCCATAGCTGATTGTGGCGTCCTCACATACCAAGACTTATCAATCAGTCCCTCCATAGCTGATTGTGGCGTCCTCACATACCAAGGTTCGTGCTTCTTGTTGGGCATCGGGTCGCGGTTCCATCCAAAACCGGTTAGAAAGTTGATCTTGGAAACCAACTTCGGTTAGGGTCACGTCAGTTCTTGGCGTGGTTCGTATCAACAAGGTCTTCCAAAAGTAACTCAAGAACTTTGCATCTCTATCAAAAACAATACTCCTAGGCATGCCATGCAACCTAACAATCTCCTTGAAAAACAAATCAGCTATGAAGTGTGCCATCTTAGAAAACCTATCAACTACCACAAATGCAGAATCTCTCCCCCTCTTAGTCCTAGATAAGCCCAACACAAAGTCTATAGAGATGTCAACCCAAGGTTCTCTAGGAATAGGAAGTGGAGTATATAACCCATGTGGTTGCAGCCTAGACTTAGCTTGTCTACATGTAATGCATCTCCTGCAAATCCTCTCAACATCATGCTTCATATGTGGCCAAAAGAAATGCTCATGCAAGACACCTAAACTCTTAGCTATTCCAAAGTGCCCCATCAAATCCTCTCAACATTTTTCTTGATGACTTCAGTTTGAATACAAGTATTAACACACAATTTGAGGTTTAATTCTCTTTGGTTCCTAAACGAACTATTCGAACTTATCAGAAAATTCCGTGGCGTTCATAGACTTATCAATCAGTCCATCCATAGCTGATTGTGGCGTCCTCACATACCAAGACTTATCAATCAGTCGATCCTTAGCTGATTGTGGCGTCCTCACATACCAAGGTTCGTACTTTTGTTAGGCATCGGGTCGCGGTTCCATCCAAAACCGGTTAGAAATTTTGATCTTGGAAACCAATCTTGGTTAGGGTCGCGTCAGTTCTTGGCGGGGTTCATATCATCAATGGATTAAAACCATAAACAACTTCAAACAGTGAAAACTTAGTTGCATAATGAAGACTTCTATGATAACAAATTCAACATGCGCCAAACAATCTTCCCTAGTTTTCAAATTCTTTTGAATGACAGCACGCAATAGAGTAGATAAAGTCCTGTTCACTACTTCAATTTGACCATCAGTCTGCAGGTGACAAGCAGTAGAAAATAATAGCTTAGTCCCCTACTTTGCCCACAACGTCTTCCAAAAGTAACTCAAGAACTTTCCATCTCTATTAGAAACAATACTCCTAGGCATGCCATGCAACCTAACAATCTCCTTGAAAAACAAATCAGCTATATCTGATGCATCATCGGTTTTATGACATGCAATGAAGTGTGCCATCTTAGAAAACCTATCAACTACCACAAACACAAAATCTCTCCCCCTCTTAGTCCTAGGTAACCCTAACACAAAGTCCATAGAGATGTCAACCCAAGGTTCTCTAGGAATAGGACGTGGAGTATATAACCCATGTGGTTGTAGCCTAGACTTAGCTTGTCTGCATGTAATGCATCTCCCGTAAATCCTCTCAACATCACGCTTCATATGTGGCCAAAAGAAATGCTCATGCAAGACACCTAAAGGCTTAGCTATTCCAAAGTGACCCATCAAACCACCCCCATGTTGATACGAACCACGACAAAAGTTGACGCGACCCTAACCAAGATTGGTTTCCAAGATCAAATTCCTACCCGGTTTTGAATGGAACCGCGACCTGATGCCCAACAAGAAGCACAAACCTTGGTATGTGAGGACGCCACAATCAGCTATGGATGGACTGACTGATAAGTCTTGGTATGTGAGGACGCCACAATCAGCTATGGATGGACTGATTGATAAGTCTATGAATGCCACGAAAATTTTCGATAAGTTTGAATAGTTCGTTTAGGAACCAAAGAGAATTAAACCTCAAAATTATGTGTTATTACTTGTATTCCATTGAATGAAATTCGTTACAATATATAGGGGTTCCTATGCAAATTTTCAGCTCCTAATTCCCCATGGAATTTCGGGCAAATCAATTACCAAATCACCTAATCTAAAGCAAATAAGGTAAGTGTCCTTAATGGCTTAAAAGCTTTACAATAATAGAAATAAACAAATGAAAAAAAGGAAACTGGACATTAAAAGGTCATAAGCTTATTCTTCTCGCCATGTGTGGCCTCAAAACGGGAAAGTAACTGAAATGGAAGTTACTCGATCCCTTCCAGAGCTTGAATCACGCATTTGTGGGTCGGGATGTCACATGCAATTCCCTCAATGGGCCTCCATGCAATGGCTTGAGCCCAAGTTGCTTGAATCAGCCCAATAAGCGTTTCTTTGAACTTCTTCGCACGAGCTCTCGTAACCGGACCAATGGGAACTTGAATTGGATCTGAATATGTCTCCCACATGCTCTTGCTTGTGTTAACGATGTCCTCATCACATGTGCTTCTCTAACTAACAACTCACGCAAAGAAGAATGAGGAATGCAAAGTTTATTTTCTTGAAACAAGAAACCCTCATGTAAGTAGTATTTCCCACATGCCCCCTTTGTGCAACCTTTAAACACAACTCCAAAATCAGAATCCAATGTATACAATTCTTTAATGCACTCAAATCCAAGCAACTTAGCATCAAGGGTTGAACGTAAGGCGTACCTGCGAGATAGTGCATCGGCAACTACGTTTTCCTTACCTTGCTTGTATTTGATCACATATGGGAATGTTTCAATGAATTCTACCCACTTGGCATGGCGTTTATTTAGTTTGTGCTGCCCCTTCAAATGCTTCAAGAATTCATGATACGTGTGAATCACAAACTCCTTCGGCCAAAGTTAGTGGAGCCACGTCTTTAAGGTTCGAACCAATGCATACATCTCCTTATCATAAGTAGGATAATTTAGAGCTACCCCACTCAACTTTTCACTAAAGTATGCAACCGGTCTTCTTTCTTGTATCAAAACGCCTCCAATACCTATACCTTAAGCATCACCCTCAATTTCAAATGTTTTAGTGAAGTTAGGTAAAACAAGTAGAGGTGCATTTGTTAACTTCTCCTTGATCAGTTTGAATGCCTTTTCTTGTTCCTCTCCCAACTTAAATGGAATGTACTTCTTGATGACTTCAATCAAAGGTGCGGCAAGGCTAGTAAAGTCCCGAACAAAACGCCTGTAGAAACTAGCCAAGCCATGAAAACTTCTCACCTACCCTCTGGTTGTAGGAGTTGGCCAATCTTAGATTGCCTTCACCTTTTCCTCACAAACCTATACACCTTGCGCACTCACAACAAAAACAAGAAATACAAGCTTATCAGTGCAAAAGGTACATTTCTTGAAGTTAGCAAACAACTTTTCTTTCCTTAAAACATCTAAAATAAGTTTTAAATGTTCAACATAATCATCAAAGTTTTTGCTATAAATCAGGATATCATTAAAGTAGACAACTACAAATTGACCAATGTAAGCATACAAAACATGGTTCATAAGTCTCATGAAAGTGCTAGGTGCATTATTTAATCTGAAAAGCATAAGTAACCATTCATACAAACCATATTTTGTTTTAAATGCAGTTTTCCACTCATCACCTTCTTTCATCCTAATTTGGTGATATCCACTCTTAAGATCAATCTTGGTAAAAACACAAGAACCATACAATTCATCCAGCATATCATCTAGTCTAGGAATGGGATGACAATACTTTACCGTAATGTTGTTGATGGCTTGGTAGTCCACAGACATTCTCCATGTCCCACCCTTCTTAGGCACTAGCAACACCGGAACCTCACAAGGACTCATGCTTTCATGCACATATCCCTTCTCCAATAACTCACCTACTTGCCTTTGAAGTTCCCTTGTCTCCTCAGGATTACTCCTATAGGCAGGCCGGTTTGGAATTGAAGCACCAAGTATGATGTCAATTTGATGCTCAATTCCTCGAATTGGAGGTAAGCCTTGAGGCAACTCTTTAGGAAATACATCCTTGAACTCTTAAAAAAGGGAAACAACATTGCTTGGCAAAGAACCGGCGAGATCATTAGTGTTTAAAAGGGCCCCCTTGTACATTAGTACTATAAGGGGCTGATGAGAAATTAAAGCTCTCTTGATCTCACTTTTCTTTGCAATGAAAATGTATTTTTCCTCTCTCGCACACATTAAGGTTGAACTCTCTCCTTTCTCTTTTTCTCTCTTATTTTTCACACTCTCTTTTTCTCTCCTCTGATGAGGACATCGTTAGCACAAGCGAGAGCACGTGGGATGAGACATATTCAGATCCAATTCAAGTTCCCATTGGTCCGGTTATGAGAGCTCGTGCGAAGAAGTTCAAAGAAACGCTTGTTGGGCTGATTCAAGCAACTTGGGCTAAAGCTATTGCATGGAGGCCCATTGAGGGAATTGCATGTGACATCTAGACCAACAAATGCATGATTCAAGTTCTAGAAGGGACCGAGTAATCGTGTTTGCAGAATCAACAAGTGATTAGCACCATATGGCTGCAAATAATCAAGCTACTTTTCGTTTCAGTTACTTTCCCATTTTGAGGCTACAAATGACGACAAGAATCAGTTATTTACCTCTTTATTATCTAGTTTCCTTTTCTTTTAGAAACATGCATTTGTTTTATTTCTATTATTGTAAGGCTTTTAAGCCATTAAGGGAACTTACCTTATTTGCTTTAGATTAGACATTTTTTTTGGTAATTGATTTGCTCAAAATTCCATGGGCAATTAGGAGCTGAAATTCGCAAAGGGGAAACCACTATATATTGTAACGAATTTCATTCAATGGAGATCAATTTTTAGCACACAATTTGAGGTTTAATTCTCTTTGGTTCTAAGACAAACTATTTAAACTTATCACAAAATTCTGTGGCATTCATAGACTCATCAATCAGTCCGTCCATAGCTGATTGTGGCATCGTCACATACCAAGATTTGTGCTTCTTGTTAGGCATCGGGTCGCGGTTCCATTCAAAACTGATTAGGAATTTCAATCTTGGAGACCAATTTTGGTTAGGGTTGTGTCAGTTCTTGGCGGGTTTCGTATCATTTGGTATCAGAGCGAGGTTTTAATCAGGTTTTGGTTATCAGTTTCCTTAGTTTTTGTTTGTTTCAATTATTCATGGGTCTTGATTTTCATTATCAAAGTCGGGTTTAAGGAGCCCGAAATTGAATGCCCTACAAAGACCAAAAAAATTTTGCTCAGATTTCGTTTCTTCTGGGTGTGATTTCTGAAAGCCTAAATTACCCGTGCCTGTTATATTCTTGTTTCTAATCTGAGCCTCCTTGGTAATCTGTTTGTGAATTGTCAAGGAAATTTTGATATTGATTTGACTAGTTTTATAGGAACTGAGTGAGAATTAATGAGTGGAAAAAGGCAAAGAGGCAAGAGCATTAGAGTGGACAAAAGCCGAAAGTATTGAGTGCAAACACGAGTGAAATTGAGTACACCATTTCATGAGTGAAACACATAAGGGAGTGTGGTAAGGTCCTTTACATTGATTCTTATTTTGTTTTGCAAAAAAAAAAAAATGTCAAACAACAGCAAGAACACTATTGAGGGTACCTCTGGTGCAGCAGATCCAAAACTCCTGATGGAAATGATGATAGGGGAGATGAGGCGATTGTTGAGGGGAGAGTTAGGACAGCTTCACGACAGGATAGACCGGATAGAAAACGCACGCGTGGAACAGCCACAACATGTTCCTCATTGCGCATAGGCAAGAATGGTTTCCAGTTAGAGGAGAGGTTGATGACTACTACAGGATTGATGGGGAAGAGTTTGATGAAGGAGAAGATTCAGCGGGTAGTCACCGGAGATTTGGATGGGATGAGGAGCTAGGAACTAGGAAAATGATAGTTTAAGAGGCATAGAAATGAAGATACCATCATTTCAAGTCAAATCCAATCCAGAAGCGTACCTAGAATGGGAGAAGAAAATGGAGTTCGTCTTTGACTGTCACAACTATTATGAGGTGAAGAAGGTAAAACTGGCTGTAATTGAATTTTGTGATTATGCTATTACCTGGTGGGATCATCTTGTTATAAATGGGAAGAGATGAAGACTGTGATGAGGAAGCAATTTGTACCAACTTACTACTACCGGGAGTTGTACAACAAACTACAAAATCTTAAGCGGGGCAACCAGAGTGTGGAGGAGTACTATAAGGAGATGGAGGTTATGATGATTCAGGCAAATATAGAGGAGGATCGGGAGGCTACAATGGCAAGGTTTTTGGCAGGCTTGAACCGAGATATTCACAATGCCGTTGAGTTACAACATTATGTGGAGTTGGAGGACATGGTGCACATGGCTATCAAAATTGAGAATCAACTTATGAGTTGGTGCAGTAACACACGTCCCAGCCAAAACCCAAGTACATCCGCTTGGAAAATGAACCAATGGAAGAAGGATGAGAAGCAACCCAACACCAAGCCAAAGACCGAGCAAAAACAAGAGGTGGCCAGCCATGGGAATCAAGGTAAATCTGATTCTTCCACTACTCGGAATCGTGATATTAAATGTTTTAAATGTCAAGGCAGGGGTCACATAGCAAGCCAAAGTCCAAACAAATGAGCTATGGTGATGCAGGACAATGGAGAGATTGAAACCGACGAGGATTCAGACAATGATTCTATGCCTTCCTTAGAGGATGCTGACAATGAGGAGTACGCTATCCAAGGAGAATTGTTGGTTACAAGGAGAGCTTTAAGTGTGCAAGCCAAAGAAGAAGAAGAATAGGTGCAACGGGAAAACATCTTCCACACTAGTTGCCATGTCCAAAACAAGGTATGTAGTGTGATTATTGATGGTGGGAGTTGTACTAACATTGCTAGCACAACCATGGTAGAGAAGTTAGGGCTGCCAACAAGTAAGCATCCTCAACATTATAAATTGCAATGGTTAAATGATAGTGGTGAGGTAAAGGTGAATAAGCAAGTGTAAGTTTCTTTTTGCATTGGAAGATATGAAGATGAAGTTTTGTGCGATGTGATTCTGATGCAAGCTGGGCACTTGTTATTAGGCAGACCATGGCAATTTGATTGGTGATTTAAACATGATGGTTTCACCAACAAGTACTCATTTGTTCGCAAACAAAAAACGATCACTCTTATTTCGTTAACACCAAAACAGGTCTATGAAAACCAAGTGAGTTTATAGAGAGAAAGTGATAAAAAAAAATGAAGAGTGGAGAAAAATGAAGAGTGGGAGTGCAGAGAGAAAAAAGAAGAAGAGATGGCCAAGAAAAAGGAGAGCAAAGAGAGCAAGGGAGAGAAAATTGAGAGGGCTAAAAAAAATTCAAAATCAGCTAATGAGAGACAAGCAGAGAGAAAAACAAACTTCTATGTGAAAGGCGGCGAGATTAAAAGGGCGTTGTTTTCAAATCAGCCAATAATTGTACTTTTGTACAAAGAGACGTTCTTAAACACTAACAAACTTGACCCTGCATTGCCTAGTCCTGTTGTTTCTCTGTTGCAGGAATTCGAGGATGTATTTCTAGATGAGGTGCCTGATCGTTTGCCACCAATTCGAGGAATAGAGCATCAGATTGATTTTGTACCTAGTGCTTCCATTCCAAACCGACTGGCTTGTAGAAGCAACACCGAGGAGACAAAGGAGCTTCAAAGGCAAGTCCGTGAGTTGATGAAAAAGGGGTACATGAGAGAAAGTATGAGCCCGTACGCCATTCCAGTCTTACTCGTGCCTAAGAAGGATTGGACATGGAGCATGTGCGTAGATTGCAGAACCATTAACAATATCACGGTAAAGTATCGCCATCCTATTCCTCATTTAGATGATATGTTGGAAGAATTGCATGGTGCTTTTGTGTTCTCAAAAATTGATTTGAAAAGTGGATACCATCAAATACGCATGAAAGAGGGTGATGAATGGAAAACTGCCTTTAAGACAAAATATGGACTGTATGAGTGGTTAGTAATGCCATTTGGTTTAACTATGCTACAAGTACATTTATGCATTTAATGAATCATGTATTACGTGCATTTATTGGCAAGTTTGTTGTTGTGTATTTTGATGATATACTCATTTATAGCAATGACATGGACCAACATGTAGTGCATTTAAAATCTGTTTTGGATGTGCTTAGAAAGGAGAAGTTGTATGCTAACCTCAAGAAGTGTACCTTTTGCACAGATAAGCTTGTGTTTCTTGGTTTTGTTGTTAGTGCTCAAGGTATACAGGTTGATGAAGAAAAGGTGCAAGCCATCCAGGAGTGGCCGAGTCCAACTGGTGTGGGAAACGTACGGAGTTTTCATGGACTTGCTAGTTTCTACCGACGGTTTGTGAAAGATTTCAGTACTATAGCCGCACCACTGACTGAAGTGATCAAGAAGAACGTTGGGTTTAGATGGGGAGAAGAGCAAGAAAAGGCATTTCAGTTAATCAAGGAGAAGTTGACTAATGCTCCATTGTTATCTTTACCTAATTTTTCCAAAACTTTTGAGATTGAATGTGATGCTTCAGGTGTTGGAATTGGTGCCGTTTTAATGCAGGAAGGGAGACCTGTAGCATATTTCCGTGAGAAGCTGAATGGGGCAACTCTTAATTACCCAACTTATGATAAAGACATATATGCATTCGTTCAGGCATTAGAGACGTGGCAGCACTACCTATGGCCTAAGGAGTTCATGATTCACACCGATCATGAGTCCTTGAAACACTTGAAGGGCCAACACAAGCTGAATAAGAGGCATGCTCGTTGGGTGGAATTCATAGAGACGTTTCTGTATATCATTCACTACAAGCAAGGCAAGGAAAACATTGTTGCTGATACACTTTCTCGCAGGTATGTCTTAATCTCAACTCTTAATGCTAAACTACTAGGTTTTGAACATATTAAAGAATTATATGTTGATAACCATGACTTTAGTACTGAGGATCAAGCTTGTGAGAGATTTTCTAGTGGTAAGTACTTTGGGCATGAGGGATACATGTTTCGGGAGAATAAATTGTGTGTGCCTAATTGTTCATTAAGAGATTTGCTAGTGAGAGAATCCCATGGGGGAGGATTGAAGGGACATTTTGGAATAATGGAGACTTTGGCGGTGTTGCAGGAACACTTCTATTGGCCACATATGAAATGAGATGTTGAGAGGCTTTGTGGTAGATGTGTAACTTGTAGGCAGGCTAAATCAAGAGTGCAGCCCCATGGTTTATACACTCCTTTACCAATACCTAGTGAACCCTGGACTGATATTTCGATGGATTTGGTGTTAGGTTTGCCTAGGTCTAAATAGGGAAGAGACTCGTTATTTGTGGTCGTGGATAGGTTTTCCAAGATGGATCATTTTATTCTGTGCCATAAGACAGATGATGCCTCCAATGTTACTGATTTGTTCTTTAGGGAAATTGTGAGACTTCATGGTATGCCTAGGACAATTGTTTCTAATAGGGACACCAAGTTCTTAAGCTACTTTTGAAAGACTTGGTGGTCTAAGTTAGGGACTAAGCTATTGTTTTTGACTACTTGTCACCCTCAAACCGATGGTCAAACAGAAGTTGTGAATAGAACTTTGTCTACTTTGTTGCGGGCTGTCATTAAAAAGAACATCAAAACATGGGAGGAGTGTTTACCACATGTTGAGTTTGCTTATAATCGATCTGTTCATTCTGCTACTCAATTTTCACCGTTTGAAATTGTTTATGGTTTTAATCCTTTAACTCCATTGGATTTCAGCCATTACCTTTGTCTGAGCGTGGGAATTTAGATGGAAAAGAAAAGCTGACCTTGTTAAGTAGATACACGAGAAGACAAGACTCAACATCGAGTGAAGGACTAAACAATATGCTGAACAAGCCAACAAAGGGCGTCACAAGCTCGTCTTCAAGACCGGCGATTGGGTGTGGTTGCACTTACGTAAGAAACGGTTTCCTGAATGAAGGAAATCCAAGCTATTGCCTAGAGGGGACGGTTTTTTTCAAATTCTTGAAAGGATCAATGATTATGTGTACAAGCTAGACTTGCCAGGTGAGTATGGTGTAAGTGCCACCTTTAATGTTTTTGATCTAAGTCCTTTGATGTAGGCGACGATTTGAGGACAAATCCCTCTGAAGAGGAGGGGAACGATGAGGACATCATTGGCACAAGCAAGAGCACGTCGGATGAGACATATTCAGATCCAATTCAAGTTCCCATTGGTCCAATTACGAGAGCTCGTGCAAAGAAGTTCAAAGAAACACTTATTGGGCTGATTCAAGCAACTTGGGCTCAAGCTATTACATGGAGGGCCATTGAGGGAATTGCATGTGACATCCAGACCAACAAATGCTTGATTCAAGTTCTAGAAGGGACCGAGTAATCATGTCTATAGAATCAACAAGTGATTAGCACCATATGGCTGCAAATATCAAGCTACTTTCCATTTCAGTCACTTTCCCATTTTGAGGCGACAAGTGGCGAGAAGAATTAGCTATTTACCTATTTATTGTCTATTTTCCTTTTCTATTCTTTTATTTCCTATTATTGTAAGGCTTTTAAGCCATTTAGGGAACTTACCTTATTTGCTTTAGATTGGGCTTTTTTTGGTAATTGATTTGTTCGAAATTAATGGGCAATTAGTAGCTGAAAATTCACAAAGGGGAAACCCCTATATATTGCAACAAATTTCATTCAATGAGGAGTTTTTTTTAGCAAACAATTTGAGGTTTTAATTCTCTTCGGTTCTTTAAACGAACTATAAGAACTTATCGGACTATTTCATGGCGTTCATAGACTCATCAATCAGTCCATCCATAGCTAATTGTGGCATCCTCACATACCAAGGTTCGTGCTTCTTTTTAGGCATCGGATCGCGGTTCCATTCAAAACCGATTAGGAATTTTGACCTTGGAGACCAATTTTGGTTAGGGTCGCATCAGTTCTTGACGGGGTTCGTATCAAAAAGTCTTAATGAATTCAACCCATCGAGCATGTCTCTTGTTCAGCTTGTGTTGACCTTTCAAATGCTTCAAGGATTCATGATCTATACAAGTCATAAACTCCTTTGGCCACAAGTAGTGCTGCCATGTCTCCAAAGCTGGAACTAATGCGTACAACTCTTTGTAATAAGTGGTGTAGTTAGGTGCAGCCCTGCTTAACTTCTCGCTAAAGAATGCAAGTGGTCTTCCATCCTGCATAAGAACAACGTCGATACCTACACCAGAAGCACCACATTTAATGTCGAACGTTTTAGAAAAATTAGGTAAATCAAGTAAAGGAGTGTGAGTAAGCTTATGTTAAATGAGTTGAAACGCCTTCTCTTGTTCTTCACCCCATTTGAATGCAACGTTCTTCTTGAAAACTTGGGTAAGCGGTGCAACAATGGTGCTAAAATATTTCATGAACCTCTTGTAAACACTTGCAAGTCCATGAAAACTCCTAATATCACCTATACTGGAGGGGGTCGGCCAATCTCGGATGGCTTTGATCTTCGCTTCATCAACCTCGATACCTTTAGCACTCACAACAAAACCTAGGAAAACAAGCTTATCAGTGCAGAAAGTACACTTTTTGAGGTTAGCATATAACTTCTCCCTTCTAAGCACATCTAAAACCAAATGCAAATGTGAGAGATGTTCATGCAAACTCTTTGATATGAACCCCGCCAACTAACGTGACAAGGACTGACACCAAATCTGGAATCGAACCCCTAATCCCTTAAGACACACATTTGTTGAGCCTTGACCCGTAATATAGTGAGACACAAATCAGGAACCACGGATAGAAAGACGCCACACCTAGAATTTCAAGAACACTTAAAAACCTAAATGATAAGTCAGTTTGTTGAACGCCACAAGATTAATCTTGATAAGTTCAAAGAGTCTTCTCAAGAAAATAAGAAGAACGCAAGAAAAAAACCTCACAAAATTCATGAATATTAATCTGATTGATTGATTTTAAAATAACAAAGTGTTTACAATTATATGGGAATGATTTTTCAGCCCAAAAGAATCCCTAAGCAAAGGCTGATTTAGAAAATCCCTTAATTGGTGCTTTCCCATGCGAAATTAAGCCCTAAAATTTGACTTTACTGACTGTAATCCAACAAAAATAACATAAAAGGAAAGTAGCTAATCTTATCCCTTAAAATGCACCTAACCTAATATAGAAAAAGGGAAAATATCCAGTTTTGTTTTTATGCCTAACAAAACCGAATCGACAACTCAAAAAATACAAAAATTACACCAGGAAAATAAATTGATAACGAGACTTGAACTTGATGACATGGCACCCACGTGTCGATCCAAAATAGGAAGGTTTTTCGAAATTACAAATCTTCCCCACAAAAGAACAATCTTAGAAAACACAAAAGAACCATGCAACTCATCTAACATATCATCCAAGCGAGGAATAAAGTGCCGATATTTTATCATTATGTTGTTGATCGCTCTGCAATCAACACACATCCTCCATGTCCCATCCTTCTTAGGCACTCAAATTATCAAAACTACGTAAGGACTCATGCTTTCTCTCACGTACCCTTTCTTCATTAAATCTTCGACTTGCCTTTGAAGCTCCTTCGTCTCTTCCTGGTAGCTCCTATATGCTGGTCAGTTTGGAATTGATGCACTGGGAATGAAATCAATTTGATGTTTAATCCCTCAGATAGGTGGCAAACCATGTGGTAACTCCTCAAGAAACACATCCTCAAACTCCTACAAGAGAGAAACAATAATAGTAGGCAAAGAAGAGTCAAGTTGGTTAGTGTTCTAAAGGGTCTCTTTGTACAAGAGTACAACCATTGGCCATTTTGAAAGCAATGCTTGCGTAACATCACTTGTTTTGGCAAAGAAATTTCTTTTTTTTCCCTCCGATTTTACCTCTTTGGCCAAACTCTTCTCTCTCTTTTCTTCCTCACCAGATTCGGGATCTCTCTCTTCTTTTCCCTCTTTGGCCGTGTGTTTCTCTCTCCCTTCACTCTCACTATGCATGGCCTCACTTTTCTTTTTACTCTCTTTCTTTTGCTCTCTCAAATTATCTTGATCTCTTAGTTTCTTTTCTTCACTCAATTTTTGTAATCTCACTTGATCCTCATGGACTTGTTGATGAACAAGAATGAGTACTTGTTTGTGAAGCTGTCATGCTGCACATGTCGATCAAATTGCCACGGTCTTCCTAATAGGAGATGTCCAACTTGCATTGGCACCACATCGCACAATTCTTCACCTTCATATTTACCAATCCGAAATGGTACCACCACTTATTATGTAACCCTCACTTCACCACTATCATTCAACCATTGCAGCTTGTATGGTCGAGGGTGCTTAAGTGTTGTAAGCCCTAGCTTTTCCACCATGGACCTGCTTGCGACATTAGTGCAACTACCACCATTGATAATAGCACTACATACCTTGTCTTTCACGTGGCAACGAGTGTAAAAAATGTTCTCCTACTGTACTTCTTCTTCCTCTTCTTTAGCATGCAAGCTTACGGCACGATGTATGACTAGTCCTAACATCTCACCATGTTCTACCCCGAACTCATCGTCTCCCATTGGGTCGTCCTCCAATGGTGGCATATCATCAAGATCAGCTTCATCTTTGGATTTGATTTTCACATCTTCCCATATCACCATAACTCGCTGATATGAACCTACCTAACTCCACCCCAAAAGCTAGCTCGTGAGGGGAGGATTGTGAACTCATATATATAACACCCAAGACCACCCTCTCTAACCGATGTGGGACACATCACTCGCTAGTTTGGACATTGGCTAGCTATGTGCCCTCTCTCCCCTGGCATTTGAAGCATTTAATCTCACTAGAACGATTTGAAGTAGGGGCTGATTTGCCTTAAGAAACCGTGGTGGAGGTGGCTGGTTTGTGCTTGGGTTTGGACTTGGACGTGGATGGATTTTCTTCTTTCTTCGGGTAGCTCATCCTCTCAACCTTAGTTGCCATATGCACCAAATCCTCCAACTCCACATAATGGTGTAACTCAATTGTGTTAGCAATCTCTTGGTTTAAACCATTGAAAAATATGGCCATTGTTGCCTCCTGATCCTCTTCCACATTGGCTCTAATCATAGCCATCTCCATCTCTTTATAATACTTTTCTATGCTTCGGTTACCTTAATGGAGACCTTGCAGCTCGAGGTATAGATCTCAATCGTAGTGACTTGGCACAAATCGTCATCTCATCACTCTCTTCATCTTATCCCAAGTTTCAAAAGGACGATCCCTGGTCTGCCTCCTTTTGAGGCACAATTGATCCCATCACACAATAGCATAATCAGTAAACTCAATGGCAGCAAGTTTTACCTTCTTTAATTTGGAGTAATTGTGACAATCAAAAACCAACTCCATCTCCTTTTTCTACTCAAGGTACGCTTTGGGGTCACTTTTTCCTTGAAATGCCATAATTTTCATCTTGACACTTCCCGAGTTGTCATCTACCCAGTTCCTAGCTTCTCTATCCCGACCAAATCTCCTATGGCTACCCACTGACATCCTATCAAACTCCTCCTCTAAACTGTCCCCTTCAAGTTCATCGAAATCCTCCACTTCTGGTTGGTACAACCTATTCCTCTTTGGGGCATTCGGAGCAATTGGTGGTTGCCCCCTCAACATCCATCTCGTCTCCCCCACAAATGCTTGCATTTGTAGATTCGGTCCAACAAGTGGTAAAACCTCTTCATTTGTGTTATGCTCTTGATTTTGAGACATGATTGAATTTTGCAAAACAAAGTTGCAACAATATAGAAAGGAACCTCACCACACTCCCTCACGTGTTTCACTTGAAATAAAATGATTCACTCAAATTCACTTGTGTTTCACTCAATTAATTTGGCTTTTACCCTCTAGTACGCTCACACTCGCTGCCTTTTTCCACTCATATTCTTCTTTTAGTTCTTTCAAAACTAATCAAACAATAACAATAAGGACTCAAGCAGGAATTTAAGGTGAGAGACAAACCAAAGGACTCAAATTTGGCTGTGGATTTTGATGATTTTTGTCACTCAAGTGTGGGGTTTTGGCAAAATGGGGTCTAAGATGTGAGAAATAAGAATAGAATAAAAACATTTAGAAGGGTTCCTAGACTCTTTTTTTTTTTGGATCCCCTTGATTTTTTTTTTCCTTTCTTTTCTTTTCTTTTCTTTTCTTTTCTTCTTTTTTTTTTTTTAATAATTTGACATGGAACCACTAGAACAAATCAAGATTGTAGAGCCACAATGTCAAACTAGAATTTGCAATATCAAGATTATAAAAATCCCAAAAAGAAAGCTAAAAACTAAAGAATCAATGCAGAACCCTACTAAAGAAATTCAAGAAAATCGAAAAATTGTAACCCTAGAATCCAAAAGAGCAAATCGGGTTTGACACTTTCAAGACTAAAGAAACAATTCATGATGAAGACATCAAGGGTACAAGGAATTTTTACGATCCGGTTCAACTTCAAGTGGTTCCAGTGATGAGGGCTCAAGCTAAAAGATTCAAAGAAGAGCTGAATAACTTGGTCCGAAGAGTTCTACAACAAGGAGATAGTGTGTGATACGAACCCCATCAAGAACTGATGCGACCCTAACCAAAATTGGTCTCCAAGGTCGAAATTACTAATCGATTTTGAACGGAACCACGACCTGATGCCTAACAAGAAGCACGAACCTTGGTATGTAAGGACGCCACAATCAGCTATGGACAGACTGATTGATAAGTCTATGAACGTGATGAGGACATCGTTAGCACAAGCAAGAGCATGTGGGATGAGACATATTCAGATCCAATTCAAGTTCTCATTGGTCCAGTTACGAGAGCTCGTGCAAAGAAGTTCAAAGAAACGCTTATTGGGCTGATTCAAGCAACTTGGGCTCAAGCTATTGCATAGAGGCCCTTTGAGGGAATTGCATGTGACATCCAGACCAACAAATGCATGATTCAAGTTCTAGAAGGGACCGAGTAATCATGTTTGTAGAATCAACAAGTGATTAGCACCACATGGCTGCAAATAATCAAGCTACTTTCTATTTCAGTTACTTTTCCATTTTGAGGCGACAAGTGGCGAGAAGAATCAGTTATTTACCATTTTATTGTCAAGTTTCCTTTTTCTTTTTTAGAAAACATGCGTTTCTTTTATTTCCTATTATTGTAAAGCTTTTAAGCCATTAAGGGAACTTACCTTATTTGCTTTAGATTAGACATGTTTTTTGGTAATTGATTTGCCCGAAATTCCATGGGCAATTAGGAGTTGAAATTTCGTAAAGGGGAAACCCCTATATATTGTAACGAATTTCAGTCAATGGGCATAAGTTTTTACACATAATTTGAGGTTTTAATTCTCAACTGTTCCTAAACGAACTATTCAAACTTATCAAAAAATTCCGTGGCATTAATAGACTTATCAATCAGTCCCTCAATAGCTGATTGTGGCGTCCTCGTATGCTTCTTGTTAGGCATCGGGTCGCGGTTCCATTCAAAACCGATTAGGAATTTTGATCTTGGAGACCAATTTTGGTCAAGGTCGAGTCAGTTCTTGGCGAGGTTCGTATCAAAATGCCACGAAATTTTCTGATAAGTTCAAATAGTTCGTTTAAAAACAGATGAGAATTAAAACCTCAAATTGTGTGTATAAAAACTGATCTCCATTGATTGAAATTCGTTACAATATATAGTGGTTTCCCCTTTGTGAATTTTCAGCTCCTAATTGCCCATGAAATTTTGGGCAAATCAATTACCAAAAAAAAAAACACCCAATCTAAAGCAAATAAGGTAAGTTCTCTTAATGGCTTAAAAGCCTTACAATAATATGAAATAAAAGAACACATGTTTTCTAAAAAGAAAAGGAAACTAGACAATAAAGAGGTACATAGCCAATTCTTCTCGCCACTTGTCATCAAAAAACGGGAAAGTAATTGAAATGGAGAGTAGCTTGATTATTTGTAGCCATATGGTGCTAATCACTTGTTGATTCTGTAAACATGATTACTCGGTCCCTTCTAGAACTTGAATCATGCATTTGTTGGTCTAAATGTCACATGCAATTCCCTCAATGGGCTTGCATGCAATAGCTTGAGCCCAAGTTGCTTGAATCAGCCCAATAAGTGTTTCTTTGAACTTCTTTGCATGAGCTCTCGTAACCGGACTAATGGGAACTTGAATTGGATCTAAATATGCCTCATCCCACGTGCTCTTGCTTGTGCTAACAATGTCCTCATTGGTGTGTTCACTACTGAAGGTGAACAAAGGCTGGTTTTACTCATCAAAGTTAATCTAGAAGGCAGCCAATTAGCTGTACACACACATTGAGTCATCGCATGGCCAACTTGCTTGTCCATTCTGTACACGTACACGTGTAGGAGTGGTGTGTCTAGTAAAGAATCAAGATATAAGATTCAAGATTTGAATTTTTTGTAGTCTTATTTTAGTTTAAGTTTCAGTTTTACAAATTTAACTTTAGAATCTTTTTTTAGACTTTATTATATGATGAGGACATCAAGGCTGCAAGGAATTTTCATGATCCGATTCAAGTTCTAGTTAGTCCTGTGACGAGGGCTCAAGCTAAAAGATTCAAAGAAGAGCTGAATAACCTGGTTCGGAGACTTCCACAACAAGAAGAGAGTGTGTTAACTACTGAGGGTGAACAACGGCTGGTTTTACTCATCAAAGTAGAGCCGAAAGGAAGCCAATGTTTCTAATCAGCCGTACACTCACATTGAGTCTTTGCATGGCCAACTTGCATGTTCATTCCGTACATGTGTACATGTAGGAGTGGTGTGTCCAGCAAAGATTCAAGATTCAAGATTCAAGATTTGAATTTTTGTAATCTTATTTTAGTTAAGGTTTCAGTTTTAGAATTTGAAATTTAGAATCTTTATGTAGACTTTATTATTGGCGTGAATAGGAGGAAGGAATCTTGTGTCAAATAATTCCATCCTAAGGCTTTATTTAGGCGTTTCTTTCATTAACGGTAGATTAGGAATTTTACATTTAAAAATAAATACTATGTGAATTTAAGCCATATAAGGCCCTCTTTCAGATTATGCAATTCAGTTTTGATGTTCATTCATACTGAAAGTTATTTTTCTTAAGTTCTTGAAGAAACTTTTCTGAACTTATCAAGGATTCCTTGTGGTGTTCAATTGAATTATCAAACGGACTTTCCATACCTGTTTGTGGCGTCTTCATCATACTAAGGTTTTTGTTTTGTTAAGCAACAGGTCACAATTCCACTCAACTTGAGAAGTCTAGGGGTTTGAAATTCCATATTTGGTGTCGAGTTTCGTCACGTGGTTGGCATGGTTCGTATCAGTTGGTATCATAGCCTAGGATTGTCAGGTTTGCTTATCCTTTTTTTCTTGTTTCCAGGCCAAATTCGTTAATTAGGGTTAGGGTGTCAGTTTGGCCAAATATATATATATATATATATTTCGAATTTGGTTCTTTATGGTTTCTTCAAATCATCATTAGTGGTTCCTGAATTGTTTCTCTAGTCATGAAAGGGTCAAACCCGAACTGCTCTTTTGGTTTCTAGGGTTACATTTTTTTTTTTCTCTCTTGAATTTCTTTAGGATTCTGCATTGATTCTTTACTTTTTTTAGGTTTCTTTTGGGGGATTTTTCTAATCTTGGTATTGCAATTCTAGTTTGACATTACGGATTCTATCTTGTGACCCCGCTTTACAATCTTGATTTGTTCCAGTGGTTCCTTGCCGAATTAAAAAAAAATAAAAAAAGAAAGGAAAGAAAATAAAAGAAAAGCTGAATTACAAAAAGAAAAAAAAAGGAAAAGAAAGGAAAGAAAAGAAAAGAAAAGAAGGAAGAAAAAAAACAAGAGGATCTGAAAAAAAAAAAAAAAAAACCAGCCATCTTACATCTTACGTCTTAAAAAAAAAAAATCAAGAGTCCAGGAACCCCTCTTAAAATTTTTTCTTCTATTCTTGTTTCTTATGTCTTAGACCCCTTTTTGCCAAAGCCCCATGCTTTAGTGACAAAATTCATCACAATCCGTGGCCAAATTTGAGTCATTTGGTTTGTCTCTTACCTTAAATTGCTGCTTAAGTCCTTCTTGTTATTGTTTGATTAGTTTTGAAAGGACTAAAAGAAGAATGCAAGTGGTAAAAGGCAAAGAGAGTGAGTGTATTAGAGGGTAAAAGCCAATTTAATTGGGTCAAACACGAGTGAATTTGACTAAATCATTTTATTTCGAGTGAAACACGTGAGGGAGTGTGGTGAGGTTCCTTTCTATATCGTTCTAACTTTGTTTTACAAAATTCAATCATGTCTCAAAATTAAGAGAATAACACAAATGAAGAGGTTCAACCACCCGTTGGACCGAATCTGCAAATGCAAGCATTCATGGGGGAGACGAGACGGATGTTGATGAGGGAGTTAGATCAAATCCATGAAAGGTTGGATAGGGTAGAAGAGGGAACACAACGGGGACAACCACCAATTGCACCAAACTCTTAGCTATTCCAAAGTGCCCCATCAAACCACGGATAGGAAGATGCCACACCTAGAACTTCAAGAACACTTAAAAACCCTAGATGATAAGTCAGTTTGTTGAATCCCACAAGATTAATCTTGGTAAGTTCAAGAGTCTTTTCAAGAAAACAAGAAGACAATAAGAAAAGGCCTCACAAAATTTGTGAATATGATCTGATTGATTAATTCTCAAAATAACAAAGTGTTTACAATTATATGGGAACGATTTTCAGCCCAAAAGAATCCCTAAGCAAAGGTTAACTTAGAAAATCCCTTAATTGGTGCTTTCCCATGCAAAATTGAGCCCTAAAATAACACAAAAGGAAAGTTGCCAATCTTATCCCTTAAAATGCACCTAACCTAATCTAGAAAAGGGAAAATATCCAGGTTTGTTTTTGTGCCTAACAAAACCGAATTTGACACTAAGAAATTATGAAAATTACATTAGCAAAAATAAATTGATGACGAGGCTCAAACTTGATGACATGGCGCCCACGTGTCGATCCAAAATAGGAAGGTTTCCTGAAATTACAAATCTGCCCGACAATTTACTGGAATCGTGTACATCATCAATGTGAATCTTCTAGAACCTTAATCATCATGACTAGGCTCTCTTGAGATTGACTTGGGCCTATGCTAGGGCCCCATTTATGTGACATATCACAAACTTGTTGAATGAGCCCGTTCAATGCTTCCTTGAATCGCTTGGCCTTAGATCTCGTGATTGGACCACTTGAACGGCTTAAGGGATCACGAAGATGGCTCCTAACTTGTGCAGCTCCTTTGCTTGCATCATTCTCCCCCTCTTGAGAAGGATTTGTCCTCAAATCGTCACCTGCATCAAAAGGAGTTAAGTCAGAAACATTAAAACTAGCACTAACACCATACTCACCTGGTAAATCAAGTTTGTAGGCATTGTCCTTAATGCGTTCCAACACTTGAAATAGTCCATCACCCCTCGGAAGGAGTTTTGAACGCCTTTGTTTGGGGAAACATTCCTTTCTTATATGCAGCCACACCCAATCTCCTGGTTCAAACACCACCTGCTTGAGGACCTTATTGGCTTGTCTTGCATATTGCTCGGTACGCCTCTCTATATTTTGCCTCGCCTTCTCGTGAATTTGGCTAACAAAATCAGCTTTTTTTCTTGCCATCTAAGTTAACTCGTTCATTCAAAGGTAAAGGAGTTAAATCCAAAGGAGTCAATGGATTAAAACCATAAACAACTTCAAACGGTGAAAACTTAGTTGTAGAATGAACACTTCTATTATAAGCAAATTCAACATGCGGCAAACAATCTTCCCAAGTTTTAAAATTCTTTTGAATGATAGCACGTAATAGAGTAGATAAAGTCTTGTTCACTACTTCAGTTTGACCATCAGTCTACGGGTGACAAGTAGTAAAAAATAATAGCTTGGTCCCCAACTTTGTCCACAAGGTCTTCCAAAAGTAACTCAAGAACTTTGCATCTCTATCAAAAACAATACTCCTAGGCATGCCATGCAACCTAACAATCTCCTTGAAAAACAAATCAGCTATGAAGTGTGCCATCTTAGAAAACCTATCAACTACCACAAACGCAGAATCTCTCCCCCTCTTAGTCCTAGATAAGCCCAACACAAAGTCTATAGAGATGTCAACCCAAGGTTCTCTAGGAATAGGAAGTGGAGTATATAACCCATGTGGTTGCAGCCTAGACTTAGCTTGTCTACATGTAATGCATCTCTTGCAAATCCTCTCAACATCATGCTTCATATGTGGCCAAAAGAAATGCTCATGCAAGACACCTAAACTCTTGGCTATGTTGCAGGAACACTTCTATTGGCCACATATGAAACGAGATGTTGAGAGGCTTTGTGGTAGATGTGTAACTTGTAGGCAGGCTAAATTAAGAGTGCAGCCCCATGGTTTGTACACTCCTTTACCAATACCTAGTAAACCCTTGATTGATATTTCGATGGATTTTGTGTTAGGTTTTCCTAGGTCTAAACGGGGAAGAGACTCAATATTTGTGGTCCTGGATAGGTTTTCCCAGATGGCCCATTTTATTCCATGCCACAAGACAGATGATGCTTCCAATGTTGTTTATTTGTTCTTTAGGGAAATTGTGAGACTTCATGGTATGCCTAGGACAATCGTTTCTGATAGGGACACCAAGTTCTTAAGCTACTTTTGGAAGACTTTGTGGGCTAAGTTAGGGGCTAAGCTATTGTTTTCGACTACTTGTCACCCTCAAACCGATGGTCCAACAGAAGTTGTGAATAGAACCTTGTCTACTTTGTTACGGGCTATCATTAAAAAGAACATCAAAACGTGGGAGGAGTGTTTACCACATGTTGAGTTTGCTTATAATCGATCTGTTCATTCTGCTACTCAATTTGCATCGTTTGAAATTGTTTATGGTTTTAATCCTTTAACTCCTTTGGATTTAATGCCATTACCTTTGTTTGAGCATGTGAATTTAGATGGAAAAAGAAAAGCTGACCTTGTTAAGTAGATACACGAGAAGGCAAGACTCAACATCGAGTGAAGGACTAAACAATATGCTGAGCAAGCCAACAAAGGGCGTCATAAGCTCATCTTTCAGCCCAGCGATTGGGTGTGGTTGCACTTATGCAAGGAACGGTTTTCGAAACAAAGGAAATCTAAGCTGTTGCCTAGAAGGGACACTCCTTTTCAAATTCTCAAAAGGATCAACGATAATGCGTACAAGCTAGACTTGCCAGGTGAGTATGGTGTAAGTGCCACCTTTAATGTTTCTGATCTAAGTCCTTTTGATGTAGGCGATGATTTGAGGACAAATCCCTCTCAAGAGGAGGGGAATGATGAGGATAGCGTTAGCACAAGCAAGAGCACGTGGGATGAGACATATTCAGATCCAATTCAAGTTCCCATTGGTCCGGTTATGAGAGCTCGTGCGAAGAAGTTCAAAGAAACGCTTATTGGGCTGATTCAAGCAACTTGGGCTCAAGCTATTGCATGGAGGCCCATTGAGGGAATTGCATGTGATATCCAGACCAACAAATGCGTGATTCAAGCTCTAGAAGGGATCGAGTAATTTTTATTTCAGTTACTTTCCCATTTTGAGGCGACAAGTGGCGAGAAGAATCAGCTATTTACCTTTTAATGTCTAGTTTCATTTTTACGTTTGTTTTATTTCTATTATTGTAAGGCTTTTAAGCCATTAAGGGAACTTCCCTTATTTGCTTTAGATTAGACATTTTGGTAATTGATTTGCCCGAAATTCCATGGGCAATTAGGGGCTTAAATTCGCATAGGGGAACCACTATATATTGTAACGAATTTCATTCAATGGAGGATAAGTTTAACCCACAATTTGAGGTTTAATTCTCTTCGATTCCTAAACAAACTATTCGAACTTATCAGAAAATTCCATGGCGTTCATAGACTTATCAATCAGTCCATCCATAGCTGATTGTGGCGTCCTCATATACCAAGGTTCGTGCTTCTTGTTAGGCATCGAGTCGCGGTTCCATTTAAAAACGGTTAGGAATTTTGATCTTGGAAACCAATTTTGGTTAGGGTCGAGTCAGTTTTTGGCGGGGTTCGTATCATCTGGCCTAATTCCTAACCTACCCTTAATGAAAGAAATGCCTAAATAAAGCTATAGGATGGAATCAAATTTAACTCAAGATCCTTCCTCTTATTCATGCTTATAATAAAGTCTAAATAAAGATTCTAAATTTCAAATTGTGAAACTGAAACTTAAACTAAAATAAGATTACAAAGAATTCAAATCTTGAATCTTGAATCTTTTCTCGATGCACCACTCCTACATGTGTACGTGTATAGAATGGGCATGCAAGTTGGCCATGCAACGACTCAATGTGCGTCTACGACTGACTGGCTCCCTTCAGGATCAACTTTGATTTGTAAAACCAACCTTTGTTCACCCTTAGTAGTGAACACACTCTCTTCTTGTTATAGAACTCTCCAGACCAAGTTATTTAGCTCTTCTTTGAATCTTTTGGCTCAAGCCCTTGTCACTAGACCAACTAGAACTTGAATCAGATCATGAAAATTCCTTGCAGCCTTGATGTCTTCATTAGAACTTACCCACTGTGTTTTGTTCACAAGCTCAAAAATCCTCACAAAAATCTTGATCTAAATGAATTCTATTTTTTGTTCTAGATGACATATGGAAATGCCTCAATGAATTCTACCCATCATACATTTCTCTTATTCAACTTATGTTAGCCTCTCAAATGCTTTAACGACTCATTATCGGTGTGAATCATGAATTCCTTAAGCAAAAGGTGGTGTTGCCATGTTTCCAATGTTTGAACCAATGCATACAAGTCTTTATCATACGTAGAATAGTTTAAGGCTGCCCCACTCAACTTTTCACTAAAATATGCAATTGGTCTTCCTTCTTGCGTAAGAACGACACCTATACCTACTCTTGAAGCATCACATTTAATATCAAAGATTTAGCAAAATCAGGTAAAGCTAGTAAAGGAGCATGAGTTAATTTTTCCTTGATTAATTGGAATGCCTTTTCTTGCTCTTCACCCTATTTGAGTCACATGTTCTTCTTGATGACTTTGGTAAGTGGTGCGGCAATGCTACTAAAATCTTTCATGAATCTTCTATAAAAACTAGCGAGTCCATGAAACTTTGAACATTACTTACACTTGTAGGAGGTGGCCATTCTTGAATTGCACAAATCTTCTCTTCATCAACTTGTATTCCTTATGCACTGATACGAACCCCGCCAAGAACTGACGCGACCCTAACCAAAATTGGTTTCCAAGATTAAATTCCTAACCGGTTTTGAATGGAACCGCGACCCGATGCCCAACAAGAAGCACAAACCTTGGTAAGTGAGGACGCCACAATCAGCTATGGATGGACTGATTGATAAGTCTTGGTATGTGAGGATGCCACAATTAGCTATGGATGGACTGATTGATAAGTCTATGAACGCCACAGAAATTTCCGATAAGTTCGTTTAGGAACCAAAGAGAATTAAACCTCAAATTGTGTGTTAATACTTATTGCCCATTGAATGAAATTCGTTACAATATATAGGAGTTTCCCTATGCGAAATTTCAGCTCCTAATTGCCCATGGAATTTCAGGCAAATCAATTACCAAATGTCAAATCTAAAGCAATTAAGGAAAGTTCCCTTAATGGCTTAAAAGCCTTACAATAATAGAAATAAAACAAATGCAAAAAGGAAACTAGACATTAAAAGGTCATAAGCTGATTCTTCTCGCCATGTGTCGCCTCAAAATGGGAAAGTAACGGAAATGGAAATTACTCGGTCCCTTCTAGAGCTTGAATCACGTATTTGTTGGTCTGGATGTCACATGCAATTCCCTCAATGGGCCTCCATGCAATGGCTTGAGCCCAAGTTGCTTGAATCAGCCCAATAAGCGTTTCTTTAAACTTCTTTGCACGAGCTCTCGTAACCGGACCAATGGGAACTTGAATTGGATCTGAATATGTCTCCCACATGCTCTTGCTTGTGCTAACGATGTCCTCATCATTCCCCTCCTCTTGAGAGGGATTTGTCCTCAAATCGTCGCCTACATCAAAAGGACTTAGATCAGAAACATTAAAGGAGGCACTAACACCATACTCACCTGGCAAGTCTAGCTTGTACGCATTATCGTTGATCCTTTCCAGAATTTGAAAAGGACCGTCCCCTCTAGGCAACAGCTTGGATTTCCTTTGTTCCAAAAACCGTTTCTTGCGTAAGTGCAACCACACCCAATCGCCGGGCTTGAAGACGAGCTTGTGACGCCCTTTGTTGGCTTGTTCAGCATATTGTTTAGTTCTTCACTCAATGTTGAGTCTTGCCTTCTCGTGTATCTGCTTAACAAGGTCAGATTTTCTTTTTCCATCTAAATTTACATGCTCAGACAAAGGTAATGGCATTAAATCCAAAGGAGTTAAAGGATTAAAACCATAAACAATTTCAAACGGTGAAAATTGAGTAGCAGAATGAACAGATTGATTATAAGAAAACTCAACATGTGGTAAACACTCCTCCCATGTTTTGATGTTCTTTTTAATGATAGCCCGCAACAAAGTAGACAAGGTTCTATTCACAACTTCTGTTTGACCATCGGTTTGAGGGTGACAAGTAGTTGAAAATAATAGCTTAGTCCCTAACTTAGCCCACAAAGTCTTCCAAAAGTAGCTTAAGAACTTGGTGTCCCTATCAGAAACAATTGTCCTAGGCATACCATGAAGTCTCACAATTTCCCTAAAGAACAAATCAGCAACATTAGAAGCATCATCTGTCTTGTGGCATGGAATAAAATGGGCCATCTTGGAAAACCTATCTATGACCACAAATATCGAGTCTCTTCTCCATTTAGACATAGGCAAACCTAACACAAAATCCATCGAGATATCAATCCAGGGTTTACTAGGTATTGGTAAAGGGGTGTACAAACCATGGGGCTGCACTGTTGATTTAGCCTGCCTACAAGTTACACATCTATCACAAAGCCTCTCAACATCTCGTTTCATATGTGGCCAATAGAAGTGTTCCTACAACATAGCCAAAGTCTTCATTACTCCAAAATGTCCCATCAATCCTCCCCCATGGGATTCTCTCACTAGCAAATCTCTTAATGAACATTTTTAATTAGGCACACATAATTTATTCTCCCGAAACAAGTATCCCTCATGCCTAAAGTACTTACCATTAGCAAATCTCTCACAAGCTTGACACTCAGTACTAAAGTCACGGTCATCAGCATATAACTCTTTAATGTGTTCAAAACCCAGTAGTTTAGCATTAAGAGTTGAGATTAAGACATACCTGCGAGAAAGTGCATCGACAACGACGTTTTCCTTACCTTGCTTATAGAGAATGACATACGAAAACGTCTCTATGAATTCCATCCAACGAGCATGCCTCTTGTTCGGCTTGTGCTGGCCCTTCAAGTGTTTCAGGGACTCATGATAAGTGTGAATCACGAACTCCTTAGGCCATAGGTAGTGCTGCCACGTCTCTAATGCCCGAACCAATGCATACATCTCTTTATCATAAGTTGGGTAATTAAGAGTTGCCCCATTTAGCTTCTCACTGAAATATGCTACTGGTCTCCCTTCCTGCATTAAAACAGCACCAATTCCAACACCTGAAGCATCACATTCAATCTCAAAAGTTTTGGAAAAATTAGGTAAAGATAACAATGGAGCATTAGTCAACTTCTCCTTGATTAACTGAAATGCCTTTTCTTGCTCTTCTCCCCATCTAAAACCAACATTCTTCTTGATCACTTCATCAGTGGTGCGGCTATAGTACTGAAATCTTTCACAAACCGCCGGTAGAAACTAGCAAGTCCATGAAAACTCCGTACGTTTCCCACACTAGTTGGACTCGGCCACTCCTGGATGGCTCGCACCTTTTCTTCATCAACCTGTATACCTTGAGCACTAACAACAAAACCAAGAAACACAAGCTTATCTGTGCAAAAGGTACACTTCTTGAGGTTAGCATACAACTTTTCCTTTCGTAAAACATCTAAAACAAGTTTCAAATGTTCAATATGATCATCCAAATTGCTGCTATAGATAAGGATATCATCAAAATAAACAATGACAAATTTCCCAATAAAAGCTCGCAAAACATGGTTCATTAAAAGCATAAATGTGCTAGGCACATTGGTTAAACCGAAAGGCATTACCAACCACTGATACAAGCCTTGTTTTGTTTTGAAAGCCATCTTCCACTCGTCTCCCTCTTTCATGTGAATTTGATGATATCCACTCTTCAGATCAATTTTAGAAAACACACAAGCACCATACAATTCATCTAACATGTCATCCAAGCGAGGAATGGGATGTCGATACTTTACCGTGATGTTGTTGATGGCTTGACAATCGACGCGCATCCTCCAAGTCCCATCTTTCTTAGGCACAAGTAAAACTGGTACGGCGCACGGGCTCATGCTTTCTCTCACGTGTCCCTTCTCCATCAACTCACTTACCTGCCGTTGGAGTTCCTTTGTCTCCTCAGTATTACTCCTATAGGCTGGTCGGTTTGGGATTGTAGCTCCAGGTATGAAGTCGATTTGATGTTCAATTCCGCGGATTGGAGGTAAACCTTGCGGTGTTTCCTCTGGAAAGATATCCTCATATTCCTGCAAAAGAGAAACAACAGAACTATGCAAGGTGGAATCAAGATCGTTAGTGTTTAATAACGCCTCCTTGTACATGAGTAAAATCATCGGCTGATTAGAAAACAAAGCTCTTCTCACATCACTCTTTCTTGTATAAAAGTTTGTTTTTCTCTCTATTTTTACCTCATTGGCCAAATCTTCTTTTGTACCGGCTCTCTCAATGTTCTCTCCTTTTCTCTCCTTTTTCTCAGCCATTTCTTCTTTTTTTCTCTCACTGGCCGAACTCTCTCTCTGCACTCCCACTCTTGATTTTTCTCCGCTCTTCATTTTTTTTTATCACTTTCTCTCTGTAAGCTTACTTGGTCTTCATAGACCTGTTTTGGTGTTAACGGAGCAAGAGTGATCATTTTTTTGATTGTGAACAAATGAGTACTTGTTGGTGAAACCATCATGCTTAACTCGCCGATCAAATTGCCATGGTCTGCCTAATAACAAGTGCCCAGCTTGCATCGGAACCACATCGCACAAAACTTCATCTTCATATCTTCCAATGCGAAAAGAAACTAATACTTGCTTATGCACCTTTACCTCACCAGTATCATTTAACCATTGCAATTTATATGGTCGAGGATGCTTAATTGTTGGCAGCCCTAACTTCTCTACCATGGTTGTGCTAGCAACATTAGTACAACTCCCACCATCAATAATCACACTACATACCTTGTTTTGGACGTGGCACCTAGTGTGGAAGATGTTTTCCCGTTGCACCTCTTCATCTTCTTCTTTGGCTTGCACACTTAAAGCTCTCCTTGTAACCAACAATTCTCCTTGGACAGCGCACTCCTCTTCGTCGGCATCCTCTAACAAAGGCATAGAATCATTGTCCGAATCCTCCTCAGTTTCAATCTCTCCATTGTCCCGTATCACCATAGCTCGTTTGTTCGGACATTGGCTTGCTATGTGACCCCTGCCTTGACATTTAAAACATTTAATATCACGATTCTGGGTAGTGGAAGAATCGGATTTACCTTGATTCCCATGGCTGGCCACCTCTTGTTTTTGCTCGGTCTTTGGCCTGGTGTTGGGTTGCTTCTCATCCTTCTTCCACTAGTTCATTTTCCAAGCGGATGTACTCGGGTTTTTGCTAGGACGTGTGTTATTTCCCCTCCTCATAAGTTGATTGTCAATTTTAATAGCCATGTGCACCATGTCGTCCAACTCCACATAATGTTGTAACTCAACGGCATTGTGAATATCTCGGTTCAAGCCCGCCAAAAACCTTGCCATTGTAGCCTCCCGATCCTCCTCTATATTTGCCCGAATCATCATAACCTCCATCTCCTTATAGTACTCCTCTACACTCTGGTTGCCTTGCTTAAGATTTTGTAGTTTGTTGTACAACTCCCAGTAGTAGTAAGTTGGTACAAATCACTTCCTCATCATGGTCTTCATCTCTTCCCATGACTCAATAGGTCGCTCTCTATTTCGTCTCCTGTTTATAACAAGCTGATCCCACCAAGTAATAGCATAATTAGAAAATTCAATTACAGCCAATTTTACCTTCTTCGCCTCGGAATAGTAGTGGCAGTTAAAGATGAACTCCATTTTCCTTTCCCATTCTAGATACGCTTCTGGATTGGATTTGCCTTGAAATGATGGTATCTTCATTTTTATGCCTCTCAAACTATCATTTTCCCGGTTCCTAACTCCTCTATCCCGTCCAAATCTTCAGTGACTACCTGCTGAATCTTCTCCTTCTTCAAACTCTTCCCCATCAATCCTATAGTAGTCATCAACCTCTCCTCTAACCGGAACCCTTTCCCGCCTACGCGCATGAGGAACATGTTGTGGCTGTTCCACACGTTCGTTTTCTATCCGGTCTATCCTCTCATGAAGTTGTCCTAACTCTCCCCTCAACAATCGCTTCATCTCCCCCATCATCGCTTCCATAAGGAGTTTTGGGTCTTCTGCACCCGAGGTACCCTCAATAGTGTTCTTGCTATTGTTTGACATTTTGCAAAGGACCTTACCACACTTCCTTACGTGTTTCACTCGTGAAATGGTTCACTCAATTTCACTCGTGTTTACACTCAATACTTTCGGCTTTTGTCCACTCTATTGCTCTCACCTCTATGCCTTTTTCCACTTGTTAATTCTCACTCAGTTCCTATAAAACTAGTCAAATCAATATCAAAATTTCCTTGACAATTCACAAATAGATTACCAAAGAGACAAGACTATAATAAGAACAAATAATTTAGGCTTTCAGAAATCACACCCAAAAGGAACGAAATTTGACGAAAAAATTTTTGGTCTGTGTAGGGAATTCAATTTTGGATTCCTTAAATGATGAATAACAAGAATCTGAAAAAAAAAAATTAAGGAAGGTTTCCAGACTACTTTTTTTTTTTTTTTTTTTTTTTTCGGATCCTCTTGTTTTTCTTCTTTTCCTTTTTTCTTTCTTTCTTTCTTTTCTTTTTGGATCTCTTTTTTTTTTTTAAACCGACTTTGATAATGGAAATCAAAACTCACGAATAACTGAAACAAACATAAACTAAGAGAACGGATAAGCAAAACCTGATCAGAACCTCGGTCTGATTACCAAATGATACGAACCCCGCCAAGAACTGACGCGACCCTAACCAAAATTAGTTTCCAAGATCAAATTCCTAACCGGTTTTGAATGGAACTGCGACCCGATGCCCAATAAGAAGCACGAACCTTGGTATGTGAGGACGCCACAATCAGCTATGGATGGACTGATTGATAAGTCTATGAACGCCACGAAAATTTTCGATAAGTTCGAATAGTTCGTTTAGGAACCAAAGAGAATTAAACCTCAAATTGAGTGTTAATACTTATTGCCCATTGAATGAAATTCGTTACAATATATAGGAGTTCCCCTATGCAAAATTTCAGCTCCTAATTGCCCATGGAATTTCGGGCAAATCAATTACCAAATGTCAAATCTAAAGCAAATAAGGAAAGTTCCCTTAATGGCTTAAAAGCCTTACAATAATAGAAATAAAACAAACGCAAAAAGGAAACTAGACATTAAAAGGTCATAAGCTGATTCTTCTCTCCATGTGTCGCCTCAAAACGGGAAAGTAACTGAAATGGAAATTACTCGATCCCTTCTAGAGCTTGAATCAGGCATTTGTTGGTCTGGATGTCACATGCAATTCCCTCAATGGGCCTCTATGCAATGGCTTGAGCCCAAGTTGCTTGAATCAGCCCAATACGCATTTCTTTAAACTTCTTCGCACGAGCTCTCGTAACCGGACCAATGGGAACTTGAATTGGATCTGAATATGTCTCCCACATGCTCTTGCTTGTGCTAACGATGTCCTCATCATGCACTCACAACAAAACCAAGAAACAAGCTTATCGATGCAAAGAGTGCACTTCTTCAAGTTAGCATATAACTTTTCTTTTCTATGTACATCAAAACTGAATTTCAACGCACAAGATGTTCATCGATGTTTTTGCTATAAATGAGAATATCATCAAAATAACTACCACAAATTTACCTATGAGAGCATGCAAGACATGGTTCATTAATCGCATAAAAGTGCTTGGTGTATTAGTTAATCCAAACGGCATAACTAACGACTCAAATAAAGCATATTTTGTGATACGAACCACGCCAAGAGCTGACGCGACTCTAACCAAAAGTGGTTTCCAAGATCAAATTTCTAACCGGTTTTGAATGGAACCGCGACCTGATGCCCAACAAGAAGCACGAACCTTGGTATGTGAGGACGCCACAATCAGCTATGGAGGGACTGATTGATAAGTCTTGGTAAGTGAGGACGCCACAATCAGCTATGGATGGACTGATTGATAAGTCGATGAACGCCACGGAAATTTCCGATAAGTTCGAATAGTTCGTTTAGGAACTAAAGAGAATTAAACCTCAATATTATATGTTATTGCTTGTCCCTCTTGATTGAAATTCGTTACAATTATATAGGGGTTCCTATGCGAATTTTCAGCCCCTAATTCCCATGGAAATTTCAGGAAACTCAATTAACAAAAGTCAAATCTAGACTAAATAAGGAAAGTTCCCTTAATGGCTTAAAAGCCTTACAATAATAGAAATACCAGAAACGGAAAAAAGGAAACTAGACATTAAAAGGTCAAAACTGATTCTTCTTGCCATGTGTCGCCTCAAAATGGGAAAGTAACTGAAATGGAAATTACTCAATCCCTTCTATAGCTTGAATCACGCATTTATTGGTGTGGTTGTCGCATGCAATTCCCTCAATGGGCCTCCATGCAATAGCTTGAGCCCAAGTTGCTTGAATCAGCCCAATAAGTGTTTCTTTAAATTTCTTTGCACGAGCTCTCGTAACCGGCCCAATGGGAACTTGAATTGGATCTGAATATGTCTCCCACGTGCTCTTGCTTGTGCTAGTGATGTCCTCATCATTCCCCTCCTCTTGAGAAGGATTTGTCCTCAAATCGTCGCCTACATCAAAAGGACTTAGATCAGAAACATTAAAGGAGGCACTTACACCATACTCACCTGGCAAGTCTAGCTTGTACGCATTATTATTGATCCTTTCGAGAATTTGAAAAGGACCATCCCCTCTAGGCAATAGCTTGGATTTCCTTTGCTCCGGAAACCGTTCCTTGCGTAAGTGCAACCACACCCAATCACCTGGCTCGAAGACGAGCTTGTGACGCCCTTTGTTGGCTTGTTCAGCATATTGTTTAGTCCTTCGCTCGATGTTGAGTCTTGCCTTCTCGTGTATCTGCTTAACAAGATCAGCTTTTCTTTTTCCATCTAAATTCACATGCTCAGACAAAGGTAATGGCATTAAATCCAAAGGAGTTAAAGGATTAAAACCATAAACAATTTCAAACGGTGAAAATTGTGTAGCAGAATGAACAGATCGATTATAAGCAAACTCAACATGTGGTAAACACTCCTCCCATGTTTTGATGTTCTTTTTAATGACAGCCCTTAACAAAGTGGACAAGGTTCTATTCACAACTTCTGTTTGACCATCGGTTTGAGGGTGACAAGTAGTTGAAAACAATAGCTTAGTCCCTAACTTAGCCCACAAAGTCTTCCAAAAGTAGCTTAAGAACTTGGTGTCCCTATCAGAAACAATTGTCCTAGGCATACCATGAAGTCTCACAATTTCCCTAAAGAACAAATCAGCAACATTGGAAGCATCATCTGTCTTATGGCATGGAATAAAATGAGCCATCTTGGAAAACCTATCCACAACCACAAATATCGAGTCTCTTCCCCGTTTAGACCTAGGCAAACCTAACACAAAATCCATCGAAATATCAATCCAGGGTTCACTAGGTATTGGTAAAGGGGTGTATAAACCATGGGGCTGCACTCTTGATTTAGCCTGCCTACAAGTTACACATCTACCACAAAGCCTCTCAACATCTCGTTTCATATGTGGCCAATAGAAGTGTTCCTGCAACATAGCTAAAGTTTTCACTACTCCAAAATGTCCCATCAATCCTCCCCCATGGGATTCCCTCACTAGCAAATCTCTTAATGAACAATTAGGCACACATAATTTATTCTCCCGAAACAAGTATCCCTCATGCCTAAAGTATTTACCACTAGCAGATCTCTCACAAGCTTGATACTCAGTACGAAAGTCATGGTCATCAGCATATAACTCTTTAATGTGTTCAAAACCCAGTAGTTTAGCATTAAGAGTTGAGATTAAGACATACCTGCGAGAAAGTGCATCGGCAACGACGTTTTCCTCACCTTGCTTGTAGCGAATGACATATGGAAACGTCTCTATGAATTCTACCCAACGAGCATGCCTCTTGTTCAGCTTGTGCTGGCCCTTCAAGTGTTTCAGGGACTCATGATCAGTGTGAATCACGAACTCCTTAGGCCATAGGTAGTGCTGCCACGTCTCTAATGCCCGAACCAATGCATACATCTCTTTATCATAAGTTGGGTAATTAAGAGTTGCCCCATTCAGCTTCTCACTGAAATATGCTATTGGTCTCCCTTCCTGCATTAAAACAGCACCAATTCCAACACCTGAAGCATCACATTCAATCTCAAAAGTTTTGGCAAAATTAGGTAAAGATAACAATGGAGCATTTGTCAACTTCTCCTTGAGTAGCTGAAATGCCTTTTCTTGCTCGTCTCCCCATCTAAACCCAACGTTTTTCTTGATCACTTCAGTCAGTGGTGCGGCTATAGTACTGAAATCTTTCACAAACCGCCGGTAGAAACTAGCAAGTCCATGAAAACTCCGTACGTTTCCCACACTAGTTGGACTCGGCCACTCCTGGATGGCTCGGACCTTTTCTTCATCAACCCGTATACCTTGAGCACTAACAACAAAACCAAGAAACACAAGCTTATCTGTGCAAAAGGTACATTTCTTGAGGTTAGCATACAACTTTTCCTTCCGCAAAACATCTAAAACAAGTTTCAAATGTTCAATATGTTCATCCAAATTGCTGCTATAGATAAGGATATCATCAAAATAAACAACAACAAATTTTCCAATAAAAGCTCGCAAAACATGGTTCATTAAACGCATAAATGTGC
This sequence comes from Artocarpus heterophyllus, assembly GCA_025403435.1. Taxonomy (NCBI): domain Eukaryota; kingdom Viridiplantae; phylum Streptophyta; class Magnoliopsida; order Rosales; family Moraceae; genus Artocarpus; species Artocarpus heterophyllus. The sequence goes on along the minus strand of CM046348.1, from coordinate 32,848,911 downwards.
TGGGCGCATTGGTTAAACCGAAAGGCATTACCAACCACTCATACAAGCCTTGTTTTGTTTTAAAAGCCGTCTTCCACTCGTCTCCCTCTAAAATTGATCTAAAGAGTGGATATCATCAAATTCGCATGAAAGAGGGAGAAGAGTGGAAGACTGCTTTCAAAACAAAACAAGGCTTGTATGAGTGGTTGGTAATGCCTTTCGGTTTAACCAATGCGCCTAGCACATTTATGCGTTTAATGAACCATGTTTTGCGAGCTTTTATTGGGAGATTTGTCATTGTTTATTTTGATGATATCCTTATCTATAGCAGCAATTTGGATGATCATATTGAACATTTGAAACTTGTTTTAGATGTTTTACGGAAGGAAAAATTGTATGCTAATCTTAAGAAGTGTACCTTTTGTATGGATAAGCTTTTTTTTCTTGGTTTTATTGTTAGTGCTCAAGGTATACAGGTTGACGAAGAAAAGGTTAGGGCTATCCAAGAATGGCCAAGTCCTACAAGCATTGGAGAAGTACGGAGTTTTCATGGACTTGCCAGCTTTTACCGACGGTTTGTAAGGGATTTCAGTACTTTGGCTACACCACTCACAGAAGTAATTAAGAAGAATGTTGGGTTCAAGTGGGGAGAAGAACAAGAGAAGGCATTTCAGCTTATTAAGCATAAGCTTACTCATGCTCCTTTACTTGCTTTACCTGATTTTTCTAAAACCTTTGAAATTGAATGTGATGCTTCTGGTGTAGGTATAGGTGCCGTGCTAATGCAAGGAGGATGACCAATTGCGTATTTCAGTGAAAAATTGAGTGGGTCAACACTAAATTACCCGACTTATGACAAGGAGTTGTATGCGTTGGTTTGAGCATTAAAGACTTGGCAACACTACCTATGGCCCAAGGAATTCGTGATTCACACTGATCACGAGTCATTGAAACATTTGAAGGGACAACAAAAGTTGAACAAGAGGCATGCCTGCTGGGTGCAATTCGTCGAGACATTTCCTTATGTCATTCGCTACAAGCAAGGTAAGGAGAATGTTGTTGCGGATGCACTTTCTTGCAGGTACGCATTACTTTCTATCCTTGACGCTAAACTGCTTGGTTTTGAGCATATTAAGGATTTATACCCTTTAGACCAAGATTTTAGTGAGGAGTATCGAGCTTGTGAGAAAAACGCATTGGGTAAATTTTATAGACATGATGGATTTTTGTTTCGGGAGAATAAGCTTTGTGTGCCTAATTGTTCTTTGAGAGATTTGTTAGTGAGGGAATCCCATGGTGGCAGATTGATGGGGCATTTTGGAATTGCTAAAACTTTAGCTGTTTTGCAGGAACACTTCTTTTGGCCACACATGAAAAGGGATGTTGAAAGGATATGTAGTATATGTGTCATGTGTAGGCAAGCTAAATCGAGAGCACAACCCCATGGTTTATACACACCTTTGTCAATTCCTAGTGAGCCTTGGACTGATATTTCAATGGACTTTGTGTTAGGTTTACCTAGGACCAAACGTGGGAAGGATAGTGTGTTTGTGGTTGTGATGAGGACATCGTTAGCACAAGCAAGAGCACGTGGGAGACTTATTCAGATCCAATTCAAGTTCCCATTGGTCCGGTTACGAGAGCTCGTGCGAAGAAGTTTAAAGAAACGCTTATTGGGCTGATTCACGCAACTTGGGCTCAAGCCATTGCATGGAGGCCCATTGAGGGAATTGCATGCGAAAATCAGACCAACAAATGCGTGATTCAAGCTCTAGAAGGGATTGAGTAATTTCCATTTCAGTTACCTTCCCGTTTTGAGGCGACACATGGCGAGAAGAATCAGCTTATTTACCTTTTAATGTCTAGTTTCCTTTTTGCGTTTGTGTTATTTCTATTATTGTAAGGCTTTTAAGCCATTAAGGGAACTTTCCTTATTTAGTTTAGATTTGACATTTGGTAAATGATTTTCCTGAAATTCCATGGGAATTAGGGGCTGAAAATTCGCATAGGAACCCCTATATATTGTAACGAATTTCAATCAATTGGAGACAAGTAATAACACATAATTTTGAGGTTTAATTCTCTTTAGTTCCTAAACGAATTATTCGAACTTATCGGAAATTTCCGTGGCGTTCATAGACTTATCAATCAGTCCATCCATAGTTGATTGTGGCGTCCTCACATACCAAGACTTATCAATCGGTCTCTCCATAGCTGATTGTGGCGTCCTCACTTACCAAGGTTCGAGCTTCTTGTTGGGCATCGGGTCGCGGTTCCAATCAAAACCGGTTAGAAATTTGATCTTGGAAACCAACTTCGGTTAGGGTCACGTCAGTTCATGGCGTGGTTCGTATCATTTGGTAATCAGAGCGAGGTTCTAATCTGGTTTTGCTTATCCGTTCTCTTAGTTTATGTTTGTTTCAGTTGTTCGTGAGTTTTGATTTCCATTATCAAAGTCGGTTTAAAAAAAAAAAAAAGATCCAAAAAGAAAAGAAAGAAAGAAAAGAAACGAAAAGAAAAGAAAAAAAAAAAAGGAAAAGAAGAAAAACAAGAGGATCCGAAAAAAAAAAATTATTTCAGATTCTTGTTATTCATCGTTTAAGGAATCCGAAATTGAATTCCTTGCATAGACCAAAAAAATTTGTTCAAATTTTGTTCCTTTTGGGTGTGATTCTGAAAGCCTAAACCTTTTGTTTCTGTTATAGTCTTGTCTCTTTGTTAATCTATTTGTAATTGTCAAGGAAATTTTTGATATTGATTTGACTAGTTTTATAGGAACTGAGTGAGAATTAAAGGGTGGAAAAAGGCATAGAGGCGAGAGCATTTGAGTGGACAAAAGCCGAAAGTATTGGGTGAACCATTTCACGAGTGAAACACGTAAGGGAGTGTGGTAAGGTCCTTGGAAAATGTCAAACAACAGCAAGAACACTATTGAGGGTACCTCGGGTGCAGCAGACCCAAAACTTCTTATGGAAGCGATGATGGGGGAGATGAGGCGATTGTTGAGGGGAGAGATAGGACAGCTTCATGAGAGGATAGACCGGATAGAGAATGCACGTGTGGAACAGCCACAACATGTTCCTCATGCGCCTAGGCGAGAAAGGGTTCCGGTTAGAGGAGAGGTTGATGACTACTATAGGATTGATGGGGAAGAGTTTGACGAAGGAGAAGATTCAGCGGGTAGTCACCAAAGATTTGGACGGGATTGGAGGAGTTAGGAACCGGAAGATGATAGTTTGAGAGGCATAAAAATGAAGATACCATCATTTCAAGGCAAATCCAATCCAGAAGCGTACCTAGAATGGGAGAAGAAAATGGAGTTCATCTTTGACTGCCACTACTATTCCGAGGCGAAGAAGGTAAAATTGGCTGTAAGAGAATTTTCTGATTATGCTATTACTTGGTGGGATCAACTTGTTATAAACAGAAGATGAAATAGAGAGCGACCTATTGAGTCATGGGAAGAGATGAAGACCGTGATGAGGAAGCGATTTGTACCAACTTACTACTACCGGGAGTTGTACAACAAACTACAAAACCTTAAGCAGGGCAACCGGAGTGTAGAGGAGTACTATAAGGAGATGGAGGTTATGATGATTCAGGCTAATATAGAGGAGGATCGGGAGGCTACAATGGCAAGGTTTTTGGCGGGTTTGAACCGAGAAATTCACAATGCCGTTGAGTTACAACATTATGTGGAGTTGGAGGACATGGTGCACATGGCTATTAAAATTGAGAATCAACTTATGACGAGGGGCAGTAGCACACGTCCTAGCCAAAACCCGAGTACATCGGCTTGGAAAATCAACCAATGGAAGAAGGATGAGAAGCAATCCAACCACAAGCCAAAGATCGAGCAAAAACAAGAGGTGGCCAACCATGGGAATCAAGGTAAATCCGATTCTTCCACTACTCGGACTCATGATATTAAATGTTTTAAATGTCAAGGCAGGGGTCATATAGCAAGCCAATGTCCAAACAAACGAGTTATGGTGATGCGGGACAATGGAGACATTGAAACCGAGGAGGATTCAGACAATGATTCTATGCCTTCATTAGAGGATGCGGATGATGAGGAGTGTGCTGTCCAAGGAGAATTGTTGATCACAAGGAGATCTTTAAGTGTGCAAGCCAAAGAAGAAGATGAAGAGGTGCAACGGGAAAACATCTTCCACACTAGGTGCCACGTTCAAAACAAGGTATGTAGTGTGATTATAGATGGTGGGAGTTGTACTAATGTTGCTAGCACAACAATGGTAGAGAAGTTAGGGCTGCCAACAATTAAGCATCCTCGACCATATAAATTGCAATGGTTAAACGATACTGGTGAGGTAAAGGTGCATAAACAGGTGTTAGTTCCTTTTCGCATTAGAAGATATGAAGATGAAGTTTTGTGCGATGTGGTTCCAATGCAAGCTGGGCACTTATTATTAGGCAGACCATGGCAATTTGATCGGCGAGTTAAGCATGATGGCTTCACCAACAAGAACTCATTTGTTCACAATCAAAAGACGATCACTCTTGTTCCATTAACACCAAAACAGGTCTATGAAGACCAAGTGAGCTTACAGAGAGAAAGTGATAAAAAAATGAAGAGCGAAGAAAAATCAAGAGTGGGAGTGCAGAGAGAGAGTTCGGCCAGTGAGAGAAAAAAAGAAGAGATGGCCAAGAAAAAGGAGAGCAAAGAGAGCAAGGGAGAGAAAATTGAGAGGGCTGAAAAGAATTCACAATCAGCCAATGAGAAAAAAGTAGAGAGAAAAACAAACTTTTATGCAAGAAAGAGTGATGTGAGAAGAGCTTTGTTTTCTAATCAGCCGATGATTTTACTCATGTATAAGGATGCGTTATTAAACACTAACGATCTTGATTCCACTTTGCATGGTTTTGTTGTTTCTCTTTTGCAGGATTATGAGGATATCTTTCCCGAGGAAACACCGCAAGGTTTACCTCCAATCCGCGGGATTGAACATCAAATCGACTTCATACCTGGAGCTACAATCCCAAACCGACCAGCCTATAGGAGTAATCCTGAGGAGACAAAGGAACTCCAACGGCAGGTAAATGAGTTGATGGAGAAGGGACACGTGAGAGAAAGCATGAGCCCGTGCGCCGTACCAGTTTTACTTGTGCCTAAGAAAGATGGGACTTGGAGGATGTGCGTTGATTGTCGAGCCATCAACAACATCATGGTAAAGTATCGACATCCCATTCCTCGCTTGGATGACATGTTAGATGAATTGCATGGTGCTTGTGTGTTTTCTAAAATTGATCTGAAGAGTGGATATCATCAAATTCGCATGAAAGAGGGAGACGAGTGGAAGACGGCTTTCAAAACACAACAAGGCTTGTATGAGTGGTTGGTAATGCCTTTCGGTTTAACCAATGCGCCTAGCACATTTATGCGTTTAATGAACCATGTTTTGCGAGCTTTTATTGGAAAATTTGTCGTTGTTTATTTTGATGATATCCTTATCTATAGCAGCAATTTGGATGAACATATTGAACATTTGAAACTTGTTTTAGATGTTTTGCGGAAGGAAAAGTTGTATGCTAACCTCAAGAAATGTACCTTTTGCAAAGATAAGCTTGTGTTTCTTGGTTTTGTTGTTAGTGCTCAAGGTATACAGGTTGATGAAGAAAAGGTGCGAGCCATCTAGGAGTGGCCGAGTCCAACTAGTGTGGGAAACGTACGGAGTTTTCATGGACTTGCTAGTTTCTACCAGCGGTTTGTGAAAGATTTCAGTACTATAGCCGCATCACTAACTGAAGTGATCAAAAAGAACGTTGGGTTTAGATGGGGAGAAGAGCAAGAAAGGGCATTTCAGCTACTCAAGGAGAAATTGACAAATGCTCCATTGTTATCTTTACCTAATTTTTCCAAAACTTTTGAGATTGAATGTGATGCTTCAGGTGTTGGAATTGGTGCTGTTTTAATGCAGGAAGGGAGACCAATAGCATACTTCAGTGAGAAGCTGAATGGGGCAACTCTTAATTACCCAACTTATGATAAAGAGATGTATGCATTGGTTCGGGCATTAGAGACGTGGCAGCACTACCTATGGCCTAAGGAGTTCGTGATTCACCCCGATCATGAGTTCCTGAAACACTTGAAGGGCCAGCACAAGCTGAACAAGAGGCATGCTCGTTGGGTAGAATTCATAGAGACGTTTCCGTATGTCATTTGCTACAAGCAAGGTAAGGAAAACATCATTGCCGATGCACTTTCTCGCAGGTATGTCTTAATCTCAACTCTTAATGCTAAACTACTGGGTTTTGAACACATTAAAGAGTTATATGCTGATGACCATGACTTTAGTACTGAGTATCAAGCTTGTGAGAGATTTGCTAGTGGTAAGTACTTTAGGCATGAGGGATACTTGTTTCGGGAGAATAAATTATGTGTGCCTAATTGTTCATTAAGAGATTTGCTAGTGAGAGAATCCCATGGGGGAGGATTGATGGGACATTTTAGAGTAATGAAGACTTTAGCTATGTTGCAGGAACACTTCTATTGGCCACATATGAAACGAGATGTTGAGAGGCTTTGTGGTAGATGTGTAACTTGTAGGCAGGCTAAATCAAGAGTGCAGCCCCATGGTTTGTACACTCCTTTACCAATACCTAGTCAACTTTGGATTGATATTTCGATGGATTTTGTGTTAGGTTTGCCTAGGTCTAAACGGGGAAGAGACTCAATATTTGTGGTCATGGATAGGTTTTCAAAGATGGCTCATTTTATTCCATGCCATAAGACAGATGATGCTTCCAATGTTGCTGATTTGTTCTTTAGGGAAATTGTAAGACTTCATGGTATGCCTAGGACAATTGTTTCTGATAGGGACACCAAGTTCTTAAGCTACTTTTGGAAGACTTTGTGGGCTAAGTTAGGGACTAAGCTATTGTTTTCAACTACTTGTCTCCCTCAAACCGATGGTCAAACAGAAGTTGTGAATAGAACCTTGTCTACTTTGTTGAGGGCTGTCATTAAAAAGAACATCAAAACATGGGAGGAGTGTTTACCACATGTTGAGTTTGCTTATAATCGATCTGTTCATTCTGCTACACAATTTTCACCGTTTGAAATTGTTTATGGTTTTAATCCTTTAACTCCTTTGGATTTAATGCCATTACCTTTGTCTGAGCATGTGAATTTAGATGGAAAAAGAAAAGCTGATCTTGTTAAGCAGATACACGAGAAGGCAAGACTCAACATCGAGCGAAGGACTAAACAATATGTTGAACAAGCCAACAAAGGGCGTCACAAGCTCGTCTTCGAGCCCGGTGATTGGGTGTGGTTGCACTTACGCAAGGAACGGTTTTCGAAACAAAGGAAATCCAAGCTATTGCCTAGAGGGGACGGTCCTTTTCAAGTTCTCGAAAGGATCAATGATAATGCGTACAAGCTAGACTTGCCAGGTGAGTATGGTGTAAGTGCCTCCTTTAATGTTTCTGACCTAAGTCCTTTTGATGCAGGTGACGATTTGAGGACAAATCCTTCTCAAGAGGAGGGGAATGATGAGGACATCGTTAGCACAAGCAAGAGCACGTGGGAGACTTATTCAGATCCAATTCAAGTTCCCATTGGTCCGGTTACGAGAGCTCGTGCGAAGAAGTTTAAAGAAACGCTTATTGGGCTGATTCAAGCAACTTGGGCTCAAGCCATTGCATGGAGGCCCATTGAGGGAATTGCATGCGAAAATCAGACCAACAAGTGCGTGATTCAAGCTCTAGAAGGGATTGAGTAATTTCCATTTCAGTTACCTTCCCGTTTTGAGGCGACACATGGCGAGAAGAATCAGCTTATTTACTTGTTAATGTCTAGTTTCCTTTTTGCGTTTGTGTTATTTCTATTATTGTAAGGCTTTTAAGCCATTAAGGGAACTTTCCTTATTTAGTTTAGATTTGACATTTGGTAAATGATTTTCCCGAAATTCCATGGGAATTAGGGGCTGAAAATTCGCATAGGAACCCCTATATATTGTAACGAATTTCAATCAATTGGAGACAAGTAATAACACATAATTTTGAGGTTTAATTCTCTTTAGTTCCTAAACGAACTATTCGAATTTATCAGAAATTTCCATGGCGTTCATAGACTTATCAATCAGTCCATCCATAGCTGATTGTGGCGTCCTCACATACCAAGACTTATCAATCGGTCTCTCCATAGCTGATTGTGGCGTCCTCACTTACCAAGGTTCGAGCTTCTTGTTGGGCATCGGGTCGCGGTTCCAATCAAAATCGGTTAGAAATTTGATCTTGGAAACCAACTTCGGTTAGGGTCGCGTCAGTTCATGGCGTGGTTCGTATCAGGTTGTAGATCGGTTTTCTAAGATGGCACATTTTATTCCCTATCATAAAACTGATGATGCATCGCATGTTGTTGAATTGTTCTTTAGGGAGATTGTGAGAATACATGGCATGCCTAGGACAATTGTTTCAGATAGAGATGCTAAGTTCTTGAGCTACTTTTGGAAGACTTTGTGGAGTAAGTTAGGTACTAAAATGTTGTTTTCTACGACTTGCCACCCACAAACTGATGGTCAAACTGAGGTAGTAAATAGGACTTTGTCCACCTTATTAAGAGCAATCATCAGTAAGAACATTAAATCATGGGAAGACTGTTTACCGCATGTTGAGTTTGCATATAACCGCTCTGTCCATTCTGCTACTAAGTATTCACGTTTTGAAATTGTTTATGGTTTTAATCCTTTATCACCATTGGATTTATCACCATTACCTGTTTCTGAGCATGTTAATTTAGATGGCAAAAGGAAGGCTGACTTTGTTAAACAGATTCATGAGAAAGCAAGACTCAACATTGAGCGAAGAACGGAACAATATGCAAAGCAAGCCAACAAGGGGCGACACAAGCTGATTTTTGAACCTGGAGACTGGGTGTGGTTGCACTTTAGAAAGGAGCGTTTCCCAGAACAAAGAAAGTCAAAGTTGTTACCACGTGGAGATGGTCCATTTCAAGTCCTTGAAAAATTAATGACAATGCTTACAAGTTGGATTTGCAAGGTGAGTGTAATGTAAGTGCTACCTTCAATGTTTCTGACTTGAGTCCTTTTGATGCAGAGTCTGATTTGAGGACAAATCCTTTTCAAGAGGAGGGGAATGATGGAGACTTAGGAAGCTCAAATGCATGGAAGGTGGTTGACCCAATACAAGTTCCTGCTGGACCAGTCACAAGAGCCCGAGTTAAGAAATTCAAGGAAGCACTAAATGGGCTGATTCACGAAATATGGAATCAAGAAAATTTGTGCAAGCCCATTGACCTAGGCCCACATCAACCACAATGGTGCGTCAATTTGATCCAAGTTCTAGAAGAATCTGGATGAGTCAAGCTTGAAATCAGCTCAAATTTTGCAAGATCAAGTCAATGGAAGAACTTTGGAAACTTTCCCATTTTGGCATACATGTAGATTATTTGCACTTTCCTTTAATTGTTGGGCGTGTAAATGGCTGAAAATCAGCCATTAAGACTTTCCTTTCTTTTGGTTTTTATTTTAGATTTAGTAATTATGTTTGAATTTGTCAACTTTTTTTTTTGGGCAACACTTTGTAATTTTGGCCTATTAATAGGTGTTTCCAAGGTTAATGAAAGGACGAATTTTTTTTTTCTGAGAGAAATAATTCTTTCTTTGGTTCTTTGACGAACTGCATGAACTCTTCGGATGAATCCGAGCGTTCAACCTCGACTTATCAATCAAGCTTTCCATCCTTGATTGTAGCGTCTACGATATACCAAGGTTCTTGCTTCGATATAAGCAACGGCTCGCGGTGACTTCCATCCAAATCTGAGTAGAAACGATCTTGGTGCCTTCTTATTGATAACGGGTTTCGTCAGTATATTGGCGAGGTTCTTATCATAAGTGTTCTTGAAATTCTAGGTGTGGCGTCTTCCTATCCATGGTTCTTGGTTTGTGTCTCACTAGATTACAGGTCAAGGCTCAACAAACGTGTGTCTTAAGGGATTGGGGGTTCGATTCTAGATTTGGTGTCAGATCTTGTCGCGTTGGTCGGTGGGGTCCATATCACCTCCACTGTTTGAAATCGTGATATTCATGGTTTTAAGTGTTAGGGAAAAAGGACACATAGCCAGCCAATGCCAAACAAAAGAGTAACGGTGATGTAGGACAATGGTGAAATTGAGACTAAAAGTGAGCCCGAGTCTGATTGTGACTCTATTCCTAAATTGGAGGATGCACTAGGTCATATATTGCTATTGGGTCTTGCAACAGGCTGGCAAGGTTCATAACAGTAAGCTTTGGGATCATTCTTGCCTTGGAATGACGAAATCTTCATGTTAATGCTACCTAAATGATGGAGACGTGGGGAGCTCAAATGCAAGGAAGGTGGTTGACCCAATACAAGTTCCTGTTGGACCAGTCACAAGAGCCGGAGATAAGAAATTCAAGGAAGCACTAAATGGGCTGATTCACGAAATTTGGAATCAAGTAAATTTGTGCAAGCCCATTGACCTAGGCCCACGTTAGTCACAAAGGTGCATCAATTTGATCCAAGTTCTAGAAGAATCCGGATGAGTCAAGCTTGAAATCAGCTCAAATTTTGCAAGATCAAGTCTACAGAAGGATTTCTGAAACTTTCCCATTATTGGCACACATGTGGCTGATCATTTGTGCAAGTTGTTGAAGAGAATTAAATTGCACTTTCCTTTAATTGTTGGGCGTGTAAATGGCTGAATATCAGCTATTGAGACTTTCCATTCTTCTGGTTTTTTTATTTTAGGCTTAAATTAGGATTAGTAGTTACGTTTGAATTTGTCAACTTTTCTTTTTGGGCAACACTTTGTAATTTTAGCCTATAAATAGGCGTTTCCAAGGTTAATGAATTATTGATGAATGTTTATTTCTGAAAGAGAAAATTCTTTCTTTGGTTCTTTGATGAACTACACGAACTCTTTGGATCAATCCGAGCGTTCAATCCCGACTTATCAATCAAGCTTTCCATCCTTGATTGTGGCGTCTACGATATGCCATGGTTCTTGCTTCAATATAAGCAATGGGTCACGGTGACTTCCATCCAAATCTGAGTAGAAACGGTCTTGGTGCCTTTTTTATTGATAACGGGTTTCGTCAGTATATTGGCGAGGTTCTTATCATTTGGTATTAGTATTCTCGGTTCTAGCCTCAAGTTTGTCTATTCTCATTTGTTTCTAAATTCTAATTTATTACTTAGGTTCTATTCCGTTCAAAAATAAAACAAAATATTTTGAGTTTGTTAAATTCATAGGGTTCTTGCATCCTCTTTTTTGTTTCTTGAACTATCTTTGGTTTGTTGACAAGGTCAAATCCGAAATTCTATTCTAGGTTCTTTTGCAAAATTCTTGTTTGGGAAAGCACTTCGTGTGGCCGAAATTTCACCTAGGGCTGCTAGGGTTAGTTTTGGTTTCAGGTAACTAGTGTCTTGGGCTTCAAGTTTAGGTTGCAGCTTCCTGTTTTATGTTTCTTGGTCTATTAGCCTTTGTTCTTGCTGAATTTCACAAAAAAAAGAAAAGAAAAGAAAAGAAAAGAAAAATCAAGAGGCTCTGAAAAAAAAAATTAGGGTATCAAAACGTGTTGCTGAATATTGTTACCGGATAGATTTGATTGTTGTTTGCGTAATTCCAAAAGAACCAAAAGAGATAATAAACAAGTGAAAAAAAAGGGCAAGACTGGTGAGAACATTTGAGGGTAAAAGCCAATTATTCAAGTGAAACACTGATGAGGACATCGTGACCACAAGCAAGAGCACATGGGATGAGACATATTCAGATCCAATTCAAGTTCCCATTGGTCCGGTTACGAGAGCTCGTGCGAAGAAGTTCAAAGAAACGCTTATTGGGCTGATTCAAGCAACTTGGGCTCAAGCCATTGCATGGAGGCCCATTGAGGGAATTGCATGTGACATCCAGACCAACAAATGCCCGATTCAAGCTCTAGAAGGGATCGAGTAATTTCCATTTCAGTTACTTTCCCGTTTTGAGGCGACACATGGCGAGAAGAATCAGCTTATGACCTTTAAATGTCTAGTTTCCTTTTTGCGTTTGTTTTATTTCTACTATTGTAAGGCTTTTAAGCCATTAAGGGAACTTTCCTTATTTGCTTTAGATTTGACGTTTGGTAATTGATTTGCCCGAAATTCCATGGGCAATTAGGAGCTGAAATTTTGCATAGGGGAACCCCTATATATTATAACGAATTTCATTCAATGGGAACAAGTTTTAACACACAATTTGAGGTCTAATTCTCTTCGGTTCCTAAACGAACTATTCAAACTTATCAGAAAATTCTGTGGCGTTCATAGACTTATCAATCAGTCCATCCATAACTGATTGTGGCGTCCTCACATACCAAGACTTATCAATCAGTCCACCCATAGCTAATTGTGGCATCCTCACATACCAAGGTTCGTGCTTCTTGTTAGGCATCGGGTCGCGATTCCATTCAAAACCGGTTAGGAATTTGATCTTGGAAACCAATTTTGGTTAGGGTCGTGTCAGTTCTTGGCGGGGTTCGTATCAAACACGAGTGAACTGAGTGACCAAGTGATAGAGTGAAACAAGTGAGGGAGAGAAGTAAGGTCCTTTATTATCTAATGTTGTTTTACAAGTTTTAAAAAAAATGAATCCGAATCAAGAAAGAGAAGCCAAAGATGACCTTCCACAACAAAACGTTCCAAATCTTCAGTTGCAAGCATTAATGAGGCAAATGGAACAATTGTTGACGCGAGCGCTAGAGCCCATTCAGAAGAGATTAGATGAGGTTGATGCCAGAACATGTAATAGGTAGCCACAAAACAGTGCAAAATAGGCAGAGGGGATGGATGTGTCCTTTTGGAGGAAGATGAATTAGAAGAGTTGGAGGAACTGCCGATAAAATAGGGGCAGATTTAGGTGTGGAAATAGGAATAGAGAAGCTAGGGACTGGGAAGACAATAATATGGGAGGTATTAAAATGAAGATTCTGCCATTCCAAGGGAAAAATAACCCCAGAGCTTACCTAGAGTGGGAAAAGAAAGTGGAGCTCGTGTTTGATTGCCATAACTACTCAGAGTTAAAGAAAGTTAAGCTTGCTGCAATTGAGTTCTCCGATTATGCGATTGTATGGTGGGATCAGTTGGTAATGAATAGGCGACGGAACTGAGAACACCCGATTGAGACTTGGGAGGAGATGAAAATGGTGATGAGAAAGCGATTTGTGCTCAGCCATTACTACCAGGAATTGTACAAAAAGTTGCAAGGACTTAGACAAGGAAACAGGAGTGTGGAGGAATATTATCAAGAAATGGAAATAGCCATGATACGAGCCAATGTTGAAGAAGATCGAGAAGCAAACATGGCAAGATTTTTGTAAGGGCTAAATCTGGATATTCAAGATAGGGTGGAGATACAACACTACGTAGAATTAGAAGACATGGTGTGATAAGAACCTCACCAATATACTGACGAAACCCGTTATCAATAAGAAAGCACCAAGATCGTTTCTACTCAGATTTGGATGGAAGTCACCGCGACCCGTTGCTTATATCGAAGCAAGAACCTTGGTATATCGTAGATGCCACAATCAAGGATGGAAAGCTTGATTGATAAGTCGGGGTTGAATGCTGGGATTGATCCGAAGAGTTCGTGCAGTTCGTCAAAGAACCAAAGAAAGAATTATTTCTCTCAGAAAATAAACATTCATCGTTTTCATTAACCTTTGAAATGCCTATTTATAGGCCAAAATTACAAAGTGTTGCCCAAAAAGAAAAGTTGACAAATTCAATCATAATTACTAAGCCTAAAATAAAATCCAAAAGAAAGGAAAGTCTTAATGGTTGATTTTCAGCCATTTACACGCACAACAATTAAAGGAAAGTGCAAATAATGCGCATGTGTGCCAAAATGGGAAAGTTTCCAAAATTCTTCCATTGACTTGATCTTGCAAAATTTGAGCTGATTTCAAGCTTGACTCATCCGGATTCTTCTAGAACTTGGATCAAATTGACGCACTGTTGTGGTTGATGTGGGCCTGGGTCAATGGGCTTGCACAAATTTTCTTGATTCTAGATTTCATGAATCAGCCCATTTAGTGCTTCCTTGAATTTCTTAGCTTGGGCTCTTGTGACTGGTCCAGCAGGAACTTGTATTGGGTCAACCACCTTCCATGCATTTGAGCTCCCTAAGTCTCCATCATGGTGCATATGGCCATCACAGTAGAGTAGTAGCTCAAGAGGAGGGGTAGTTCACGTGCGAATGTTAGTTCGACTCCTTCTTCATGGAAGCCGAATTATGGGAAGAAAGAAGAGAAATCGGTCGCTAGGCCAAAGTTTGAGCCAAAACCAGCCACGGCTAGCCCTTCAAACCAAGGTAAACATGATTCATCCACTTCTCGAAACCGTGATATTAAATGTTTCAAATGCCAAGGCAAGGGTCACATCTCAAGCCAATATCCGAACAAAAGAGTGATGGTGTTACGGGACGACGGAGAGGTTCTTATCGATGAAGAATCGGACGAGGACTCCATGCCACCATTGGAGGACGTGGATGAGGAGGAGTATGCTGCCAAAGGTGAATTGTTGGTCACTCGACGAGCCCTTAGTGTGCAAGCCAAAGAGGAAGAAGAAGAGCAACGTGAGAAATTTTTTCATACTAGGTGCCACATGCGGAACAAGGTATGTAGTGTGATAATGGATGGAGGGAGTTGTATGAATGTTGCTAGCACTACTATGGTTGACAAATTAGGGCTGCCAACAACCAAACATCCTCAACCTTACAAGTTGCAATGGTTGAATAATACTGGTGAAGTGAAGGTAACTAAACAGGTATTAATTTTGTTTCGCATTGGTAGATATGAAGATGAAGTTTTGTGCGACGTAGTCCCAATGCAAGCCGGGCACTTGTTACTAGGTCGACCATGGCAATTTGATCATCGAGTCAAACATGATGGCTACACCAATAAATATTCTCTTGTGCACAACCAAAGACCATTCACTCTTGTACCAATGACACCTAAACAGGTTCATGAAGATCAAGTTTGGTTACAAAAGGAGAGTGAACAAAAAGGAGAGAATGAGAAAAAGAGAGAGAAAGGGAGTGAAAATAGTGAGTGTTGGAGTGTAGAGAGAGAGTTCGGCCAGAGAGGAAAAAAAGATAAAGGGGCCAAGAAAAAGGAGAGAAAAGGAGAGAAAATTGAGAGAGCCAATACAAAAGAAGATTTGGCCAATGAGGTAAAAATAGAGAGAAAAACAAACTTTTATGCAAGAGAGAGTGATGTGAGAAGAGCTTTGTTTTCTAATCAGCCGATGATTTTACTCATGTACAAGGAGGCGTTATTAAACACTAATGATCTTGATTGCACCTTGCATAGTTCTGTTGTTGCTCTTTTGTAGGAATATGAGGATATCTTTCCTGAGGAAACACCGCAAGGTTTACCTCCAATTTGCGGGATTGAACATCAAATCAACTTCATACTTGGAGCTACAATTCCAAACTGACTAGCCTATAGGAGGAATCCCGAGGAGACAAAGGAACTCCAATGGCAGGTAAGTAAGTTGATGGAGAAGGGGTACGTGAGAGAAAGCACGAGCCCGTGCACCGTACCAGTTTTACTTGTGCCTAAGAAAGATGGGACTTGGAAGATGTGCGTCGATTGTCGAGCCATCAACAACATCATGGTAAAGTATCAACATCCCATTCCTCTCTTGGATGACATGTTAGATATATTGCATGGTGCTTGTGTATTTTCTAAAATTGATATGAAAAGTGGATATCATCAAATTCGCATGAAAGAGGGAGACGAGTGGAAGATGACTTTCAAAACAAAACAAGGTTTGTATGAGTGGTTGGTAATGCCTTTCGGTTTAACCAATGCACCTAGCACATTTATGATTTAATGAACCATGTTTTGTGAGCTTTTATTGGGAAATTTGTCGTTGTTTATTTTGATGATATCATGATCTATAGCAGCAACTTGGACGATCATATTGAACATTTGAAACTTGTTTTAGATGTTTTACGGAAGGAAAAGTTGTATGCTAATCTTAAGAAGTGTACCTTTTGCACGGATAAGCTTGTATTTCTTGGTTTTGTTGTTAGTACTCAAGGTATACAGGTCGACGAAGAAAAGGTTAGGGCTATCCAAGAATGGCCAAGTCCCACAAGCATTGGAGAAGTAAGGAGTTTTCATGGACTTGCCAGCTTTTACTGACGGTTTGTAAGGGATTTCAGTACTTTGGCTGCACCACTCACAGAAGTAATCAAGAAGAATGTTGGGTTCAAGTGGGGAGAAGACCAAGAGAAGGCATTTCAGTTTATTAAGCATAAGCTTACTCATGCTCCTTTACTTGCTTTACCTGATTTTTCTAAAACCTTTGAAATTGAATGTGATGCTTCTGGTGTAGGTATAGGTGCCATGCTGATGCAAGGAGGACGACCAATCACGTATTTTAGTGAAAAATTGTGGGGGACAACACTAAATTACCCAACTTATGACAAGGAGTTGTACGCGTTGGTTCGAGCATTAAAGACTTGGCAACACTACTTATGGCCTAAGGAATTCATGCTTCACACTGATCACGAGTCATTGAAACATCTGAAGGGACAACAAAAGTTGAACAAGAGGCATGCCCGCAGGGTGGAATTCATCGAGACATTTCCTTACATCATCTGATATAAGCAAGGTAAGGGGAATGTTGTTGCGGATGCACTTTCTCACAGGTACACATTACTTTCTATCCTTGACGCTAAACTGCTTGGTTTTGAGCATATTAAGGATTTATGCCCTTTAGACCAAGATTTTAGTGAGGAGTATCAAGCTTTTGAGAAAAAAGCAATGGGTAAATTTTATAGACATGATGGATTTTTGTTTCGGGAGAATAAGCTTTATGTGCCTAATTGTTCTTTGAGAGATTTGTTAGTGAGGGAATCCCATGGTGGTGGATTGATGGGGCATTTTGGAATTGCCAAAACTTTAGCTGTTTTGCAGGAACACTTCTTTTGGCCACACATGAAAAGGGATGTTGAAAGGATATATGGTAGATGTGTCACGTGTGGGCAAGCTAAATCGAGAGCACAACCCTATGGTTTATACACACCTTTGCCAATTCCTAGTGAGCCTTGGACTGATATTTCAATGGACATTGTGTTAGGTTTACCTAGGACCAAACGTGGGAAAAATAGTGTGTTTGTGGTTGTAGATCGATTTTCTAAGATGGCACATTTTATACCCTGTCATAAAACTGATGATGTGTCGCATGTTGCTGAATTGTTCTTTAGGGATCATACGAACCCCGCCAAGAATTGACGCGATCCTAACCAAAATTGGTTTCCAAGATCAAAATTCCTAACCGATTTTGAATGGAACCTGCAACCCGATGCCTAACAAGAAGCACAAAAATTGGTATGCGAGGATGCCACAATCAGCTATGGATGGACTGATTGATAAGTCTTGGTATGTGAGGATGCCACAATCAGCTATGGATGGACTGATTGATAAGTCTATGAACGCCACGGAATTTTTGCGATAAGTTCGAATAGTTCGTTTAAGAACCAAAGAGAATTAAACCTCAAATTGTGTGTTAAAACTTATTACTCATTGAATGAAATGCGTTACAATACATAGGAGTTCCCGTATGCGAATTTTTAGCTCCTAATTGCCCATGGAATTTCGGACAAATCAATTACCAAATGTCAAATCTAAAGCAAATAAGGAAAGTTCCCTTAATGGCTTAAAAGCCTTACAATAATAGAAATAAAACAAACGCAGAAAGGAAACTAAACATTAAAAGGTAAAAAGCTAATTCTTCTCGCCACTTGTCACCTCAAAATGGGAAAGTAACTGAAATGGAAATTACTCGGTCCCTTCTAGAGCTTGAATCACGCATTTGTTGGTCTAGATGTCACATGCAATTCCCTCAATGGGCCTCCATGCAATAGCTTGAGCCCAAGTTGCTTGAATCAGCCCAATAATCGTTTCTTTGAACTTCTTCGCATGAGCTCTCGTAACCGAACCAATGGGAACGTGAATTGGATCCGAATATGTCTCCCACGTGCTCTTGCTTGTGCTAACGATGTCCTCATCATTCCCCTCCTCTTGAGAGGGATTTTTCCTCAAATCGTCGCCTGCATCAAAAGGACTTAGATCAGAAACATTAAAGGAGGCACTTACACCATTCTCACCTGGCAAGTCTAGCTTGTACGCATTATCATTGATCCTTTCGAGAATTTGAAAAGGACCGTCCCCTCTAGGCAATAGCTTGGATTTCCTTTATTCTGAAAACCGTTCCTTGCGTAAGTGCAACCACACCCAATCGTCAAGCTCGAAGACGAGCTTGTGACGCCCTTTGTTGGCTTGTTCAGCATATTGTTTAGTTCTTCGCTCGATGTTGAGTCTTGCCTTCTCGTCTATCTGCTTAACAAGGTCAGCTTTTCTTTTTCCATCTAAATTCACATGCTCAGACAAAGGTAATGGCATTAAATCCAAAGGAGTTAAAGGATTAAAACCATAAACAATTTCAAACGGTAAAAATTGAGTAGCAGAATGAACAGATCGATTATAAGCAAACTCAACATGTGGTAAACACTCCTCCCATGTTTTGATGTTCTTTTTAATGACAGCCCGCAACAAAGTAGATAGGGTTCTATTCACAACTTCTGTTTGACCATCAGTTTGAGGGTGACAAGTAGTCAAAAACAATAGCTTAGTCCCTAACTTAACCCACAAAGTCTTCCAAAAGTAGCTTAAGAACTTGATGTCCCTATCAGAAACAATTGTCCTAGGCATACTATGAACTCTCACAATTTCCCTAAAGAACAAATCAGCAAAATATTGGAAGCATCATCTGTCTTGTGGCATGGAATAAAATGGGCCATCTTGGAAAACCTATCCACGGCCACAAATATCGAGTCTCTTCCCCGTTTAGACCTAGGCAATCCTAACACAAAATCCATCAAAATATCAATCCAGGGTTCACTAGGTACCGCGGGGCTGCACTCTTGATTTAGACTGCCTACAAGTTACACATCTACCACAAAGCCTCTCAACATCTCGTTTCATATGTGGCCAATAGAAGTGTTCCTGCAACATAGCCAAAGTCTTCATTACTCCAAAATGTCCCATCAATCCTCCCCCATGGGATTCTCTCACTAGCAAATCTCTTAATGAACAATTAGGCACACATAATTTATTCTCCCGAAACAAGTATCCTTCATGCCTAAAGTACTTACCACTAGCAAATCTCTCACAAGCTTGATACTCAGTACTAAAGTCACGGTCATCAGCATATAACTCTTTAATGTGTTCAAAACCCAGTAGTTTAGCATTAAGAGTTGAGATTAAGACATACCTGCGAGAAAGTGCATCGGCAACGACGTTTTCCTTACCTTGTTTGTAGCGAATGACATACGAAAACGTCTCTATGAATTCCACCCAACGAGCATGCCTCTTGTTCAGCTTGTGTTGGCCCTTCAAGTGTTTCAGGGACTCATGATCGGTGTGAATCACAAACTCCTTAGGCCATAGGTAGTGCTGCCATGTCTCTAACGCCCGAACCAATGCATACATCTCTTTATCATAAGTTGGGTAATTAAGAGTTGCCCCATTCAGCTTCTCACTAAAATATGCTATTGGTCTCCCTTCCTACATTAAAACAGCGCCAATTCCAACACTTGAAGCATCACATTCAATCTCAAAAGTTTTGGAAAAATTAGGTAGAGATAACAATGGAGCATTAGTCAACTTCTCCTTGATTAACTGAAATGCCTTTTCTTGCTCTTCTCCCCATCTAAACCCAACGTTCTTCTTGATCACTTCAGTCAGTGGTGCGGCTATAGTATTGAAATCTTTCACAAACCGCCAGTAGAAACTAGCAAGTCCATGAAAACTTCGTACGTTTCCCACACTAGTTGGACTCGGACACTCCTGGATGGCTCTCACCTTTTCCTCATCAACCTGTATACCTTGAGCACTAACAACAAAACCAAGAAACACAAGCTTATCTGTGCAAAAGGTACACTTCTTGAGGTTAGCATACAACTTTTCCTTCTGTAAAACATCTAAAACAAGTTTCAAATGTTCAATATGATCATCCAAATTGCTGCTATAGATAAGGATATCATCAAAATAAACAACAACAAATTTCCCAATAAAAGCTCGCAAAACTTGGTTGATGAGGACATCGTTAGCACAAGCAAGAGCACGTGGGGGACTTATTTAGATCCAATTCAAGTTCCCATTGGTCCGGTTACGAGAGCTCGTGCGAAGAAGTTTAAAGAAACGCTTATTGGGCTGATTCAAGCAACTTGGGCTCAAGCCATTGCATGGAGGCCCATTGAGGGAATTGCATGCGAAAATCAGACCAACAAATGCGTGATTCAAGCTCTAGAAGGGATTGAGTAATTTCCATTTCAGTTACCCTCCCGTTTTGAGGTGACACATGGCGAGAAGAATCAGCTTATTTACCTTTTAATGTCTAGTTTCCTTTTTGCGTTTGTGTTATTTCTATTATTGTAAGGCTTTTAAGCCATTAAGGGAACTTTCCTTATTTAGTTTAGATTTGACATTTGGTAAATGATTTTCCCGAAATTCCATGGGAATTAGGGGCTGAAAATTCGCATAGGAACCCCTATATATTGTAACGAATTTCAATCAATTGGAGACAAGTAATAACACATAATTTTGAGGTTTAATTCTCTTTAGTTCGTAAACGAACTATTCGAACTTATCGGAAATTTCCGTGGCGTTCATAGACTTATCAATCAGTCCATCCATAGCTGATTGTGGCATCCTCACATACCAAGACTTATCAATCGGTCCATCCATAGCTGATTGTGGCGTCCTCACATACCAAGGTTCGTGCTTCTTGTTGGGCATCGGGTCGCGGTTCCATTCAAAACTGGTTAGAAATTTGATCTTGGAAACCAATCTCGGTTAGGATCGCGTCAGTTCTTGGCGTGGTTCGTATCATTGGTTCATTAAACGCATAAATGTGCTAGACGCATTGGTTAAACCGAAAGGCATTACCAACCACTCATACAAGCCTTGTTTTGTTTTGAAAGCCATCTTCCACTTGTCTTCCTCTTTCATGCGAATTTTATGATATCCATGTTAGACATGTATGCCCTAAAGAGTAAAAATGTAATACATTTTTGGAGACATTTTTATCAATAAAGAATTTATTCATTTATATATACCAAATCTTGTCCTCTTTATGTTCATATTTGTTGAATGTATGATAAGCAAACAGTAGTCTGAGACTGTCAATCTAAACCTTAAGAATTGGGCATATGATGGGATGATTATGCGGAAGACACGATTCTTAAGGTGACGGTCTAAAACATATGATCCGCAATCGAGGGAATAAAGTTGGGCGCTTTATTCATGTAAAGATTATTATGTTGTCTATATCCCTTATAGGAGATGGTTTGCTTTGGCCATCAGAGTTGGACTCCGTGAATAGAAACATTGGCACGTTATCATAGGTGACGATGTGTTGGATCGGGACATAAAGTGAATTGGTTTAGATTAATAATTCTATCTTGGCAAATCGATTCACTTTAGACAGTCATTTGTATTGTATCTTAATCCTGAGATGAATAATGGGCCCGTTATCTCGACTTGTGTCTTTTGATGTACTAATGGGTGACTCCCACATCTCTATAGTGGTATGCATGCCGGTATGTTGGAGGCATGACTCTTGATAGCGTAAACTTGTTATTCATAGATATGGAATCCATAGCTCCTCTTTAGGAGTAATGATATCCTCTTATATGCATTGTCCTGTAATTGGAAAACTGAAGCGCTCAACCATTTGGATACATAGGTGTAACCGAATGGTATACTATCTTTGGATTGTAAGTTTTCTAATGGTGAGACAATGGAACGTAAGATAAAAATAATCGGGAAGGTAAGACAGAACTTGTCCTTAAGCCAATTGTGCATGATCATATGGGGATACGATACACTATGATATGTCATGGAGACTTAGCTACACGAGCTTCGTAATTCTATAAAGTTCGAGAGTGCATCTCCAAGCTTTTAGTGGAGTAGCGTTGGAGTTGATAATTGTGAAATGTATATCTGGGATATTGGGTTTCATAATTATCATGAGCTTGAACTTTATAGGTCCATTTTTGTCCCTTTTGCTAGCTCACAAAATCCTGTAACGACATGGCGTGCTTTTCCAATAATTGGTGACTTATGTCGGATTTATCAGATTGGTTTAAAATTTTGTAAGAATCAAATAATTCATGTCTGTTTGTCGGTTGAATTAATTTTGTAAGAAATTAGTTCAAGATAAACTTGTTGAATTATTGCGATCAGATAATTCTTATCTGTTTATCGGTTGTTTTAATTTTGGACAAAATTAGAACAAGATAAACTTGTAGAATTATTGTGAATTGATTTATTTTCTTAGAGATTATCTTGATAAAGTTTGTTTTGATCAGATAACTTCTCTATTGGGTTATTTGAATCAAAATTGAGACTTTATCCTTTAGAATCTCGGGTGGAAAATAAAAGATTCGTAGAGATTTTTTCTCGGAAGTTCGGCTTGCCGGATGACGTGTTTGGCCTGTCGAACTGGCCTGTTCGGCCTGCCGATCAGCGGTAGATAAGATTACGCATTTTCACGTGGATCTTATCAGATATTGATCCGAACTTGATTCTGTTTCGAGTTTTTGAGACCTAATCTGATATGGACTAACCCCAGGACCAATAGGTATAAAAAGGGAATGAGTCTCATGATTTACTCAGATCAATTTGAGAGATTAAGAGTGATACTTTTCTAGTGAGCATCTAAAAACTCCCTGAGAGCTTTTTGTTCAAAAATCACAAACACTAGCTTTGGGTTCTCTCTATTGGTTGGAAGGAGAGTCACCGGTGGAAGAAGCTGTACGTGTGAGCCCATACTCACTCCGGTTGTAGATAGAGAATAGCAAAGAAGACCAGTTGGTTGAGGCTCTTCTGGAACGTTACTTCTCTACACAGGTTGTGGAGGTTCTTCGGCACACTGAGGTTAGTAATATCTATTTAATTTATACATATAACATGTCAAACTTGTGTTTTGGAAATTACTCTGATAAAAAAATTTTAAAATTCCGCTGCGCACTTTGTTTCCAACAATTGGTATCAGAGCCAGGTTTTTACATAAATTTGCAAGTTTGTGATCATATTATATGCATAAATTTTGTGATCTTAATCTCTCCTATGCTTGAATTGAATTTTATAGAGAGATGGCACTCTAGGTTTCTATATAATATATATATTGTCATGGATTATGTGGTGAATGTTTATTAATTAATTATGGTTGATTAAATAGTTGTTTAATTATTTATTAATTAATTAATACCGGTTATGGTTCCTTAGAGGTTAGAATGTGTATCTAGGTTTTTCATGTAATTAGATGGCAGACTATCATCTCCGTCTAGGAATTTAATTTTTAATTTGTAAGAATTTTGTAATTAAATAATTATCCGGAGAAGACGGATCGAGAAGTCGGATCTAGAAGATTGATGATGGCGCCTCCAGGTATTTCCTGAGTCTCTAATTTTATGTTTTTGAATTGTTGAAAATAAAATTGATGAATTGCATTAAAATTGTATTTTTTGGATTTAGGGTTTTCTGCTCGGTCGGCATGCCGGACCTCACAGTTCGGCAGGCCGAAGGTCACAGATTGGCAGGCCGGACATATGGTTCGGCAGGCCGACAGTGGGGCAGAAAATTTGGTGCTCTGCCGGCAGGCCGAAGTTTCAGTTCGGCAGGCCAAACTTGCATAGATCGGCAGGCCGATGTTTCAGATCGGCAGACCGATGGAGCAAGACCGGTAGGCCGATTACCCAGATCGGCCTGCCGACCGAGAGCTGTCGAGTGTCCAGAAAAGGTGCAATTTTTTTGGTGCAGTTTTAATTTTATTTTTGAGATGATTCTAAGAGACATTAAATTTGGATATGACCGAAAATATGAAGTATTCGATTCATACGGATTGAAGACTTGAAGATGGATATTACATGAAGAAGGATACAGCTTGAGGATTCAAGGATGAAGAATCGATAAATGTCTCGATTATTCTCTTGTAATCTTAGTTTTTATATTCTCTAGGGTGGAACCATAATATTACGGTTACTATTATTTTGCTTGTAGCTTTGCTTGATTGCTTTGCTTGTCTGCATTATAATATGATTTACCATGTATATTGATAACATGTCATATAGAATAGGGAGTGCCACTCATATTAAAATTGTTCATGCATAATTTTAAAATAAAACCTTGACTTCAAAAGATTGAGTGGGAGAAGGTTTTCGAAGAGAGGACCTAAGGCCTCCATCGTTGGTCCATAGGAAGAACATGGTGGTCCCAACCCCTAGGAAGGGATTTCTATCATGTACCAGATTGGATCTCTGAAAGGATAAGGTATTTTAGTATGATTTATGGTTACACACCCCTAGGTGGTGATTATAAATCATGGATAAAATATTGAAACAATGGTTATACACTCACGTTAATTTTATTATTAACCTCCCCTAGGAGCTCTATTAATAAAATTAATGGCCAAAGAAACGATTATTAGTATATGCTAGATCATACGGGTCCTGGATGGCATATATTAATCAGGAGGGGATCCGTGTTCCTGATTGAATTTGGCATGAATCCCATAGGAGCTTGTTGAATTCTGAGTTGGGAATTATCGTTGTAAGGTTGTGATATTTTCAAGGTTTTGACACATAAACACATTTGTATGATTTTACATGATTGTGTTATCTTACTAAATTATTATATATGTTTGCTTATGTTTGGTATATGATTCTTTATTGTAGATTGAAAATATCTAAAAACGCTTTATCATCGATACTTGACAAAAACCAATTAACCGATGAGAACTATAACGATTGGAAAAGGAACCTGGACATCGTCCTTTCCTTTGAGAAATTGAAATATGTACTGACAACTCCTTGTCCTCCCGAGCCTATGGGAGACTCAAGTAATGAGCAATTCCAAGCGTATGATCGCTGGAAAGATGCTAATGATCAGGCCCGCTGCTATGTTATGGCTAGCATGAACAACGTGCTGCAGGCTCAACATCAAGATTATGAGACTGCGAAGCAGATCTTGGATAATCTTGAGGATATGTTCGGAGGCCAGGCTATAACGAAGTGGCAAGGGGTGCTTCAGAAACTCTTAAACTGTAGACAGAGACCGGGGACATCTATAAAGGAGCATATGATGTTGGTCATGGGTTACCTCGCTGAGGCTCAAACCAATGGACCCGACATCGATGCTGAAACTCAGATGACTATGGTCTTTGAGACTCTGTCTAAGGAATTTATTCCATTTAGAGTTACTTTTAATTTAAGCAATAGACGGGATATGACCTTAACAGAACTGATGAAATAGTTACAGGAGTTTGAACTGCTGATCAGGGAGTCTCCTGCTGGTGGCGAGGCCAATATGGTAGCTGCCTCTGGTTCCAATCCTAACTCTGGGAATGGAAAGAAGCAACGGGCCAAGAGTGAGAAGTCTTCTATTCCTGCTGCTACCAAGAGCAAGAAGAAGAAGAAGAAGAACCCAAAGAAGCTTAAGTGCTTCTTCTGTGGTAAGGTCGGGCATATAAAGAAGTATTGCAAGGACTTCCTTTCCAAGGGAGGTAGGTGTGATCTTCTATATTTAGAAACTTGTTTGGTTGAGGAATCTAGTGACGTCTGGGTCATAGATTCCGGTGCAACTAATCATGTTTGTGTTTCTCTGCAGGGATTCAAAGAAACGAGAAGTCTACTTCATGAAGACTTAACGCTTCGGATGGACGATGGATCCTTGGTCTCAGCGGAAGCAGTGGGAGATGTCCATCTTTATTTTGATAATTATAGGAGTTTAATTTTGCGAGACTGTTTTTATGTTCCTAACTTTAAAAGGAATTTAATTTCTGTATCTTCTTTATTTAAAGACTCCTATGTGGTAACTTTTAATGAAAAAGTGGTGATTCGTAAAAACAAATCTTTTATCTGTTCTGGATGGATGCAAAATAATCTATATTTTATCAAACCTAAGATGGACTTATTGCTTAATGCTGAGATAAATGATAATAACTCAAAAAGACCTAAAACTTCTCACTCTAATATGACTTATCATTGGCATTTGTGCCTTGGCCATATTAACCTAAATAGGATTGAAAGGTTGGTAAGGGATGGACCTTTAAGTCACTTAAAGGTGGAATCTATACCTCAGTGTGAATCTTGTTTGTTGGGTAAAATGACCAAAAGACCATACGGGTCTAAGAGCAATAGGGCCGAAGGGGTTCTAGAACTTGTGCATAGTGATGTTTACGGACCGATGAACATTCGGGCACGAGGAGGGTATGAGTACTTTGTTACTTTTATTGACGATTACTCAAGATATGGGTATGTGTACCTAATGCACCACAAAAGCGAAACTTATGATAAGTTCAGGGAGTTTCAGGCTGAAGTGGAAAAGCAATTGGGTAGACCCATAAAGGCACTTCGATCTGATCAAGGTGGGGAATACCTTTCTGATGAGTTCTTGGGACACTTGTTAGAGAATGGGATTTTATCCCATTTGACTGCGCCGGGCACTCTATAGTAGAATGGCGTAGCGGAGAGAAGGAATAGGACTTTGTTGGACATGATTCGGTCCATGATGAGTTATTCATCATTACCTTTATCCTTTTGGGGATATGCACTACAAACCGCATGTTATCTTTTGAACAATGTGCCTTCAAAATTGGTCCCTAAAACTCCTCACGAGTTGTGGACAAGAGGGAAGACATCCTTAAACCATATTCGCATATGGGGATGTCCAGCTCATGTCCTGTTTAAGGATTCAAATAAGTTGGAAGCACATTTGGACGTTTGCGTGTTTATAGGATATCCAAAAAGGACTAAAGGGGGTTATTTTTATAACCCAAAGGAAAATAAAGTCGTGGTTTCAACTAATGCAACTTTCCTTGAGGAGAGTTACATCGACGACTTTAAACCTCGAAGCAAAGTGGTGCTTGAGGAGTTAAGGGGTGATCAGTTCGCTCCGGAGGTTCCGAACGAAACCATTCCGATCGGTGTAGAAAAACCAAACAAACCTGAACAACAGTCTCAAGGGCTTTGGCGTAGTGGGAGGATCGAGCGTCAACCTGAAAGGTATATGTTCAATGGGGAGGTCTTTTTGGATGAACCGGATGAACATGACAGGGATCCTTATACTTACGCAGAAGCTATGGAGGATGTTGATTCAAGACTCTGGACAGAGGCCATGAACACAGAGATGAAGTCTATGGAGACTAATCGGGTCTGGGAGCTTGTGGATCTTCCTGAAGGGGTAAAACCCATAGGGTGTAAGTGGATCTACAAGAGGAAAAGAGGAGTGGATGGAAAGGTCAAAACCTTTAAGGCTAGACTGGTAGCTAAGGGTTATACGCAAAAGGAAGGAATCAATCATGAGGAAACCTTTTCGCCTGTAGCCATGCTTAAGTCCATCCAGATTTTCTTGTCCATAGCTACCGCTCACGATTACGAGATTTGGCAGATGGATGTTAAGACGGCTTTTCTGAATGGCTATCTTGATGAGTCCATTTATATGAAACAACCAGACGGGTTCAAGGTCGCGGGTCAAGAGGGTAAGGTTTGTAAGCTGCTCAAGTCAATTTATGGACTTAAGCAGGCATCCCGTTCTTGGAACATAAGATTTGATCAAGTGATCAAGACTTATGGGTTCTCACAAAATATGGATCAACCATGTGTTTACAAACACATAAAGGATGGAAAGGTGGTTTTTCTACTGCTCTATGTAGATGACATTCTACTAATTGGCAACGTTGGGGCATTGTCATCGGTCAAATTATGGTTGACCAAGCAGTTTGACATGAAGGACTTAGGTGAGGCTAATTTTGTTCTCGGTATCCAGATCATTCGGGATAGGAAGAACAAAATGATAGCTTTGTCACAGGCCGGCTACATAGATAAAATTCTCAGGAGGTTTGCAATGCAGGATTCCAAGAAAGGTGGGCAACCATCTAGGTCTGGAATTACTCTTTCTAAGAAAGACTCTCCAAAGTCTTATGAAGAAAGAGAATACATGAAGAAGGTGCCTTATGCTTCGGCAGTGGGTAGTCTCATGTATGCCATGCTTTGCACTCGATCGGATATTAGCTATGCGGTCGGGATTGTAAGTCGATTTCAGGAGGATCCAGGACCGAACCATTGGGTTGCGGTAAAGCATATTTTCAAGTACCTGAGAAGGACTCGAGGGTATATGCTTGTATATTCGGGTGAGGACTTGACTCCTCTAGGATACACTGATTCAGATTTTCAATCCTGTCTGGATTCTAGGAAATTGACTTCGGGGTTTGTGTTTACTCTGGGTGGCGGTGCCATCAGTTGGAGAAGTGCGAAGCAAGATTGCACTTCGGATTCAACGATGGAGGCCGAGTATGTGGCAGCTAGTGATGCTTCGAAAGAAGCAGTGTGGCTCCGCAAGTTCCTTAGGGATCTTGAGGTAGTTCCTGTATGGATAAAGCGGTATCACTGTACTGTGATAACAGTGCGGCGGTAGCTAATGCTAAGGAACCAAGATTTCACAAGAAGAGTAAGCATATTGATCGAAAGTATCATGTGATAAAGGACTTCATTGAGGGCGGGCATGTCACGGTGTGCAAGATCGCGTCAGAGGACAATTTAGCTGATCCATTTACGAAGACACTTACTGGGAGAGTCTTCGAGAGGCATGTGGAAGCTATGGGGATGCGAAATTTGCTATATTTACTCACTTAGTGCAAGTGAGAGATTGTTAGACATGTATGCCCTAAGGAGTAAACATGTAATACGTTTTTGGAGACATTTTTATCAATAAAGAGTTTATTCATTTATATATACCAAATCTTGTCCTCTTTATGTTCATATTTGTTGAATGTATGATAAGCAAATAGTAGTTTGAGACAGTCAATCTAAACCTTAAGAATTGGGCATATGATGGGATGATTATGCAGAAGACACGATTCTTAAGGTGACGGTCTAAAACATATGATCCATAATCGAGGGAATAAAGTTGGGCGCTTTATTCATGTAAAGATTGTTATGTTGTCTATATCCCTTATGGGAGATGGTTTGTCTTGGCCATCGGAGTAGGACTCCGTGAATAGAAACATTGGCACATTGTCATAGGTGACGATGTGTTGGATCGGGACATAAAGTGAATTGGTTTAGATTAATAATTCTGTCTTGGCAAATCGATTCACTTTAGACAGTCATTTGTATTGTATCTTAATCCTGAGATGAATAATGGGCCCGTTATCTTGACTTGTGTCTTTTGATGTACCAATGGGTGACTCCCACATCTCTATAGTGGTACGTATGCCGGTACGTTGGAGGCATGACTCTTGATAGCGTAAACTTGTTATTCATAGATATGGAATCCATAGCTCCTCTTTAGGAGTAATGATATCCTCTTATATGCGTTGTCCTGTAATTGGAAAACTGGAGCGCTCAACCATTTGGATACATAGGTGTAACCGAATGGTATACTATCTTTGGATGGTAAGTTTTCTAATGGTGAGACAATGGAACGTAAGATAAAAATAATCGGGAAGGTAAGACAGAACTTGTCCTTAAGCCGATTATGGATGATCATATGGGGATACGATATACTATGATATGTCATGGAGACTTAGCTACACGAGCTTCGTAATTCTATAAAGTTCGAGAGTGCAGCTCCAAGCTTTTAGTGGAGTAGCGTTGGAGTTGATAATTGTGAAATGTATATCTGGGATATTGGGTTTCATAATTATCATGAGCTTGAATTTTATAGGTCTATTTTGGTCCCTTTTGCTAGCTCACAAAATCCTGTAACGACACGGCGTGCTTTTCCAATAATTGGTGACTTATGTCGGATTTATCAGATTGGTTTAAAATTTTGTAAGAATCAAATAATTCATTTCTGTTTGTCGGTTGAATTAATTTTGTAAGAAATTAGTTCAAGATAAACTTGTTGAATTATTGCGATCAGATAATTCTTGTCTGTTTATCAATTGTTTTAATTTTGGACAAAATTAGAACAAGATAAACTTGTAGAATTATTGTGAATTGATTTATTTTCTTAGAGATTATCTTGATAAAGTTTGTTTTGATCAGAAAACTTCTCTATTGGGTTATTTGAATCAAAACTGAGACTTTATCCTTTAGAATCTCGGGTGGAAAATAAAAGATTCGCAGAGATTTTTTCTTGGGAGTTCAGGCCTGCCAGATGACGTGTTTGGCCTGCCGAATTGGCCTGTTCGGCCTGCCGATCAGCTATAGATAAGATTACGTGTTTTCACGTGGATCTTATCAGATATTGATCTGAACTTGATTCTGTTTCGAGTTTTTGAGACCTAATCTGATATGGAGTGACCCCATGACCAATAGGTATAAAAAGGGAGTGAGTCTCATGATTTACTCAGATCAATTTGAGAGATTAAGAGTGATACTTTTTTAGTGAGCATCTAAAAACTCCCTGAGAGCTTTTTGTTCAAAAATCATGAACACTAGCTTTGGGTTCTCTCTGTTGGTTGGAAGGAGAGTCACCGGTGGAAGAAGCTGTATGTGTGAGCCCACACTCACTTCGGTTGTGGATAGAGAATAGCAAAGAAGACCAGTTGGTTGAGGCTCTTCTGGAACGTTACTTCTCTACACAGGTTGCGGAGGTTCTTCGGCACACTGAGGTTAGTAAGATCTGTTTAATTTATACATATAACATGTCAAACTTGTGTTTTGGAAATTACTCTGATGAAAAATTTTTAAAATTCCGCTGGGCACTTTGTTTCCAACAATCCACTCTTCCGATCAAAATTCATCTAACATGTCATCCAAGCGAGGAATGGGATGTCGATACTTTATCGTGATGTTGTTGATGGCTCGACAATCAACGCACATCCTCCAAGTCCCATCTTTCTTAGGCACAAGTAAAACTGGTATGGCGCACGGGCTCATGCTTTCTCTCACATGCCCCTTCTCCATCAACTCGCTTACCTGCCATTGGAGCTCCTTTGTCTCCTCAAGATTACTCCTATAGGCTGGTCGGTTTGGGATTGTAGCTCCAGGTATGAAGTCGATTTGACGTTCAATCCCGCGGATTGGAGGTAAACCTTGCGGTGTTTCCTCGGGAAAGATATGCTCATATTCCTACAAAAGAGAAACAACAGAACTATGCAAGGTGGAATCAAGATCGTTAGTGTTTAATAACGCCTCCTTGTACATGAGTAAAATCATCGGCTGATTAGAAAACAAAGCTCTTCTCACATCACTCTTTCTTGCATAAAAGTTTGTTTTTCTCTCTATTTTTACCTCATTGGCCAAATCTTCTTTTGTACTGGCTCTTTCAATGTTCTCTCCTTTTCTCTCCTTTTTCTCGGCCATCTCTTCGTTTTTTTCTCTCACGGGCTGAAGTCTCTCTCTGCACTCCCACTCTTGATTTTTCTCCGCTCTTCATTTTTTTTATCACTTTCTCTATGTAAGCTCACTTGGTCTTCATAGACCTGTTTTGGTGTTAACAGAACAAGAGTGATCGTTTTTTGATTGTGAACAAATGAGTACTTGTTGGTGAAACCCTCATGTTTAACTCGCCGATCAAATTGCCATGGTCTACCTAATAACAAGTGCCCAGCTTGCATCGGAACCACTTCGCACAAAACTTCATCTTCATATCTTCCAATGCGAAAAGAAACTAACACTTGCTTATGCACCTTTACCTCACCAGTATCTTTTAACCATTGCAATTTATATGGTCGAGGATGCTTAATTGTTGGCAGCCCTAACTTCTCTACCATGGTTGTGCTAGCAACATTAGTATAACTCCCACCATCAATAATCACACTACATACCTTGTTTTGGACGTGGCACCTAGTGTGGAAGATGTTTTCCCGTTGCACCTCTTCATCTTCTTCTTTGGCTTGTACACTTAAAGCTCTCCTTGTAACCAACAATTCTCCTTGTACAGTGCACTCCTCATCGTTGGCATCCTCTGATGGAGACTTAGGGAGCTCAAATGCATGGAAGGTGGTTGACCCAATACAAATTCCTATTGGACCAGTCACAAGAGCCCGAGCTAAGAAATTCAAGTAAGCACTAAATGGGCTGATTCACGAAATCTAGAATCAAGAAAATTTGTGCAAGCCCATTGACCCAGGCCCACGTCAACCACAACGGTGCGTCAATTTGATCCAAGTTCTAGAAGAATCCGGATGAGTCAAGCCTGATTGAAATCAGCTCAAATTTTGCAAGATCAAGTCAATGGAAGACTTTCGGAAACCTTCCCATTTTGGCACACACGCAACTAATCATTTATGCAAATTGTTGACGAGGATTAATTGCACTTTCCTTTTATTGTTGGGCGTGTAAATGGCTGAAAATCAGCCATTAAGACTTTCCTTTCTTTTGGTTTTTATTTTAGGCTTAGTAATTATGTTTGAATTTGTCAACTTTTCTTTTTTGGGCAACACTTTGTAATTTTAGCCTATAAATAGGCATTCCCAAGGTTAATGGAGGATCAATGAATGTTTATTTTTCTGAGAGAGAAAATTCTTTCTTTGGTTCTTTGATAAACTACACGAACTCATCGGATCAATCCGGGCGTTCAAACCTGACTTATCAATCAAGCTTCCATCCTTGATTGTGGCGTCTTCGATATACCAAGGTTCTTGCTTCGATATAAGCAACGGGTCACGGTGACTTCCATCCAAATCTGAGTAGAAACGGTCTTGGTTCCTTCTTATTGATAACAGGTTTCGTCAGTATATTGGTGAGGTTCTTATCATTTTGGTATCAGAGCTTCGGTTTTAGCCTCAGGTTTGTCTATCCTTATTTGTTTCTGAATTCTAATTTATTACTTAAGTTCTATTATGTTCAAAATAAAAAAAGAAGAAAAGAAAAGAAAAACAAAAAGAAAAGAAAAATCAAGAGGATCCAAAAAAAAAAAGTCTAGAAACCCTCCTTAAATTTTTTTTGTTTCCTTTCTATTGTTTGAGTGTCCAGGTGTCCAAATTTGACCTCACCTCACAGTGAAAAAAAAAATTGCTTCATTTTGAACTGCGTATCAAAACGTGTTGCTGAATTTGTTGCCGGATAGATTTTATTGTTGATTGTGTAATTCCAAAAGAACTGAAAGAGAGAATAAGCGAGTTAAAAAAAGAGAGGCAAGAGTGGTGAGAATATTCGAGGGTAAAAGCCAATTATTCGAGTGAAACACGAGTGAACGAAGTGACCAAGTGATAGAGCGAAACACGTGAGGGAGAGAAGTAAGGTCCTTTATTATCTAACGTTGTTTTGCAGGTTTAAAAAAAAAAATGAATCCGAATAAAGAAAGAGAAGCCGAAGATGATCTTCCACAACAAAACGTTCCCAATCTTCAGTTGCAAGCATTAATGAGGCAAATGGAACGGTTGTTGACGCGAGCGCTAGAGCCCATTCATGAGAGATTAGATGAGGTTGATGCCAGAACACGCAATAGGCAGCCACAAAACATGCAAAATAGGCGGAGGGGTGGATGTGATCTTTCAGAGGAAGATGAATTAGAAGAGTTGGAGGAACCACCGATAAATAGGGGCAGATTTAGGCGTGGAAATGGGAATAGAGAAGCTAGGAACCGGGAAGACAATAATATGGGAGGTATTAAAATGAAGATTCTGCCATTCCAAGGGAAAAATGACCCCGGAGCTTACCTAGAGTGGGAGAAGAAAGTGGAGCTAGTGTTTGATTGCCATAACTATTCAGAGTTAAAGAAAGTTAAGCGTGCTGCAATTGAGTTCTCTGATTATGCGGTTGTATGGTGGGATCAGTTGGTAAGGAATAGGCGACGGAATCGAGAACACCCGATTGAGACATGGGAGGAGATGAAAATGGTGATGAGAAAGCGATTTGTAACCAGCCATTACTATCGAGAATTGTACAAAAAGTTGAAAGGACTTAGACAAGGAAACAGGAGTGTGGAGGAATATTATCAAGAAGTGGAAATAGCCATGATACGAGCCAATGTTGAAGAAGATCGAGAAGCAACCATGGCAAGATTTTTGCAAGGGCTAAATCTAGATATTCAAGATAGGGTGGAGATGCAACACTATGTAGAGTTAGAAGACATGTTGCACATGGCCATCATAGTAGAGCAGCAGCTCAAGAGGAGGGGTAGCTCACGTGCGAATGTTAGTTCGGCACCTTCTTCATGGAAGCCGAATTATGGGAAGAGAGAAGAGAAATCGGTTGCCAGGCCAAAGTTTGAGCCAAAACCAGCCACGGCTAGCCCTTCAAACCAAGGTAAATATGATTCATCCACTTCTTGAAACCGTGATATTAAATGTTTCAAATGCCAAGGCAGGGGTCACATCTCAAGCCAATGTCCGAACAAAAGGGTGATGGTGTTACGAGACGACGGAGAGGTTGTTACGGATGACGAATCGGATGAGGACTCCATGCCACCATTGGAGGATGTGGATGAGGAGGAGTGTGCTGTCCAAGGTGAATTGTTGGTCACTCGATGAGCCCTTAGTGTGCAAGCCAAAGAGGAAGCAGAAGAGCAACGTGAGAACATTTTTCATACTAGGTGCCACGTGCAGAACAAGGTATGTAGTGTGATAATAGATGGAGGGAGTTGTACGAACATTGCTAGCAGTATTATGGTTGACAAATTAGGGCTGCCAACGACCAAACATCCTCGACCTTACAAGTTGCAATGGTTGAATAATAATGGTGAAGTGAAGGTAAACTAAACAGGCATTAATTTCATTTCGCATTGGTAGATACAAAGATGAAGTTTTGTGCGATGTAGTTCCAATGGAAGCCGGGCACTTGTTACTAGGTCGACCATGGCAATTTGATCGTCGAGTCAAACATGATGGCTACACCAATAAATATTCTCTTGTGCACAACCAGAGACCATTCACTCTTGTACCAATGACACCAAAACAGGTTCATGAAGATCAAGTTTGGTTACAAAAGGAGAGTGAACAAAAAGGAGAGAATGAGAAAAAGAGAGAGAAAGGGAGTGAAAATAATGAGTGTTGGAGTGCAGAGAGAGAGTTCGGCCAGAGAGGGAAAAAAGATAGAGGGGCCGAGAAAAAGGAGAAAAAAGGAGAGAACATTGAGAGAGCCAGTACAAAAGAAGATTTGGCCAATGAGGTAAAAATAGAGAGAAAAACAAACTTTTATGCAAGAGAGAGTGATGTGAGAAGAGCTTTGTTTTCTAATCAGCCGATGATTTTACTCATGTACAAGGAGGCGTTATTAAACACTAACGATCTTGATTCCACCTTGCATAGTTCTGTTGTTTCTCTTTTGTAGGAATATAAGGATATCTTTCCCGAGGAAACACCGCAAGGTTTACCTCCAATCCGCGAGATTGAACATCAAAACGACTTCATACCTGGAGCTACAATCCCAAACCGACCAGCCTATAGGAGTAATCCCGAGGAGACAAAGGAACTCCAACGGCAGGTAAGTGAGTTGATGGAGAAGGGACACGTGAGAGAAAGCATGAGCCCGTGCGCCGTACCAGTTTTACTTGTGCCTAAGAAAGATGGGACTTGGAGGATGTGCGTTGATTGTCGAGCCATCAACAACATCACGGTAAAGTATCAACATCCCATTCCTCGCTTGGATGACATGTTAGATGAATTGCATGGTGCTTGTGTATTTTCTAAAATTGATCTGAAGAGTGGATATCATCAAATTCGCATGAAAGAGGGAGACGAGTGGAAGATGACTTTCAAAACAAAACAAGGTTTGTATGAGTGGTTGGTAATGCCTTTCGGTTTAACCAATGCCCCTAGCACATTTATGCGTTTAATGAACCATGTTTTGCGAGCTTTCATTGGGAAATTTGTTGTTGTTTATTTTGATGATATCCTGATCTATAGCAGCAATTTGGATGATCATATAGAACATTTGAAACTTGTTTTAGATGTTTTACGGAAGGAAAAGTTGTATGCTAATCTTAAGAAGTGTACCTTTTGCACGGATAAGCTTGTTTTTATTGGTTTTGTTGTTAGTGCTCAAGGTATATAGGTCGACGAAGAAAAGGTTAGGGCTATCCAAGAATGGCCAAGTCCCACAAGCGTTGGAGAAGTACGGAGTTTTCTTGGACTTGCTAGCTTTTACCAACGGTTTGTAAGGGATTTCAATACTTTGGCTGCACCACTTACATAAGTAATCAAGAAGAATGTTGGGTTCAAGTGGGGAGAAGAACAAGAGAAGGCGTTTCGGCTTATTTACTCATGCTCCTTTACTTGCTTTACCTTATTTTTCTAAAACATTTGAAATTGAATGTGATGCTTCTGGTGTAGGTATAGGTGCCGCGCTGATGCAAGGAGGACGACCAATTGCGTATTTCAGTGAAAAATTGAGTAGGTCAACACTAAATTACCCTACTTATGACAAGGAGTTGTACGCATTGGTTCGAGCATTAAAGACTTGGCAACACTACCTCTGGCCCAAGGAATTCGTGATTTACACTGATCACGAGTCATTGAAACATCTAAAGGGACAACAAAAGTTGAACAAGAGGCATGCCCGCTGGGTGGAATTCATCGAGACATTTCCTTATGTCATTCGATACAAGCAAGGTAAGGAGAATGTTGTTGCGGATGCACTTTCTCGCAGGTACGTATTACTTTCTATCCTTGACGCTAAACTGCTTGGTTTTGAGCATATTAAGGATTTATACCCTTTAGACCAAGATTTTAGTGAGGAGTATCGAGCTTGTGAGAAAAACGCAATGGGTAAATTTTATAGGCATGATGGATTTTTGTTTCGGGAGAATAAGCTTTGTGTGCCTAATTGTTCTTTGAGAGATTTGTTAGTGAGGGAATCCCATGGTGGCGGATTGATGGGGCATTTTGGAATTGCTAAAACTTTAGTTGTTTTGCAGGAACACTTCTTTTGGCCACACATGAAAAGGGATGTTGAAAGGATATGTAGTAGATGTGTCACGTGTAGGCATGCTAAATCGAGAGCACAACCCCATGGTTTATACACACCTTTGCAAATTCCTAGTGAGCCTTGGACTGATATTTCAATGGACTTTGTGTTAGGTTTACCTAGGACCAAACGTGGGAAGGATAGTGTGTTTGTGGTTGTAGATCGGTTTTCTAAGATGGCACATTTTATTCCCTGTCATAAAACTAATGATGCATCGCATGTTGCTGAATTGTTCTTTAGGGAGATTGTGAGGATACATGGCATGCCTTGGACAATTGTTTCAGATAGAGATGCTAAGTTCTTGAGCTACTTTTGGAAGACTTTGTGGAGTAAGTTAGGTACTATGCTGTTGTTTTCTACTACTTGCCACCCACAAACTGATGGTCAAACTGAGGTAGTAAATAGGACTTTGTCAACCTTATTAAGAGCAATCATCAGTAAGAACATTAAATCATGGGAAGACTGTTTACCGCATGTTGAGTTTGCATATAATCACTCTGTCCATTCTGCTACTAAGTATTCACCTTTTGAAATTGTTTATGGTCTTAGTCCTTTATCACCACTGGATTTATCACCACTACCTGTTTCTGAGTGTGTTAATTTAGATGGCAAAAGGAAGGCTGACTTTGTTAAACAGATTCATGAGAAAGCAAGACTCAACATTGAGCGAAGAACGGAACAATATGCAAAGCAAGCCAACAAGGGGCGACACAAGCTGATTTTTGAACCTGGAGACTGGGTGTGGTTGCACTTTAGAAAGGAGCGTTTTCCAGAACAAAGAAAGTCAAAGTTGTTACCACGGGGAGATGGTCCATTTCAAGTCCTTGAAAGAATTAATGACAATGCTTACAAGTTGGATTTGCAAGGTGAGTATAATGTAAGTGCTACCTTTAATGTTTCTGATTTGAGTCCTTTTGATGCAGAGTCTGATTTGAGGACAAATCCTTTTCAACAGGAGGGGAATGATGGAGACTTAGGGAGCTCAAATGCATGGAAGGTGGTTGACCCAATACAAAATCCTATTGGACCAATCACAAGAACCCGAGCTAAGAAATTCAAGGAAGCACTAAATGGGCTGATTCACGAAATCTGGAATCAAGAAAATTTGCGCAAGCCCATTGACCCAGGCCCACGTCAACCACAACGGTGCATCAATTTGATCCAAGTTCTAGAAGAATTCGGATGAGTCAAGCCTGATTGAAATCAGCTCAAATTTTGCAAGATCAAGTCAATGGAAGACTTTCGAAAACCTTCCCATTTTGGCACACACGCGGTTAATCATTTATGCAAATTGTTGACGAGGATTAATTGCACTTTCCTTTTATTGTTGGGCGTGTAAATGGCTAAAAATCAGCCATTAAGACTTTCCTTTCTTTTGGTTTTTATTTTAGGCTTAGTAATTATGTTTGAATTTGTCAACTTTTCTTTTTTGGGCAACAATTTGTAATTTTAGCCTATAAATAGGCGTTCCCAAGGTTAATGGAGGATCAATGAATGTTTATTTTTCTGAGAGAGAAAATTCTTTCTTTGGTTCTTTAACGAACTACATGAACTCATCGGATCAATCCGGGCGTTCAAACCTGACTTATCAATCAAGCTTCCATCCTTGATTGTGGCGTCTTCGATATACCAAGGTTCTTGCTTCGATATAAGCAACTGGGTCACGGTGACTTCCATCCAAGTCTGAGTAGAAACGGTCTTGGTTCCTTCTTATTGATAACGGGTTTCATCAGTATATTGGCGAGGTTCTTATCATCCTCTAATGAAGGCATAGAATCGTTGTCCGAATCCTCGTCGATTTCAATCTCTCCATTGTCCCACATCACCATAGCTCGTTTGTTCGGACATTGGCTTGCTATGTGACCCCTGCCCTAACATTTAAAACATTTAATATCACGATTCCGGGTAGTGGAAGTATCAGATTTACCTTGATTCCCATGGCTGGCCACCTCTTGTTTTTGCTCGGTCTTTGGCTTGGTGTTGGATTGCTTCTCATCCTTCTTCCATTGGTTCGTTTTCCAAGCGGATGTACTCGGGTTTTGGCTAGGACGTGTGTTACTGCCCCTCCTCATAAGTTGATTCTCAATTTTGATAGCCATGTGCACCATGTCCTCCAACTCCACATAATGTTGTAACTCAACGGCATTGTGAATATCTCGGTTCAAGCCCGCCAAAAACCTTGCCATTGTAGCCTCCCGATCCTCCTCTATATTTGCCCGAATCATTATAACCTCCATCTCCTTATAGTACTCCTCTACACTCCGGTTGCCTTGCTTAAGATTTTGTAGTTTGTTGTACAACTCCCGGTAGTAGTAAGTTGGTACAAATCGCTTCCTCATCACGGTCTTCATCTCTTCCCATGACTCAATAGGTCGCTCTCTATTTCATCTCCTGTTTATAACAAGCTGATCACACCAAGTAATAGCATAATTAGAAAATTCAATTACAGCCAATTTTACCTTCTTCGCCTTGGAATAGTAGTGGCAGTCAAAGATGAACTCCATTTTCTTCTCCCATTCTAGGTACACTTCTGGATTGGATTTGCCTTGAAATGATGGTATCTTCATTTTTATGCCTCTCAAACTATCATTTTCCTGGTTCCTAACTCCTCTATCCAGTCCAAATCTTCGGTGACTACCCGCTGAATCTTCTCCTTCGTCAAACTCTTCCCCATCAATCCTGTAGTAGTCATCAACCTCTCCTCTAACCGGAACCCTTTCCCGCCTACGCGCATGAGGAACATGTTGTGGCTGTTCCACACGTGCGTTTTCTATCCGGTCTACCCTCTCATGAAGCTGTCCTAACTCTCCCCTCAACAATCGCCTCATCTCCCCCATCATCGCTTCCATAAGAAGCTTTGGATCTGCTGCACCCGAGGTACCCTCAATAGTGTTCTTGCTGTTGTTTGACATTTTTTTTCCCAAAAAAAAATAAGAAACAATGCAAAGGACCTTACCACACTCCCTTACGTGTTTCACTCGTGAAATGGTTCACTCAAT
Source organism: Artocarpus heterophyllus (assembly GCA_025403435.1). Taxonomy (NCBI): domain Eukaryota; kingdom Viridiplantae; phylum Streptophyta; class Magnoliopsida; order Rosales; family Moraceae; genus Artocarpus; species Artocarpus heterophyllus. Next base: position 32,809,011 of record CM046348.1, on the reverse strand, counting down.
TTCACTCGTGTTTACACTCAATACTTTTGGCTTTTGTCCACTCTAATGCTCTCGCCTCTTTGCCTTTTTCCACTCGTTAATTCTCACTCAATTCCTATAAAACTAGTCAAATCAATATCAAAATTTCCTTGACTATTCACAAATTGATTACCAAGGAGGCTCAGATTAGAAACAAGACTATAATAGGAACAGATAATTTAAGCTTTCAGAAATCACACCCAAAAGGAACGAAATTTGAACAAAAATTTTTGGTCTATGCAAGGAATTCAATTTCGGATTCCTTAAATGATGAATAACAAGAATCTGAAAAAAAAAAATTAAGGAAGGTTTCCAGACTTTTTTTTTTTTTTTTTCGAATCCTCTTGTTTTTCTTCTTTTCCTTTTTTTTTTCTTTCTTTCTTTCTTTTCTTTTCGGATCTTTTTTTTTAACCGACTTTGATAATGGAAATCAAAACTCACGAAAAACTGAAACAAACATAAACTAAGAGAACGGATAAGCAAAACCTGATTAGAACCTCGGTCTGATTACAAAATGATACGAACCCCGCCAAGAACTGACGCGACCCTAACCAAAATTGGTTTCCAAGATCAAAATTCCTAACTGGTTTTGAATGGAACCACGACCTGATGCCTAACAAGAAGCACGAACCTTGGTATGTAAGGATGCCACAATCAGCTATGGATGGACTGATTGATAAGTCTTGGTATGTGAGGATGCCACAATCAACTATGGATGGACTGATTGATAAGTCTATGAACGCCACGAAATTTTCCGATAAGTTCGAATAGTTTGTTTAGGAACCAAAGAGAATTAAACCTCAAATTGTGTGTTAAAACTTATTACCCATTGAATGAAATGCATTACAATATATAGGAGTTCCCCTATGCGAATTTTCAGCTCCTAATTGCCCATGGAATTTTGGGCAAATCAATTACCAAATGTCAAATCTAAAGCAAATAAGAAAAGTTCCCTTAATGGCTTAAAAGCCTTACAATAATAGAAATAAAACAAATGAAAAAAGGAAACTAGACATTGAAAGGTAAATAGTTGATTCTTCTCGCCACTTGTCGCCTCAAAACGGGAAAGTAACTAAAATGGAAATTACTCGGTCCCTTCTAGAGCTTGAATCATGCATTTGTTGGTCTGGATGTCACATGCAATTCCCTCAATGGGCCTCCATGCAATAGCTTGAGCCCAAGTTGCTTGAATCAGCCCAATAAGCGTTTCTTTGAACTTCTTCGCACGAGCTCTCGTAACCGGACCAATGGGAACTTGAATTGGATCTGAATATGTCTCCCACGTGCTCTTGCTTGTGCTAATGATGTCCTCATCAAGGGATATTGTGAGAATACATGGCATGCCTTGGACAATTGTTTCAGATAGAGATGGTAAGTTCTTGAGCTACTTTTGGAAGACTTTGTGGAGTTAGTTAGGTACTAAGCTGTTGTTTTCCACTACTTGCCACCCACAAACTGATAGTCAAACTGAGGTAGTAAATAAGACTTTGTCAACCTTATTAAAAGCAATCATTAGTAAGAACACTAAAACATGGGAAGACTATTTACCACATGTTGAGTTTGCATATAATCATTCTGTCCATTATGCTACTAAGTATTCACCTTTTGAAATTTTTTATGGTTTTAATCCTTTGTCACCATTGGATTTATCACCACTACCTGTTTCTGAGCATGTTAATTTAGATGGCGAAAGGAAGGCTGACTTTGTTAAACATATTCATGAGAAAGCAAGACTCAACATTGAGCGAAGAATGGAACAATATGCAAAGCAAGCCAACAAGGGGCGACCCAAGTTGATTTTTGAACCTGAAGACTGGGTGTGGTTGCACTTCAGAAAGGAGCATTTTCTAGAACAAAGAAAGTCAAAGTTGTTAATGCAGGGAGATGGTCCATTTCAAGTCCTTGAATGAATTAATGACAATGCTTACAAGTTGGATTTGCCAAGTGAGTATAATGTAAGTGCTACCTTCAATATTTTTGATTTGAGTCCTTTTGATGCAGAGTCTGATTTGAGGACAAATCCTTGTCAAGGGGAGGGGAATGATGGAGACGTGGGAGCTCAAATGCAACGATGGTGGCTGACCCAATACAAGTTCCTGTTGGACTAGTCACAAGAGCCCGAGCTAAGAAATTCAAGGAAGCACTAAATGGGCTGATTCACGAAATTTGGAATCAAGTAAATTTGTGCAAGCCCATTGACCCAGGCCCGCGTCAGCCAAAAAGGTGCATCAATTTGATCCTAGTTCTAGAAGAATCCAGATGAGTCAAGTTTGAAATCAGCTCAAAGTTTGCAAGATCAAGTCTATGGAAGGATTTCTGAAACTTTCCCATTATTGGCACACACGTGGCTGATCATTTGTGCAAGTTGCTGAAGAGCATTAATTGCACTTTCCTTTAATTGTTGGGCGTGTAAATGGCTGAATATCAGCCATTGAGACTTTCCCTTCTTTTGGCTTTTATTTTAGGCTTAAAATTAGGATTAGTAGTTATGTTTGAATTTGTCAACTTTCTTTTGTAATTTTGGCCTATAAATAGGCATTCCCAATGTTAATGAATTGATTGATGAATGTTTATTTTTTGAGAGAGAAAATTCTTTCTTTGGTTCTTTGACGAACTGCACGAACTCTTCGGATCAATTCAGGCGTTCAACCCCAACTTATCAATCAAGCTTTCCATCCTTGATTGTGGCGTCTATAATATACCAAGGTTCTTGCTTCGATATAAGCAACGGGTCGTGGTGACTTCCATCCAAATCTGAGTAGAAATGGTCTTGGTGCCTTTTTTATTGATAACGGGTTTCGTCAGTATATTGGCGAGGTTCTTATCAAACAGGAAGCTAGAACCACGTTCTGAAGTATGCTTGTTTGTAGGATACCAAAAGGGAATGAGGGGAGGTTTGTTTTATTGTCCACAAGAAAAGAAGGTATTTGTATCGACAAATGCCACTTTTCTAGAGAATGATTATCTGACAAACTATAAACCTCATAGCAAAATTATACTTGAAGAATTACTTTCTGATCAGATTAGACCGCAACCGACAACCGTTGTTGAAGGACAAAATGAGGAGACCACATCTCCTGATCAGAATGTCATACCACCGCGACATAGTGGGAGGGTTGTGAGACCACCTGCTCGCTACAGGGAAATTGGAGAAGCACATATTGCTATCTCTGATAATGGTGAAGATGATCCATTGACATATCGTGGTGCAATGGAAGATTCTGAGAAGGAAAAGTGGCTGTAAGCTATGACCCTTGAAATGGAGCAAATGTACCCCATTAAGTCAGGGAACTTGTAGACCTACCTGAAGGGATAAAACCTATAGGGTGCAAATGGATTTACAAGAAGAAAAGAGGAGTGAATGAGAAAGTTGAGACTTTTAAAGCTAGGCTTGTGGCAAAGGGTTATACCCAAAAGGAGGGAGTTGACTATGAAGAAACTTTCTCATCTGTAGCTATGCTTAAGTCCAGTCGGATTCTCTTATCCATTGCCGCATGTCTTGAATATGGCAAATGGATGTCAAGACTGCATTTTTGAATGGCTATCCTGAGGAAAGCATCGATATGGCACAACTAGAAGGGTTTGTAGTCAAAGGTCAAGAGCAAAAAGTTTGCAAATTGCAGAGGTCCATCTATGGACTCAAACAAGCTTCAAGATCTTGGGATTTGAGATTTGATGAAGTGATCAAATCTTATGGTTTTGATCAAAACATTGATGAACCTTGTGTATACAAGTACATCAAAGATAAGAAGGTGGTCTCTTAGTTCTTTATGCAAATGATACCCTAGTCATTGGGAATGATGTAGGCGTATTATCTAATGTAAAGAAATGGCTCGCCAACCAATTCCAAATGAAAGATTTTGGAGAGGCAAGTTATGTTCTTGGAATCCAACTCATAAGAGATTGCAAGAACAAACTGTTGGCGCTGTCTCGGCATCGTATATCGATAAAGTGCTTATCATATTTTCGAAACAAAACTCCATGAAAAGTAATTTACCTACACATCATGGAGTTTATCTTTCAAAAGAGCAATGTCCTAAGACACCTCAAGAGGAAGAATACATGAGACGAGTACCCTACGCATCTACAGTGGGAAGTCTAATGTATGCCATGCTGTGTATAAGACCTAACACATGCTATGCGGTGGGTATAGTCAGTCGATATCAATCCAACCCAGGATTAGATCATTGGGTAGCGGTTAAACATATTCTCAAGTATCTTAGGTGAACGACAAAATATATGCTAGTATATTCTGGTGAGAATTTGATTCCCATTGGATACACTTATTATAATTTTCTATTAGACAAAGACACGCGTAAATCTATGTCTAGATCAGTGTTTACTTTTGGTGGTGGGGCCATAGTTTGGAGAAGCACTAAACAATCATGTATTGTTGATTTGACTATGGAAGCTGAATATGTGGCTGCTTGTGAAGCAGCTAAAGAAGCTGTTTGGCTCCATAAGTTTTTAAATGATCTAGAAGTAGTTCCAGACATGGATAAACCACTCACACTGTATTGTGATAACAGTGGTGCAATGGCAAATTCCAGAGAACCTAGAAGCCACAAAAGAGGAAAGCATGTAGAGAGAAAATAACATTTGATCAGAGAAATAGTATATCAAAGCAATATGGAAGTTGTGAAGATAGCGTTGGATAACAGCCTTGTCGACTCTTTCACCAGGACATTACCTACAAAGAGCTTTGAGGCACACTTGGAAGGTTTAGGTCTTAGAGACATGTCTCACCTGCTTTAAGGCAAGTGAGAAATTGTTGGGTTTGATGCCCTAAAAGCTGTGACATTGCACATATTGTTAATAAATAAATAAAGTGACATTTATAATTATTTTGGTTGCTTATATGTTTTATGAATATATTTATAAACATCGAGAAAATTCCATGATTATTTATGTGATTATAAATTTAGCATATAAATGTTATATGCTTAGGGATAAAATTTATAGATAATAATCTAAATAGTCTATAATAATTAATTAAAGTTTGGGATCTTTAATTAAATATTACAAGTACTGTCCAATCTCATTTAGAACGAAATAGTCATTATCCAGACTATCAATGTAGAGACATTAGATTAGAGGTACTTTATATAATGAGATTATATAGGACTGGACATGATAAATTATAAATCTCTAATAATCATCTGTTATAAATAGAGTGTTCAAATTTATCACTATAATGATCATATATTTGACAGTCTTAATCTTTTGTATTTATTAGACTCATGTTTATGACATTATGTTTTTTGACTTGCTTGGTAAGATTTGTTTAAGCACAGATCATAACTTAGCATCTTAGAAGCATAATGTAATAAATGGCTGGGAATAATATTATACAGATATGGAATTCATTCCTTCCTTATGGAAGTTAGAAAAATGGTTCTTTTGAGTGATAATTCAAGGTTTGAACAGTAGAGGGCTTGTTCATAATAAGATAATAAATTAACTGTTCATTAGAGAATTATTAGAACTCAAGGATAAAGATATAATAAGAGAGGTAAACAGAAATTGAACCTAGCTCTTATTATGAACTATTTATGGAGGACTAACTTATAGGTAATGATTATATGAATGGACTACTCACTAATTTTTTTTTAGTAATTTCACTATAATCTCAAGAGTTCAGTTTTAGGTTTTTAATAGAGTAATGCTAAAACTAATAAATTTGGCACATTAATTAAAGAGTTTGATTAATTGTCAAATTTATTAGAGCTTGGGTTATAGGTTCATAGGTCCCCAATGCCACATCTAAAACACTATTTTGGATTTAATGCATAGAACGAATTACACATATTTAATTTGAAATTATTGAATTCTGAATTAATTATTTCACACTTGAGATATTAATGTGATACAGACACATAATATAATGTGATAAATGTTGTCACATTTAACTGAGCATTAGTTAATTAACTAATTGGTAGTATTTGAATAATTTGATTATTTAAATATTATTTTCTAAAATAAATGAGATTTGTTTTTAAATTTTAATATTTATATATATAAGATTTTATTAATATATATATATATACACACACACGTGTAATGAATTCGATGAATTCGTTAACATTTGTTTTTATACTTTTATATATATATATAAGTAAACTTAAAATAAAAAATAAAAAACTTTATGTTTATAAAAGGTATGTGTGTGTGTGTATATATATATATGATTTAAAAGAATCACAAACATGATTCGGTTAATAAAAAAAGGGGAAAGGAAAAAGATAAGTATCATGTAAAATATATCGTTTCTCTATATATATGATATGGTGGTTATTTCAAATTTGAAATTAATTGAAAAATTACTAATGGCTCAGATATAAAAAGAGAGAGATAACAGTTATCTCTAGAGATTTTCATTCACGTAATTTTTACAGAATACTTAAAGAGAAAAACTGAGAGTTCTTCTCTGAAAAAAAAAGATCTGCTATCTCATGTGTTGAGTACATTGTAGATTCAAAAAAGTGTGAGGAAAATTCATTCTTGTAGTTTGACATCCACTCATCTTTCCATTGGTGTGGAGGCTTGACTTGGAAGATCGTGGTGTCAAAGAGAAAAATTAAGATACCCTGATAGTCTTCAAAAGGTTGGTAAAAATTGCCAAAGCTTTCTATTATTAATTAAAATTATATAGCTATTCCCGATGAACAAAGTTTTCAGAAAACTTTTGGATATGAACCCTGCCGACTAACGCGACAAGACTCAACACCAAATCTGGAATTCGAACCCCTAATCCCTTAAGACACATGCTTGTTGAGCCTTGACCTGTAATCTAATAAGACACGAACCAAGAACCACGGATAGGAAGACGCCACACCTAGAATTGCAAGAACACTTAAAATTCTAGATGATAAGTCACTTTGTTGAACGCCACAAGTTTCATCTTGATAAGTTCAAGAGTCTTCTCAAGAAAACAAGAAGAACGCAAGAAAAGCCTTACAAAATTCATGAATAATGATTTGATTGTTTAATTTTCAAAATAACAAAGTGTTTATAATTATATGGGAACCATTTTCAGCCCAAAAGAATCTTTAAGCGAAGGCTAACTTAGAAAATCCCTTAATTGGCACTTTCCCATGTGAAATTAAGCCTTAAAATCCAACTTTGCTGACTGTAATAACACAAAAGGAAAGTAGCTAATCTTATCCCTTAAAATGTTTGTAATCAATTCTAAAAAAGGGAAAGTATCCAGGTTTGTTTTCATGCCTAACAAAACCAAATTTGACAATTAAGAAAATACAAAAATTACATCAGAAAAATAAATTGATGACGAGGCTCGAACTTGATGACATGACACCACATGTCGATCCAAAATAGGAAGGTTTTTTTGAAATTACAAATCTGAAAAATTGGCCCCACAATTTACTTGAATCATGCACATCATCAATGTGAATCTTCTAGAACTTTAATCATCGTGACTAGGCTCTCTTGAGATTGACTTGGGCCTATGCCGGGGCTTGATGTATGTGACAGATCGCAAACTTTTTGAATGAGCCCGTATAATGCTTCCTTGAATCGCTTGGCCTTAGATCTCATGATTGGACCACTTTAACGGCTTAAGGGATCACGAACATGGCTCCTAACTTGTGCAGCTCCATTGCTTGCATCACTATGTTTATGTTTATGATGTCCCAAAAAGTTGGACTTGTCATGATTGGTTTAGAACTAGCTACCCCACTCCTCTCATAACGGCATGCCTATAATGTAAATGGTGCAATGCTTGTGCCCTCAAAGATAAAATAAACTATGTTTTAATATGGAAGTTTTAAATAAAAGATATGTTTTATATATGAACATGTGCTTTATGCATTATTATGTTTATGACTATGATTTTATGTTATGTTTTTATAAAAGTTCATATTTTATGTTGTGAATAGGAAAGTACACTTACTAAGCTTATGCTTACTTAGTTTTATATCATGTTGCAGACAAAGGTAAAAATCATATGGAATACATGGGGGATGAGGGTAGTTGTATACGGTAGGAGTGTTAGATTGAAAATGGAATCACGTCATGAAAAGGATTAATGACTTGAACAATAATTTTATTTGTAATGTTACTTTCTGCACTAAACTGAATTAAGACTTGATGTATTTTCCTCTAAACTTTTGAGACTGCTTAATATTTTCTTAATTGTGGTTTCTTGAGGACTATGCCATGTTTCTTTGTTTTGGTATGGTTAAACTATTTGGACATATAAGTATTTTTCTTGAGATATTTAAACATTATTTGAAGTATTGTGTGTCTATAAATTAGTAAATAATTGTATTTATGAAGTAACCATTTATGCAGGTGATCGATTAGCCAAACACTATAAGTGTTCCTTAGGCTAATCAAGGTGATCGGTAAGCAATTTTTTTAACAAAAAAATTATGCATGTTTTCCAAGGATATCTATTTGAGAATAAGTATTTTATTTGAATTGTTTTTCTCTAAATAATGATGATAACGTAAGAGTAACGATTATTGTGACATCCCTTAGGGGGCATTACAGCTATGGTAGAAATTATTAACCTTGTAATATATAGGTGTTAAGTTACATTTCCTATGACTGCATTATAATTATGTTACAAGTATATGAGACAAATACTTACATTATTTAAAGAAAGAAGCAATCTTTGTTTCATTATTTATATATAACCGAATTCAAGAAATTTGATGACAAGAGGTTAATTATGTGATTATATTATTGTTTGTTTCAAAGAGAAAGTTTATAGAGGTGTAGATGAAGGATATGTTACTCAAAATTAGTGTAATAATAGTTATATCTTTAATAAACGAGTCTGAGAATTATATAAGGTCAATAAAAAGATTTTGTGGTCACATGTGAGATTTTATAGCAATTTTTAAGAAAAGGATATTTTGAAAATGTATATGTCACCAACAGGATTTGACTATATGAATGTTTGAAGCTTAGTGATGATTAATTTTGTGAGAAAATTATTTATGATGACATTCTAGCAAATTGAATAGTCCATAACATGATATGATAGAGGTCACACATAGTAGTTCCTTTTATGAATGACCTTTAAATAGTTCCTTTTTATTAATATTTATATCTTTAATAAACGAGTCTGAGAATTATATAAGGTCAATAAAAAGATTTTGTGGTCACATGTGAGATTTTATAGCAATTTTTAAGAAAAGGATATTTTGAAAATGTATATGTCACCAACAGGATTTGACTATATGAATGTTTGAAGCTTAGTGATGATTAATTTTGTGAGAAAATTATTTATGATAACATTCTAGCAAATTGAATAGTCCATAACATGATATGATAGAGGTCACACATAGTAGTTCCTTTTATGAATGACCTTTAAATTAGTAGAGACTTCAATGGAGTATTCTAGAATTATTAATGCAAAAGATTGAGATTAACGTGAGATTATTATTTTTTAGAGGATATTGGTTAAGGAAATTATGAAATGAGGGATAGAATGAGCCTAAAATTTTTATAGTGATACATGAGGTTTCAAAAGCAATGTTTAATTGTCTGTTGTGATATTTGTAGAAGAGAGCTTTTTGTCGATCTTGTCATAATCGATATGTGTGACTATGATATGATTCTTGGAATGGATTTCCTGAGTAAGTATAATACTTTTATAGAGTGCTGAAGACCAAAAGTGATTTTCTATCTAAAATGTGAAGAATGATTTGTGTACGTGGGTAGTCAAGAAAGAAGCCAAACATGTTTTTGTCAGCTTTGAAGGCAATAAAGTTGTTAGCAAGTGGCTGTATGGGTTATTCAGCAAGTATCGTAGATAAAAAAAGAAGAAAAGATAAAGATTGATGATGTTACTATGGTTCAAGAATTTCCAAAGGTATTTCCAAAAGACCAGTCAAGCTTAGCTCAAGAGAGAGAAATCGAATTTAGTGATACGAACCCCGCCAAAAACTGACGCGACCCTAACCAAAATTGGTCTCCAAGATCAAAATTCCTAATCGGTTTTGAATGGAACCGCGATCCGATGCCTAACAAGAAGCAGGAACCTTGGTATGTGCGGACGCCACAATCAACTATGGACGAACTGATTGATAAGTCTACAAACGCCAAGAAATTTTTTGATAAGTTCAAATAGTTCGTTTAGGAACAGCTGAGAATTAAAACCTCAAATTGTATGTAAAAACTTATGCCCATTGATTGAAATTCGTTACAATATATAGGGGTTTCCCCTTTACAAATATTTAGCTCCTAATTGCCCATGGAATTTCGGGCAAATCAATTACAAAAAAAAAAAAGGTCTAATCTAAAGCAAATAAGGTAAGTTCCCTTAATGGCTTAAAAGCCTTACAATAATAGGAAATAAAAGAAACGCATGTTTTCTAAAAAAGAAAAAGAAAACTAGACAATAAAATGCTAAATGGGTGATTCTTCTCACCACTTGTCACCTCAAAAAGGGAAAGTAACTGAAATGGAAAGTAGCTTGATTATTTGCAGCCATATGGTGCTAATCACTTGTTGATTCTACAAACATGAATACTTGGTCCCTTCTAGAACTTGAATCATGCATTTGTTGGTCTGAATGTCACAAGCAATTCCCTCAATGGGCCACCATACAATAGCTTGAGCTCAAGTTGCTTGAATCAGCCCAATAAGCGTTCCTTTGAACTTCTTCTCACGAGCTCTTGTAACCGGACCAATGGGAACTTGAATTGGATATGAATATGTCTCATCCCACGTGCTCTTGCTTGTGCTAACGATGTCCTCATCACCTTCTAGGCAACAGCTTGGATTTCCTTTGTTTCGGAAACCGCACCTTGCGTAAGTGCAACCACACCCAATCGTCGGGCTTGAAGACGAGCTTGTGACACCTTTTGTTGGCTTGTTCAGCATATTGTTTAGTCCTTCACTCAAAGTTGAGTCTTGCCTTCTCATGTATCTGCTTAACAAGGTCAGCTTTTCTCGTGTATCAGACAAAACCGCTCCTTGAGTCTTGTCTTCCAAACGTAGCTTAAGAGCTTGGCATCCCTATCAGAAACAATTGCCCTAGGCATACCATGAAGTCTCACAATTTTCCTAAAGAGCAAATCAGTAACATTGGAGGCATCATCTGTCTTGTGGCTTGGAATAAAATGGGCCATCTTGGAAAACCTATCCATGACCACAAATATTGAGTCTCTTCCCCGTTTAGACCTAGGCAAACCTAACACAAAATCCATCGAAATATCAATCCAGGGTTCACTAGGTATTGGTAAAGTAGTGTACAAACCATGGGGCTGCACTCTTGATTTAGCCTGCCTACAAGTTACACAACAACCACAAAGCCTGTCAACATCTCGTTTCATATGTGGCCAATAGAACTGTTCCTGCAACACCGTCAAAGTCTTCATTACTCCAAAATGTCCCATCAATCCTCCCCCATGGGATTCTCTCACTAGCAAATCTCTTAATGAACAATTAGGCACACATAATTTATTCTCCCGAAACAAGTATCCCTCATGCCTAAAGTACTTACCGCTAGCAAATCTCTCACAAGCTTGATACTCAGTACTAAAGTCACGGTCATCAGCATATAACTCTTTAATATGTTCAAAACCCAGTAGTTTAGCAATAAGAGTTGAGATTAAGACATACCTGGAAGAGTGTGAATTCGCAACGACGTTTTCCTTACCTTGCTTGTAGCGAATGACATATGAAAACGTCTCTATGAATTCCACCCAACGAGCATGCCTCTTGTTCAGCTTGTGTTGGCCCTTCAAGTGTTTTAGGGACTCATGATCGATGTGAATCACGAACTCCTTAGGCCATAGGTAGTGCTGCCACGTCTCTAATGCCTGAACCAATGCATACATCTCTTTATCATAAGTTGGGTAATTAAGAGTTGCCCCATTCAGCTTCTCATAAAAATATGCTACTGGTCTCCCTTCTTGCATTAAAACAACGCCAATTCAAACACCTAAAGCATCACATTCAATCTCAAAAGTTTTGGAAAAATTAGGTAAAGATAACAATGGAGCATTATTCAACTTCTCATTGATGAACTGAAATGCCTTTTCTTGCTCTTCTCCCCATCTAAACCCAACGTTCTTCTTGATCACTTCAGTCAGTGGTGCGGCTATAGTACTGAAATCTTTCCCAAACCGCTGGTAGAAACTAGCAAGTCCATGAAAACTCCGTATGTTTCCCACACTAGTTGGACTCGGCCACTCCTGGATGGCTCGTACCTTTTCTTCATCAACCTGTATACCTTGAGCATTGACAACAAAACCAAGAAACACAAGCTTATCTATGCAAAAGGTATACTTCTTGAGGTTAGCATACAACTTCTCCTTTCTAAGCACATCCAAAACAGATTTTAAATGCACTACATGTTGGTCCATGTCTTTGGTATAAATGAGTATATCATCAAAATACACAGCAACAAACCTGCCAATAAATGCACGTAGTACATGATTCATTAAACTCATAAATGTACTTGGAGTACAATCCATATTTTGTCTTAAAGGCAGTTTTCCATTCATCACCCTCTTTCATGCGTATTTGATGGTATCCACTTTTCAAATCAATTTTTCAAAACACAGAAGCACCATGCAATTCATCCAACATATCATCTAAACGAGGAATAGGATGGCGATTCTTTACCGTGATATTGTTAATGGTTCTGCAATCTATGCACATCCTCCATGTCCCATCCTTCTTAGGCACGAGTAAGACTGGAACGGTGCACGGGCTCATACTTTCTCTCACGTACCCCTTTTTCATCAACTCACTGGCCTGCCCTTGAAGCTCTTTTGTCTCCTTGGGGTTGCTTCTATAAGCTGGTCTGTTTGGAATGGAAGCACCGGGTACAAAATCAATATGATGTTATATTCTCCTTATTGGCGGCAAACCATCAGGCACCTCATCTGGAAATACACCCTTGAATTCCTGCAACAGAGAAACAATAGAACTAGGCAATGCAGGGTCAAGTTCATTAGTGTTTAAGAACGCCTCTTTGTACAAAAGTCCAATCATTGGCTGATTTGAAAACAACGCCCTTTTAATCTCACCGCCTCTCGCATAGAAGTTTGTTTTTCTCTTTACTTTTCTCTCATTGGCTGATTGTGAATTTTTTTCAGGCCTATTAATTTTCTCTCCCTTGCTCTCTTTGCTCTCCTTTTTCTCGGCCATCTCTTCCTTTTTTCTCTCACTGGTCGAACTCTCTCTCTGCACTCCTACTCTTGATTTTTCTCCACTCATCATTTTCTTTTTATCACTTTCTCTCTATAAGCTCACATGGTCTTCATAGACCTGTTTTGGTGTTAATGAAACAAGAGTGATCGTTTTTTTATTATGATCAAATGAGTACTTGTTGGTGAAACCATCATGTTTAACTCACCGATCAAATTGCCATGGTCTGCCTAATAACAAGTGCCTAGCTTGCATCGGAACCACATCGCACAAAACTTCATCTTCATATCTTCCAATGCAAAAAGAAACTAACACTTGCTTATGCACCTTTACCTCACCACTATCATTTAACCATTGCAATTTATATGGTCGAGGATGCTTACTTGTTTTGGACGAACTTCTCTACCATGGTTGTGCTAGCAACATTAGTACAACTCCCACCATCAATAATCACACTACATACCTTGTTTTGGACGTGGCACCTAGTGTGGAAGATGTTTTCCTGTTGCACCTCTTCATCATCTTCTTTGGCATGCACACTTAAAGCTCACCTTGTAACCAACAATTCTCCTTGTACAGTGCACTCTTCATCGTCGGCATCCTCTAATGAAGGCATAGAATCGTTGTCCGAATCCTCGTCGGTTTCAATCTCTCCATTGTCCCGCATCACCATAGCTCATTTGTTCGGACATTGGCTTGCTATGTGACCCCTGCCTTGACATTTAAAACATTTAATATCACGATTCTGAGTAGTGGAAGAATCAGATTTACCTTGATTCCCATGGCTGGCCACCTCTTGTTTTTGCTCGGTCTTTGGCTTGGTGTTGGGTTGCTTCTCATCCTACTTCCATTGGTTCATTTTCCAAACAGATGTACTCGGGTTTTTGCTGGGACGTGTGTTACTACCCCTCCTCATAAGTTGATTCTCAATTTTTATAGCCATGTGCATCATGTCCTCCAACTCCACATAATGTTGTAACTCAACGGCATTGTGAATATCTCGGTTCAAGCCTGCCAAAAACATTGCCATTGTAGCCTCCTGATCCTCCTCTATATTTGCCCGAATCATCATAACCTCCATCTCCTTATAGTACTCCTCCACACTCCAGTTGCCCTGCTTAAGATTTTGTAGTTTGTTGTACAACTCCTGGTAGTAGTAAACTGGTACAAATCGCTTCCTCATCACAGTCTTCATCTCTTCCCATGACTCAATAGGTCACTCTCTATTTTGTCTCCTATTTATAACAAGCTAATCCCACCAGGTAATAGCATAATCAGAAAATTCAATTACAGCCAGTTTTACCTTCTTCACCTCAAAATAGTTGTGGCAGTCAAAGACGAACTCCATTTTCTTCTCCCATTATAGGTACCCTTCTGGATTGGATTTGCCTTGAAATGATGGTGTCTTCATTTTTATGCCTCTCAAACTATCATTTTCCTGGTTCCTAACTCCTCTATCCCATCCAAATCTCTGGTGACTACCCGCTGACTCTTCTCCTTCATCAAACTCTTCCCCATCAATCCCGTAGTAGTCATCAACCTCTCCTTTAACCGGAAACCTTTCCCACCTACGCGCATGAGGAACATGTTGTGGCTATTCCACACGTGCATTTTCTATCCGGTCTATCCTCTCATGAAGCTGTCCTAACTCTCCCCTCAACAATCACCTCATCTCAACTATCATCGCTTCCATAAGGAGTTTTGGATCCGCTGCACAAGAGGTACCCTCAATAGGGTTCTTGCTGTTGTTTGACATTTTTTTTTTTTGCAAAACAAAGTAAGAAACAATGCAAAGGACCTTACCACACTCC